>JARWKJ010000023.1:23942080-24649580 GCA_029959095.1 Rhinichthys osculus
ATAGGTGCTAATGGTTCTGATTTGTGATGGTTGACCCAAATGACTTGTAAATATGATGTGATGCTGACCCAAATGGACAATATATATAACGCTAAATATATTGTTCTAAAAATGGTTCTATGTATAAAATAATAGCAGGGTCCACACAACAGCTATATTAACAATAACGATTTTTTTCCAGCTGATGAACGATAAAAACATTGACAGCCAATCAGAATCCATCCTGTTTTAAACAGCTTGAGCATATAAAGCAGCAGACGACAAAACTGCAGCGCACACTTTGGGGCCATTTACACGACACCGTTTTCAACTAAAAATTGCAAACTTTATGCGTTTTTGCCATTCGTTTACACGATAACAGCGTATTGGGGGCCTGAAAATGCAAACATTTGAAAACGTGTTTCACAGTGCACGTTTTTTTAAAAATGTCTCTGTGTAAAACGTCTCAGTGTAAACTGCAAAAACAATAATTTGTGAAAACTGTGACGTCATGCGCATGCGTATTGCATGTTCAGTCTATAGGTGCGTAGTGTTTCCTTACAAAGTAACATCGCCAACTACTGGCCTGGCATGAACAATACAGCGGTTTAAGTCGTTTTTATAGATCCGTGTGAGTGGGGATCGTTTTGACGTTGTTGTCTGTACAAAAAAACGCAAAGAAAAAACGTTTCCGTTTTTAGTGCATCATTGTCGTGTAGACGTACCCTTAGAATAATCTGAATGATATCATACGCTGGTGTAAATGCTGATATAGTTATCATTATAGATATTTTTATAGTTATCGTTATTAGTGTTGCAATGCTTTTGTAAAATACAATTTTATTTTATTTTATTTACATTAAATTGAATTAATTTTTGAATACACGTATAGAGATGGTCTACTCCATCCTCTCATTTGAAAGACTTTTTTTGTATTTCACTTTTAAATGTACATGAATGTCTCTGTTAAACTCAAAATTATCTTCTTTTAAACATGAATTATGAATTATTGCCGTATGTTTATCATGCAAATGAACATGCAATGTCAGGGGGCGTTTGCATGACACCTTTTTCAAATAAAAACGGAAAACTTTTGTATGCGTTTTGGCCATGCATTTACACAACAAGGGCGTTTTTGGGGCCTAAAACGCAAACTTTTGAAAATGTGTTTCAAAGTGCACTTTTTGTCGCCGTGTAAAACGTTTCCGTGTAAACTACAAAAACTTGAATTTGTGTCTATATAGGCGCAAAGTGTTTCTTTACAAAGTAAGTGACATCGCCAACTATGGCCTGGCAGCATAATACAGAGTTTTTTAAACATTTTCGTGGATTCGTGTGAACAAGAAGAATCATTTTGGCAACATTGTCACCATACACGAAACTTTTCAAAAATGCAAAGGAAAAACTTTTCCATTTTTAGGACATCATTGTCATGTCAATGTTCCCTTAATCAATACATTTTACTCAATAAACCTGTGGAAACATCTAGCTTTAAAAAATAAGAGTCAATTCTGTTATTAGTGAGCCATATAATGTACCTAATCGAATTATTCCCGGTCAAGTGCCAAAGTGTGGAAAGAAACAGGTGAAAACTTGAATTATTCACTTGATCAATATTAGTAGTAAAAGTAATGTTGCTGTTGTTGTTTCATCAACTAGGATATCTAACCAAATGCTAGTAAACCTTACATTGTTTTGGTCAATGGTGCAGCAGGCCTCCGAACAATAGGAGAAAAGCTGCTCTTTGAGATTCAGCAGCCTTTTATTTCAGAATGGGTCACAAGAGTTGTCCTATTGTTCCTGATGCATTGTGGTGGAAAGAAGCAAACAAAACACTGCCCTCCATTGCCTTTGTCCTAAAGCTCCACACTGCATCCATACTCAGTGTCACGATAATGGAGTTTGAGAAAGGAAATGTTCTTTAAACCAAGAAAGATGCTGTTGGAATGTTAGAAATGTTGTTAGGCTATAGTATTGTAAGCTGCCATTTTTCTCCTTTTCTTTTTACAGATAGGCTACATGACTAGCTGGTTATCCCAAATGTGTACAATTTATTTAGGTAAGGGAGTGAGTACAATAAGAAAGTTTAAACAGCATGCAGAGCTTAGCATATCACTAAAAATGCACTATAAATCAATCCCAGGTAAATATAACTATTATAATGTCAGGTTTTTTAGGCGTAGAAAACATTCTAGCCAGTGAAACGGCCTTCGTTGCTTTGAAGAACTGGATTTGTTTAATCATGATTACATAAAATGCTGAGAACTAGTGTTTGGACTTAACTCTTGGAAGAGAATCTGACCATTTTAATTAAACCCAACAGAAAAAAAAGATAATGTGACTTTCTGGAAATGTCAATTGATTCCAAAAAAGAATTTTCAAGAGAACAACTTGTTTACAGCATGATCTTGATAATATCTCTCAAATATTTACTGCGGGCAGTAGGACATAACAAAATTGCAAATCAGGCTTTAAAAACAGGTTTCTGAGCCACTAGTGAATTAAACAAGCACTCAAAATCCGCATTAATAGTGACTGTAAGCAATTGAGCAGAGAAAATACATACGCATGTGCCTCTTATGTAAGAACAAATCTGGTTGGTTGAAGTCGACAAGCATATTTGAATATCGCATGCTATTGGGCAACAGGCCGGCGATCAGTCAGAGGGGGCGGGGCGTCGGAGTAACCGAACGCCAGTCAATGTAGCAAATGTATTTGGCTTTGGGAAGTCCGAGTCTTTAAGCGAATCGGTTCGTTCAAACGATTCGTGTCAATGGGCATACTCAAAGGAACAGATTCACCAACTCATTTGAATCAAAACTCAGAAGTATTGCTAGTAGAGGTCTCCGCGAGATATTTTACGGTTTCTTTTTGAACTAAAAAAAGATATTTAAGTTATGCATAATAGACATAGCCTACTATTGATTGGGCTATAAAGGTTGTGTCAAGTGCTGTGTGTTATTCATGTCACCCCCTGCCCTGGTAAACTTACTATGGAAATCATATTTATTTACATTACATTCATTGTTAGGCTACTGATCATGTAAAATCATCAAACCTTAAAACAATGTAAGAACCTTTCTCTGTTAGTTTGTTTAAGATGTTGTGGCAAAGTTGCCGTTTTGTTGTAGGCTACTGGTATTTTGGCGCATACTGTTGCCATGGTAAACTGTTGTAAGTGCCATGCCATGTATCTTCAACTTCCAAGATTCAAACGGATCAATTAAAAGAACCGATTCTGAAAACGACTCGTTTGTGAATCGGACATCACTAGTAACTGTCGCGCCGCCAACTGGAAGAAACCGAGATCAAACTGTTCGCGTTCAAATCGTTGATACATACGTGCGCTGCGTTCTAAACGCTAGTCATTCTTCGCGTCCGTATCAGCTAGATTCGGTGATTTCTGTGTGTTTTTCTTTCATTATGGAGCTGCTTATTTGGCTGTGGAGTGCTGTAAATAATCTTTTGTCGATAGATTGAAAATCGTTTTCAACGCATCGGATATTTGGATATTATTCGCGTGTTTGGCAGAGAAACGATGCATTATGATTCATGGTCATCTAATAACTGGAACAGGTAGGTGTCTTGCTGACCCCTCTCTCTTACTATTGTTGGGTACTGTTGTCATGTAAGAAATTTGGAAACACAAAGGAAAGTGAAGATGATGATTGGATGAGCGGAGGACATTCAGACCGAGATGATGGTTTTATGATTGTTTACAATCCACATTAATCTACGGAATGATAGTACACACGCCTGTTATCAAACACCCTGCATGTATTCAAACAGCAGATTTTCATATCATGACAGCACATGGTGTTAAATCGGGAACAGTACCCACTCTACTAATTTAGTCTCACATAGCTACCACAGATCTCTCCATAGAAACACATGGTGAAATGCTTGGTGACAAGCTTTCGCTGGTAAACTGTACACTGTAAACAAATATTTTCATGATTTATCACAACTTTTTACCTTAATTTTGTCAAATCAACTTAGATGATTAATGTGCTTCAGATAATAATATTTTTTGAGTTTCTATTTATCAAACCAAATTTCTTCATTGTATCAACTCGATTTTTTATTGTATTTAAATGAACTTAAGGCAACCAGGTAACTTACTCATTATAAAGTTAAACCAACATTTTTGTTTTACAGTGTAGTGTTCAAAGCAGGTCAAATCATAATTTTGCTTTATCATCTCAATAATATATTCTGGCAATGTCAGATTATCTCGTATGTTTACTAAGCAAAGAAGTTTTGTTTTCTACCCTGCTCTGTTTTACCCAGCTCTATAGTTTACCTTACTCTACTGTATATTTCCATACTCTGTTCTACTATTGTGCTTTATAGGCTACTCATCATATTTCTATTTTATCTATTGGTAAACATCATTGGAAAAAGTGCTAGCTAAGAGAATGAGAACACATTCAACTCTGTCTGTTTTTGTGCTCTACTCTGTGTTTACTCTACAATATTCATACAGCATGATGTGGGCTCGCCTCTATTCAACTCTATTCTACAGTTCCACAATGGCAGTTTTAGGAAGGCCTGTTGGTGGCTGTTGACCTGGATAGAGCATCTATTTGACAGGGGACAATCATCTTAGTCATCATACTGTATTTGTCCTACATTGTGTCCTCTCATGTAACCTCTCTTTGGCCGCAGGACTTCACATTGGGCGGGCATGAAGAGATCGGACGGTGTGGATTAGATCATTGGGATTATAGCACTTTGATTTCTCTCATCTCAATGTTGGGCTCCAGAGGACCTCTGCCTTTGTGCTCTGAAATGAAATAATGGCGACGTGTTGGGCTGCGTCAACGCACCACGATGACAAGAAAAATCCAGCAGCGCCGTCAGTTTGCGAGGTAAATAATTTCATTGTTTTAAGAGAGTGAAAGCACAATAAAAATGACAGTAAGGCCTACACCTTCTGCAGCTCAAGATGGGACGAGTGGTTTAGTCAGACACACTTGCAGTGCTGGCGGGATGTCCGTAAACCGAACTGGATGATTTCGACTTTTATTTAATTTGCTTATTTTATTGGCTTGCCATGTCAATATGTCGTTTTGATGGTGATCTGTTCAAACCTTTGTTTTGTCATGCAGTTCAATTTATAAAGGAATTAATTTATGAAGAAAATTAATATGACAACCACGTACAGGCCAGTAATATTGATAAATATTATATTTACATTTGTGATTTTTTTTCAGAAGCATTTTTTGAAACATCTGATATCATTACAAATTTGATACTGAACAACAATACAATATTTGTATAGATTGTGGTCTCATAACACGGTATTTTGTTCCTGGAAACAGCCGCTGACTGTTTATATTGAGACTGCAATCATTAAATGAAGTAGCCTATTTGTTTTATTTGGCAAGCAAGGCCCTTACTTATCTAATCTCAGTAATGTTGTATGGCTGCAAATGCATAATAAGATCACTCTTCAGAATACTAGAGCGATGTAGGATCGTGCGTGTCCTCTGACATGCAGTCAGGCTCTCAGTGATGATGTAACACCGCATGTCAGAAGAATATAACACAGTTCTGCCAAACGCATGCTTGGATTAACCAAGTAATGGCAAAAACCAGTGTGTGTGTGTGTGTAATCGCCTTACAGAGTAGGCTCAGGGCCTATGGGTATAGAAGGTCGTGGGCACAGTAGTTTTCAAACATGTCGACAGATCACTCAGTATGTGTCAAGAGGGATTCAGTATTTATAATCTGTGTGTTTGTTTCTTAAGCTGCCAGTTGTTGAAAGAAATTGTTTATTTGGAAGGAACAGAGCATTACTTTGAAGGATCAGTGCATTTCTTTAAAAGTGCAGTACATTATTTTGAAGAAATGGTGCAGCTTTTTGAAGGAACGTGCATTTCTTTAAAATAACAGTGCTTTTTTGCGTGTTATATTTTGTTTGCATTCAGCTTTTTGATGGAAACATCATTCATTTTGTCTGAACTTTAAAGTGTTTACCATAGGCTTATTTTCCAATAATATCATCTGAAACTCTTAAAGGGATAGTTCACCCAAAAAAGAAAATTCTGTCATTAATTACTCAGCCTCAGTCATGTCGTTCCAAACACGTAAGACTTTCATTCATCTTCCTAACACAAATGAAGATCTTTTTGTTGAAATCTGAGAGCTTTCTATCTCTATAAACAGCTACACAACTACCACTTTGACGCTTCAAAAAGTTCATAAAGAGATCGTAAAAGTAATCTGATATGATTTGAGCGGTTTAGTCCAAATTTTCTGAAGAGACTTATTCACTTTATATGATGAACAGATTGAATTTAGGCTTTCATTTACTCAAATTAATGAAATAATTTTCATTTTTTGGCGAACCATCCCTTTAACAACATCAAGGGGCCGAAAATGACGAGTAAGGGTTAACGCAGAACACGGTTAGCAGCATCATATGACCCTTTTAAAAGTAGTACTATACCTTGATTTTTTTTAACCCTACTGCCCTGCGTCTTGTGTTTTTAAATGCAAAAAAAACAAACATTAGTTTGTACTTTGTTCACGAGCACTTCCCTCTTAATAACTAATTACGATCATGGTGTGGCACAGTTTTTGGGAACTGGTTGTCTCAGTCCAGTGCTCGGTCCTCACTGCTACCTAGTTATAAAGTTAAACAGTAACTGAAGTTCTCAGCAGGTGTGTGAAATGTCCCCTGCAGACTCATAAAAAAGTGCCTTGAGCTAACAGCATCTGGGCTTCAGTAAGCATCATTGCACTACCACCAGCACAATATAGTTGGGGATTACATTTTAAACAGTGTGATATACTTCAATACAAGTAATATTTGTTATATTTCTGTGATATACAGACAGTAGCTCTGTTTCAAAACCTACTGATCTGCCTTTCTGTTTAAAGCTACCTTCTATCTATGGCAGCATCCTAAACATCCTGGAAACTCACAAGTGACTGAGTTTAACACCTCTACATAGCAGCGACTCCTTTCAACACGCAGATATTGTGAATCGCATGAATCTCTTGACTTCACAATTAGAGTTTGACATTAGCATGATGCTAAGCTAACATCGCCATACTCTAAAATAATAAATTAATAAACTTGTATACATAAAAGTGAAATAAGTACATTGAGCTATTTTGTTTGCATAATCAACATTTCTTGACTTGCAATTATTTACTGCGCTCATTGCAGTGCATTCTGGGATTGCCTCATTGCAAAAGATACATGCGGTGCTGTCTTTTGTAAAAAAAAAAACTCACTTAGAATTAAGTCTCATACTTTTTCAGCTTCATGTCGGCAACACAACTTTGCTGCTTTAACATTCGGTCTAGGTAGGCAGCCACCCAGCTAATGTTGTGGAAAGGTTTTTGTTCAAGTTATGAACAAACATTCTTCCAGTAACGTTAATGAAACATTCGTACAAAGTTATCTGGAATTTAGTGATGTTCTCTCAAAAAGTGTATACATTGTTCATGGAACATTTTTACTTGGAACGGTTAGAAGATTTACAATTTAACATTTTTAAATGTTACTAATTGTTTCAGAACGTTCAGAGAACATTGAAAAGTAATGCAAAACATAATTAGAACATATTTTGTTATCTTGGCTATAGTTTTTGTTACCATTTTTCCTTTGCAGAGCAAATAAAATTAAATGCAGTAGCATTATATCTGTCTAGTCATATATAGTGCCACTGGCAAAACTAAACATTACGATGTGTAATTGCTTTGTTTATATGCATGAAAGAGTGATGTGATCCATTATCCACACATTCGGTGTCCCTCATGGTTAATTGTTGGGTCCAGTTGTGTTCCTGTCTGTGATGAAGCTTGTTTAATTCATTAACACACTGAAATCCTCCACTTATCATGAGTTAAACCAGTGTTCTATTTCAATAACATCACCCCCAAGACACACATAAGAGTAACTGCGATTAGGATACATATAGTATCAGTGCCTTTTCTTAAGTTCTTCCTTGTAGAGCATGGACAGGTGCTTGACTCTATACCTGCTCCAGTCTCTCCTGACACCTAATAGACGCCTCCCCCCTCCATCCTGGTGGTCTCAGGTGGGCCCGTTATTCTGTCCCGTCTAGTTCTCCATGTCTAATGAGGGCGTCTCTCCCTGTCTGCCTCTCTCTCTTTGTGTCTCCCTCCCTCGGTCGCCCTGCCCCCTGTGAGGACGCCAGTGCCATGGAGGGTAATTAAAGCCCAGCTGCTCCTCGCTTTTACACCTCCACTCTCTATCTCTCACACACACATACTCTGGTGTTCCCCTGATGAGGTCACCTTGTGGAGGTTCTCTCTTGTAAAGCATGTTGTAAATCTTATCGTGAAGTCAGCATGAAATTAAAATGTACTTCCACATAACCATTTCAAAGTTTGGGATCAGTAAGATGGTTTTAAAACAAGTCATTAATGCTCAACAAAGCTGTAATTATTGTAGGGAAAAAACCCGCAGTAAAGCTAATTTTGTGAAATATGATTACAAATTAAAATAACTGTTTTCTATTTTAATAAAAAAAAATTAAATACAAATTTTTTCTGTGATGACAAAACTGATTTTTCAGTATTGCTTAGCGTTATAATAGGCTGATTTGGTACTTAAGAAACATTTCTTATTATTATCAATGTTGAAAACAGTTACGTGCTGTTTTTTCCCCCAGGATTCTTTGATCATTTCAAAGGAGAGCAGCTTATTTGAAATAGAAATCTTTTTTAACATTATAAATGTTTTTTTTTTTTGTCTGATGTTACCAATACTCTAAAGTTTATGATTCTGATATTTACAATTCACTTTTTACATGATTCAGTCAATTACTGATGAAAAAATGTGGGTATAGAAGGGTATATCCTGTTTCATTCAGAAATACATCAGATTATAGACTTGACTTTAACAAAACCCTGATTATTTGTGAATTGTTTGCTCAAATCATTAAGCAATTGAGCCCTATTGTAGATGTTGTGGAGACGCCCTTTACAAACTCATCTTTTAGATCTGACCGTTGTCTCATTGAATCCAATGGACCAAACCATAATCCAGTGTTGACGGGGATTTCTGTGTTCTGTTCTGTCTCATATCAGAGCTTTCAGTTGGCACTTCAGCCCTCCACCCGCACATTCTGTTTCCATATGCATTGATTTCTGTTGTCTGTTCAGAAAAAAAGAGAGAGAGTGTTAAATGCTGGCTGTCAATGTGTGTGTGTGTGTGTGTGTGTGTGGATTCACCCCTGTTTTCAGTCTATACAGTCTCTCCCTTTCATGTGAATGTGTTTCTGTGTACTTGCCTTTGGCTTGCCCTCTATTCTAACATATTTGCGAAACGCTCTGTTCGTTGCTCTGCACAAAATCGTGTGACATTTAGGGGCGGATTCACTAAAAATAGACAGTGTCACTGATATCGTACTTTATTTGCATTTTGTATTGTTTTAGCACCTGGTTTTAAGGAATTATGCAAATCAAGTAATGCCGTAAACGCCCACAAAATCACTGTTGAGCGCGATATGCACAGGACAGTTCCCTATTTGTTTCTGCCATTGTGGTTTGTATGCTGGCATTTCTACCAGAATTCATTGGTCACCTAGCTTCAAGCAGCCTGAAAACGTCTTGCTGGTCTGGTCTTTTTCATTCAGCAGGGCTTTAGTGAAAGCACGCTAATATCTGAAATAGTAAGATCTAGTAGATGCTTTGATCTCTAATCCAATAGATTTCCTTAAACCCAGTGTTCCAGTTCTTGACCTGAATCCACTCTAGAGATGGATATTTCTGTCAATAAACCTCTCAGAGCTCTAGTCTTCCTTTGGGAAACATCAGGAATGTCTTATTTAAGGGCTTCTCCCGATGATACATGGCAGCCGCTTATCCGATTCCCAGTTATCATCATTCAGTCAAGCCTTTGGACTGCTTATGAGTTAGTATAGGTGCTGCTAAGATTATTTTGTCCATCATCGGAAAAGGACATTTATTGTTAATGCTCATTTTATCGGGAATCCCCGCCACAGTAGGTTAAATTCACAGTGGATTTACTTTAGGCATACTTTGTGCTTTTTTTATGTCATGAGCAGCCATCAGATGGTAGTTTGTTGTGTAAGCCTGTAGTCAGAAAGGAAACCAATAATCTATAGTATAAATGACTCAAGTCTGATGCCTCTCTCTCTCTTATTACCACTTACTGGATGGGTAGAGATTGAGTATGTTTCTCAGTGGGAATTGTGTCTAGTGAGGCAGTATCGGTGTATGTTACACATGCCCAGAGCACATCTGTGTTAAGTTGTTGCCACCTGGTCTGATGTGCAGTTAGTGAAACGCATGGATAGTGGATACTGCTCATGATTGGATGTCACACACACTGCGACTCTTACAGTCTTGTTCTCTCTTAACTAGCTCAGCATGGTAATCATATTCTCTATCAAAATAGACCAAACTGTTTTGTACAGTTATTGTTAATATATCTCTAAATAAAAAAACTTGACCTGGATCTCATTTTAATTTTTTAGATCTTATTAATTTGTATTTTTATTATTATTACAAGAGGAACAAAACCTTTAGTAATTATGGTATACTGTAAAAAAATTTTTTTAAATATAAATAAATTATAATTTAATATGAATCAACATGTCTACATTAGGATACCAACTAAAGTAATTTTTAATCATTTGAATTTTTAATCACATTAGGTAGAAATACAGTAACTCCTTAAGGTAACAACTGCTTACATTACATTTTCACAATGTATTTGAAACTTGGTTACCATGGTAAATATTTGTAAAAAGTACAGAGTAGATCGAAAGGGCCGCGTCAGCTCAAGTAATATGTTTGAAGTATGCTGTAATTCTTTCTTCTTCCTTCCTTGATTAACTTAACCAACAGTCTATATGAATGAAAAGACTCTTGTTAGCAATATTGTGTTCCACACAAAATCTATGGAATGCTGTCTGTGACAATGAGACTTCCTGTTAGCGAATGGATGCCATATTCCTCTGTCACTTTCATTTTCATGAGATTTCATTTGGTTAGCTGAATTTAATCTTGATAGCATCTGAATGCTCCGCATAGCTTTAGTATTCATGTCCTGACCACAGGCGTCACCGTGCATTAGAATAGTTTGCCTGCATGTTTCACACATATTTGTCTTTATCATGACCAGATTATTTTGTTATTTCAATGACTTTTTTTTGTGTGGTTGGTTATTTACATCTGCATGGACACTTTTAGATCGAAGCAGGAAATTTCACTCTTTCCTGTTAGTGTTAACTCATAGCAAGTCTGCTTAATGAATGAATTGAACTACTGATGCAATAAATACTTTACCCTTTGTATCTCATGTTGCTGAATTTTGACTTTGACTGTGATTTGCCCAGCATGTTACTAGAGCAAAATCCTAATCAACCAATTCGATTTAATTGAGGAAGGGTTTAGTTTAGGGCAAGGGTCAGGCTTGAACTGATTTTAGGGGTTATTAACGCTTTAGGGTTAGGGTTGCGGGTAGTCTTAGCCTAAGAATGCAAGTAGATGTTATTCGTGGACTGTCTGGTGCATACAGGACACCAAAGACTCTGACAGACTCTGTGAATCGGGTGCAACAGTCTACCTAGAATTTTTTTTTGTGGTTTATTTAAGATTCTGGGCTGGACCAATGAGTGATTGGGGAAATGTTGTTCCAGTACCAACAAACGATGCTGATCCAGAAACGGGTCACAATCACCTACTGAAAATAACCAGAATTTCACAAAATATGGCCCACGCTGTGTACAGCTGACTTAAGTTCAGCCAGTGTAGGATGGTGTGGTGTAGTGTTTGTAAGCTGTTAGTGTTTATGTCTTCTCAGGACACATTAATAGCTGTATCTTCTCATCGCCTGAATAATTTTCCATCTGAACTCAAGAGTCATGTGATGAGTTTGTGTCAAATCAGCCAACGCCTGAATTGACTACCCACACGTCATGTATGGTTTTTTTAATCCTGTGATTTGGCAGGCAATCATTGATTTGTTCTTTTGATGTGTGCATTCAGAGCTTCACTACCGGTATTGATTTCATCTGATTGGCCCCTGGGCTGGTCGAAAGGAGTCCGAATATGAGGTTGTGAACCCTAGACTGATCCATTCACTGTTAAAGGGGGAGATTCACAGTTCATTAATGACAGAACTGTGAGGGTTGGTTTATTTGTATTTTTAGGGATCAGACCACGGTTTGCAATACAGTAAGACCAGGGTTAACTGTGTTTAGTTCCTTTACTTGGTTGTTCCTTTGCCTGTTATATCACGTCCAAGAAGTTTGCAACACTTTGGGGTATGTTTCAATGTTTGTTTTAGTTCTTGCAGTGCCCAGAGGAAACACTGTACCCAATGGATGTAGTTTTTTTTTAGTGTACAAGAATGATGTGTTTCTCCAGCATGTGTTTATACAGCACTACATATGAGGCCCTGGTGTTCCAAGCCTGCACATTGGGAGTTTGGCCCAACTGACCCGCACAACATGAGTGTGTATGTATCCCTGACCTGCCTAGAGATCCTTCATGTGTGGCTTCATCAATCCGCTCCACATCTTCATGTAATCTTCCCCATCTACGCTTTGAATTTCATGTTGCTGCAGCCTTTTATTGCAATCCAGCATAAATGTTATGCAGAGCCAAGAATAACCTAACACAGTTGTCGGTCTCTGGTGCATTGCTCTGGTTTACCTCGCTCAGGCTTGACCTAGTATCCCAAAGCCTCTCTGAAAAGCCTCTCCATGGTAGTGCATGTCCACTGAACCCATCCTTCTAAACAGCTTCTATTCAGCACTCCCGCTTTCATTTTGCTTCAGACTCTGATGTGGTTCTGGCTGCCAACTCCTTCCATCTGATTGACAGTTGGCATTTGGATGTTATTAAAATTGCATGTGTGGAACCAATCTGCTGACAGTTGGATTCCTTTTGTGGTTGGTGCATTTCTGAGCCAAGATCTGCAAAATCCAGCCAGATTCACCTTGGCCCCATTTTGCTACTTTGGATATCACAGATATAGTGTTTACAGTATCATAACATCTGTCAGATGTGTAGATTCCCCTTGATCATAGCAATTTGCTCCTATATGTTTCTAAGAAGCAACATACTTAAGATTCATAAGAGATAAAGGAACTAGATTTATACCACCACTACAATGCTAAGGTACATGTTATAGGACAGGGGTGTCCAATCCTATTCCTGGAGGGCCACTGTTCTGCAGAGTTTAGCTTCAAACACAATTAAACACACATGACCTAGCTAGTCAAAGTCCTCGGGCTTACAATAAGCAAGTGAGTTGGGGTAATTTGGTGCCAAACTCTAGATGGACGTTGGTCATCCAGGAGCAGGATTAGACACCCCTGTGCTAGGGTGTCCTGAGAAGTATTCGCTAGAGAGTTGCTAGGGGGTTTCAATTGTGTTTTGGGTTGTTGTTGTTTACTGGCCCAAGTTAATGCCCCCAATTCCCCCCCCCCCCCCCCCCCCCCAAAAAAAAAATTAATTGGCACTCTCCTTCTAAATATTGTTTTGTCCTCTGGGTTTTTTCACACATTTTTTTTGTCTGTATAAAAACATTGTAAGTGTTTATTCAAAAGCCTAACCATAAGTATGAGCACTATTTACAGCGATGCTTGCTTTACCAAACATTTACAAGTCAATAATAAAATTGCCCCAAGTAGTGCATGTTGTACACAGTTCAGCCAATTCAGTTCTGAAAGCATATTCACACACTTGCCATAGTCTCGTGACACGTTCTATAACATGCAAATGCCCAGTTTTGTTTCAACCTCATTCTTCTGTTTCTGCGATGCGTGAGAGGATCACAGTGTTTCTTTAAAGCAGTAGGGAATTTAGAGTTCCTCGGGATGTGTTTTGTCTTTTGCAGTCTTGTCTCCTCCATCCAGGGGTTAAGCCTGCTGCGGCAGTGCTACGGCAGTGCTACCTGACTCAGCACTGCGAGAAGACGAACAGATGGGGTGATTGAGTGGTAGAGCGAACAAGAGGGAGAGACTGATTACTCTTAAATACTGAGCACTGGATACAAGCCTCCTTGTTGGTGTCATCACCTTCTTCTTATTTGGAGACGTCTCTTTGGAAAATTGTAGTAGAACTTGCGGACGTCTGGGTGGATTTCTTGTGTTTTGGTGTTCGAATGCATTATTAATCCAGCACTAATGAGCTGTGGAAAGGATGCGTTTAGCTGATGGAGTGCCTGCTGGGCACACAGATGGGCTCAGACGCAACGCTCTCACTTCCTCACACCCCCTATCACCTTTGTGCCAGGAGCAGGCTCCAAGGGACCGACTGGAGAGTCAAGCGATAAAAGCACAGGTGGACGAGGGGGTGCCGTCTGTATCAGGGCTAATGCCATGGCTCATCTAAGAGTTCTGGACTGCATGATCAGCCACAAATGGAGTCGGATATGTGACCTTTACTGTGCTTTTAACAGTCAGGTCTGTGCAGCCTTTCTCCATGCATGAAATGCAATTTAGTGTGCATGTCTTTTTAAAATGCACAGTATCTCCAGTCAAAGAGTCACATTGTTCTGCCGATATTCATAGTTCCTTTTGACCCTGGCAGCCCTTTCTGTCTTATCTCATGGAAATGCTTGTCTGATACCAAGAATAACTTGGTGTATTCCTGCTGCGTGGGAATGCAGAACTGGTTGTATGGGGATGTCTGATTTCACAGAGGACTCGTGACTGATCTCTAGTGTTTTGTCGATTTTTTTATTGTTATTATTTATTTCTGTATTTTCCATTCAGGTAAATAATGTGCACTTAGTAGAATTGGCTTGATGGCTAGAAAAACAAATGATGAAACCTTTAAAGCAAAAAAAAGATTCTGAAATATTGAGGCTTTCAATAAAGTAAAATGATTTATTGTTATCAATGTCATTATATTTATCACTTACTTTTAAGGAAATAAAACTAAATAATCTAAAGAGCATAGTCAGAGCTTCTTAATGTAAAGTGTGCCATTTTCTTCTGTCCTTGCATGCTATCCGTCTTCTGAAAGTGAAAGCAGATGAAATACAAGACTACTTCTGTAACACTTAGACTATTATCTTAGTAACTATACTCAATGACAATGCTTTGCACATCCCTAAATAGCAGCACATTTCATTCAGTACTAAAATATGAAACATTATGGTTGGTGTTTTATTTGGTTCCTTTCCTTATTTGATACTGGTAAACTGCAAAACCCTAGCACACAACTGGTGCAGCTTTCTTGTATAAGTGTGTGTGTGTGTGTACGTGTGTGTGCATATATCTCTGGCTTCTTTTCAAAGTTCATTTGGCATGCAGTTCATAGACAGACAAGTGAGAGACTGTAATCATTGTCCAGCTCTGTCTTTCTGTGTGATCTGAGTTGCGGGTCGTGCTGTGCCGTCTCTAACTCAGCAGTGCCTTCTTGCTTCGCCCCTTGAACTAATTTAATTTTAGCTCTGCTGAAACTGTTTGCATGCATGTAGGACTGATGGGCCTCTGTTTGGAGCCATGAACACAGTCTTTGTGCTAAGGCTGCTGTATGATATTCAGCATTCACACGCCAGCACCTGGTCATCGGTTGGAAAAAATGACCGGCCCACGCTGGGCAAATCCTTAACCTTCCAGAAGGGGTAAAATCTGTTAGAAGAGCGTCCCGTTGTGTTGTTTTTTTGTCTTAACTCAGTTCATTGTGGTTAAATGAGCATGTCAGCTAGTCTCATCATTATGACGACCGATAACATCCCTCATAAACGTATTAATAATTCATAGCAGCCCAGCAGTGAAGATCCCAATTATATTGGTCTTTGGGAGCATCTGTGGAAGCCCAGGGGACTCTAATTGGCCCACCTGCTCCGCTGAGGGTGAGGGGCCCCACTCTTTGTGTAACTGTGGCCCCAGCTCACGCTCGCATCACACCCGCCCTGACAATACACCCCGAAGTAACGTATAGAGCATGTGAAGGGCTGTGAACAGGATCTGAAGGGAATTAAAGCATTAGAGAAAGACTCCAGACTGAGCTGGTTTACTTTCACTGGGGCTGAATGTCTGTTCTAATGATACTGCCTGTGGGCTTCACCTTCTGTCCTTTTGAGATCACTCTTGCATAGCCTCATGCTTCAGGCCCGTTCACAGACCATCTGATGCATACTTCACATAGTACTGGGAGCAACTAACTAAGAAAAGTGATGCTACTAACTTTTCTCAGTTGAGTGACTGCATTTCTCAATAGAGATCTCTTTGCATAATACATTCATTGTGTACATTGCTCTCTTTGTATAATATTGTATTGGACTCAGATTTTTAGTTAAGTCTATGACTATTCCAGGCCAATGGTTCAAATGTTTACTTGCCGAGGTTTGTTCTAGTGCTTCAATCAAGTACGTTTGAGCTTCTGTTTAAAAACCTAAATTCAATCTGTTCATCATACAAAGCCATCGTGTCTCTTCAGAACATTTGGATTAAATCGCTCAATTCATATGGATTAGTTTTACGATCTCTTTATGAACTTTTTGAAGCGTCAAAGTAGGCCTGTCACGGTAACAAATTTTGCTGGATGATACATTTTTCAAGAAATTATTGCGATAAACGATAATATTTTCGTTCTGAGACCATTTACATCTAAAATAATGATAATGGCATAATAATGCAGGTGCACCTTTTCAAAGGTTATTAAACTTTTATTTCTAAAGACTATTTAACACTGAAAATGGAAAACATTTTAAATATCCACAATAAATGAACAAAACAACCAAAAACAATAAAAGCAATGGACTCTGTCTCTGTTAACGAAAAATGCACTTGAATAAATACCTAAAACAAGAAATAAATGGATGTAAACAAAACCCGACCCTACCCTATGATAAATTATTTGTTATTAAATCATTAACACACAAACCACTGTTAATTTAACATAAAAGCAAGCAGGCTACAGCGTGCATGGTTTGGCATGACTGAATGCGCGCAAAGTGCGCTCCCTTAATAATTCCTAAAAAGCTGACAGTTCATCGCAATCTCACACATCTCTGTTATTATCAATGAAGCTGACTGCACAATCAATCTTAATCTTAAAGGAGAACTCCGGCGCAAAATGAACCTTTGGTCTAACCAGCGCACTTGGATCGGCGTTCGTAGATCGACTGGTAGAGACTGTTTTTCAAAGATGGCTTCTGCCTGTATACGCAAAGTTGACTGTATGTAAAAAGTATCTTCTTATTAAACTGTCTGGACACTGACAAAGTTCTCAATGCTTCGGTTTGAAGGTAGGGACCCTCATTATGCTACCGTGTTAGTGTGGGGCTATTTTGAGACTTGTTAGTGGTATTAACATGCGATTTTTATTTGTCATTACTCTATGCCCAATATACTAGCGTTATACTAGCTTTATAGGCTAAACTGTTTTTAGAGATAAAACTATTTACATTCGATAATCATGAAAACAAATCTCAGATAACGGTTGACTAGGTAACAATGTGTAATTAGACCAAAGGTTCATTTTGCGCCGGATGCTTCTGATTGGCCATTGCGTTAAAAAAAAATCAGCACATATGTCTGTGATTGGCTACATCGCTCAACGCTGCAAACATGTTATGAATAGAAACTCTGGCCTGTAAATCGTTTCTATTTTTGTTTCAGTTGTTCTTGTTGGTTTTCTGCAACAGATGAATAAAATTCTATTAGTTTTTATATGTTTTATTCATAGATATTTCTAGTTTGCGGGAGTCCCGCGAATCGTTTTACTCTCCCGCAACCCGCACACACAGAGTGAGTGCAATACCGCCTGTGCCCGCGCTCGCACTCGGCCATCAAATCTGGTGCCGCACCGCACTCTATTGCGTTGGGAGTGCACGTCTCTAGATCTTTTTTTACATTCTATGCTCTAGAATCTAGATCAAGGGTCGGGTCAAGTTCGGGCTCGGGCAGAGAATCTAAGCTCTAGTTCACTCCTCCTACGCTAAGGAACCGTTGTCATCCAGTCTCTTTGGTAGAGAGAGAGAGAGAGAGAGAGAGAGAGAGAGAGAAGGAAAACAAACAAGCATGCAAATGGAAATTATCGCGGCCGGAAAAATTATCAAGCTAATTTCTTTTATCGTGCGATTAATTGATTTATTGACTATCGCGACAGGCCTACGTCAAAGTGGGGGTTACGTTGTCTGTCAATGGAGGGAAAGAAATCTCTCAGATTTCATTAAAAATGTGTTCTAAAGATGAACTTAAGCCTTACGGGTTTGGAACGACATGAGGGTGAGTAAATTATTACATTTTGGGTGAATTAACCCTTCAAGACCGAATGCCCGGACCGAATATTTTGTCACGCGTTTTATTTCTCAACTGTTTACGTTCACTTAAGACCTAACCGACTGTGTTTACGAGGATACTCGCCAAGACGTGCATTTTGACAATTTTGTGTGAATTTGTCCATTCAAGCGCAAGAAGACGAGAAAGAAAATTCAATTCTGTATTTGCGTGCTGTCTGAGAAGCGGCTTTCTGGACACGCACTTTGGATGTGTTGCGCAAAGCCGCAAACAAAACTTCTCACACAGCGCCCAAGAACTGCTATACCTGCTTAACTGCTATACAGTTGGTTAAAAATAGTACAGAATGTGAAGAGATTCTGAAGTGCGCACCTGATGGACACTTTACTATCTCATGAAGCCATGGAAGAGGGTGAATGGCAGTGAAGCAACGCAGCTGACTCTGTAAGTCACATGTCTGTGACAACATGGCCAATGTAGTACGGCCAAATTGCATTCATACTGTACTACACACATTCATACTATATCGTCGCAAAGTTTGTTACCCATGAAATGTACCTACTTGGACAGTTTGACATTGCAGACTTTGCAATGATTCAATGACTCACTAATAAACAGGCCTACTTCACTTGTTTAATTTCTGGATGAATCAGCGTTTTTGGAAAAATCTCTTGACTGAATGATTCAACGACAAATACATTTTTAACAGTAATTTGGCGCCACCTCGTGAAGAGCCAAGTTACATTCAAAAGGGGATTTGCTCTATATGATCGCTTCCATAGACATAAGTGTTTATATACACTTTTATCCCAGTAATTGATGTTTTGAATGTTTGTAACATAAATAGCAATACTGTGTGGTTGAAAAGACTGTTTTTGAAGCTGTTTCCTATATGATAACCACTTTCTCTGGGGCATATTTGAATTTTCCGTTGTGATTTTGTCAAAGGTTTAATAGACAATGGCGAATCATTGTCATTTAGGAATGAAATAGCGTGGGTGTTTGAATCGAGATTGCGATCTTTTAACGCTTAATCATGCAGCTCAACTGACCAGTATTGATTTTGGTATTGGAGCTTTTTATGAGTGCAATATCAGACAGATACAATCGGTATTGGTACATACCAGCCGCTACCATCAGCGCTTCCAAAGAAAGTTAATCATTGGATTCTGTAAAGTTTGTTGCTTTGCAGGTACTGAATGTTTCTGAGAATACATATTCTGACACCTGCATATTTTCAAAGTTATTGCATATAGCAGATTATTTTAGTTTTAGCCTATTTGTTAATGCCACATAAAAATAAAATTAAAATAAAAAAAACAACAGCAAAATAACTGTGAATGGCTATGTGAGACTAACTCTTACAAGGCCCCATCACATGATCTGTGATGGGAAAACCGGAAAAGCCCGCTAGCAGTGTCCACTCAAAGAAAACTGATAGAAATCTGTGTGAGGAAGAAACATGAGAGGGATTACGATATCAAAGGCAGATTGTGCATGGATAACCAACATTTTCTGACATAATTTCACTCCACCCACTCCCAGGAGAGAATTCACAATCCATTTATTTCGCCCTGATGCCTGGGAAGAGTGAGAGATGTGTCTCTGCTGTAACGTGCCCTGTGCTCTCCTTTAAAGAGGAATTCAGGACCACACAATTATCTCCATTGATACGAGAAAGGGAATCATAAAACCTCCAGATCAGCTGCAGTGGAGAAGGGCAGCTTTTGGCTTAGACACATTGGTTTGGTTGCCAGTATTTGACACTGTACAGAGGTCACTTTATATTTAACTTATTTGCACGGCTGTCGGACCCGCTGCTTTATGTGTCACTTCCTGAATCCTGTATGAGGGTACGAGATCTACAACTATCTGTGTGTGTGTCTGTGTGTGCAGTGCAACTGTTTCTAAGGCAACAGTTGAGCATGTGTGCTTACTATGCATAAAGAAACTGCTCAACAACCTGTAATATACAGAGAAATAAGATTGGTTATTTTAATAAACATGCCTAGATCTAGGGCTGTCGCGATAACCGCAATATTGCGGTTACCGCAGCAACCGCCAAACCGCGTTTTCTTTTTTCATAAGGCCATCCCCTTCGTAGTTCGTACCATGTGTATTGAATGTTAAATAAGTTAATAATGATAACAAGACTGTTTATCATGGTGATTTGTACAGAGGCTTCGTGGATTTGGACTTAAGCCTAAACCGACAGTGAATGAGATCGCCTGAGCGCGTGCGATTACCTGTCTTTGAAGTCAAGTCATGTATATTCGTGAAAAGGTTGCCGTTTCCAAGGAAAGCAAAATATTTGTCGTATCATCCTTTTAACGTGTAAGGGTAGGCCATTTACCATTAATGGCGTCAGCGCTGGTCAGCATTACACAGCGCGAGGAAGCCGTGGGGGGAAAGCATCGAGTCACGCATTGGTCTCTATTAATTGAAGCATTGCTTCAGCTTTGCCCAAAAGTGAAGCATTGCTGGCCAGCTGAGCCTTGAAAAGTGGAGCTCAAATGTAAAAAAAACAATTAACGCCTTGTTTCATTACATCTATCATTTAAAGGAGCTGTATGTAAGAAATGTATTTCAATTAATCATAAAATGGCCCTGATATGTCACTAGACATTAAGAAATCATGTACATTTCAAATACTTATATCACTGACAACAGTAGTCCAGCCAGGATATTGTAATTTAAAAAGTGAAGTTGCAGCCCTCAACTGATGTTGATGTTGTCATGTTGTGTTTTGGTCTGATGCGCCGCCCTCCACCTATCTACCAATCACAAAGTCAGTAGTGTTTCGGCATCCGTGTTGCCAGCTCTGCTCTAGTTACCACAGCTGCAGCTCGTCACGTTCCTGCTGGATCCTGCAGCCGATCTGGCAACCTCGAGTCAGGGAGGAGGGGGAGGGGATACACCACTCTACAGTAATTTGAAAGTGATTGCAGTACCAGTTTTGGCCACAATCTTACATACAGCTCCTTTAAGGAATCAGCTTTTTTGAACGTTTTCGTTGAATGAACGGTTTAATGACTCACTCAAAGACAGTCCGTTGGCATAACAATGTAACTGCGCGCTGAGTGACAGTCTTTCAATGCGCAGAGACGCTGTTTAGTTTCGGTTACATTGGTTACATTGTTTTTGTGTATGCTGACCACGTCATAACACGTATTTATAGCAACAAATAAATATAAATAAATAAATGGCGGTAATACCGCATATCGCGCTATTGAGCCACTCAAAATTACCGCAAGGGAAATTCCTTCACCGCGACAGCCCTACCTAGATCTACTGACTTATCTGTATTGTACTACCAAGGAAGCATTCACACTGACAGCAATTTGCACCAACAAAGTCATTTGATGTCATTCAGTTTCACTGAGAGTTGTGGATCTAAGGTGACACGTGCTGCATTAGTTATGTTTCGAATTTAACTCCTGCGCAAAATGGGAATATTGCATAAAACATTTGCGAATAAATCAGCGTTTCCATCCAGTGAGTCGAATAGAACAAAATCGTCACTTCCAGATAAACTGGTGCTAAATATCACTAAGAAAAGTAGGAGAAACCACTCTAATAAATTACTTGCATCTCAGAAGGCGCAGACGTTTGGGAATGTAGTCGTGTAAGACCGCTCTGGAAGGTAATTATTCCAAACCACGTTGATGACAGACTTTGGCTCAGGCATTTCAGAAAACAACCAAAACAGAAATTTCAGATGCTGTGCAAAAAGATCAGTCTGCTGGTTAGTTTAGTTATGCCGTCACATGATTTGTTTTGATGGATATTGAGGGATTTATTCGGTAAAATTGTGTAGTTTATGCACGTTTTCTTATCGGATAAAAATGTATCCGATAAGTTTTTATGCGCATTTTTCGAATTTATGCACATCTTGGCGTTTCCATCCAGCAGTTTTTTTTATGCGATATCTTAAAATAGGTGGATGGAAACATAGCTATTGTCTGTTTGCAATGCAACAAAGTTGAGCAGTTTGTTTAACGTTATACAAAAGAGTTTAAACGTTTACGGTTGACCGATGATATTTGGCATTTTTTAATTATCTGCAATAGTGCAAAGTTTTTCTTTTTGGCTGACAAGTGTCGTAAGTGGGACTTTTATTTTGACAGTGATGTTCAACAGTTCTGTTTAATGATAGAATGGCTAATGCCCTAATTGTATTCTGTAAATGTATGTATTTATATCATAAAAAAAAAGACTTATACTTTATCTAATAAACATTTAATTACACAAACCTCCTAAACTTTGGCGAACCAAGCTTTCAGGGCTTCGCAAGTGGGCATTGAAGTGTGCATGTGGTATTTATTATTTGTAAGTAATCAACAAATTTGTGTCTTTCCAAACCTTGTATGCATTTATTTTACACATTCATTACACATTTTTTTCCCAATAGAATAGAATAGTCAGCAATCCAGTGTTGTTTTTGGCCCCACTGACTTGTATTGCATAAGCTTGCATTTTAGTGGAAAGAAAACTGATTTGTTCAAAGTAAAAAGAATTGTTTGAGCAACAGTACTTTCCATTAGGGCATCCAGCAGTTGGCGCTCCCACTGTATAATATAGTGACTAGGCGACATCTGATTCATGTTTTCTGTATGGACGTGTCTGTGCAGTTAATTGGTTCTGATGCTTGTACTCACATTGACACTACACAGCAAAGTACATAACCATATGCAGTGAAAATCAATGTGTGCTAATGCAGCACAAATATTCTCTCCATATTTTGTGCCGGTACTATAATAACATGAAACATCTGCCTCCAAAATACCTTCTATAAACACAGAAACGCACTGTGGTGGTACAGTGATGGTATCAGTTTGCTATGCCACTAGGGCTGTGCTATAAAATCCTCTATTGCAACACGGCATGCTTAAAACAGTTATGAATTGCTGATATTGTCACTGAATGCCGATGAAGGAAGATACTGAAGACTGAATATAGCTATAACCGACAAAGGATAGAACAGAACAGGGTGTAAATACACAAGGTGAATGAGGGAACTAAACAGGCACAGGTGGAGGAAGATTAAACTCATTAGGACTAACAAGAACATGTGCAGACAGAACGAATGTAATCGTTGCAGATATATGCTCATATTTATTACATATTTACATCATATATAAAGAATATCATGGTACATGTCCAATTGTGACACTGGTAAGCCTGTATAAAAAACACAGTAGGCAGATCAAACACATTTGCCATTCGATCTGTCTCTCTTTTCTTATTATAACTCGAGTGGCGTTAATGGTGGAAATGCACTTGTTTTCTGTCTCTCACGAGTGTGTGTTTCTCTGCTGTGTGCTGTTATCCAGGGTTTAACACGCTCTGAATGTGAAACAGGAGAGAGAGTATGTGAGACGTCTCCTGTGAAACGACACAGGTCTTTTGGTGCAATGCAGGCAGGAGGAGGCGGAGCTTAGAGGAGGCATCAGAGGGGCAGGTTCAGAATGGGAGGGATTGTTTCAAACCCCGCCCCCATCCACTTACGAAACACACACACACACACGCAGACGCACACACTCATTTAAATATACCAGATCACTCTCTCTTAATGTAAACATCACAACCACAGGTCAAAGAGGAGGCGGTTACCATGGCAACAGTGCATAGTAGTGTAGAATGCTGCATGAAGGCCAGAGAATCAGAGCAGCAGTGATACATCGCTGTAACTCCACCCACTCGACCTGCAGTGGAGGGAAACCACACGGCAGAACACACGCATATACTGCAGCCATACATAGAACACTGGCAAAAAATTATTGTAGCAGTACCATTACACAGGGATGCTATTTTTATGATATATAATAATAATAATTTAATTTATTGTCATTGCAGTGATACAACGAAATTACATTAGGGCATCAGTCGACAGTGCAATTTCATGAAGTACAAGAGATCAACAAGAGCATATTTTGTAAACAGGGCACAGCGGCTGATATCAACCAAGAAAAAAAAAAAGGTATATGAGGCGGATAATCACTAGTAACCAGGAAAAGAGAGTATACTTGTATGTGCTGCAGCGAAGCAAAGTCCAGTCACAACTATTGCAATTGTTGGATAATATGCATAATAGACGGATTAAGTGAAATCAATGTAAGACCGTAAAACTTGTTGAAGAGAAAATATCTGACCACATGGTCTATTGAGACAAAGGACCTTGGCAAATTAACATTTGAACTCTCTCTCACACACACACACACACACACACTTCTTCCCCACATCCCCCACTCTCGCAGTGACACATAAAAACTCACATAAGAATGTATGGTTTAATGTGAATGATTATCATTGAGTATTATGTTTGGTATCATTTTAAAGGTCTCAGGGTGGCTGGTTCAGATGTCTCATTCCCAAAGTATAAAACAAAAGGTAATAAGGTTTTTTAAGAGTTTAGGGATATCTGGCACACAAATGAATGTGGTCTCCTACTCCCAAGGTGTGAACTCAATGCTAATTTCCACTGTTAGCAAATGGTACCATGTAAATTTACTTCTGCCCCCAGTAAGTCTGGGGGGATGAACACAGTACATTTCCACTGTGAATACAGGTTTACATATTAAATGAGGTCTGGCTATTTAATGGAAGGCAGCAAGGGATCGTGGCTTTTTCTGTATTTCAGATAGCCCATGAGGTCGCTCATGTAGTTCTTAAATGTTGGGTTTGCATCTATTTCTCTATTCCTAAAACATTTGATGATTTGCATTGATTATCTTTCAATTGATTATGGAATTGTTATAATACATTTACCTGACATAATAAATTGTTATATTTGATTATTCTAACAGACTTTGACTTTATTTTCATTGGAGTTAAAAGCAATAGTCAAACATTAACGTATATTTAAAGATGCACAGATATCATTGAAAAACACTTTCATTCTATGGAGTCAGATGAAACGAGTTAATACATAAGACAAAAAGTATTGCATTTAATTAAATATCCCTTTGCCATTGGAAGAGACGGAACGCGCGTTGAGACCTTCACCGCTAATTTGAATGCCGCCCTTGGATCGAATTAGCAGGCCTTACAAATTGGCGACCCCCGAGACGTGATCGCAACAGAGGAATTCGCGAGCAACGTCTTTTCCAGCAAAGTATGGGGATTTTAAAATCAACATGAGGTTTGAACATCTTCACTTTCTTCTGCCGCTGCGGTAAGTCATTTTTTTCTTCCCTTTTGAGAATGTTGTTTGCAGTGTTATGGATAGGAAAGCCCTTTGTTTAGTCCGGAACTGAAATACGTGAGGACGTGATAAGCGGCAGCGCAGATGAAGAATGAAAACCCTTGTTAATAGATTAAAGATATCCTTGTTTGCCTAAGCAACAAAAAACGAAACCTAAAATCGGAATAACATCTTCCAAATGTTTTTCGTGTAACGCTACTTGATGAGGAGCTGTAAAACAGCCTAAAAGTTTTTCAAATCAGCCGCATGTTTGTCGCCATTGTGGTATTGGCTTTGTTGAAACGAACTAGCAACACATGAAGAGAATCGGAAAACAACAGAAAGAAAAATCTAAGTTTGTAAATGGAGAAAATCGGAGAACACGTGATTTTATAAATAAAAAGGCAGATCGATGCATTGTTTATAAAAAGCTAAATTTGGAAAAAAAGGATGATATTATTTACAGGCTAAAATCGGATCTCAAGGCTAAGCTAAATGTTATTGTCCATGCTGCTTCCAAAACGAAGCTAAGCTAAATGCTAGTATTGCCCATGCTACTTAAAAAACGAAGCTAATGCTAAATGCTAAAGCCATGCTGCCTCCAAAACGAGGCTAGGCTAAATGCTAGTATTGCCCATGCTACTTAAAAACTAAGCTAATGCTAAATGCTAAAGCCATGCTGCATTAAAAAAACGCTTAACTCTTTGCGTGACCAGCCCACCGGTGGGCACAAAAGCCACATTGAATAATATTCTATACTAAACCTAAACGAATCTTGACAAACTCTATATTGCATTTGAAAGCTTCCACTTTAACACAGATGGGATTAAAAAGCAATAATGCAATAATTTGTATTTTCAAATTTGGAGTTGTGTTTTAAACATTGTAATGCACTCATAGAACACACTTTTTGTTTTGTGCTACTATATGTGCACATAGGCTAATTGTAAGTTTATTCTTTAAACACAGGATTGCTTTACTGTTTGTGTATTTGGAACACTTAGGTAAAGGCTGTTGATGTTGTATTCTAGGCCGCGTATCCTGTGTGAACTGAATTAAACGCGTGTGTCTCTATGCTGAATGTGGTTATAATGTGATTCACAATGAATTTGAGAGTCAGAAACCACGAACGCGCATCTCATTAATCCTGAAACAAATAACCTTTTCATATTCAAAGCTTTAGAGAACGTAGACTTTACCTCTCCACTCTATGGGAGCTGTTTCGCATACCAAATTTGTAAATGGTTACGTTTGAATTAATTCTGAATGACTCTGAAAGACTGTTTTTTCCATAGATTATTGGATTCGTATATTTCCACATCTTTCGCGTCAGATTAGCGACGGCTAATATCCGATACCATTTTAAGTGTACTTGAATGAGGAGACGGGTAGTTTCCGTCTAGAATCAGCTAATGCTGTTTGATCTAGATTCGGGTACGTCTAAAAACCTCTGTTCTAATTTAATGTTACTTTAGATAAGTGTACGCTACTAAAGTAAATTATTGAATTGTTCCTGAGGTGGCATTCAAGGGGGCTGTGTATATGTCTTCGATTTTGTACGTGTGAATTACGGCAGATCCCAGATATTTAGCCAAAATTACCTCTGAATTGGTTATTGGAACTGACGGGAGTGTGCCGTGCGGCCTTGGGAGAAGGAACGCTGAGCGATATAGATTCCCTGATCTAATCGGATAAAACTAAAATTAAGAGTTCAAAAGAATAATCAAACGTTAAAATGGCCATTTAAAAAGACTAAATGAGAAGAAAAGGTATTTGAAACCTAGCAAACAGAAAAGATATACAGCGAATGTACACCTTATCAGCCAGGAGCCAGAAAGCCTTTTCATATTCAAAGCTGCAGGGAACGAAATTTCCCCAAATATAAATTGGAACATGTATAATGATCCTGCCCTGTTTACATTGTGGGCCGAAAAGGTCGAGCCTATACTGTACAAACTCAGTAAAAAAGGTCTTAACGTGGACGCTATTGACAATGAAATTGTCACTTGGTGGAAAACCGTGGGTAGTAAACAGAAGAAATCAAAACATGGTGAAATAATTGAGGCTTTAAACTTCATAAGTTATAAACGGCTAGATAAGTCAACAACATTTCTATCTTCGCTTATGGATGTTAAATGTGAAGAAGTGCATTCTAAAAATGCAGAGGCAAAAATGTCTGAGGCAAAGATTCAAGATCTTCAAACACAGCTAGATAAATTACTAGCTGAGCAGTTAGCCCTGACTGAAAAGTGTAAAAATCACAAATACACCATCGCAGATCTTAAGACTAAACTAAATGCTAAAAAGTCCATGTCTCCCAAAAACCTCAACAGCGATGGGATTAAAAATGTGCACTTCTTAAATGAGCCCGCCTGCCCTAACAATCCTGTATCTTTTCAGACAGGTGAAGCATGTGATAGAGTTTTGAACAGAGTGCCTGTTTCAGCCTTTAAGGTGATACGGCACCCAAATGGCACAGAGTCAACCATTCGGCGTCCTCTAACGGTAACTGAATGTAGCTTGTTTAAAGCAGAGATCGGACCATTGCCCTTGAAAGAGCCATTCGAACCATGGTGGAGACGCATTGTTAGTCTAAAACATGCATTTCAGCTTGAACCAAAAGATATTTGGCAAATTGTTATCAGCTCAATTCCAGATGTTCTGAACTATAAGATACCACAGGCGTTGATGACAGGCAACATTGTGCAGTCAGTGTATCAAGATGAGCCTGAGGGTGAAATCTTTAATAGACTAAAACGATGTCTTCGCGATCTGCGCGGTTGTAGTCCTGTTGGATGGGAATTGATTTTCAATCGGAAACAGAGTACTGAAGAATCGTTCGAGACATATGCAGAAAAAATGTTTGAACTGTTTGAGGAGTATTCTGGAATTGAAGGTGTTAACCACAACAATGTAACTCTCCTTGACTTACTACTTACAAATGCAGGACCGCGTGTACAACAATCGCTCATGTATGGTGCTTCTCCAGCAAAAAATACATTCGAAGGTATTGTTAGCTGGGCAACAAGAATTGAGTCACGAAAACAGATGCATGGTGAGGTAGCTGTGTTAGAATGTCATGAAAATCCTCCATTTGCAGGAGAATTCAGAAAGCCACACGGTGAAAAACTGAGCAGACTCTGTAATTCCTGTCACAAAACAGGCCATACAGAGGAGAAGTGCTGGTCATTGGGCAGAGGCAGACCTCCACCCTATTTCAAAAAACGCAGACAGCCACACTCTGATGACACAAACCAGCGCTCTGCAAGTGACCAAAACTCAAATGCACCTAAAACCCTCACTGAGCTAACAACTTTGGTCACTCAAGGCCTTCAGCTATTAGCGTCATTTGCTAGTCGGGTAGCAGCCCAATAGCAAATGGCTCAATAGTTTAACATCAAAATTCATTGAATCTGTCACATTTTTCCCTCAAAGGTATTGAGACGAGAACAAACAGAGACTCGTCAGAGACCAGAAACAATATAATTTCATTTATATTCTTAAATTCTAATATACATTATATTACAATCGCAAAGCAGGGCATCAATTGGAGAAGTGTGACATTAATCCTTACAATTCGATTTCATTGACCTACTACCCAGTGCCAAAAGGGCGGAGGTGTGCTTTTATTTTTTGCCTTTAAAAAACACTCCCAGAAGTGTGGCACAGGTAATAGCAAACTGATAAAGGAAGCACATTCACAAGGAGGGTGTGAACTAAACATCAGGCAGAAGTACCACAGCCTTTGCAGGTCACAAGAGATCTGCACTAACCAAATGTGTGAACAACACCAGAAAACAGCAAATGCTAAGCAGCAGGCAACAGCGAAACAGGATTAAATTAATTATGCCCACAGATCTGACTGTAATGAAAGCAACTTGAGGTAAAGCCAGAGAATGTCCCCAGCAGAACTGGGATCTCTAATGCTCATGACACAGCAGACTGTGAAGGCTCGCAGCTTTAAGGTGTCACACACTGCACTGAAACAACAGCAATAATTCAGACCTGGTCAATGAAACTTGGTTTCATATGACAACCGGAATTAAAATTGCAATGGCCATGATAATGGAGAAAGCAAAATAATTCCACATGTCTGAATTTGAAACTGTTGAAAACATCAGAATTAACTGTGGTTCTCTCTGCACTTGTTTCTGTCAGGTTACTTCTGCAATTCCTCAGGGGACGGATGCCAGGACGGCCGGACCTCACGATTGTTAGAACATAACCTGAGATTCGGGAGATGGGTGAAAAGACACTTCAAAGGCCATTTACATCTCACAATAGCACATCACTAAATTAGCATGGCCTCCCAGTTTAGAACTGGAACTAAAATTTGCAACACAATTGCTATCCAGTCGATTCCACCCATCTCCTAGACATGAACACTGAACACACTCCTCCATCACTACACCCTCACAGCATCATGACCTGGAATAGATCCAAGTCTATTCAGACGGAACACTACACATCATGAGAAGATAAAGATGACATAGAGTCCAAAAGTGTCACTTCACTAAAAATCTATTGTGCATCTTCACACTAACAGATCCAGATAGCTTCACACACTTAGGATGGTAAAGCTGATCCCATGACATAGCATACGCTATTCACAACACTCTGCCAACTCATGGGAAACCACTGTAATATATATATATTAATGGCTACAGTTACAAATCAATGATGCAAAAACAAAATTAAAGCAGAGGCAGACCTGCTATTAAATTTAAAAATGTTTTAACTTTCTGATTGTTATTAGGGTGGTTGGAAAATCATAGGGCCCATGATTTCTCAACAAACCACTAATAACAGAAACATCATAAATAACAAATAGATCTGAAGTGTGAGCACTTCAATCAATTATAGAATTTACAAGTCAACCCTGTCATCGACTGTGACTTAGCCAAAACACACTCACACACACACACACACACACACACTCTCTCTCTCACACACACACACACAAACAAACACACACACACACACACACACACACACACACACACACACACACACACACTGTTGCAAGGAATGAACAATCTCCATTCTTGAATACATTTAAGTATGTTCCAAGTCACTTCTTAGATTGCATAAGTGACTTACATTGGAAGATTCCTGAACAAACAGTGATTCTTCATATTTTTTTATTTTTGAATATTATTGTTATTACAAGACGTATTGATGCATACCATTTATTTGATTGCTTTGATTACACTGACCTCTTGCTGCATTTCCTTTGAATAATTCAGACCAAAAAAATATATATATATTTAAGAATTGGACATTTAATATGAGACATCCTTACCATTCAGGACCTTGAGAAACATATGAGACAGATGTACCATTCACACCTGCTGACAAGAACATGGTATTTTACATTGAATGACATGATGTTGTTTTGTTGCATTATGCGTTTCTAAGGATTTCTTCGCGAGTTCAAGTTCATATGTGTTCAATTGTGAAGCGGACATTTAAGATGCTTTTCAGGTGTCTCACACAAAGCAGTGTGAAGCCAAGGAGAGCCCCTTCACCCACTGAGGTCTGTCCAGACAACCACACCGCTGGAGGTGACAGGATTGGTCAAGAAGGGACAGATTATCGTTATGGGGAAGGTGCCAGGGAAGCCGAAGTTTCTCCATGAAGGAATGACACATCAACTGAACAAGTCAAAAGGTCCAGATTGACTATATGAACTTTGCTCACATCACAGGATCACTGGCAGAAAGCCTGAACGCCTCATCCACCTGCTGGACTCATGCTACATACACCTGGTGAGAACAGGTGTTCTGCAGGTGAACACAGCCCTCTGAGCTTCTACAGATGCTGACATTGCAAAGACAATTTTTGAGTTTCAAGGATTACGACAAACGTCTTACTATGACCCCTTAAGTGTCTGAATGTGACCCACGGGATCAAGGAGGGAACTGTAAGACCGTAAAACTTGTTGAAGAGAAAATATCTGACCACATGGTCTATTGAGACAAAGGACCTTGGCAAATTAACATTTGAACTCTCTCTCACACACACACACACACACACACTTCTTCCCCACATCCCCCACTCTCGCAGTGACACATAAAAACTCACATAAGAATGTATGGTTTAATGTGAATGATTATCATTGAGTATTATGTTTGGTATCATTTTAAAGGTCTCAGGGTGGCTGGTTCAGATGTCTCATTCCCAAAGTATAAAACAAAAGGTAATAAGGTTTTTTAAGAGTTTAGGGATATCTGGCACACAAATGAATGTGGTCTCCTACTCCCAAGGTGTGAACTCAATGCTAATTTCCACTGTTAGCAAATGGTACCATGTAAATTTACTTCTGCCCCCAGTAAGTCTGGGGGGATGAACACAGTACATTTCCACTGTGAATACAGGTTTACATATTAAATGAGGTCTGGCTATTTAATGGAAGGCAGCAAGGGATCGTGGCTTTTTCTGTATTTCAGATAGCCCATGAGGTCGCTCATGTAGTTCTTAAATGTTGGGTTTGCATCTATTTCTCTATTCCTAAAACATTTGATGATTTGCATTGATTATCTTTCAATTGATTATGGAATTGTTATAATACATTTACCTGACATAATAAATTGTTATATTTGATTATTCTAACAGACTTTGACTTTATTTTCATTGGAGTTAAAAGCAATAGTCAAACATTAACGTATATTTAAAGATGCACAGATATCATTGAAAAACACTTTCATTCTATGGAGTCAGATGAAACGAGTTAATACATAAGACAAAAAGTATTGCATTTAATTAAATATCCCTTTGCCATTGGAAGAGACGGAACGCGCGTTGAGACCTTCACCGCTAATTTGAATGCCGCCCTTGGATCGAATTAGCAGGCCTTACATCAACAATAGCACAGAAACAGGGCAAAGCGACATATAACAAACAAGGAAAGGGCATATGAGGCGAAGAATCACTATTAACCAGAAAATGTGTATAATTGTGTGTGCTGCAACAATGCAAAGTCCAGATCACAGTTATTGCAGTTGTTGGGTAGTGTTAGTATAGAAATGTATTTCACAATAACGATATAGCCTATATCACAATATAGTTATTTTACCTCGTTTATGTTATTAAAAATAAGAAAAAAAAAGCAAATTTCAAACAATAGGACAAATACAATGTAACAAAAATTGAAAATTAAACATCAAGTTTTTCAGGCACAATAGCTTTATTTATCATGTAGTTAGAATTGATGCTCATTTTATCAGCATTTTATCAGATCTGTTTTTTGCCGTAAAGCAATTCGTTACCTCGCGAGACCTGATATCACACGATACTTCCTAACACCCGCCGGCCCAAAGTTGCAAGGGTGGTTTTGCGGCTCACAGGCACCAGGGGGGTGCGAGACGACCACCATTCAACACGAAATCAGTAATATAAACATTACAATGACTCCAAAGCTGTTCGGTTAAGGTAAAAACGTTACTTAGTTCACCTTTAATAACACAGAGCAGCAGGTCCTGTATATTGGGCTGCTGTCACTTTAAGACCAAACGCTCGGATCCATTATACTGATACACATCCGGTTTACACCCAACTGTTTACATTCACTTGAGACATAACCAGCTGTGTTTACATGAATACTCCACACAATGGGCATTTTGACATAATTGCGTGTATTCGACCATTCAAGCGCAATAAGACGTGAAAGGGACCTGAATTCGCGAACGCATGCTGAGAAACGTGGCTTTTTGTTCATCCGATCATGATTTTTGGGGCCGATCGCCGATTACTGGAAGCTGTATCACCCGATACCGATCACCGATTACAGGGTCTATGAAGACTTCTTTTTATCATGTAGCATTACTTATTAAACTATATTTAACAACAATGTACATTAAGTATTACATTTAAGAGAAGACAATGCATAATGAATTGACACCTGTGTATTTATTTGCAAGCAACATGTATTAACATAGCAGCTTGGTTATTGGGAGCAGCTTAGGGCTTGACATACAACTTTCTTGTAGAATATAAAATAAAATCAATAAAAGACAGAACATCTGAGTCTTTACATTTAGCTCTAGACTACTTTAAACTAAAAACAGCAACAAAAAAAGGCTATAGCCAAAATAATGTTTTGAGTCAGTCAGTCATCAGTTTTTCAGGACCACAGCCACAGGTAGTAAAGTGCACAGCAACAAAAAACAAAACAAAAACTAACAACTTCCATATCTGTATCTATAACTTTGCTTTTTTCTGGGATGCTTAGTCAAATTTTGTGGGCATTTAGAGAGGAAGAGAGAGGTAGAGAAACCTTGTGTGTGTGTGTGTGTGTGTGTGTGTGTGTGTGTGTGTGTGTGTGTGTGTGTGTGTGTGTGTGGCCTGGTAAACCCTACGTTATGGGGACAAAATGTCCACACAGGGATGGCAATATCCGCAATCCTTGTTCGTGTGGGGACATTTTTTGGTCCCCATGAGGAAATCAGCTTATAAATCATACTAAGTGATGTTGTTTGAAAATGTAAAAATGCAGAATGTTTCCTGTGATGGGTAGGTTTAGGGATAGGGTTAGTGTAAGGGAATAGAATATACAGTCTGTACAGTATAAAAATCATTATGTCTATGGAAAGTCCCCATAAAACATGAAAACACAACATGTGTGTGTGTGTGTGTGTGTGAAGAACCCTTGCAAAATTATTTTAAACAGATTAAGAAAGCCACCAGTACTGGTCACATCTATGGTTAGATTGATTTTTTTTTAGATCCAGTGAAGTCTGTCCCACCATGTACCTAATATAAATAAATAAAACATCTTCAGTTAACTAGCAGATCATTCATTTAGTTCGCTATTAAATAAGAAATCTAGCGCTAAAATGTGTTTTTGAACTCAAGCTGCGCGCTCGTTGCCGCGGCGATCAGTTGCATGGATACAGTGCTCTGTGTCTCGCGCAGTCTTCACTCGGACGCGCGCTTCAATCTATCGCCGTTGCGGACTCAATTCATTCCGGTGTAGTCACAAAATAAAACACAAACGTATCCTTGCTATATATAACTGTAACCGCTGATGAACATATTCAGTTTTGATGAGAGAAAAAAATATGTACGAGTGATTTGACGGACGCACAGGGGGTTGGATACATTTTTGTCATTGGTTGTTGCGTTAAATCTTACCCAGATACAATAGTGCTATTTTCTGATTGGCTATTGTGTAGCTCGACGAACAACACCAGAGGAAACGCGCTTGATTCATGCCGGTTCCACAGTGAGAGCGGCGCGGCCAGAGTTTTGGCCGCTGCGGCATATTAAATATATTACAAATAGTTTTTCAGCGTGAGAAATACAAGGTGTGGCGGGAGAGCGTGACAAAAGACCGAAATGAGTGACTGTCACGCTCAATGCTTGACACTTGAGAGCCCTGTTGTAGAATTGCCAGATTGGTGATGCCATTTTTACCTGGGCGTAAAAAAATTGTCTCGCGAGTTTTGCGTCATCTGATCGGCTTTTCTGGATCGGCCTTTATAGAGACCGCCGATCACACATCCCAAAGCAATTATCGGCCGATTATGATCGGCGACCGATCAATCGGAGCACCCTTAGTTATTTTTCACTTTTTAACATCGAGCATGTCCCAAATTCATGCACGTACCCCTTTTTATATTCTCATCATGCATTTCATCACCCTGAAGTGTCAATAGTGCTATTACATACCGCGGTATACACAACATTTATACCAAGGTAACGATGTCGTCATACCGCCCAGACCTAGGTGAAAAATTTTCCCATTTTCATTTTGACCCCCCTCTACAAAATAGTGGATTACTCAGTAAATATCCATCCATGACATTTAATATTTTGGCTTTCATCATTAATCGGGGCCAGGGAATTTTCCCAAATTGTATTGATTTGACACGGAATAACCCTATAGTTTTATGGTAATACCATGGTATGTTCTGTAAGAGAAACACTCCGGCAAGCCTACTTATGTTTTATAGATTGCATGCTTTTGCTGTGATTGGGTGTCTGTTTTGCTCCCAGTGAATATCTCAGGAAAAAAGCTGCTGTTCATTTAACATGTGCTGTGTGCTGCAGTTTGTTGAACACATCAAAAGTGCTCACCATGAAAGATATGAAGCTGGTTTTGTTTCAAAAACACTCTTTATGGCTCATTGAAAATGTGTCAATTGCTTGGTGATCTTGTATTGATCCTATATATTGGGTTGACAGCGTGTTTTTGGTTCGAGTGCAGTTAGCAGGCCTCATCCTTATGTTAGTGAGTGATCTGCGCTGCTTTCATTTGAGAGAGCACATGCATGCCAGAGATGAGTTCTCAGAGCTGGAGTATTTCCTGTCTGTGAGCCGTTTGACCCTCCCTAACACACACACACACACACACACACACACTGATACAAGGAATAGCACTGCGAAACAATGTACTGTAATAGAGTGAGATAGAGAGAGAAATGAAAGTTGATATAGAGGAAGAAAGTATTATCAGAGAGGGAGATAACCATATAAAGATAGACAGATCGAATGTAGGAGTGTATAATAGCATCTTTATTGGGTCCAGCTGGACTGGGGTGTGGTCATCGGCCGAGAGACCCGCAGAGCTCAGAATGGAGCTACAGTCAGAGTTTCTGAGCCCGCTGCCAAACGTCCGCCGTAGACGAGTGTATGTGTGTGTGTACTGGCTTGACTGCACAGGAGGGCAAACAATGCAGTGGCATCTATTTACACAGAATAAGCCACCTGACACAATGGCGTCTGCACTAATGCCAGTACGGTCACGTCTGAACATGTCCCTCATAACGGTCGCTGCTGTGCTGGGAGTATTATGACATACTCTGGGCAGGCAGGTCAGCTGTCATGCGGCACGTCCTGTTGTGTTATTTGGCTACCTTGGGCCTGCAGTGTGTCCCACCCTGCTTGTGCTTTAGTAAATTGCTACTTCTATGTTCATTGGTTCTAAACCTGCTGATCTTCTAACAGGCCTTTTCTGAGTTTATTAATTTGTTTAATTGGTTTTGCACTTTATCTATTCTTGTTTAATTTTTTTTTTTTTTATGATGTCAGTTGAGCTGAGTTGAAGTTGAACTGAGGTAGCAAACAGGATGCAAAACTGCCATTCAAATTTTAAATTCAAAGAAATTAATATATTTGTAATTTTTAACTAGCCTAGAAATGCAAGACAAACTACGTTTTAAGGTTTTGATTATTAAAAAAAAAAGCTCTGAAGTCTGACACATACTCTTACACATGCAGAGAGAATTATGGATAGATTAACTTTTGTAGCCCAGGCTGGAAAAGCACTTCTTTTCCCAGAATGCATTATCTGTGTTGAATTTCTGTGCTTTCAGTAAAATTCACTTCATGTAATTCCTATTTAAATTCAGTGGTGGTTTATATAGTTTAAAATAGTAGTATTTTTCCTTACATGGTTTCATTTCAGAAGACATTAGCTGCGTTTACATGGACCCTAATAATCCGAAGGTAATTGGACTAGTAGCACAGTCGTAATAAAAAAGTCACATGCAACCTTACATTTTGATTAAATTGGCCAAAGATTATAAGGGGTGGTTTAAAGCTTATTCTAATCCGATCGAGAGGACATAAAACACTTGGAAAGGCCTGCGCATGTGCAATGATGTAGAAAGGGTGTAAATTCTGAATTTTACAATGTATCTCCAGCTCTTTTTGGTTTATTATTTGTTTTATTCTTGGCCTCTTTCTACTTGACAAACTTAGTAGAAAGCATCATGAACTTATTTGTCTGGAGAGGGGAATTCAGGATTGAACCTGCGTCACCCACTTGAGCCAAATGTTTCAATTTCTGAAGCACATTTGTGAACCACTGCGTCACAGCCATGTCAGGCTCTAAGATTGAATTGGACCTCACAATAACCACGTCTTTCCCAAAAGTTAAGCGTGAGTATCCTTAGTTGAGTATCCTTTAACCCCCTCACACAAGCACTCATCCACGCACGCATCTATTTTTGTTGCCATCCTGAGTAGTTTGTTTGTTGTTCCATCTCATCAGTTTCTTTTTTGTCTGTGAAACAATGAGCCAAGCCTGTGTTACCAACTTGTGGACAAACAAATTAGCATTTCCTAGCATACAGTACGTGCGTACTATGCTGTGGATGAAATTTATGTAATGCGCAGTATACGCATACCATAGCGTATGTAAGAACTGAATTATATTTCTGGGCAAACATTACTAATGCGGTGTATCTAGGTGACTCCCCTGTAAAGGCTGGATGGCTCCCCCTCACATGTATATCACGGTACATTCCTCCCTGAATTCTTTCCTGAATTATTGGTTTTAAAAGCAGTTATTGGCTGTATTGGGTCATCAGCGAGTAAGTAAAAGTCAAGTGGTTTGGTCTGTGTGTGTGTGTAAAGGCACCATTTGTATTATCTCATCCAAACAGCATTATTGTTCCTCATTTCCTGTTACTCTGATGTGGTCGGAACTGTGTGAAGAGTGTTTCCTAAAATCAACCTGGTGGTCTCATGACTTTTGAGCACCCTTAAAAGATTAGCTTACATATTGTTCTTCTACCTGGGCAGTTATGTTTAGCTTTTCATCCTGGTCTGTTTATATATTGGGAATTACAGAATGGAGGTAATGGCATGCATCAGGTGTGATGCAGGTGTGGGAATGTATGTCCTCTTGTGTTGTGAAACTTTTCCTGACGGATCACTTTAAGCTCACAGTACACACACACACACACATATCCAGTCACTACATTCCACTGTGCATATCTCACCAAGGGCCCCAACTGCTTTTAATCATGTTGGTCACGAGGCGGCCCAGCTGCTTTAGGTTTGGGTGGGACAGCGGAGGAAGAGGGGGGGGGGGGACCCTAAACTCTAATAGCGAACATATTTCTCTAGGCCCGACCCTCTTCTCCTTATGACTTCACCCTCCGCTGAGATCAGGCCTGAGGACTGTCAAGAAAGGGAGAGTTTGTCTCAGACCGGTCTGTTTTCTCTTTAGGTCATTGAGGTGATGATGAAACTGTTATGATAATTGGTGCCTTTTACATGCTAATCACTGTCATTTAGCTTGTTCTCCTATTACTGCAAACAACATAACAATCCATAGATGTTGCCATAAATGTCGGAGTGTAATGTCCCATGGTCTTAATGTCATGTTAGCAACAGAGTGGACAGCCCCCTCTGCAAGAGATCTGCCTCTAGCAAACTACTCCTACACTATCCTGCATGGCGTGATCAATACATTTAGTCAATTTCATTTCAGTACTCGGTAGGTAATGTACTCTTGGGGATATTTATATCATTTATCTCAGGCATCACTGTGCACTTTCAAGTGCCATAGTTTCATTTTAGTTCTCTAGTCTGGACCAAATGCTGACCCAAAGCTAACCAGTCAGACCTCAAGATACTGCCACAAATCTGGAAAAAAGTTTTTTTTTTAGTCATACAATCATTGGATATGTGACTGCAACAAGCCACCCACAATAAGAAACGAGGCCTCTATTTTTGTTACTGTATGTTACGCACATATTGAAATGTCTTAGGTCTGAAATTTCGCTACCCCCACAAAGTGTTTGAAAAATTACTTGCCACTGGAAACTTGCTGAGTCATGTTTGGTCAAGACTCTTGGTCTGTTTAAAGAGGCCCTCAAAGAGACCAAAGTTCACATTCAAGTTCAAGTCCATAATGCCACTGCATGCAATGGAAGAATTGTACTGTCTCACGGCAATAGGCAATAGGCATGGATGACTGCCTTTAGCTCTCCCTTTTGCGCCAAAGCAAGACATGCCTTCTGCTGAACAGGCTCCTCAATCCAACAATCATGTCATGGAGGGGGTTTGACATATTGTCCATGATGTTCAGCAGTTTGGACATCATTCTTATCTCAGAAACAAACTCCGGAGGTTCCAGATCCACTCAAATGACAGAACCTACCTTCCTAATGAGTGTATTTAGCCGGTTGGTATCTCCAAGTACACCAGCACACTAAAGTAGACTGAACAGACTGAAAGAACAAGCAAAGTATTTTGCAAAATACATTGATGGATCTGAGCCTTCTCAAGAAAATAAATCTGCTACTGCCCTTTTGTAGATTGTCATTATAGGTTTTTCTTTATTATGTAATTTCCTGAGTTGCTCATACAAGACTCTGGAGTTGTTTTTCACAATGTAAGCTTGGGCAGTGTTTTGCAGGTTACCTGGTTACTGTAGTTGAACCATTTGAGTCTTTGTGTTTGGCCTCTTCTGAGGGGCTTATGTTACACATAGAGCAACATACTCTGTCTATCAGGATTTCATCATGGAACCTTCGGTTAAATTCCAGTTCCTTTTAAAAGGCTTAAAGGATTGATTTATTTTTTTAAAGCCTCAAACTTTAGGGCACATGCTTGCTGCCAAGCTCAGGGGGAGGCTGGAGATGAGATTTTAGGGAGCTGTATTTTAGTGTGAAAGATTTGCTGCTAAATGTCCTGTCTTTATTCAGTTACTCTACCTTCGCTTTTACTATGTAGTTCAGACAAAAATGTACAGCATGATCTGCACTCACTGCCAACGAGGCATACTCTCTGTTCCCACAGACAGACTTCATACATCAGGACAGTGCATCACCATGGTCCTTGACCTGTGTCCATCTGTTCCTATTAGACAGTTTGTCCACAGTGGCTCGTCTCATCTTTGGCCCTGTCTCAAATTATGTACTTAATGTGGACATGGATTTTTAAAATTTTGAAGGGTGATCATGAGTGCCCCCTTTACGGGAGCTGTTCACCCTTGATTAGTCCTTTTGCCAAGCCTTCTCTGGTATGGACTCCCCAGGACCACTATCTGACAGCCTATCTGGCATGTCACCAAAGTGTTGGCTCAGACAATGATCACAGGGCATAGGGCAGCTTTTGGGCCGAGTCTTTTGAAAATCTTAAATGTTTTACAATGATCTAATCCATAAACTCTGACCTCTAACATCTTTTTAAATGACTTTAAACAAGACAACTATGTATCTAAATGCACCTGCAATCTAATAGACAGTAATTCATTAATTTGTTATTTCATTTTACTTGTTTTTCCATCTTACCTGGTTCCACTAGCCCTGTTTGTCAAACTTCTTCATAACTATCTTAACATTGATAAAAATACAGACCAACTGATCTGTGTCCATGATGGAAGCATGGGCTTTGTGGGATGGGATTCACTCTTGCCTGTGTCCAGATTAAAGGCGGATTCTTAATCAGTCACTCAAGCTTAACAAACCCCCCACCTAGGCTGATGGTGTTCTTAGCTGGTGGGGCCATCTGGCCGTCAATCTGGGACTGCTCCTGAACCAAGTGTTGTCCTCGGCTTAGTTAGTCTACCCCAAAAGAAGTCTATGATGACTCTCATAGGACAGAGCAGAGAGTTTGTGCTTGAGTCAACTGTCCCCATAATTCAAACAGCTAAATAAACATATTAAACAGTGTTTTATTAAAAATGTGCAAATGGGAAAAGGTGTCAATGCCATCTCAAAATGGCCAAATATTACCTCACAAATTCGTCTAACCAATATATTGGTCTTTCATGTGTAGACATTCAAAAATTCTGTTTCTAATACAATGCAAACCGCCTCGTTTTTTTCCGGCTAAATGCATGTGCCAAACATCACTGTCTGTTCTCTACTACACAACTGAAGGAGATTGATGATGCTCCTGTGGTGCCCAAAGAACTGGATTTAACAAGATCAGCCTGTGTGAGAGGTTGAGATCCTAAAGTAAGCTTTGATGATTCTGGTCCCTACTGGGGATTGACTGATTGATCGATTCATCTGGCTTGATTAAGTCTTGGTTATCTCCAGACTGCCAAGTGTCAGGCAAAGTGCAGGTTAGATTATATATTTGACAGCAGTAGATGAATGAAATATTGATTAAATGCCAAAGCTAAGAAAATTAAGTTATGCGGAAGCAATGCTTTTCCACAAGCAAAAACAGAAAATGAGAGATAAACTTCCTTGCAACAGATATTTTATCTTAAGTGTAATTGTACCCAGGTGAGTAATGTTTTCAGCCAGTGTGTGACCCCCTCTTTCAACATACGCAGTCCTACTCTCATTAGATATTCTCTGCTATTTTAAATGCCTCTTGTTTTATTACACAACACCATTACTGTTTCAAAAGGGAAATAAAGGAACAGAACATGTTACATCAAATCCAGCAAACACATTTCTGAATCTTTGCCTCAGTCAAGAAGACACATGCTAACATGCAGTCATTTGAATGATGCTTGGTAACTCTGTGCTTAAAAGAGGTTGTAAAACTATATAATTTTATGTGAAATCATTTAATAATCTATAACTATAATCTGTAACGTGATTCTATGGTGTTGTGTGAGTCTATCCCAGAGGCAGAGCTCATGGTGAAGGTTTTTCTAAAGCTGTAGAGCTGCTGGGATGGAGGTGTGGAGGGTTTAATGGCCTGTTCTAAGCTTCATATGGCTCTGGTCCTGATTGCATAAGCAGAACTTAAAAACAAATCAGAAACAGCACCATAGAGAGACCCTGTGTTTTGACAAACACTACATATGTCTGCAGACCTTTTTGAGCAATGTGAAACCATATTGAAATGCCAAAGTGGAAAAGAAAACTATGTTTATCCAGATTCCTTGTTCCTTGGTATTCCCCTTTCGAATATTAACACAGTGCTGTCACAGTGGTGGATTTCACCAAGAACTTACTCCGGAATGTCCATGCCAAGTCCTTTATCAGCATCCTGCGACGTTTAGCTCCAAATTGCCCCAAGATATCGGCCTGGAAGTTTCTAGTTATCCTGCAGACCTTGATTAGCTGGTTCAGTTGTGTTTTATTGGGGTTGGAGTTAAACTCTGCTGGATGGTGGCCCTTCAGGAGCAGAATTGAGCACCACTGAACTTACATGCTTTTGTGTATTCTACCTCCTCGATAGCTCGCGTACGATGCCCAGCCGTCTATTTGATGTGTGTGTGTGTTTGCCTTTAAAGATGTGTTCCTGTTTTCAAAATTGCTAGATAGAACGTGACAGAATAGAACGTAGAGTTGGATATGTTGAACTATTTTTAAACATTAGAATTTAAAAAGTATCCAGCTGTGTCATGACTCATGTGGCAGATCACATGAGGTTCACTGTCTATACCCCTATTGGCCATCTAGGAGCAGATTTACTAAACAGGGCAAATTAGCGTGAGAGTGCAATTCCAAAACAGTGCCGATGGGAGTGGAAAGTTCTGCGCGTGATCTACTGACGACCCCGCAATTTAAAGAACACAGACGCAGTCAGATCATTTCCATAATGACCAACGCAATCTACCACGTAGCATCTGGTGCTTTTTTATGTGCTTTTTTGGGCGCTAACTAATGGCACAAACACCAGTACATTGAGCGCAAACCTTAGTAAATCACCTTGCGTGATTCATTTAAATACTCTTCTCCCATAAATTTTGCACCTGAAAGGAAAACTCCTACAAATGCATAAGGTCAGCTGCAAAAATGACTGTGTCCACGCCTTTTCAGCACTAATTTTTCACTGCGTGTCTTTAGTAAATCCTGACAGTAGGTTTTTTATGCCAAGAGGGGGTTTACGCTGGCGCAAGCTGTTAGTAAATCTGGAACCTAGTCATTGCGTATTTGCATAAAGTTCAACGTTTTTTTGTCAATAGTCTGGGACTCATATTTCCTCAAATTGCCAACCTTCATACTAATGAATGACTTCTGGGAGTTTTTGTTTTTAATTCACTGTCAGTGTTATTTTTTTCCATCATCTTTGTCAACCATCAAGGTGTTATCAAGGATTTATCATCATAAGTTTAATTTATCTAACATCCTAGTATTAGTCTTAAGTCTTCATATCTCTGTTTTGTGAAACTTAGAAACTACTCCACCTTAAGGTCCATTTTTCCAGGCTTACGTCTTCTCACCTCTTTCTCCTCCCGAGTCTCCTGACCTGACCTTAACCCTATATTCGTGGTAAACTCCAGCCTCTGGCTTTCCACGAGGGATTCAGCTGAGAACAGACATTATGCAAAACGACTGATTACAGCACTACAACACAGCAGACAGTAAATCAAAGCAAATCCTGCTTTGGATCTCTCTACTCAATTCTGGAGGAATGCCTCGGAGGAGACAGTTGGACATACAGCTCGTAAGGCCAGTGTTAGGACAGATGGGCTTGTTCAGAGATAGGATTTCCCCTACAGCCTCCTCCACTGTCCTTAGAGAACCCTGATATATTTTAAATTGGTGATATCACCCTTTTGTGGTCTCTAAGATCACAGGAACTCTCATATCTTCAGACCCAACAAGGAGGCAAGTGGAGAGCACAGGTGCTGGACATGTGCCTGATGATAAATGTGACAATGTTTGTCATTTTTATTAGTTTAAAGCTGCAGTCCGCAGTTGTTCCTTTTTGTCGCCATCTCTGTTCAAAATCTGCAATTGCAGTCATTCGTGGAATTATCAACTTTACGTGAGTTGTACCTCGGCAAAGCACAGCGCAGATGAATCCAATGTTTGAGGAGAATGTGCGGCTGTCAGTCACCGCGCCGGTGTGGATACTGGCATTCAGAATCACAGATTCTACTTTTTGGAAGTATGACCAACATGAGAATTTTCACCCTGAAATGTAATCTGAACAAGTAAGAAACATCCACTTTTGTTCTTCTGACCAACTAACCGAAAAAAGGCATTGCAGTAAATCGCGCTGATTAAATCTAACGATCGTTTATCATATCACGTCAAACCGTGCAAATTATACTTTGTTCTCAAATTGTTAATGTTAACAACATCAGCATTGCGTGACTACATTTAAAGCCCTTCAGATATTTATCCTTGTTTCCGCATGCCCGGTTGCAGTCTCTTTTTCCAAACTCTCAGTCCAAATTCTTTTGCATTTTACAGCGGGTGAATCTGTTGTCACTGGTGATTGTCGTTTGAACCTTTCTGGATCCGCCATCAAATTAATAAGTTTAATTATATCAAGTGCTGTGAGAAAAGGCTATAAATCTCCACCTCCAACATCCTCACACTCAATATAGCATACTAGCCGAGACTCCTTCTTTATGTGTACAGATGTGTGTGTGTACAGATGTGACGTAATGACGCAAAGACATGCTCGAATCTCCCGCGTAAATCCACCAGTACCACTGGAATTAAAAACATTATTACCAGCTTACCGTTTTGAATCGAGCTAAGGCAAGCAGAGAGTTTTGAACACTGGCTGGTTATGTACTTGCTCAAAAAAAAATGTTTGGATCATTTTTAACCCAAAAAAGTTACGGACTGGAGCTTTAAAGGGATTGTTTACACCAAAATGGAAATTCATTTACTCACCATGGTCAATTTTTTCTCCTGTGAAAGACAAAAGGATTTTCATACTGCAAAAGTTTCTCATCCTATCTTCTTTTATGTTCCACAGAAGAACGAGTCATTTTTGGAACGACGTGAGGGTTATAAAAGATGATAATTTTCATGTTGGGTGAACTATCCCTTATAAAAAACTTTTCTTCTCATAGCTCTCAAATCTCATTCTATCTTGTTTGACACTGTTGTAATTGATAACAAAAACTAAGACTGTTAAAACATTTTAATAAATTGAGATAAAGCTTATAATAAAATATAAATATTAGAATAAAAAAAATGCTGCCCTTGGCAACTAATGAAATAAAATAGTTGAAAGACTGAAATTAAGGATATAAATATATAAAACTATATATGTGTATAAAACTAATAAAAATGACTAAAACATAAACTAAATTAAAAAATGCTAAAATAAATGCTTATATAATAGCAATGGTTTGACATTTAGTTACATTTAACACTGTTGAGTGCAGAAGTAAGTGAATAATTTAAATTTCAATCTGTGGAAAAATAAAATCATAGATATTTTTACTGACATAAGTCAGGTAAGTGGGGTGAACTACTCGTTTAAAACCTCAGAATGGCCGTATGACCGTGTCTGCACATCTGCTACATTAGCAGTGTGAGAGGAGAGCGATACACACACCCATCAGCTGATGGAGGCGGAGACACAGTGTTCTTCCATGTGCCGTGGCCCTGAGCCTATTAAAATGAGGAAAACACCAGTTTTTCTACGCATGCTATTCACTCGCAGATGCTGTGGATAGTTCAAAATCACTCAATTTATGTGATCATGACCCCGCACCCCCCCCCCCCCCCCCCCCCCCTCTCCCCTCTTGATTTCTTTTTCTTTCTTGTTTAAAAATCCCCCTCTAATTTATGACTCTGTGTTCAGCTTTAAGGGTGTGGGACGCTGCTGTCATACTAACAGATCCAGCAATCTTTAGAAGATCCTGTTTCCAACAGTCAGGACTATCGTCCTGTAAACTCCACCAAAGCCCACAGCAACTGCTCGTAAAAACAACTGAACTGGCCAAAGTCTTGTTTTCTCCAGTATAACCCCAGCCACTCGGCTCTTTCGATATGAAGTCATCATGCTGGAAACTCTTTCCATCCAAATGTTGATGTCAACTGAGAGACCAACCAATGGCGAGAAAGACCCGAGCTCACGCTCATACTGGATGCTCTCGGGAGTCATATCGATCTGAATCTTTCAGGTGCAGGCGGGGTATTTTTAGATTTAAGTATGTCTTTCAAAGCACTAATGAATTTGGGATCCAGGCTGTGAATATTTCACCACTCACAGAAATAGACATGGGAGACGCAGTTGATAACATGCGTGACATGTCTCAGCTACGGTTGTGTGTGTGTAGTATTATCTGAGAACGCTCCATTCATGTGTTGTGTTTTAATTCTACTAATAAAGTTCAGAAATTTCAATGGCAAGTCAATTTCTAATGGCAGTTTCAGGCAAGTTTATGGTGGATTTCTGTTTCCTAAACAGCTGTGGAGGGTCTGTGCTATGTTGTTCATTAGTTAGTGTCTCTTACTGTTTCCTTTGAGTAAGATGGTTACATCACTGTCTTAACTGACCTTGGAAATGCATTTGGAAAATAAAGTGTAATTTAACTGAATTTAACTTTTTTAAAGCAATTGTTGTGACTGTCTCTCAATGTTTACATCTGCAAGGCTATGAGTAGTGCGGCCATTTAAATGAAAGAATTTTCATTTTTAAGTGATCTATTCCTTTATGTATCATTTTGTTCCAAATAACCCATATCATTTTTTTCATTCGAAGTTCGAACACTTTTTTTTGCTGAATTCATCAAATTCTGTTTCATAAATGCCTTAAACATGTTTAAGTCTTATTTTAGTATTGTACTATTAGTATTTATTAATATTTTGAACTTTTATTCTTATTCGTTTTCATTTTAATGATTAAGTTTAAGTAATTTTGTTTCGTGCTTTTGTCATTTTTATGATTTTATTGATTATTTAATAAATATTTATTTTACTCTTCTAATATTTATTAGACTTTTTTTATTATTTCAGCTTTATATCAATTAATGAAAATTATTTTTAATAGTTTTACGTTTAGATGTCAATAATAGCACTGTTCTCAAAATATATATATATTTTTTTCCCACAGAAGAAAGAAAGTCATACAGGTTTGAAATGGCATGAGAGGGAGTGAATGACGACAGTCTATCTATCCCTTTAAATGTTTGACTTTTTCCTCACACAAAGACTTTTAAGAGAAATTTTGGAATACAGCGCAATTCACATAGACCACTTTGATGGTGCCTTTTGGTAATATTTGGAGGTTGACAGGCCCATTCCCTTTTCAGTTTCATTGTATGGAAAAGAGCAGCTTGAACATTCAGCAAAATATCTATTTGTATTGAATGGCAGAAAGAGATTCATACAAGTTTGGCAGAACTTTAGGGTGAGTACATTTAAATGTAATAATTAAGTGATGTCAGACTTTTTTGACTTTTTTGAATGCTTGGAGACATGTGCAAGTTGCTCTGGCCCTGCTGCTGTACGTCCCTGTTTGTGTGATTTTTTCCAGTTCTGCTGTACATTACATACTGAGACCTCTTTCAGCCCACTGGAACGCTTGAATCATTATACACACCACACATACCTTCACATGTTCCTTATATTTCCAAGTGTTTATGTCTCTGCCTGTTTGTGCATGAATCAGGGGGTTGTATGAATGATAAATCTGTTTTAAGTGTATGTTATCTGAACGCTGTGTCTTTGGACAGGGTATCCGCGGGTCCTTAAAAAGTCTTAAATTAGATTTTAAAAATGTATGGCCTTAAAAAGTATTAAAAAGTCTTATTTTGACTTATGAAAGGTCTTAAATTTTCAATGGCAATTTGAGTTAGACATATCTAAATGTTTTCCAAATTAAAACTATCTAATTAGCGTACTTTTTTATTTACTATTCGTTCTTTGTGGATTTGCTCGTTCACGTGACATTTCGCGTCACATTCGCGCCAGCATTACGTCTGTCTCCTGCACGCGAAACAGCAGGAGAGGAGAAGAAAGCTGGTTAATTTCAATTCAATTGTAAGTTCATTCTTTATGTGCGTAGTGGTGTGCGATGTGTATTGTCTATTATGATATTGTAATCATTGTTTTACTTTAACGTTAACTATGTACGAGGGCGCACTGCGAGCTGACATCGCATTTGTCTCTCATGCTTGCTTTCACTGCGTGATGTGTCAGTGCAGTTATAGGTATGTTCCCTAATAGACGTATAAAGTTTTTGTATTTTATATATCATATGTTGTTATCATACAATATTACATCAGCAAGAGGGCTGTTTTCCCGTGCACAATAGCAAATATGATATTTATTTTATATAACAGTTAAATTAACATTGTTACATTTTATAAACAATATTGTCAATATTGTTTGTTTTCCCTTTATTTCGCTGATGAGAATTTCAAAATGAAACCGTAGCAGAGTCTCAATCCAAAAGACAGCGATGATTTCTTGACTGAAATCCGCGTTTTGAACGAATCATTTTAAGGATTCAATGAACAATCACTTGCAGTTCCTGAATGAATCAGCCGTTTGAACAAATCGTTTGAATGAATGACTCCCTGAGACAGTGACTTGCCGCCACTTACTGGCGGGTTTAGTTTCACATTAAGTACCCTGTAATTAAAATGTTACAATTAGAAATCAGTTCATATTTAAATATTGAATTAAGAATTGAAAGAATTGACTATATCATAGCTTTATTTATGCAATTGTAAATGGAGTATAAATATATTAATGCCAGTTCTGATGCTACTTCTGTGTCTCCTCTGCACTGCAAAGATGGATTTTGATTTAATGATTTAATATAACTGGTAACAGTGGTATTGTGTTATTATTCTAATATAATTTAATTTGAATGTTAGAATTTGACATAAAAGGTGATGCATACCTCTAAGTAAAAAAAAAAAAAAGTCCATATATGGGTGAAAATGCCCCTGGAACTCAATTTAAGGTTGCAAATATTGCCCTTTAATAAAAAAAATTTAATTCCTTTCACTGCTGTGAACTGACCACTGCATAGAATATGAAAAATATGAATATCTTCGTGAGTCCGCTGTCAACAACAGGCCTAAACCAGCCATGGTACCAGTACACAAACACAATCAGTAAAATATCATCTAATTATCATCAACAAAACTTTGAAAATATTGAGACATTTTTTTTTCAATATTGCGCACCCCTAATGTAAGGTATTAATTTTGATTTCTTCAGGTCTTAAAAAGGTCTTAAAAAGCCTTAAATTTGACTTTAAAAAGTGTGCAGATACCCTGTTTGGAGTAGGAATTCAAAACTTGAAATTTGTTATGATTTTTATTTACGTCAAAATAAGTGTACTTCTTTAAAGACGACAAACGATTATTAAAACAATGATTTGAAATGTATTTAATTTTTTTTTTTACTAAAAAACTTTAAAAGTGCACTTACATTTGTTGGAAAATGTTTAATTCTAAATAAAATTATTAATTATAAAACCATTGCATAAAATCAAATTTATTGTATAATATGGTTCATAAGGAATGTTACATGTTATTAATTTTCTCTTTTTTTTGGTATTCCATTCACAGCCCTTTAATTTTTCATTGGTTTTGTTTGTCTGATTGGGTTCAATCCCTCAGGCAGAATCTGTCTGAATGCAAATATTCAGATTATCGCCACACTCTTTCTTTGTCACAAACATATTTTGCCTTCTTTTCTGCACGGGAGCAGCTGCTGTTAAACGCATGAAAGGGTGTGTGATTGACAGCAGCATTTGTCTATAAGTGTCTGGGGACCCGTGGGGACAATGGCAGGGCCCTTCACTGAGCAATAGCTACCACACCTCAGACCCTGCACCCGCACCATCGGCCCTGGGCCCTTTGTTGGTGTTCAATAGGGATCTAGGAATCTTCTCTATATCTCTAGGTCCAGGTGTAAAATAAAAGTCCTTATATGATGTAATGCTACTTATAACTATATTCTTAAAGTGGATTCTAAAAATCGTAACATGGAATTTGGTATTTCGAATGGTATTTCGAAGCGCCCATGATAACTATACCTTGCATGTTCATTATCCTGATATATCGTATTACCGTATATTGGATACTGTCTACTTGTCCCACAGTTTGTTATTAAATCAAAGTGTACTTAAGTGTTAAGAAACAGTCATGAAAGTGTACTCTCTTTAAGTACACTTAAGTGGCCTTTTATTGTGAGTGATTTCACACTATTCTCATGCAAACACAATGACATGTAAAACAATAATGAGTTATGAAACCGCAGTGTCTAGCTTAGCTTTTTTTTTGTGGTGTCTAGTGATGTTAAACACACACACAAGCACATATGTTGTGTTTTCTTGTTTTATGGGGACTTTCCATAGACATAATGATTTTATACTATTTTTATACTTTTTTATACAAACTCTATCGCTAAACCTACCCATCACAGAAAACTTTCTGCATTTTTCATTTTCAAAAACCATTACTTAGTATGACTTTATAAGCTATTTTCCTCATGCGGACCAAAGAATGTCCCCACAAGGACAAGGATTTCGGATATTGCCATCTTTGTGGGCACATTTTGTCCCCATAATGTAGGGTTTACCTAGTCTAGCGTAGCCAGACCTTCAGACTGACGGCAGAAGGCTTTTCTTGGCCAAGAGGACGTTTGCCTGACATGTAACGCAACCAATCACAGTTCGTTTTGTTCCGCGTCATGTTTAGGGGCGTGGCAATATAATGTCGGTGTCCTTACAATAACAGACCGGCGTGCATCTAATAAATTATTCATTCAAGAACGCTGTGCAACAAGTTTACTGCAACAATAGAGCCGCGAACTTCACATACTTTTGAAAATCAAGCGTTTAGTTGATCCTGGTAAGCGCTCATTGTAAACACAATGGCTTTCTTCTTCCACAAGGGGTTTTGGCGTCACGCATTTGTTTCCAGGCGGACCGATAAAGAACGAGACACACAAGTCACCCGGACATCCTGTAGAATTCAACCAATCAGATCGCGACTTCGAAACTCCTGAAGTGTTTCCAGAAAAGTGTGTCATACGCATAAGATGTTCAGCCAACGGTCCATGGGTGTGACGTCTGAGGCTGAGACTAGGGTTTACCAGGCCACACACACACCAAAACTTCTCTAAAATGCGGTTGAAATGTGACTCACATTTGATGTTAAAAAAAACTCATCATAGTGTTTTGTTTTATTACATGGTTTCCAGTGCACGGAAATGTGTTCAAGTATTTTTTTTTTTTTTGCCAAAACAATCTATAGGTGTGACTCACTGACTCCTCAACAGATTAAGTTGATGATTTTTCTTTCCCTCATGTGGATGGGGAAAACCAGTGTGACTAAACCTTCTCAGTTCAGTCAAGCTCAGTGTTAGGCTAACGTAATTTACCCAACACTTACCTAACTGACTGTTATTTGCCATATTTCAGTCACACAAACAGTTTTAGAATGGCTTTTCTCATGAGCAGAAATGTCACAATATACCTCTACCCTTGGGAATGACTTTCCCACAACTGCCTACCTCGGAAATAAGTAATACGAGTCACTATTACACATAATGGCCCGTCTGTTTGTGCTATCTCACTTCCTGCGTAGCATACTGGAGTGTGCCAGTGACACCAGTTCAGGAGGCAGGGATTTTTGGGTGAAGCTGGCATATTACTGAACTCCATATGGTAAGGGGGTGAGGGGTCTCATGTGATTTTTCTTCCCGTAGCCTCCATTAAGGAAGCTTTTGTTACTGTAAGACATACCTCAGTGAGTCCAGATGCAGTCTGCCCGGATTAAATTTGCCCTCTCTATGAGTCTTAGGCCTCCTGAATAGAGCTTAATCTTTCCTCTGCCTCGCTCTGGTATGAATGCCTAGGGTTCCTCAGGCTCTTTTGTGGTCTTCTTGTGGCTCTAATCTCTCGCTGCCGATCCACTCCATCCCTTTTGTCTTGTTCCTTCTGTCACACAAATCCACCTTAATAATCGGCCAATAAATCTTAGGCACCAGGATTTGAATAAGTAAACCTCAGTGGTTTGCAAAGATTTACTTGTATGACTAAAGCTTCATATTTAAATTAAAACATTTAATTAAATATCAGTTATATTTAATTTTGCAAGAAATATGAATATGCTTTACAAGTTAACTTGCATTTTATGAAATCCGTTACATTACATTACATATTACCTAAAAAAACCCGTATTTTTTTCCATTTTGTTTACATTTATACAGACTCAAAGACTCCTATAGGCCACTGGGGCACGGAATATATGCCTTGCGCTCAAGCACACGCATGAAGCTTGCTGCAAAACACTGGAAAATGTAGCCTAATGATTATGAATGTGTCGGGAAAAAATAGCAAGGAGACATTTTAATTGTTTAATAAACTAGTGTTTTCTGAGTCGGTGTTGGCTGAAAAGATGAAGTTGATGTTGCTGACTCGTCATCTCTGCAGTATAGTGAACGCGTGCGCCTATAGATAAAAAATGCACCTTTCTTTGGATTATATGATCAGAGCGTATTTGTTTTCGATTCGATTTGGTTCTTTTAAAGTAGACATTTTAAGCTTTCTAAATGCCTATTTCTCATGTATGTGAGGCGAGTAGCCTATACGAGTTTCAGTTCATTTATTACGCACTCCAGTTCTTCTTGCAGTCGAAGACAGAGCAACTTTCTGCTCTTATGTTTATTCCGTGCACTGTCAAGTGCTTCATCAGATTTGTCATGTTGTTGGTCTTGGCAGTAATTATCTTGTCGCAAATATTGCATTGCGCGCTGTTTGCATCGAGCCTGGTGAAATGTAACCACACTTTTGATCTTTTACATCTATGGGGGTTGGGACGCTTACACACACTACAGGGAATCTAATTGTGATTTTTTTCTGCAATTGACCTTTCGCCGGCCCCTCCCCCAAAACAGCCATTGTCCAATCACACATCATAGCAACCGTTACTATGTGAGCAGGTCCCTCAAACATTGACTCCAAGCAAGATGGTGAAGCGGTGCGCCCACAGCGTTTGTAAATCGGACACTATGTACCCCGAGAGATTGTCTGGAGGAGTTGTGTTATTTCCGTTTCCAAAGTTGAAAACACAACGTGACCGGTGCCACTGCCTACAATGGATAAAACAGTGTGGACGCCCCCACTCCCAGTTACATGTGTCGAACATGGTTAACTCGCGTGCAGCGTGCGTGAGACTGAGACACTGAGTGAGAGTAGTCAAAGAAACATGGAGAAAGCAGATCAAGAGGATCCACAAAGGAATTACGTTTTCTAAAGGGTTGTTGTTAACATGATATTCTCGGGGGGAAATGAGCAGCAGTCAACTAGCAGTGCAGCGATCAGTAGAGGAGTGCACGCTCGCAACGGGGAAAGCATGAAGCTTACTTGACAACATCAGTTCATATATCAATATCGTAATGAATAGAAATAACCTTAAAATAATGTATGGCTATCTGCATCTTTCCGTCTCTTATGTATAGTTACTTTTAAACAAGAAAATCGCATTCAGCATGACACGCAAGCGGTTGCTGTGGTAATGAACAACTGCTTGTTAAAGCGAATAATCCTGTATCTGAGGCAAAATTACTAAATATGCTGCGCGAGTTATATATTTCTAACTCCAAACAATTAACCACTGACCCAGCTTATAAAATCTTCTTCAATGCTGTGCTGGTTGCATTTGAGGTACAGGTCATGGGGTTTCTCAGATTTCGCTTGAGACCGGTGAGCATTAGCCTCGATAGTAGTCGTGTCTCCTTCATTGCGTATTTTTATATTTTGAATATATCCCTCCACTGCATACTGTAACCCCTTTTGCCTCGATCTGGAGGATATCGCGGAGGTATTGCTCCAAAAAAGGTCACTGACACGCACGGGTATACCTCTTCCCGTCATGGCAATCTGTCGCGCTGGTCGTGTTTGACCATTTGTTTGACGGGCGTAGCAACAATAACTAGGGTGCGTGGCTTTTTCGAATGGTAAATTGTGATTTAAAATGTAATTTGACCAAATATTTGTAAAAATCGTTTTTACTTAGTAATTTTTATATTTTTATTTAATAATTACAACAATGAGACTACTATTACTACTACTAATAATAATATCATTGCTATGTACCTATGTACCTAAAAAGTACCTAAATACTAAATCAAATGAAAATAAGAAATATTACTGTTATATTTTACTGTAAAATTGAGTATTTAATAAAAAATATAATAATAGTAAAAATAATTTCAATTTAAAAAAACAATTATTTTATTTTACATCAAACTTTTTATTTTGACGAAAAACCGCAGGGAGCCCTTTTTTCATAAGCGCATATCATTATAAGTATGGGAAGATTGTTGGCAGATGTTGCATTCCCAAATGCACAGTAAAGTGACCGAAACTCAGAGCATATGCAGATATGGAGTTTGCGTGGAGCAAAATGTCCTGCAAACCGATCCTCTCTGAGACACTGCAAACACTGGCAGATAATGAGCTGTTCATTTGTAAGAACACATTGACGCGCTTCACTCTGAAACATGCGCAGCACATACATTTATTTAATTATTTCGCAGCCTTTGATCATGCATCCCTACTTACTGTGACTATTTGTTTCACTTGTTGTCAATTGAGGTAAAGTAAACGCCATGTGTTTGTGTTTGGCTCTTGGTCCACAACTCGCAGAACGTCCAAATCCACAATCTGGCTCACTTTTTCCCCTTAGGATGCCCTCTTTAGCACTAATTTGGTTTTTAGTTTACCTAGCAATAAAGGGGGAAAAACCCAAACAATGCTCTTGCCCTGCCATGGTTACAGCATGTTCTGCTTGGCCTGGAGTCTGCTAATGCATTTACCCACAATCCCCTGGCAAAGCTGCCCTCAGCTGTGACATGAGGGTGTTAAGAGACCACAGTCAGACAAAAAAGTGTGAAACCAAAAGAAACCCTGTTTTCTAAAAAAGTACTGTGGTGGTACATTAATGATGGTACTTTTTTAGTTTGTGCCCACTGCCACGTTCAGCTGATCAGAAAAGCCATTCCTACGGCTGCCGAAAGTTCATGGATATGGCTCTAGTTCATTTTGCAATGTTACACTGCTGTCTTTTATATGTTTTCAGGACATAGTTGAGAAAGTCTGCTACTGGTTTATAAAGGTAGCGGGCAGACAATAGCTCAGAGGGATGTTTAAGCTGCTGTTAATTTTACAGGCTGTGATTTTGTGGTTAGAACGCTCACCTGCTAGAGGAAGAGTTTTAATGAAACACTGCTGTCTGAGGATGATCTAGTTCAGAGCTATCAGCTGCTCTGCCGTAACCTCTACTTTCAAATTGGCTCGGTTTCGTGCTACTAGCATCTATTACAGAAGACATCAAGTTGGTAACCCTTTATTTCGATAGTCCACTTTAGACATTCTCCTAACTATAGGTTGGCTAACTACATGCCAAATAGCTGCCATTAGAGTAGAATATCTGCTAATAGTTGGGGGCCTTAAGCACATAAATAGGTGATTTCGCGCAAATTCATCTAAAAGCGCCAAATTTGGCACAGATGTAGCACAGGTCATACCGAAATGTTTTAGCTAGGGCGCCGGAGCCAGCGACCCTCGGGGCCAAGATGGCGGCCAAATCCAATATGGCCGCTGCCCGAAAAGGGTTCCGGCTATAACTTTTGAACCACATGAGTTACAAATACAAACTTGATATGTTTTTCAGCTTAATTGATCATGGGAAACACATAGGAATGTTTATATTTATGACCCAGTATATCTGGACCCCTTGATCCTCCAATTCCAATATGGCCGGTGTCCAAAAAAAAGCATTTTGGGCTGTAGTATGGGGCCTTACACCCCATTGTTTGCGCAAATTCATCTACAAGCACCAAATTTGGCACAGATGTAGCTGAGGGCATACTGAAATGATTTAGCCAGGGCGCCCGAGCCAATGGTCCCTGAGACCAAGATGGCGGCCAAATCCAATATGGCCGCTGCCTGAAAGGGATTCGGCCATAGCTTTTGAGCCAGATCAGATACAAATACAAACTTATATTGAGATAATATAAATATTGCCTTGCAATAATTGTGTCTTATTTTTTCTTATATGATTACACTTTGAAATGTATTCACCTGTGGTACACTGAAAAGCATTTCACTTTTATAAGGAAATGAATCAACATTGAGAATAACCTTAAAAGTTGTGGTAAAAAAAAGGATTTTCAACCACAGTCTTGAAAAGAATACAGGTTCCAGACTTACACAAGCATAAATATAAATATGCCAATGGACTTCCTGTGTGTCAATAAACAGAAAATAGACATCACATCCTCATTTGTAGCGCATTTGATTCAAAATGTGTAGCCATAACGCTTTTTCGGACAGCGGCCATATTGAATTTAAGCAATTTCCCCCAAATTCCCTAAATTCAATATGGTCGCTGTCCGAAAAAGCGTTTTGGCTTGAGTCTTACCAGTCTTCTTGATATACCCAATCATAAATGTAAGTATTCCTATGGGTTTCCCTTGGTCAAAAAAGGTAAAATAGACATCAAGTTTGTATTTGTATCTGATCTGGCTCAAAAGCTATGGCCGAATCCCTTTCAGGCGGCGGGCATATTGGATTTGGCCGCCATCTTGGTCTCAGGGACCATTGGCTCGGGCGCCCTGGACCATTGGCTTGGGCGTTTTGGCTTGAGTCTTACCAGTCTTCTTGATATACCCAATCATAAATGTAAGTATTCCTATGGGTTTCCCTTGGTCAAAAAAGGTAAAATAGAAATCAAGTTTGTATTTGTATCTGATCTGGCTCAAAAGCTATGGCCGAATCCCTTTCAGGCGGCGGGCATATTGGATTTGGCCGCCATCTTGGTCTCAGGGACCATTGGCTCGGGCGCCCTGGATAAATCATTTCAGTATGCCCTCAGCTACATCTGTGCCAAATTTGGTGCTTGTAGATGAATTTGCGCAAACAATGGGGTGTAAGGCCCCATACTACAGCCCAAAATGCTTTTTTGGACAGCGGCCATATTGGAATTGGAGGATCAAGGGGTCCAGATATACTGGGTCATAAATATAAACATTCCTATGTGTTTCCCATGATCAATTAAGCTGAAAAACATATCAAGTTTGTATTTGTAAGTCATGTGGTTCAAAAGTTATAACCGGAACCCTTTTCAGGTAGCGGCCATATTGGATTTGGCGGCCATCTTGGCCCCGAGGGTCGCTGTCTCCGGCGCCCTAGCTAAATCATTTCAGTATGATGTGAGCTACATCTGTGCCAAATTTGGCGCTTTTAGATGAATTTGCGCGAAAATGTGCTTAAAGGTTGTATCAGTGATTTCAGGCCCAAAAATAAATGTCTAATCTTTCCTAACGATCCGCTAGCTGCTCGCCCCATAAGCATGCCGTCCAAAAACCGCGTCTCTGTAGGCAGCCTAGGCTCTGAGATCAGCACACAAAAACAAATGGGTACAACCACCACTCAAAACCAAAATGAAGTGTTCCAACCAATCACTGACAGGGGCGGGTGTTGTGGGGTTTTGCGCTCGTGCACGGCTGGACGCGAAATCGGAGCAACACCCGCCCCTGTCAGTGATTGGTTGGAACACTGTTTATTTTGGTTTTGAGTGGTGGTTGTACCCATTTGTTTTTGTGTGCTGATCTCAGAGCCTAGGCTGCCTACAGAGACGCGGTTTTTGGACGGCATGCTTATGGGGCGAGCAGCTAGCGGATCGTTAGGAAAGATTAGACATTTATTTTTGGGCCTGAAATCACTGATACAACCTTTAAGGCCCCCAACTATAACTCTTTATTCTGTTGGTCCCCCAACAGACATTTCTACTGACTATAATGGCTCGTTTCCATCGAGTGGTACGGTACGGTACAGTACAGTACCCTTCCGTTGGGGTACCTAGCACAGTGGTACGGTACCTAAAGGGTGGAGCTAAACTCATTGCAGAACGTTGATTGGTTGACAGAGAATCGTCACTTGCACGTGCTACAAGGGGAATGACAACATAAGAAGTGCCATTTTTTAATATACAGTTGAAATATAATACTACTGTTATTGTGTCACGAAATGTAGTTTTAAGAGTTTTTCAGGCTAGAATGTAGTTGTTTAAAGCTCAAATCCATTCCAGGCGATCACACCGTATCGCTCGGTGGGAAACGAGGCATAAGTAACTTTGTAAGTTCATGTAGTTCTACTAACCCTAACCCTAACCTAACAGTCTACTAATACTCTGATTAGTTAGTTGACAAGTTACTTATAGTTAGTAGAATGTCTATCGAAATAAAGTGTAAACCAATAGTTTTAGTTAAACAGAGAATACTTTTTTTTCTGGAACATAGTGCACAAGTCGTATGGGAAACTTTGATGGTGTTTTTTGGTGTTTTACACTCCCTGGCCACTGTGTGCTTTGATTGTATGTAAAAGAGCAGCGTGCCGTGAACCTTCTGCTAAACATCTTCTTCTCCATACAGAAGAAAAAGGGCAAAGGGCTTTGGAACGACATGTCAGTCAATACGCTGAAAGGTCAACAGGTCTATTGAAGTGACACACCTGTGATGCCACAAGGCTTTAACACTCTGGATTTCAAAAGATTCTCAGTGTATTGTGGTTTGTTTGAAGTGCATGCTTGTGAACCTTTGAAATAGTGTGCAAACATGCTTTTATCCTTTTAATTGTTGAAATACACCAGATATCATTGACCCCCCCCCCCCCCCCTGGCCAGGTTTGGTTAGCTTTGGTGGCCTTCTGATTAGGCCTACCATATTTGATGTGGTATATTCATTTGTGTTTTGAAGATGAACAAAAGGGTTGGCATGAGGGTGTGTAAAATGATGAAATAATTTTCATTTTTGGGTGAACTATCCCGTTAATTTTGGGCTGTCCCAGACGAAAGATGACCAATCGTGGTGATTTCTGTGCTCGTGGCTCCTAAACGGTGGTCCAACGTCGTATAGTGAGAGAGGTTCAAAGACAGCCGTTGTCCCGGTCTTGCAACCTTAGATAGTCTGCGATCATTTTCTGACAGTGTCATAAATTTAGCATGATCTTCTCACAGTGTGTTTGCTGCTTCGACCTACGTCTACTGACTAGCCATTAAAAATGCAACATGAAATGGTGTATTGATCGACGCGACATGTCGATCAAAACAAATGAAATCCATTTGGTTACGTATTTTCTCAGAAGAAGAAGACTTTCTGCCCTAAAAACCTTTACACAGGACTGACTGAACACAGGCATTTTTAAATGACAAAATCAGATTATTGTTTGCTCATCCATAATTTTTTTTTAATTTCCTTTGGTTTAATATTTTATTTACATAATGTAACAGCATTCATGTATTTTTAAGTGTGACTTAGTGTTAATCTTAGGGCTACTGTTTCTCTTATTACATCACATGAAGTCTAACGCGGTGTGATGGCCTGTTTGTTTCCATGGCAGCAGGGTGTTGCCCCCTCCTTACTTATATGAAATAACCTCCATTAAAATACACTGTATGACTTCAGCCAGCTGGAATATGTTTTTATTTGAGGATTTCTTATGATGTGTCATAAATGACAGGAACTTTCACTAGTCCAAATGTGTTCTTAGCGTATTCTTAGCGTCACCCATATTAAAATGCATTTTGAACTATGGCCGCTTTCTTTTTAAACACATATATAGTTGAACTGTGTTTTTTTTTGTTTTTTTATGTGGAGCGAAACCCATTGGGAATGAACACCAGCCAATACCGTAGCATGCCTTCTTTTTTGGGCTGGTATATTCAGCAGGGATCACACAGTGTCCCCTTTGAGTTCAGTCTCACCATGATCCTCATAAACAAGGATGCCTCAGATGGCTGGACGGGTTATTTTTGTGATGTGTTTTCCAAACGCAATAGTGTGAGTGAGCGCTTGTGTGCGTCTTAAGGAATGTGTGTGGTAATGAGATGCCATGCCAGTGTAGAGGAATGAAGATGAGCATGCCATCATTGGTTTCCTGTTTTCACATTTCTGAAAGCTCTCTGTGTACATCTCTGTGTAAAAAATAGCCCAGGACATGCTTGTGGGATATGGCAAGTGTTTGCGCATGAGATTTAAGGAGTGAATTATTGATTCTTAGAGGAAGTGCAGCTTTATATAGATGTTTTGTTTGTGATTTTGGTTTTTATGTTGGGATGCTGAGATGCTTTAGGTCTATCAGTGCACTTGTTGGAGTTCTATCTCGTCAGGACCGGTCACTGTTTAGAGCAGGTCTTAAAATAAAGCAGCTGTGTGAGCGTCTACTGCAGGTCTGTGTGCTGGTGGTCACATGAGTCGTTCTCATGCCACTGTGTGCTCATATTTCATAACACTAAAGGAGATGATGAACAGAGAGATGCTCTACTACTGTTTTAGACTGTGGTTTGTAGAAAAGCAGGCTCTGATTTAAAGAGATAGTTCGCCCAAAAGTGAAATGTGGTTATTTTTTACTCACCCCTATGTCATTCCAAACCATAATCGGGTTTAAGCTCCTGAGGCTTCATGAGCAGCTGTAAACAGTGTTATATCTATGATAACTATGGCGTTGGTATTGAAAGTCCATACAATGTTTTTTCCCCTTGCAGCGGAAGGGGAAGGGGAGCGCTCTCATAGACATAGAGATACCACTTATGCCTACCCAACGTTTAGTTTTTTACATAATTTACATGAACATACAGCTATATTACACACTAAAGGAAAGGTACTATACAAAACTTTTGCACTACTATAATAAGTGCTCTTTAATTTAGTGTTCCGTAACCACTTTTTACTTTCCATCACTGGCCCTGTCCACACGGACACGGGTATTTTTATAACCGTGACTTTTTTTACGCGGTTCGGCCGTTCGTCCACACGAAAACGCACTGAAACCGAACATTTTTGAAAACCCCTGCCAGGGTGAGGATTTTCAGAAACGCCGGTTACAGTGTTGTCGTGTAGACAGTGAAACCGGGGTTTTTGCCTTGCGACGTCAGAGTGTGCGCCGTTATCAGCTGTGTTTGACATCAGATTTGCGCTTCTGATTGGCCAACGTGGCTTTAGGGTTAAGGTTTATATCGCCGCCTGCTGGCGTGGCATGCTCTTGACCGCGCTTGATTGCGTGTTTTTACGTTTTCATGTAGACGGAGACCGAGCATGTGTGGACGGGATTTTTTTTAAAAACGCTGTAGGAAAAACTCCGGTTATAAAAATACCCGTGTCCGTGTGGACATGGCCTCAGTGGTTCCAAACCCTGGTCCTTGAGTCCTTGAATAACTTGCACCTGTATGATTCTGCTGTGGGCGCCATCTTCTGGCATTAAGCAGAAATTCATTCATTGCTACCCTCACAGTGCGTTATAGGTAGGCAGGTCCATTGTGGTTTTGGACTCCACTACAAAATAGCTGTGCTTTTTAAATAGTGGCTGTTTCGTATGCAGCCTTTGTTTCCTTAAACATACACACCTGATTCAACTTATCAGCTCATTAGTAGAGACCCCAAAACAAATGGGGTTTGTACCAAAACCTGAAATGGGTTTCAGATATGAGAGACATCCAAAATGTGTATAGTTGGGGGTACTCAGGGTTTGGAACCAGTGACCCTTACAGGTTTGATATCCTAATGTGATATTCGAGATAACTGCTGTACTTATGATGGCGGCATGGCACCCTTTATTTATAAGCTTAAGGCAATTGAAACAGTGTGAATAAAAATGCCTTATTCCTTTGATTAAACGTCTAACTTCACAGTCTTTGCGTTTCTATCAAATGCTCTTCCAAAGAAGAGCCATTCCAGCTTAGGTGGATGTATCGCTTATGGCAACAGCATGTTATCTTAGCATAGCATCAAAAGAAAAGACAACAATTTGTGCCATTAATGTCATATTTTTCTTCCAAAGCCACTATATAACATAAGTCGAGTGTTTAAAATAACCACTTTCTGTGATCTTATGTGGCATCTTATCAAGGAATGATGCAAAAAATATATATTAATTTATAGTATTCTATACAATAATAAAGTATGCCGATTATACATATTGTTAATTCTTATGAAAATTCCTGAGGTAGCTTGAAGAATACAGATATATTACCATATATTGTCTCAATTGTGTGTTTATTTTCATGTTTATAGAGTCAAAACATTTCTATCTGCATGTTGTTCAGCTGCAGCAAAAGCTGGATAACTCTGTCCATGTAAGTGATTTCGAATGTCATAACATTAACTTCTATGGCCCTTTCTCAAATGGCACACTTCATATGGACTTACAATGGTGTGCGTGTCTGTTAAGTCCATGAGACCGTAGGGTGTCCCATTTGTCATTTTAGTTGTCAGAAGGGTACTCGCAAGTTGCATGGGATCATTAGCTATGTGATAATTTAGCATCTTTTTTAAAAAGCCTGATGCTGGTCACACGATTCACTGCCTTTATATGGATGAGTGCGAGTGGGACTGGAGTGCCGCTGTCCTGCAGAGTTTAGCTCCAACTCTGAAAAAAACTCACATGCTAGTGGCTTTAGTGATCCTGAAGACATTGATTAGCTTGTTAAGGTGTGTTTGATTGGGGTTGGAGCTAAACTCTGCAGGACAGTATCTCGATCTCCAGGACTGATGTTGCCTATCCCTGGCATACCAACAACAACGGGGGGAGTAAATGATGACTTCATTTTCATTTTAGGGTGAACTATTCCTTTAAGGCCCTTTTAGACTAACCATAATTTTGATGAATAGTAATAGGCATTGTTAGCCTTAGCAAACATCACTAGTAAATGGTCTTTGCATTGTGATTAAAAGTTTGTCTAAATGGTGCATGAAACTTTTACTTCAAGAGACGTTTGAGACGGGCAGTAGAGTAGCTTTGCAGTGAGCAATGGAGAACAAACAAATAAGGGACATGTAAAGTGAGAAGAGAAAGCCATCTCGTCCAGTGCAGGCAGATGTGTGTGTTGTGGCACGCTGGGTTGCACTCTGACGGTCTCTTTCCCTGCTTCCCCGACATGCTCCGTGTCTCAATGGAAACCTCATGCATGTGCACTCTGCCTTCCCACTCTGAAAGAGAGAGAGAGAGAGAGGGAGGGATCGCGAAGAGCGAGAAAGAATCACATCATCAGAAGATCAGCAGAGGAAAGCAGCAATAGCAAGGACCAGCAGGCTTTGCCATGCTCACTCAGAGGAATGGGGCGTGTACCGGCTGCGTTCTGCCCGGGAAGGACGGCTCAGATCAGATGGATGTGGCAGGGTGTACCTGTGCCTGGGATTGTCTGACAGGGGTGGACGGCTGTTTATCGGACACTTCCTGCCTTTGGTTCCAGCTCCTGGCCAGGGCATACTGGGGGGACGTGGAACTGGGGCTCCGGGAGGCTCAGAAAGATGTCTCTTGGCGCAGATTGAAGAAGACGACTCCAAGGAACTGCATGCGGGCTTGGGTAAGGTTCTCTGGATCTGCTGTAGGTTAAGAGCAGCAGAACCAAAAAGGAGAAGATGGGTTCATAGTGACAGTCTGGTCCTGCATATAAGGGATGGAGGGCTTTCACATAGACAGAGGCTCCCAGCAGTGTATTGAGTTACGCGGGGCTGAGGGGGGCAAGGAGATGGCTCTCAGGAATGATTTGTGCGTCATTCACATCCAGGGTGCTTGGTTAGGTCTCCTACATTGAGCCAACATGTAACATATTTTTCACAGCAAGACAACTGTGTGTGTACGTGCCCTGGTTTCACGTTTCAGTTATTGTTCCTATGTAAGCAACGGTCCCAAAAGAGGAAACTTGGGATTGAACGGACTTTTGATTGGGTACTAGCTCACGTTTTTAAACCCAAACCCTGTGGATGGTTTCATCTAGAGAGCAGAGTTGTGATTGAGTTGTTTCTATGTTTTTATCTTTGGAAAAGTGTGTGTTCAAGAAAGAGAGACGTTTATGTGTTCACAGTGAGCTCCACTGTGGCTCAAGAGTGACTCACGCTTGCCATAACTACAGGACGCACATGAATATTTGTGTATTTCGTCATGACAGCATTTTGCAAGAAAATGTTATTGCTTAGAGGTCGCTCTATTATAGCTGAGAAAACTTCCATAAAATGGATTTCATTTTTTTAAATTTAACTATTAGTCTTAGATGTTTTTCCTTACATTTCATTAGATAAATGAAAATAGACACAGTTGAGACAGTCGTTGACAGTAGAGGAATAAAGCTATAAAATGAATGTGGATAGTATACCTCAAATCATTTAGTCTTTGAAGAATTTGATGAGAAAAGTTTGGGTTCATTGTGAGATTAGATTTCGGTATCTTGTCAAATATGATTTTGAGACCTTGTTTGGATATCCTATGAATGTCAGATTGCTGTGGTCTTTTTCTCAACAACAAAAAACTTTTTGCCAAAAGTCTCAATTTAATCCTATTGTTTTCTAGACAAACAAAAAAGATGCAGTAGATTGGATGGGCTGATAAATATATTGGTGGAATTAGCAGCTTTGTGCAGTTTGTCAACTTTTCTAGCCATAGAACACATGAATGTGATTTCAAACCAAGTTTCTGAAAACCATTAAACACACACCACTCCTTAAAGTTTAAAGTAACTGGTGCATTTAAAAAACAAAACAAATGTACTTGGTAGTGAAATGTGATTGTTATGTAACTAGTTCTTGAATTTGACTAAGGACCAATGGGATTGTGTGTATTATTCATGCTGTTTGATGGACTGGATGGTTTGTATGATGCTGTTCCTGGTGTGAAGGACTCTCACACAGGGCAGTCATTCACGTCTCCTGGACTTTCCGCCATTCAGATGAGAGCTTTTTCCAGCTGTATAATTTAACAGGTTAAATTTAGCATTGGAAACAGGGTTGTGTGCCCACCACAAAGACTTTGACTGGCTAATGGTAGGGAAATGAAAAATGAAAGGCAGAGGAAAGTTGTGATGTTATAGTGGGTGTTTTTGGAAAACCACGTGTATGAGTCAAGGTAGCATTAGCATATGAAGCAGAGTAAATACAGGAAAGAGAATCCTTCACACAGCAGTATGATTATATGAATGATGCCAGAAAGTTCTGAAATTGAGCTCATTTCTCATCATTTTTACATTTTACAATAATAAAAACACAGTAACAAATGTCATATTTCATGTAGGGGTAAATTCAGGTTGATTGGGAGACTTTTCCCCAGTCACCCAATGGCAAAAAGTGTTCCAATCAACCTGAATTCACCTATATTTTATTTGCTATCCAATGTTCAGCTATTCTTTTTAATTAGTCAAAGCTCAGTAAACACTGCATGTCACAGACACAGAGATGTAGGCTACCTTTAATTTCACCAAACTGATTGCTCACTAAAAAACCATCATAGATAACGTTTTCAAATCATTTCATGTTGTGTGACATAAAGCGGTAATATCAAGTGGGTGAGTTGTTTACTTACATTTTAATTAGTTTTCCCATAAACACCATTATTTATTTACACAAAACGAGAGGCGGGATTTATTGTGTGAACTCAATGACCTCAGAAGAGGCAAGAGAGTCGCTCTAGCGCGCTGTAACTTCAACAACTGGTGCCGCTGTTGGACTGTGTCACTTCAGGAAAACTAGTAATTTATACACTTTTTAATGTCATATTTTGTAATATTTGCATTGTTTTATTTTGTACTGTGGATTGCTTTCTCATCCAGTTTTTGAGGAGGCACTGTCTCCCTTGCCTCCTGGGAGAAAATGCCTTAGCTCCTATACTGTGCAGTATACTGTATGCTACATACTATAAAACTGCATGTGAAACAGTATTATGCAGCAATAATATTGTTGCGGGAGCTCACTACGTTGCATTTTTAATATAGAAAGTTGTGTCTAGTGTTCATTTTACTTATAATGTTGTCATTTTGTTATTAATCCAGATATCTGTCTCACTGTTTGGCAGTGTGGCCAAATAATTGAAAAGAAGGAAATGTTAAAGTCCCCCTGTAGTAAATAATTGTATCCCTTAAAACTCATATTTGATCACCAAAATTACACATGTAAAAGTTTTTTCCTGGGTATTTTTTCTTTCATGCCTTAATATAGCTTGAATGCAACTCTACACCCTTGCTTTGTTTAGTACGCGGATTCATGAATATGCTAATAATCCCCGGCTCCACTCACGCCAGCTCACTCGGCCAGCTTACTGTAGTAAACGTTGCACAATGGTATCGCTCTTTACAGCATCGGACACATAACGGTAATTAATATGATTATCCTTTTGCTTGACTAGGCTGTTATCAAACAGCTAATAATGTGTTGCTAATGTTACACAAACCATGTTCCCGTTTGCATCTCAGAGTCAGACAGCTGCCTTCTAACAATCATCAGAAACACTTTGAACAACTCATAACGTCAGTGGAGACAGGTACATAGTTCATCATACATTCATGATATACATCATACAGCCGATATATTGCTAAATCTTCCCGATTTTTCATATCAACAGAAAAATATACCAGGATAACCTGGGGCATCTCTCGAGACTCCACTGCTACTGTAGTTTGCTGTTAAGGATATGCTAAATCCCACTGACACATTGACGTGATTGGTTACAAGGTAGTTTGTGACGTCAGAAACACCAGAGATTTCAAACTGCGCTGGTTAACTAAGGGTGTATTCACACCAGGAAAGTCCGATAGTTCACTTGCTTTGGTCCGGACCAAATACTTTTTTTTTTTTTTTTTTTTGGTACGGTTCGCTTTCACACTGCTCTTTTTGCAAGTGAACCAAAATTTGTAAACAAAACCACACGTGTGCTAAGGTCGTCCATTCATTGGACAAGGGTTCTCAAGTAGGGAAATCAGAAAGTGCAAAAAAGGCTTAACGTAAATTAACGCAGCATCATCCTTGTATTGTAACTATCGTTACATTAACTGCAAATGCTTTTTTTTGCATCTATGCGCGATTAGACTAAAGAGAACGCTCTGTATGTGAATGTCCTGATGCAAACACTCATTCATTCATTCCATTCCAATGATGCACACACGACGCACAGAAAGACGCGCAACAGATGTAATGTAGTAGGCTACAACAGATCACTTTCCCATAACGCAACTCCGACTACGGAAGCCTTTTAACTCAAAGGCGCAGTGCTTTCTTGCAATTGGGTCGGTTCATGTTCACACCGTAAACGAACCGTACCAGAGTTCGTTTGGAACCGTACCGAGACCACCTCTTCAGCTGGGTCTCGGTTCGGTTGTTTGGTCCGCACCCGAGTTCGATTGCTGTATTCACACCTGCCCAAAAAGTCCGCACCAAAGGGGGGAAACGAACTAGAGTTCGATTCAATCAGACCAAACAAGGCAGGTGTGAATAGACCCTAATTTTTAGAGAAAATACTCAGCAATGGTGTTGGCTTATGAATTTGCACATGGTTTGTCTTAAAGCACATTTAAAACACCATATAGACATATAAACAACATTAACAACTTTATTTTCTCCACAGGGGGACTTTAAAAATCATCAAAAAATGTGCCATATTCACAGGATGCATCCTGCATACTACACAGAAATGGTATGGGACTAGTAGTATGCTAGTATGCCTTTCCAAACTTCCCTCATGTCTTTGTAAGAGTTTGCAGTGGACTGTGTCCAACACTAAATGTACGTAATTTAATTCCCTCTGGTGAAGTCATGTTCAGGCTCAGTTGTGTAAAAGCCCAGCCCAGACTCTAGAGACATCCACAGCTGTCTGTACCTGAGCCCAGCCACAAGCTAAAATACATCCATTCCCTTATAATACATCCATCTCCTGCAGTGCTAGACCACAGTCTGGTCTGTTTGGCAGTCAGAGTGACCCGGAGTCAATGTGGTGTTGTCAGAGCCTACCACAGTCACACACCCTGTGGAGGAATGAGAGTCTACTGCCGTTATTTCATAATGTAAATGTCACACGTTTCCTCCGAGGATGCAGGGGACGGACTGACGTCACCGGCCCAAATGCTAATGTGAATTACCACCTCCCCCCACCAGAAGAACATTAGTGGTGTCGTGATGTGCATGACATATGTGTTGGTCATTGGTCATATGGAAAGAAATGTCTCGGTTGAGTCACAGCATTTTCTGTGTGACCTTCATTCATTGTAGTGGCAGATATTTGAGATGTGTAAAATTCATGTCAGCGATGCTTTATAAACACTCACAGGATACTCTGTTGCAATACCTTCTGCCCTTAAGAGAAACCCATTGTTTTCAGATAGCGTATGAATGACTGTTTGGAAACAGAAAAGCTCTGTTCCAAAACCTAGTGAGCTGCCTTGCTGTCTAATGTCTAAGATGGGGCCGTTCACTTCACACAGATCACACGTTCACACATTTTTCCATTCCACTGTGCTACTTTTCCATTGAGTTTCATAGTAAATGTGTGAGACGTATATCATTAACCATCGCGCTCGCATCTTTTGCAGCATCTCGCGTATTACATGACATTCTAAAAACTCGGTGCTCAAGTTAAAATAAGTTAAGCTTTTAAAAAAAGCATCTCCATAGCTTGCAGGATTTTTTTCCCATTGCACTGACTTGTGTCTGGGGTTGCGTAACAAAACCAGACTTTTGCTTTTGAATAGCCCAATTGATATTTAAAACCCACCCAATCACGGCCAAAACTAGCCCAATCACGTTCGCATTCTGCCTGTGTTTCATGTTTTTAACTGCAAAAATGTGTTCTGAGTGAACCTACCCTGAATAGACAGCTGCTTTCAAAGGCAACATTTAATCGTCTAACAACATGCCTAATGTAAAACACAGCATGTTGCTAAGCTAATGATGCAGTAATATAATTAGCATAAAATACATAATGCCAAAGAGTATAGAATAACACAAGACGGGTCACTCTTATGGTTTTGAATGGGGAAGAATAAGTCCCGCCTTCTAAATAAGAGCCAATCGCCGATTGGTACAGTCATCGCGTCACTGCAGCTGCCGTTAGAAGCTCCGGTTCCTATTCATACTTTGCAGTCATGTGACTACCATGGATACCTGGCGGGCAACAAACGGGTATTTTCAACGTAGAGTTCCAGGTCTTATGGGTCTTTTAGTAGCTATCAAGTCTGTTAGCGAGCTAGCTGCATAACTATGGACTAGAAATAGGATTAACTCCAAGGTAGCTAAATTGTGTAAAGCAGACAAGGTTTTTTTTTAAGATAATCGAGCAGTAATAATTCCTCTGTAAATAATCTAGCTCTACTGTTGGGTCATCTCTGGTTCTCATTGAAAACCATATCACAAACCTCAAAACACCAACTTCTGTATAGTAAAACTGCCAACGTCCTGGCAAGATCCTTGATTAGTTTACTGGGTTTCGTTGCTGGAGAATGACGTTCTTGCCCGCCAGCCAGTACTTGTGACGACACGTGCAAAGTACGAATAGAAACAGTCAGACGCTTCCACTGCGCATGCGCATTAGCTTGATCCAGCTGAAAAATTTCGTTTTCTGTCAGGATTCGAGCGTTTAGAAACTAAATTTATGAGACATTTATTATCAGATTTCATTGGGGATTTCAAATATGAAACTTAATCATAAGCTTGGCGAACAGTGTTGGAGAATTTGATGTTTCCCCATTCAAAGAGATAGATCTGCACTTTCATGCCTGAGATGCATTTCAAAGATGGCCGCCAAATGAAATGACTTCTTTTAAAGGGACTTTGATAATGCATACAGATATTAGGTAAAAAAAAAAAATGCATTTAAATGTTTTTCAGTTGTAAATGCTTTGACCAGTTAGAAGAGATATTATTTTTGCAGTTCTGTGTTGACGCTAGTTCCGCTTCAGCTTCAATGAACTTTGATGAACTTCTTCAATGGTAGATTGTGTCCTGGGTCTCATGGTCTGCTCATAAGTACCAGTTTATATGCATATCCTGATCATAATACAGTTCAGTGCCTATTAAAATCAGTTGGAACACCAAGAGTCTGTGTGTGAGTGCTGATGTGCCAGGTTAAAAAGGCAAATGTTTTTGCTGCTGCACTGGGACAGAGAGTGCTTTGTGTAATGATGAGCTTCTTCAAAGAAGGTCTTTTTCACTCTGAATGAGTGCCATGTCAGTTTTGGGTCAAACTCTTTTAAACCTTTCTTGCATTGACAACGGTATTATACTGCACATGTGGCAAAATAAATGACAGAACCATTTATAAATGAGGAAAACAGAAGTGCTCTTGATGAGTGTTGTCACATGAGGACATTGTCACAAAGGCCACTATAGGCTTTGAAACTCAAATGTCAAATTACTCAAAAGTGTGTTCTCCTTAGGGTGTTTTTTGTGACTCTTATCCTACAGGCTAAAATTTAAGTATCAAGTATTTAAGTTACTGAGTGGTTAAATATCTGATCTGGTAGCTGCAATAATTGAGTGTAGAGCTATAGGCTGAATGTAGGCGCCAAAAAAATAACCATAATTTCCTCTATGTGGATTGTTTTATTAATACATGCACTGCCATTGAATAAAAGTATCCGAATGACTAATTATTAGTATTTTGTTCTCTTTCTCAGGCCAAACAGAAGGATGGTTGTGAACGCAGCGAGACATCAGCTTTGTCTCCGGCTGCTGAAGAGGAGCCCTTCTCATGGCCAGGGCCTAAAACATTGCACTTACGCCGCACCTCTCATGGCTTTGGTTTCACACTCCGTCACTTCATCGTGTACCCGCCGGAGTCAGCCGTGCAGTCTTCTCTCAAGGTCAGTTCACAGCAAACACACGCATAAGAGTAACCCAGATCATTGGGTCGATTGGTTTTGTCGGTTTGTTTCCTAAACGTAATTCAGCTTCAGAGTCTCTTTTCTCCCTCTCCAGCAGATACAGTATGTGCTTAAGATTAAATGCTTACCTTTAGTGCTCGTCTGCATACAATAATAGGATCATTTATGACGTTTGCATCTTAGGCGGGGGGAAGAGGGGGGACATGTACAGGCCTCACAACACCTTGTAGTGCTGCTTTGCGTGTTTTTCGGTGCTTTTAAAGATTAAAGCTCTGTTGTCCCAGATAATGCTAGTACCATCAACTGTTTTCAGATAATGCTTTCTTACAGATTACTGTTAGCAAACATGTGATTCACATTAATCCCTATGTCAGGCAAATATATTACACAAAAACTTGACAAACATATAGGAATGAGATCTATCTCACTGACCCCAAACTTTAGAACAGTATTTCTATTTTTAAAGCTGCAGTCTGCAGTTTTTCCTCTTTGGCGCCATCTCTGGTCGAAATCTGCAATTGCAGTCATTCGCGGAATTATCAACTTTACGTGAGTTGTACTTCGACACCGCACAGCGCGGATGAACACAATGTTTGAGGAGAGTGTAAGGCTGTCAGTCGCCGCGTCGCTGTGGATACTGGCATTCAGAATCACAGATTATTCTTTTTGGAAGTATGACCAACATAAGAATTTTCACCGGAAAATGTCATCTGAACAAGTAAGAAACATCCACTTTTGTTCTGGTTCTGACATTGCAGTAAATCGCGCTGATTAAATCTAACAATCGCTTATAAGTTATCATATCACGCAAAACCGTGCAAATTATACTTTGTTCTCGAATTGTTAATGTTAACAACGTCAGCATTGCGTGACTACATGTAATGTCCTTCAGATATGTATCCTTGTTTTCGCATGGGTCCGGTTGCAGTCTCTTTTTTTCTGTAAGTTAGCCTCTCCGAAGTCCGAACGAAGTCTTTTGCATTTTACAGCGGGTGAATCTCTAGTTGTCACTGTTGAATGTCGTTTGAACCTTTCTGGATCCGCCATCAAAAATTGATAAGTTTACTTATATCAAGTGCAGTGAGAAAAGGCTATAAATCTCCACCTCCAACATCCTCACACTCATAGCCTACTAGCCGAGACTCCTTCTTTATGTGTACAGATGTGTGTGTACAGATGTGATGTAATGATGCAAAGACATGCTCGAATCTCCCGCGGAAACCCACCAGTACCACTGGAATTAAAAACATTATTACAAGCTTACCGTTTTGAATCGAGCTAAGGCAAGCAGAGAGTTTTGAACACTGGGTGGTTATGTTTTTTCTCAAATATGTATTTTGGATCATTTTTAACCCCAAAAAAAGCTACGAACTGCAGATTTAATCTGTTTTATTATTATTATTATTTATTAGTATTAATTTGTTTTTATTTGTAAAGTTGTCTGGGATGCTTAAGGTTTTAGGTGTAGCTTGGATTACACTTCAAATATGATTTCGATCCCACACAGCTCTTGATTTCATGAACGCTTTTGAAACATCTGAGTATTAACACTCTTTCATCTTCTTTCTCTTTCAGGATGAAGACAATAGCAGCAGAGGTGAGTTTAACTAGTCTGTGATTCACATTCACTGCATTTGTTTATTTAAGGCTTTTCTCTGATGCCTGCTACATACTGTGCGATTTCTGCAATCCTATAAGATCATTATAAATCACACTGTACAACATGTATCTAATAAACTTGGGTACAACATGTATGTAGACTGTATGATGATGACACATACTGAATCATAGGCTACAACGCAAGTTAGAAGAATAAAACATCATCAGCATGCGCTAGTGGTAAACAAATAGAGCGAGATGAATGGCACTTTGGCAATTGTGTTTTTTATGCGCACTGAAAAAAAGAGGAAGCCAAAGAGGAGAATATGGAGTGAAAGAGGCCAATTTTACAAATGGAGCTTGAAGTAAGTAGTTTTATGTTTTAGCATCATGTCACGTTGATCAATATGCCATTTCATGTTGCATTTTTATTGGCTAGTTAGTAGACGTAGGTCAACTCGTAGCAGCAAACACACTGTGAGAAGATCATGTTAAATTTCGGACACTTTTTATCGCAGCCTATCTTTGGTCATATCTGCCGTCTTTGAACCTCTCTCACTGAGGGACGTAGGACCACCGTATAGGAGCCACGACCACAGAAATCACTGCAGTTGGTCGTCTTTCGTCTGGGACAGCCCAAAATCGTACATTGTGTACCGGGGGTTCACTAGTAATTCGATTCTCAGAATTTCAGTTCTGTATGTGTTTGTCATGAGAGTGAGGTGTTATCTTCAGTGGCCTGTGTCTGACCTTGCACCATGCGAATTGCTGGGAATCTTTAATGCACGCTCCCGGGGCAGGAAAACTCCCAGCTGGCAGTGCAGCGTGCTCTGTGGCGGTTGATCAGCTGTGGGCTGGTGTTTGGTTACTTAAGAATGTATGCAGATGTTGCTGTCATCTACACACATGGGAGGGATATGGAGCAAGTAGCCACTAAATTGTCCTCAGCTATGGACAAAATAAGTAATTGGCTAAAAACTTCTTGCTTAACATTAAATACTAAAAAAAACTGTTGGAATTTTCTTCGTTAAGTCAAACAAAGTACCTGTAAAAGATATGCCTAACATCTATTTCAATGGGCAAAAAATTACTATCGTGACAGAGACTAAATATCTAGGTGTCCATCTAGATCAAACGTTAAGTTTTAAAAAACATATTAAAAAACTGTCTAACTCCATTAAATATAATATTTCTATTTTTAAGCATATTAGGAATAGTTTGACAATTGAGGCATCTTTCATGTATTTTAATGCCATGATTTCTTCACACATCACCTATTGTTTGTCCTGTTGGTCTCAGGCCAACGAGACTACACTTATGGCGCTTTTCCACTGCTGGTACGGCTCGGTTCGGTTCGGTACGGTTCGACTCGGCGCGGAACGGTTCGGCTCGCTTCGCTTTTCCACTGCGTGGTACGACTCGACTCGGTACGGCACGGTTCGGTTCGCTTTAGCTCGGTTGCTTTTCCACCGCAGTTAGTACCTCTTCAAAGTGGGTGGGACTGATCGTTATTTTGTCCCTCCTACACTGTTGTAGGTCCGGTGATAGCCGTGTGCGGCTAAGAGCTGAGCTACTTCTTGGAACACTTTTTCATTCCGTTTTGCCCCATCCAGCTCTCGCTGGATCCGCTCCTCGGCAACCAACGAGAGGAACGTCTGCACCTCGTCCACTGACCACGATTCAGCCATTTCTTTTTAAAGTTTAAAAAACAGATGCTACCGCGTTGGCTGGCTGTTGTCTACTGGTTATTTAAATCTAGCGGGTTTAGTGTCCAATGACGCTGGTAGTGACGATTCTGTCTGACCAATCAGTGATCTGCAGTGTTTTTACGTCACATTTTAGTACCGGTACGGTACGCTTGGAACCTCAACAGACCAGGTACCATTTAAAGCGAGCCGAAGCGAGCCGTACCGTACCGGACCATGCAGTGGAAAAGCACCACAAGTGAGCCGTACCGAACCGAACCGTACCGTACTATGCAGTGGAAAAGCGCCAAAGCGTGCCGTACCGAACCGAACCGTACCGTACTATGCAGTGGAAAAGCGCCATTAAACCGCTCAGATCAGTCTATAATCAGGCGTTAAAGGTGCTTGACAGAAAAGCCCCTCGCTATCATCATTGCACTATTTTACGTAAATACAAAGTATTAAGCTTTGATTCCCTAATTCAATTTAAAAATTTGAGAACTGTTTTTAAAATTATTAATAATCTAGCTCCTCCCTCAATGAAAAAATTCATAAAACTTTATTGGGAACAAACGAACCGAACATCACGATCCACTGTTCACAGAAATCTTGCCATCCCGAAAAGATCCTCCGCCTTTGCACAGACAGCTTATTCATTTAAAATCATTAAACAATGGAATCAACTCCCCAACAGTTTAAAGATGTCTATAGATCTGAACAATTTTTCTCAACACTTAAAGAACTATATCCTTGAGAACCAGCTGTGTCAGCATCAGCACATTTAATGTAGGCCTATATATTATGGGTAGAGATTGTCTTTTGAATATGTTCTCTCATTTTGAACATCTGTTTGTTTTTATATGATTTTCGTTGACTAATATTACGTGTAGCCTATTTGTCATTATTTTTACTATTGATAGTGGTTTTGTAATGTAATGTTTTAAAAATTGTGTGCACCTGCCCGGGGACTGCGGATGAAAATTAGCTTCGGCTAACTCTGGCACAAAACATCTTTTCGCAAGATTAATGTATTTTGTGCATTGTCCCTGATAAAAAAAAAAAAAAAAAAAGAAGAGTGCCATGAAGGTTTGTGGAGTTAGAAATCATACAAGGTAGTGGAACATGCACAGTTCTTTTTTTTTTTTTAGCAGAAAAGCAGCAAAATAATTATCAGTAGCCGTGAAGTAGAGAGGTTTACAGGAGTAGGGCTCCAGTATAGATGCACATGATGTCACAGGAGGCGGGAGTTGGTGTTCAGCTTGAATACTGTGAAAAACTCACAAAAGTCAAGTCAAGTCAAATATATTTATATAGCACTTTTCACAATACAGATTGTATCAAAGCTGCTTCACAGTATCAATCAAAACAAATTAACAGTGTTTGTTTATTACTGGAAAAGACATTCAAGTTTGGTAGAGCTGATCAGTGGTATGATGGGTCATTTAATTTGAATATCCCCAAAACAAAAACAAAACACATCTAAAATGGTATAGAGCTGTGCGAATGACTGTACAAAAAGATTCAACAAGAAATCGGAGCTATCTTTTTACAGACTGCCAAATGCTACAAAAAAGAGAAGCAAATGGATCACTGCAATTCCCAGAAAAAACTAGGCAGCGGAACGTGGATTGGCAGTTCCAAATTTGTGTCAGATATATTGATTTTTGCGGTAAAATTATATCCTAGCCTAGGTTATATATTGTATTGACAACTCATCAATTAAATACGCCCAAGCGTCAAGTCATGTGGAATTTATTTGTATTGCTCTTTCCAAGCAGCTTTACAGAAAGTCATAATGTTATGTCTATAAAGCCTTAGTACTTTACTAAGTTGTAGGGCTGGGCGATATGATGAGGTATAACATCGATATAAGTGATCAACTGGATTTAGATCTACCTATATTGTATTTGTAATGTTATATCAGATAAAGGGTTCACAGGCTTTGCTTTATGTATTTCTACAGCATTGAAATCAGGTTCATATAAATGTCAGGAAAACCAGATTCTTAGCCAGGTGTTAATGTCCATGGACCACTGGTTCTTTGGTAGATTGTGAGAATCTGTCTAGTTTGTCTAGAAATTGATTAATTTGCAATAAGTATTTTTATAGTAGTTTATCCATGTCTTTGATTTGCTCTGGTCAAAACAGCACCATCTCTCTCTCTCTCTCTCTCTCTCTCTCTCTCTCTCTCTCTCTCTCTCTCTCTCTCTCTCTCTCTCTCTCTCTCTCTGTTCTGCTGCAGTGTTTGTCAGTTTTCCCCTCATTCATATCCGAATCACGTCTGATACGCCCCATTATGACAACAGGAAAACCCACTCTGGCTTTCATCTGCTGCACGTATTCGTAATTTTTTGCTGCACGCACACTCACTTCAACATATCTCCCTGCCATAAAAACCCTTTAGTATGAGGTCAGTATGTAGAGTCCCGCATGCTCTCTAAGAACTTGTCTGTAATAGAGATATATTAACAGTTATAAAACAGATTCTCATGCTCTCAGTAGCTGATTGGTCAATACGGCATTCCAGCTTTAGGACTCTTTTAACCTTAGAGATTTTGGCAAAAATAAGAGAAGGATGGCAACTAAATGTTTCAATGATCATTTGTGTCCTTAACATTTTTATTATGTAGGTATATAAAAGCAAATAGGCATTCAAGATTTGATTACAGTCAAGTTCTGTATGCCCAAATAGGAAACTAATTCACAATTAAAGTAATTCCAACATGCTAAATTGTCTGTAGTAATTAAGGCACCAATTACAGCCCATTTACAGGCAGAGCTAAAGATATATTGATGTCCACTTACAGCTGACGGATGTGTAGGGATGTTCCCTAGAACAGCTGTAGTGAATTGATCTGCCTTTCAGTTAAAGATTTGGTAAAGAGCTTTTCCTGCAGGAAATTGAGCTGCAGAAATTTCTCGTAACCATTCCTAAATGGTGCATTCCAGAGAGTTCTGCAACGGGGGGGTGTGTAACTTGAGACTTTCACACACACAGACACACACACACACAGATTTATTGTAGTGTTAAGGAAATGCTGCCCGCATGTGTAACACACGCCTTCATTTGGCAGCTTGTATTACTCTGCTAAAGGGCAATAATACTCTTCATACTTCAGAGTGAGCTAGCTATAACATTGCTAGCTTGTTTGTAGATGATTTCTGGCCCATGTCAAAAGAACCCAAATGAGTCTCTATGATATTCTGGTTTCTATATATAACTTGAATGCCTTTCTTTATCAAAGTGATTTGTACCTTAAATCCGGGCTCAGACTACAAGAGTTTTCAAATCTTAATGGATGGTGAAATCTGGTTGCATCACGCACACAAGGAGAATTAAATCTCAAACCTGCACACACTACAAAATTTGAAAACCATGCATGACACATCACACACTACAAGATATTCTTAAGATAATCATGCCAGATTTAGCACCTCACGTGATCTCACAGGGAAACGGATGTATACAAAATGGATACTGTGTCGCGGCAACTTGGTGTAGACATTTTACACCAAGACATTATAAAGGCAGTCGTGTTGTTTTCACATTTCGACCAGCCGTTCCTCCATCTCCATCTCTATTGTCCACTGGACCCGTACAGCTGCTTGTTGTCTCGCGGTCGCCATTTTAAAAGTTTTGGGCCCAATCACGGTCGCCATTTAAAAAATGTTGGGCCCAATTCTCCCCTTCCGACAATCCTAGGTAAATACCTGATTATTATCAGATTTTCCTGAGGTGTGTTAAGAGTGATTGAATCTGTTCGGAAGAACGTCTGGGCTGCACTGATCTCAAATCGTAAATACCCAACGTGTTGAATATTTACGATCAGAACTCCTGTTGTGTGGAGGTAACAAACCCGAGGACACACTCGCACGTGCTCTACGTATATATTGTCACATGGAACGAAACGATACCCAAGCAAGCTGACGGAAGACAGAACCATAACACGACTTCATCCAAACCTTTTTCTTTTTTCCCGCAAATTTTCTGTAGTCCGATTATTATCGCTATTTCTTCTTGCCCGTCATCCGCCATGTTTGTTTACTCTAAAGTTTTTACTTTCTGTAGTGAATAATTGACTGGGGTTTGAGACTTCTTCATCTCCATAACTCTAGAGCAAAGTTTGCACAATGCTTGTGTGATATCTACTGGCTTGCTTTTATGGTTTAAAATGGAACCATTTCCAATATTGTGCGAAAATTTTCTCTATCAACAATTGGTCACAAAATGATGGACAGCGGTTTAGATTTTGCACGTTACGTCACTGGTCGGGACTCTGGTTGTTTGTGAATGGAATCTGTTAGTGTGTGGTGTGCTGTCTTGGTCACATCGTGGCACTCCTCACACTATAGGAACAAAACTGTTAAATCTATGTTTGAATTTTTTTTGGACCTCATTTTGTGTGATCTACAGAAGAAAGAAAGCAAATGTTTTGTTTTCTCTCGAGTTTAGAATGACCTGAGAGTGAGGAAAAGATGACAGTATTAATTTTTTTGGTGAACTAGCCTATTACTTTAAATGTCAGATTGCTTTTTACCCTTTTCAGAATGCAATGAGTGAAATCAAGTTTTTGAATCAAGCATTTGGGCTCATCTGCCTGTGGGAGTTTTTTTTTTCTCTAAATCTTAGTCTGCTGTCATATGAACAAACAACCACAGAAATACCTCAGAGAAATGTGGGTTTCTACATCATGTCACCAAACAAGACAAACTAGGATGTTTTCTTCCTCTTTTGCTTCTTATCATTACATAGGACTAGATGTTTCCTCACAGTAATTAGGATGTTTATTTGTGTAACGTATATGGAGAAGAAGCCACAGGCATGTGTGTGGATGGAGATCTGCACTCCACGTGCAGACAATCTGGGTGGAATGGTTGGATATCGTCCAGTTTAAGCTGTGTATAAACAGCTTTATGAGATCAGCGCTCTTACAGCCTTTAAAATATGTTTGAAAGAATGACACAATGTTTGTGTGTGTTTGTTGACTTTTGCTTTAAAGCTGTACAGCCCAGAATATATTTTACTCATTTTTCATCAATCCTCTCACTCTTAAACGAGATGTGTAAGGTGTTGAGCTGAGGGAGAATTCACATATTGCACCATTTTTACCAAACCGTTTTGTCATTTTAATTTTTTTGGTGGTTTGTTCCTTTTTTTTTTTTTTGCGCGGAAACACTGCGTTTCATTATAGAATGCAACAAATTCAGCAATTTCAGTTAACAGGACACTATAACCACCCACAAAAAGCTGGTTGTAAACAGGTTTATTGGAAAACCATCTCCTATCCAGATGTGACATAAAACACTAATTGTGTTTAATATAAAAAGGAATTCATAAATATAAAGTAATATGAAGAGTTCAGATGCAAAAGCCTCTAAGTGCCAAGCTCATATATATTTAAGTTTAGTAATTTCACTTACAGTAAATGACAATTAATAGGTAATTTTCATTGTCATTTTAGTGAAATTACTGAACTTAAATATACGAGCTTGATAAAAATTATCATTCTTGAAGAAAATTTCTGATGGCACTTACAGGCTTTTGCATCTGAACTCTTCATATATAAATAAAAATGTTAATTACACTTCAAATCAAATATTTTGTCCTAACCAACCACAAATGCAAAGCTATAATCCATCTGAATTATGCTGTACATTTTTTGGGGGTGTTGTGCCAGGTAGCCCCGCCCACTGTGAAAACTCTTCAGACTGAATAGATGATTATGGAAGTTTAGAATCCGATTTTAAACCAATTTCCAAGTTCCACAAGGAAAAGGTTAGGAACACCCTCACGAAAACACTCACTCACTAGTTTCTACCGCTGTATGGTTGCATTTATTTGTATTAAAAGTGCAATTTCCCCTTGCAAATTGAGATCAGTTTGTTTGCTAAATTGCGTGATTTGTATTATACCTTAAAATGCATTTGTGGATTCTACCTTTCGTGTGTGATATAGCTTTTTGTGAATGTAAAAGGTCAGCAAAGGTCAAACAATGTAGTTGTAGCTTAGGGCCTGGAAGAGTTTGGTTCGTGTTTTCGACATGTCTAGAAGATGCTGTTCCCTATCGGTCAGTCACTACAACGTAGGTCAGACTGACCAATAGGAATCTCGCTAGAGAGGCCAATCTACTTCGAGTGAAACTAAAACAAGCCAATGCACATTGGCATGCAATCATTTGCATCAGCTGCGCGTCCTCGTCAGCGCGGGTATTTAACAGCAGCTGTTATGATTGCACGCTAGCTTTTTGCTTCGGAGCCAAACGCTTCATGTTTAATCCTACAGAGTGTGACTACGAGCCTCTTCTTTGGACCTCTCCTTCCCGGTGCGGGCGTTACAGCACGGCAGCGCGAACAGTCGTCTTTTTCTCTCTCCTGTCTGTGGTGTTGAGCAAAACCAAAAAGCTGTTGTAACAGCTGGTAAGGTGCGCCGTACGAGCGCTCAAAAGCTGTTTTCACAGCTGGTAAGACAGCGAGAGAGAGAGAGAGAGAGAGAGATCGCGCACAGACAGGTGCACATTCCTGTCTGTGTTCGCAGTGACTGTTCCCCTGCGTGTTTCAGCACCAGTGAGAGCAGTCCCTAAAAGAGCTTACACAAATAGAGAGCGTCTTTTAAAAAGAAAAAGATGACTTTTTATTTGTGTGTTTCTGGATGCGGTCGTTACCTGGGCTCACAGGATGGTCACAAACGCTGCCTCGTGTGTCTGGGCATTGAACACGCTGAGGCAGCGTTTGTGGATGAGTCATGTACCCATTGTGGGAAGATGACCATCGCGGAGCTACGGTCGAGACTCCTGTTCCTGCAAAGGGGCGGAGTCCCCGTGCCTCTGCCTCGTTCCAATCCTCCTCAGAGGGTTGCTTCGGGCGGGGGCGCGGGTGACCTGAGGATCACGGTGAGCGCGTCTCCTTCGGGGAACCAACCCCCTAGGAGCCCTCACCCCTCTCATGCTCCGCAGCCAGTTGAGCTTCCATTGGAGAAAGCTGGACCATCCTCGAGGTGTGTACCAGTTGTCTCCTTTGGGGCTCCCAGTGACCAGATGTCGATCGCTGCATCGGAGGGTGGGTCAGACCTCTCTGCGGACGACGACTCGGCACCGCTGCCTCCTTCGGGGGTGCCAGCGGTGCCTGAGACGGACCCGGAGATGATGGCCATGCTCTCCCGGGCCGCCAACGGGGTCGGGCTCGTGTGGAATCCTCCACCGTGTCCCGAACCCTCGAGGTTGGATGATTGGTATCTCGGGGTGGCGCGCGCTGGTTCTCAGCAACCCACCCCAGTGCCTTTCTTCCCGGAAGTGCATGAGGAGCTTACGGGAACGTGGACGGCACCTTTTACTGCCAGAAACCGTTCCGGTGGCTCCTCCTCCCTCACCACCCTTGATGGCGGGGCAGCTAAGGGATACACGCGCATCCCGCCAGTGGAACGGGCCGTTGCTATGCAACTGTGCCCTAACTCCACTCGGCGCGGAGAACCGTGTCTTCCTTCCCGGGCCTGTAGGTACTCGTCGGACCTATTCGACGAGGCTTACAAGGCCTGTGGGGAAGCTGCCTCTGCCATGCACGCCATGGCGTTGCTGCAGGTCCATCAGGCCAAGGCACTGAAGGACCTGCACGAGGGTGGTCATGATCCACAAGTTCTCCAGGAACTTCGTGCCGCAACGGACCTCGCGCTTCGTGCGACGAAGGTCACCGCGCGGTCAGTGGGTCATGCGATGTCCACCTTGGTGGTCCAGGAGCGCCATCTCTGGCTGTGTCTGGCAGACATGAGTGAGGCTGAGAAGCTCCGGTTCCTCAACTCCCCCGTGTCCCAGACCGGCCTCTTCGGCGACGCGGTCGAGAACTTCGCCCAGCAGTTCTCGGCTGTACAAAAGCAGACTGAGGCCATCAAGCATATCCTGCCGCGGCGGTCAGCTGCTGCCTCCAACCCACCGCCTGCGGCTCCTCAGTCTGCTCGTCGCCGGGGGCGTCCTCCTGCGTCTGCCCCTGCTCCCGCGCTGCAGCAGCAGCCTCCACCTAAACGGCGCCGTGGAGCCAGTCGCAGGCAGGCCGCCCCGCCCGTCCAGGCCCCCGCCAAGAAGGGTGGCAAAGCCAGAGGTAAGCAGCCCCAGGACGGGCGACCCGGAGATGGAAGGGACTGCTCTCTAGGAGACGATGACCGCATCGCTCCTTCCCCCGGAAGAGGGCCGGGTGGAAAATCCTGTGTTTCGTTTTGTTCCGCCGCTGGCCTTAAAACCAGCGGTACCCAAATTTTCAATATAAGAGCAGTTTCTACCATCTCTGGGTCCGAAGAGGACCCGGAGAGCAGTGGGGGGACAGAATCCTCACCACTCTCATCCGCCTCCTCTGTCGCCAGTGAGCAGCAGTGTGCAGTTCGAGAACGCCACCGAGCCGCCTCCTGCACCTCCTGCCCCGTGGAACCAGGTAAGTGCTGCACAGCACACACAGACCCTGCTACGGGCCGCCTCCCAGAGAGAGCCTCCCGAGCCATGTCCCTGTGTTCCACCTCGCTGCCCCACTCCGGGTACGCCTACAGTCCCTTTGGTCCCGCTTGCACGGTCTCTGAGAGCCTGGTTAGCGCTCCCCAGTCCGTCTCGCTGGCTCATTCGGACCATCAGGCTCGGCTATGCGATTCAGTTCGCCCGGCGTCCCCCCAAGTTTCGGGCCATCCACTCCACTACAGTGAGAGCAGCCGATGCCCATGTCTTGCGTGCGGAGATCGCAGTCCTACTGGCGAAGGACGCGATAGAGCCGGTCCCTCCAGCCGATATGGGGTCAGGGCACTACAGTCCCTACTTCATTGTACCCAAGAAAGGTGGTGGGTTACGACCGATCTTGGATCTGCGAGTTTTGAATCGGAGCCTCCACAAGCTACCGTTCAAAATGCTCACGCAGAGACGCATTTTCGGATGCATCCGTCCCCAAGATTGGTTTGCAGCGATCGACCTGAAGGACGCGTACTTTCATGTCTCGATTCTTCCTCGACACAGGCCGTTTCTGCGCTTTGCGTTCGAGGGTCGAGCATATCAGTACAAGGTCCTGCCCTTCGGGCTGTCCCTGTCTCCCCGTGTCTTCACGAAAGTCACGGAGGGGGCCCTTGTTCCCATGAGAGAACAGGGCGTTCGCCTCCTCAACTATCTCGACGACTGGCTTATACTAGCACACTCTCGAGATCAGTTATGCGAACACAGGGACCTCGTGCTCACGCACCTCAGCCAGTTGGGCCTTCAGGTCAACTGGGAAAAGAGCAAACTCGCCCCTGTGCAGAGGATCTCTTTTCTCGGTATGGAGTTGGATTCGGTCGCACAGACAGCGCGCCTCACAGAGCAGCGCGCTCAGTCGGTGCTGAACTGCTTGAACACGTTCAAAGGCAGGACAGCGGTCCCACTGAAATTTTTTCAGAGGCTCCTGGGGCATATGGCAGCGGCAGCAGCGGTAACTCCGCTCGGCTTGCTTCATATGAGACCGCTTCAGCACTGGCTTCACGGCCGAGTCCCGAGATGGGCGTGGCATCATGGCACTCACCGGGTGGCAATCACACCGGCCTGCCGCCAGACCTTCAGCCCGTGGTCAGACCTCTCGTTCCTTCGGGCAGGAGTCCCCTTGGAACAGGTCTCCAGGCATGCTGTGGTATTCACAGATGCCTCTGCCACCGGCTGGGGTGCCACGTACAACGGGCATGCAGTATCAGGGATGTGGACGGCTCCCCAACTGCATTGGCACATCAATTGCCTCGAGTTGCTAGCAGTACATCTCGCTCTGAGCCGCCTGAAAAGGCCGCTACAGGGCAGGGACGTGCTGGTCCGTACGGACAACACTGCGACCGTGGCGTACATCAACCGACAAGGTGGTCTACGCTCCCGTCGCATGTCGCAACTCGCCCGCCATCTCCTCCTCTGGAGTCAGAAGCATCTGAGGTCGCTTCGAGCCATGTATGTCCCTGGCGTGCTCAACCGTGTGGCCGACGAGCTATCACGAGCTGTGCTTCCGGGAGAATGGCGACTCCACCCCCAGGTGGTTCAGCTGATCTGGAGAGAGTTCGGAGAGGCTCAGGTAGACCTGTTTGCCTCTTCAGAGACCTCCCATTGCCAGCTGTTTTACTCCCTGACCGAGGGAACACTCGGCACGGACGCACTGGCACACAGCTGGCCCCGGGGCCTCTGCAAATATGCGTTTCCCCCAGTGAGCCTACTTGCACAGACACTGTGCAAAGTCAGGGAGGACGAGGAGCAGGTCCTTCTGGTGGCTCCCTATTGGCCCACCCGGACTTGGTTCCCAGAACTCATGCTCCTTGGGACAGTCCCTCCCTGGCCCATTCCTCTGAGGAAGGATCTTCTGACTCAGAGACGGGGCACCCTATGGCACCCGCGTCCAGACCTCTGGAAACTCCATGTCTGGTCCCTGGACGGGACGCGGAGGTTCTAGGTGACTTACCCCCTGAGGTACTTAACACCATCACTTCAGCACGGGCGCCGTCCACGAGACGTGTTTACGCCCTGAAGTGGAACCTGTTCGTCGAGTGGTGTTCTTCTCGCCGAGAAGACCCCCGGAGATGTTCGATAGGGTCTGTGCTTTCCTTCTTGCAGCAAGGGTTGGAGCGAAGGCTGTCTCCCTCCACCCTCAAAGTACATGCTGCCGCTATTTCAGCTTATCACGACCACATAGATGGCAAAACAGTGGGGAAGCACGACCTGGTCGTCAGGTTTCTTAGGGGGGCGAGACGATTAAATCCTCCTCGACCCCCCTCCATACCCTCTTGGGATCTTTCCCTGGTGCTTCGAGCACTTCAGGATGTTCCCTTTGAGCCTCTGCAGTCAGTAGACTTAAAGCTTCTTTCCATGAAGACTTTGTTACTGGTTGCACTGGCCTCTGTCAAGAGGGTAGGAGACCTGCACGCATTTTCGGTCGACGAATCGTGCCTAGAGTTCGGGCCGGGTGACAACCATGTGGTACTAAGACCCCGGCCTGGCTATGTGCCCAAGGTTCCTACCACTCCCTTCAAAGACCAGGTAGTGAACCTGCAAGCGCTGCCTTTGGAGGAGGCAGACCCAGCCCTGGCTTTGCTCTGTCCCGTTCGCGCTCTGCGTATGTACGTGGACAGAACTCAAAGCATCAGGACCTCAGACCAGCTCTTTGTCTGTTACGGAGGCCAGCAGAGGGGAAAGGCTGTCTCCAAGCAGAGGATGGCCCACTGGATAGTGAATGCCATCGCCTTGGCTTACCAAGCTCAAGGCGTGCCCTGCCCGCTCAGGTTGCATGCACACTCCACGAGAGGCGTTGCATCCTCCTGGGCGCTGGCACGTGGCTCCTCGCTAACAGATATCTGTAGAGCTGCGGGCTGGGCGACACCTAACACGTTCGCTAGATATTATAGCCTACGTGTAGAGCCGGTCTCCTCCCGTGTTCTCACCCTAAACGGGTAGAAGCACCGAGAGGCGCGGCTCTGTCGGCTTGCTGCACCCTACTGTGCACCCTTATTGCTCCAGAGTGAAAAACCTGTTGAGTCCTCCAAAAAACCCCTCGGCCCGGACATGGCGGAGCGTCCAGGTGCCAGGCCTTTATCCGCTGAATCCTTGAGAACCGGATCTGGGCTGGGTTCCATATGTGTGACCCTATGGGGATCCCATATGTGTATATTTTCCACGGCTGCTCCTAACGGAAGCCTGTGTCTTTCCCTTGGGCTAAGTCACCCACTATCTCATATGTAGTACAGCCTTCGGGCTAGTCCATATGTATTCCCCACATAACTCCTTGAAGTAAGTGGCTTCCGCAGCGTCCTCCTTCCTAACTGAAGGGCACGCTTTCCCAGTGTTATCCAATAATCTCACTGTATGGGTTACTACGGAACAACAGTGACAGATACACTCTGTGTGTAGCCTCCTCCTATCGTCCTTCTAGGCAAGAAGGTGTAGAGGCTTGCATGGGGCGCTGGATGGGGTGCAGCAGCTGTGGCGCTTTGGTAGGGATTCCTATTGGTCAGTCTGACCTACGTTGTAGTGACTGACCGATAGGGAACGTCTCGGTTACATATGGTAACCCTCGTTCCCTGAGGGAGGGAACGGAGACGTAGGTCCCGTCGCCACATCTGCTGCCGCCCGCTGGGGCGGCCAGCTTTTTCAGGTTTGGCTCCTCAGCAAAAAACTAGCGTGCAATCATAACAGCTGCTGTTAAATACCCGCGCTGACGAGGACGCGCAGCTGATGCAAATGATTGCATGCCAATGTGCATTGGCTTGTTTTAGTTTCACTCGAAGTAGATTGGCCTCTCTAGCGAGATTCCTATTGGTCAGTCTGACCTACGTCTCCGTTCCCTCCCTCAGGGAACGAGGGTTACCATATGTAACCGAGACGTTTTCTTCGCTGCGAAAGCAAATCCACTTTGCATGCACTTCCAAAGGATGCGGACTCGGGCTCCAATTAATACGATAAAAATGACACCATCATTACTGTTCGTATCACTGTGTATCAAGTGCTGAGGAAGCTTCCGGAGCTGAAATCTAGATATGGTAATGAGCATATCGTTTCCAACATGTCCATAAAGCGGTAGACCAATCACAACAGACTAGGCATGCTGACCAATCAGAGACTGAATCCTTTATCAAACTGATTTAGACACTGTGAGAAAAGAGGTGATGCTGCAATATATATTACGAGAAAATTAAACCCATGTAAACCTATTGTAGGAGACCTTTAAAACAAAATAAGGAACCTTAAAAAAAAAGAGGCACTTTAAAACAATGCAAATAAACATATCAGCAGTCACAGATCATTCGCAGTGAATTATCCCCATTGTGTTGTGCTTTAAGACTTTGCTACAGTTGAAAAAATATGCAGTAAAAATAAAAAAAGTCAACATCTGTTCAAATATTTGTTTTCCTTTTCTATGAAAATACATGCCAGAGATATTTCATTTCATTTTGTTTTCTTGCCAATGTTTTGGGTGGTGTCCATGAGGACAGGGATTGGAGCAGGAGCACAAGCACAAGCAAATAGATTTCTGCATGATTCTTGGAGGACCAGTAAATCCCCACCTTGCGCGCAGGGGCCAGACTCGGTTTGGATGCACTCCAGACACCAACTCTAGTGTCTCCGCTGCTTTATTACACTAGTGCTGCCTGACTGCAGAAGATATGGAGAACGCTCGTAAATAAGAGAGCTCTGGGTTCCCAAAAACAATGTGCTTTTGGCTCTCCTGTCTCACAAAAGCTTGGCTGCTGTCCTCAACCTCCGCTATATTTCTCCACCTGATTACAGATGAACAGGTCCAGTGTAGTGTTGTAATACCATACTTGTACTATTTTTTTTTTTTGTAATGTGTATTATGTACACTCACCTAAAGGATTATTAGTAACACCTGTTCAATTTCTCATTAATGCAATTATCTAATCAACCAATCACATGGCAGTTGCTTCAATGCATTTAGGGGTGTGGTCCTGGTCAAGACAATCTCCTGAACTCCAAACTGAATGTCAGAATGGGAGAGAAAGGTGATTTAAGCAATTTTGAGCGTGGCATGGTTGTTGGTGCCAGACGGGCCGGTCTGAGTATTTCACAATCTGCTCAGTTACTGGGATTTTCACACACAACCATTTCTAAGGTTTTACAAAGAATGGTGTGAAAAGGGAAAAACATCCAGTATGTGGCAGTCCTGTGGGCGAAAATGCCTTGTTGATGCTTGAGGTCAGAGGAGAATGGCCCGACTGATTCAAGCCGATAGAAGAGCAACTTTGACTGCTGCATACCTCGGTTGTAACGGGTGGTTATTTCAAAGCATTTGTGAAGCCACAACACGCACAACCTTGAGGTGGATGGGCTACTACAGCAGAAGACCCAACCGGGTACCATTCATCTCCACTACAAATAGGAAAAAGAGGCTACAATTTGCAAGAGCTCACCAAAATTGGACAGTTGAAGACTGGAAAAATGTTACCTGGTCTGATGAGTCTCGATTTCTGTTGAGACATTCAGATGGTAGAGTCAGAATTTGGCGTAAACAGAATGAGAACATGGATCCATCATGCCTTGTTACCACTGTGCAGGCTGGTGGTGGTGGTGTAATGGTGTGGGGGATGTTTTCTTGGCACACTTTAGGCCCCTTAGTGCCAATTGGGCATCGTTTAAATGCCACGGCCTACCTGAGCATTGTTTCTGACCATGTCCATCCCTTTATGGCCACCATGTACCCATCCTCTGATAGCTACTTCCAGCAGGATAATGCACCATGTCACAAAGCTCGAATCATTTCAAATTGGTTTCTTGAACATGACAATGAGTTCACTGTACTAAAATGGCCCCCACAGTCACCAGATCTCAACCCAATAGAGCATCTTTGGGATGTGGTGGAACGGGAGCTTCGTGCCCTGGATGTGCATCCCACAAATCTCCATCAAATGCAAGATGCTATCCTATCAATATGGGCCAACATTTCTAAAGACTGCTTTCAGCACCTTGTTGAATCAATGCCACGTAGAATTAAGGCAGTTCTGAAGGCGAAAGGGGGTCAAACACCATATTAGTATGGTGTTCCTAATAATCCTTTAGGTGAGTGTATATTGTGTGCAGTATGCAGGATTTTGCCAAAATGTACAATAGAACAAAGTGTGTGGAATACTGTATCCCATAATCGTGATTAATCGCATCTAACAAAAGTTTGTGTTTATATAATATATGTATGAGACATATACAGTACATATGTGTATATATAAATATACACACACACAATATATATATAACTGTATATATATATATATATATATATATATGTATTTTTTTATTTTTTTATAACACCTTTATAGGCACATCATAATATCGATAGATATACCCCTGAATCGAATTGTAATTGTTGCTTTGCAAACAAGCAGAGATGCTTCAAAATGTGTGGTACTTCAATCACGATAGACGAGGGGTAGAATTATGAGTCTTCACCGACAGTTTGAGGATCCAATGGGGTTACGAGGTTTAGCCACAAGTTATTTTTAACACTTTCATTGGTGTGTATTTGCAAATCCCACAGACAGACATTAAGAGTGACCAATAGTAAATGATAATGGCATTTTCATTTTTGGATGAACTATTCACTTAAAACATTTAATATTAGATAAAAGATGGGCAAAAGTTCTAACTTTTTTTTTTTTCAAAAATGATTTCTTTCGACTCTTGTTTAAAAGAACATTAAAACATTTTTATTGTTAGATACTGCGTTCTAGTGTTGTCACAATACCAACATTTCAGTAGTTGGTATATTACCAGTAAAGTTTCACCGTTCTCTGTACCAGTTTCGATACCATAGCAAATACTATTGACTACATTTACCTATTTAACTACTTTATTTATTGTGGGGAAAAAAATGCAGATAATCTCAAAATATCCAAACTTGGCCTGTATATCTGTCTATTACCATGCTCTCTAGATATTGGTATCACCATTGGAAAAACTGTAAAGCTAATGCCAGACATGACTGGTCACTAGTGATCTCTGTAATGGATTGATGTGTTACCCAGATCTTTTGTGTTAAACGGAGGTGGCAGCTTGTGCAGCTTTCTTATTGAGATGTCTGGTGTGTAAGAAGTGGTTTGTAGGCAACAGACATGAGTGACAGGTCAGAGTGATGATGGGTAAGAACACACATTGGGTCACTGATCTTTTGGCTTGGTTTTTATACTGGATTTAAATAAAATGACCTGCCATTTAGAATATACTGAATGAAACAAAAATGTGTATATTAGGGAATTACATTTTAAATAGTTAGCCTACTTCCATTTCATATAAGTTCATGGATCATCCAAGTTTTCTCTGCATTGTCATAATACTTTCATGGTTTGCAAAGTAGTTTAGTTTTCTGTTCACAATAGTTTCTGTCAGTCAGATGAAAGATGGGCATTCATGTCTTTATTTTACACTTGTGCAGCATACCAAGTCCAATTCCTTATTCATTCCCTCTCTCCCTCCTCTGTATTGAGAGTGAGAGATAGAAAGAGAGAGTCAGTGCTGTGTTGTGCAGGAATTTGGCCCTGCTGTGTAATGTTGAGGGGAATCAAGGGAATGGGCGTCCTCCCAACCACTGCCAAACAACATTATCCAACACAAAACAACAGGAGGGCCAGCTGCGCACGAGAGACTTTAGCCAAAATAACACACACAGAGACGGAAAAAAAAGACAGAGGAAAGATTAGGTCAAATAGAGAGAGTGGAAAATACTCGAGAAAAAAATATAGAGCAGAGTTTGGCACAGCTCATTGTATCAAATGTGTGCAATCAGCCAATCAAATTGGAGATGGTGATATTATAAAGATTTTACAATTTGTGTATGCAAAAGTTATTTCACTGACTGTCTCAGGCTAAAGACCCCGGTCACTACCGGTCAACGTTTGGAACAATTACATTTTTATTTTTTTGAGGGAAAGAAGTTTCGCACTTTAGATTAGGGTCCAATTATCATTAACTACAACTTTTGCCTCAATAAATTCCTAATTACTGCTTATTAATAGTTAGTAAGTTAGTTGTTAAGTTTAGGTATTAAGGGATGTAGAATATGGTAATGCAGAATAAGGCTTTAATATGTGCTTTATAAGTACTAATGATCAGCCAATATCCTAGTAATAGGCATGCTAATAAGCAACTAGTTCATTGTTAGAATTGGACCCTACATACAAATTTATTTAAATACAAGTTTCCTATTTTAATATATTTTAAAATGTAATTTATTCCTGAGTTTTTACTCCAGTCTTCAGTAATGTGATCCTTCAGAAATGATTGTAATATGCCGATGTGTTGCTCAAGAAACATTTCTTATTAGTTTTGGTGTTGAAAACGGTTGTGCTGCTTAATATTTTGTGGAAACTGTGATTTACTGCCTTTTAAAAGTTTGGGGGTAAGTAAGATAAAAGAAAATAAATTAATACTTAATTTCACCAAGGATATATTAAATTGTTTAAAAGTGGCAGTAAAGACATTTACAATACTACAACAGATTTCTATTTCAAATAAATGCTGTTCTTTTGAACGTACTGTTTATCAAAGAATCCTGAAAAAATATGTTGTTATTTTCCACAATAATATTAAGCAGCAAGAACTGTTTTCAACATGGATAATAGTAAGAACAGTTATTTTAAATTGTACACAATATTGCTGTTTGTACTGTATTTAATAAATGCAGCCTTGGTGAACAGAAGACACTTCTTTCAAAAACATTTAAAAACCGAATTATTCCAAACTTTTAAACGCTAGTGTGCTTTAAGCACAATCAGACAACGAATGCATGTGATGTCATTTAGAACAAATTCAGGCTAAAGCGAAGGTGTTTCGTTGCTGTTGGTGATTTTTTAGAGCAGAGTTGGGTAAACCTGTGTAAATCAAGTGATTCCGGCAGTTCCCACAGAGCCTGGTTTTGGGTTGAACCCATTTTCTCCACAAACCCTAGAGCACTGTGTACCCTGAAAACTCTCTGACACTCGTTCAACACAGTTTGCGGTTCGAGTGCAGATTGCCTACAGCAGATCAGACTTCGATTTCTCACAATAAGTCATATTGTGTGTTGACACTGGCTGGGTTTTGAGGGTGAGTGTGGTTCAAGCTAAAACATCAGTCATTTACTGTACACGCTGAAAGAAGAAAGAGCTCTGTAGACGAGAACACTGGGATATGAACTTCACTTTGGGGCTTTTAGTTTTATACTGTGATCTAGGGAGAAGCAAATGGCCAGTAAAAGCAGTGTGTTTGTTGTGGGAGCATTTTTTCTTATTCCTTATTGAGCTCATACACACTCACACAGACTAACAAAAGAGATTCCAGACGCTGAGGGGGCAACACAAACCTGTCCACACAAAGACGGTTTTCAGCATGCCCTCCTCTGCCCTCTATTGATGTGTTGAAGAAAAGCATGTTTGAATGAGTCACCCGAGGGACGGCAGAGAATTTGGCACAGAGGCTAAGTGAAACATCATCGCACATGTGGACACACTCACATCAGACTGGAGTTGCAGCCGTTAGTCTCTAAACTCTGAAAAACTCTGAACACTTTAAAATGAATTCAGAAAATCATAATTTATTCACCGTCATGTTGTTGATTTCCTGTTTTCCATGAAATACGAAGTAGAATGTTCATGCTGCACTTTACCATACAATACAGTTAATGAGGAAGTGGCTGCCAAGCTCCAGACAGATAAAAAGCACATTAATATAGTACGTACAACTCGTATTCCAATTCTTTTGCTGCAGGTTTAAGTACCTTTGAAATGACCATTACACAGATATTGTGATTAACGTCCACAGCATTGGTCGATGGCTGTAATAGTGTAACTGTATCAGTGGGACATCCTTTGGAGCATCCACCTCTCAGTAAAGCACAGCCATTAAAAGTCTAGTCTTGGCAGCCTGATTCGATAGATGAGGATGATCCATATCATATTAAACAAAGCCTCACAGGAAATGCCAATATTAATCAGATTGGATCACAATTTATATGTAATGGAATAAAATATTAACCTCCTGGTCTGGTACTGAGCCATTGATGGTGTCCCATTACTAGAGCCCTCAATTGATCATATGAATGACTGCCCTCTACAGGATATGGATCAATGTTCAGTATTGGGTAAACCAGGGCTACTCAGTTAAAAAGGCTTTTTTTTTTTTTTTTTTTTTTTTTGTCCACATGATGTTTTCATCATTGTGGCAATTTATTGAGAAAAGATTTTGTCCATACCACATACCACAACTTCTCTACCTGACTTCTTAGATAAGCTCTTTGGCTGAGGGAATCCTGCTTTTTGTCCATTGAGCTTTTCAAATTAAACAGTAGTGATACATTGTAGTGCAAACAAACCACTGTGAAAAGAAGTACACTCAGCATATTTCCAAAAAGTGTATAAACTTCACTAAAGTATGACTTCATACTTCTTCATATGTAATTTCAAAATAAATTCTATTGTCTTTGAAATATGGTTAAAGTGTATGGCCAAATGTACTGACAAGCATTTATGGTAAACTAAAATAATCAAATACTTATGCTTGTGCTTTAGTTTGTTAGTCAGCATATCAAAATAATTGTACTTCTTTAAAGCATGACAAAAGATTATTAAAGCCCCCCTGTGGTGAAAATCAAGCTTTTAGTGTTGTTTATATGTCTATGTGGTGTTTTTAATATGCTTTAAGACAAACCATGTGCAAATTCATGAGTCAACAGCAACACCATTACTGAGTATTTTCTCTGTAAAACTGCAGTGAACCAAAGACAGTCTCAAAAACACGGTTTTGAAATCGCTGGTGTTTCTGACGTCACAAACTACCTTGTAACCAATCAGGTCACTGTGTGATCTTCAACGAGTGGATCTCTGAGCTGAGTGAGTGAGTGGAGGCGGGGCTCATTTGCATATTCATAGAACCGCTAAATGAGGCAAGAGAGTTACATTCAAGCTATTTAAGGCATAAATAAAAAAAAAAAGCAAGGAAAAAACATTAAATGTGTAATTTTGGTGATCAAAGGTGAGTTTTATGGGATAAAATTATTGACTACAGCGGGACTTTAAAACATAATGATTTAAAATGTACTTGAAATAAAACTTAATTTGACATTACACAGTGCACCTTTTAAACGTATATTTATAGTCATAAAAGTGTACTCTTTATGTACACTTAGGTGGCCTTTCATTTAATTGATAGGCTATATTATGTGTAAGTTCATTTTGGTTTCTTGCCACTGTTTCTTTCTGCTTTCTCATCAGTGGCAGAGTGACATATTTGAAGCTGAGACTGAAACTATTGTAGCAGTAGCATTTAATTCACTTAGACTGTGTGAACCTCTGTAGAGCTGGTTTGTTGTTCCTCTACTTGAATTGCAACTACTAATTCCTGAATTTTGTGATGCTGTATTTTATAAAGTGCTATATAAATACAATTGATTTGACACTTAAACATTCATTTTGTAGAATTCAAAAACTAGAAAAATAAGTTATAGTCAGAAACTAATGCATGTACATACACACTCAGATGTACAGTATGTCAGAGCCTGAGCATGCTCAGTATTATATGTGGCCAGTGAGGTGTTACATCGTTCAGTACATGGTGAAAATCTTCTGCAATACCTCATGTGCTTGTAGAGGGAGCCTGACACCACACATCAGTGTAACAACATTAAACACTGAGTTTTTGTGCGGCTATATGTTAGTGCAAGCACAAGTAAGATGTATCTGTTCAGATTCTCATTAGTATTGTAAGAAAACACTTATTTTACCTGGTCAAAAACAGCTCTGTTTTCAGCACGCCGTTTCAGTGCATATGACTTTAAATGATAATGATCTGTTCTGGATCAGTGATTTTGTGTGATTGGTGAATGTTTTGTCTGCAGTGCACTTTACTGTGTTGGTGTGGATTGAATTTTTCTGATCCCAAACTACTCTACATGTAGGTCAGCACATAATCTGCCTCCGTAGGTTTCTGCAGAGTTTGAACAGCAGACATTTGCAAAGCTACACATCTCTTGCCCTTTGGGCGTTTGTTTGGTATTAATTCGGTTAGTCAGCTCTGTTAAACATATTCCACTAGGGCTGCACGATTAATGGAAATACATATTGTGAGTTTATCAAAGCTCAAAAGCTGTGATTTAACAAAATAAATATTTGCTCTGCGCGTTTCAGTGCGAAGTGTGGCACTGTTTTCACACGTGAGCAGCTCAGGAGCGTCTGCTCGGAGTTTGGGACGCTTTAATGTGCATTTGGGAACGCAATATGCGCCAGCAATCTTCAAATACTTGAATGAGACTTGAATGTCATTAACAACAACAACAATAAAAAGCTTAAGTCTGTATGAAACGGAAGTTGCGATGGCCTTTTGTTCCCTTTTGTGGCGTATATCAGTGTAAAATGGCGTATCGAACAAAGGAAAAATGTAGGGAGGGACTTGATTTTGTTCATCTGCAATTGATTGGATGGTTGTGGTTTGCTATTGGTCGACAGGTTGTCACGCCCTTGCACCGGTAAACAAGTCATCAGAGAAGAGAAGAGATGTCATTGCAAGAGGGAGGGAGAGGAAGTTATTTTGATTAAAGTTTATGAGGACACATGAATTAAAAAAAAAATAGTAAAAATGATGTGAATAGATAAATAATTTATAATAAATACCTTAGTATTACATTGTCCATTTTGATTTCATAGTGACTTTAAGGGCTTCCTGTGTTTTTCCTGTGAGTTCTGTCAAAATAAAAGTCAAAATAAATGAAGACAGCCAAAAATCTTAGTATTGTAATTTTACAGATGTAAAAGAAATTCTTTTTTTTAGGTCTATTAAAAATATTAAAAACAAAATTAACAAAATATATTAAAAACAAAATAAGAAATATGACTATTACTTTACTGTAAAATTCATATTTCTTATTTTGTTTTTATAATGTTTTATTCAAAATTATTATCATTATTATATATCCATATTGATATATAATCATACATTTTGGCCAAATTGTGCAGCCCTACAAGCAAGCACATTAAACCTCGGGGGGAAAAAAATTATCGTAATTTTTATGAGAACAATCGAAAATATATTTTTTCGTGCAGCCCTACATTCCACAGAGTTATACAGATTGTCCTCCATCATAGAAAATGATGAAAACGTTCAGATTCCTTGTTGGGCTATGCAAGCTGATAATTCAATATGTTGGTTTGTCGCATTTGTCCCAGAGATGATGCACTTTTTCAAAGGCTTTGTTATGCCGTTTCTATGTATAATGGAGAAAGATTCTTTGTTACTGTTGACAAAATGTCCAAAAGTAACTGACGAGTTAGCAGGTAAATGTTTACGACTCACAATTTGGTGTGCAGCATCAACATTAGATGCATACTAATCAATGCAGTGTGTCATAATGTAAGCGTCGTCATCATTTGTAGCTGCAGTGCTTCAGACAGCACACATACTTAGTGTATCTCTACAGGCATGCGGCTGTCAGCATGATCTAGCCCCGTCAAATATGTGCATACACACACTCTCACACGTAGGCATGCGCATATCTTATATTATCTTATGCTTTACTCAGATCGGATTATGAGAGATTGCCACAGAGGATTCAGTGAGCATGACTAGAGCACAGTAGATTAACGTGCTGTCTCGTCGTTGTGCAATATTACCGATTTCATTTGGAAAATGCATGAGAAAAAGAGAGGACATGGCCAAGGCTTGACAAGGTTTCATTTGATATTCCAACTTGAAAAATCATAGAATTTGTGAAAGTTCCCTGCTTACTTTTTGTTTTTGATGACTCTCAAGTGACTCTTGCCCTTTGTCTCATGCCATCAGGGAGACAGCGGAACAGACTGGAGCCAATGGACACCATCTTTGTCAAGCAGGTGAAAGAGGACGGCCCCGCACATGGAGCTGGACTCTGCACAGGTACTGGTTCTTGTACAAGTCTCGAGACATGTTTTAATGCTCGTATTTGATTGTTGTAGGCCTACCATTTTCACTAGATGATTATCTTGGTCAAAAGAATTCAAAATAAAGTTTTTATCACAATATCTATAGAAATTCTGGGGAAAAAATATAAATGATGATATCAGTCAGATTCATCTTTAACTTAATGTTGTGTTTTCTCTTTTTTCTGGCCAATGAATCACAATCTCAAATACAACTATAGGGAGGCGGAGAGAGTGTTTGTAACCAAAAATGTTACAAAAGCCTTCAAAAAGAATGGTACTACTTCCTTTAGACTGGGATGTCTAATGCCCTGTCCAAAAGCTTCCCCACTGGCGAGCTAAATATTGTGACCAACCGGCGTTAATGTGCACCACCGCCACTAACTATATTGCAGTGTCAACCAGATTGCTGGATTATTTGTGATATGAATGTCAATGTATGTATTAAGCTGATATCAATATTTATTTGTTTTAAATATCACAGTTATCATCAATACTGGTATATCGTGACACCCCTAGTCCGTTGTTTTAAAACTAACATTGGCGAGTTGTACACCAGGTGAGATTTTGTTGAAATTATTTATCTATTATACCGTCTTAAAGGGGTCATATAATGCCATTTTTGTACAAGCTAATATGATTCTTTAGGGTCTAAATTAAAAGTTTGTAATATACTTTAATTAAAAATTCTCATTAGTATTGTAAGAAAACACTTATTTTACCTGGTCAAAAACAGCTCTGTTTTCAGCACGCCGTTTCAGTGCATATGACTTTAAATGATAATGAGCTTTGCTCACCCCGCCTCTCTGTTCTGCGCATACACCATTTGTAACTCAATAACACAATAACCATAACGCATTGTTCAGTATAAACGTGGGATTATGATATTGAGAACGTCATACATAGAAAACATGCCGTAATGTACCCTGAGTGTAAACCTTAGACGCATTCATCGTGAAGCGTGCAGCTAGCGATTTGCAAAGATTAATATATTAATATAAAGTTTAATAAAACGTTACACTCACTTCCATTCTTCTGGAGATTCAGCAGGAACACGAATATCTGGTACGAATATCTGGAATATCTGACAGCTGGCTCACAAGCGAGGGCGGGTCTGTGTTGAAACGCTCCTGTCAATCAACAATCGTGGGAGGGGCTTCCGACTGTGTGACGTCACACGGTCGAACGGCTTGATTTGAGGCACGGCAAAACATATAAGGAGATTAAAACAAAAACACTGGATGGATTTTGATCATTTTATGATGGTTGTGTACAGGCACTGCCAACACACATTTCAGTAAAATCAACTTGTAAAAGTGCATGTACCATTATATGACCCCTTTAAAGTCCCCCTATTATGCTTTTTCTGATATTACCTTTCATGTAGTGTGTAATATAGCTGTGTGTGAATGTAAAAGGTTTTTAGAGATAAATGGAGTCTCCCAAAAGAAAGAACCAATTGTAAACCCGCTGAAACGAGTCGTCAGTAATTCCAGCCTTATATCCTGCTCGAACCTACAAAGGTTTGTAACAAATTTGCATAATGCCAGCCTATGGTCTTCATTGGCTTCTTACGAACAACGTCTACTTTGACCCGCCCTCAAACACTGTAGTCGTAGCTGAGGTCTGGAAGAGTTTGGTTTGTGTTGTCGACACGTGGAGAAGACACTGTTTTCTTTGCTGTGAAAGCAAATCCACTTTGCATGCACTTCCAAAGAATGAGGACTCAAGCTCGAATTGATTCGGTAAAACTGACGTTGTTACATCCATCTGACACATACTGTATGTACACTAGCAAATATAAAAATAGCACAGATAGACCACACATCCTGCTTGTCAGCCCCCTTAAGACACAAATATGTAGTTAAACTGATGCATGAAGGCATCACTACTAAACAGTTGGAGGTAAACCAGGCAAGAGGTCAAACCATCAGCCAGCATCCAAAATGCATTGGCAGGACTTCCTCATAAGCAGCTGAAGTGTTATGTAAGTGTGATCAGTCTGGACCCAAATAAACATTGAGAAGTTATTACTATGTTGGTCTCAGTGGACAGACTTTTGGGAGGGTCCAGAACACATGTTCCCACAATTACCCACAATATCTCGCTGCTGGCTCACTCTGATTGTTTTCCTGTGAATCTCGTCTTCAGCACACATCGGTCAACATATCTGAACAAACATGCTTACTCCAGGTTTCCGAATTCCTGTCCAAATTTGTAATTATTTTTACCATGGCATCATGTGCCATGATTTCAAAACACGTATTTAAAAAAACAACAACATAATTTTAAATAACTGAACTATAGCATCTGGCTCTCTTCCTGTTTCTCCTTCCCACAGGGGATCGCATTGTAAAAGTCAACGGAGAAAGCATCATCGGGAAGACGTATTCCCAAGTAATCGCCCTTATCCAGAACAGGTAATGTTGCAACTTGCACTGCTTGTTCCAGCCCCTGAGGGGTGTTGTAGCCTCATAGTTAAGGATCTGACTTGGTAACTAGTTGTAGGTTTTGATTTTAACGTAAATAAAATTTTATACGATACTTAATCCAGGAATACTTGCTGCTCTGTATCCACATGCTCCCTTTTTGCTCATTTTGTGGGTTGATTATCTGTTCCTGCTAAGTCTTCCAGATAAATCTCTTAATCCTTGAGGAAGTTTAATGAATATGCTCTTTATTGCATAATTTTGTTTGGTAAAAACACAGCTAGCAGTTCTTCCTTGTTCTTGAATATCATAAAAAAAAGCACTGTACTCGTGACCGTATTCATGACTTCGTCTGAGATATCATTTCCAGTTTATTTTTAAAAAATGTTTCTTTGCAGTGACACATCTCTGGAGCTCTGCGTAATGCCAAAAGACGAAGACATTTTACAGCTGGTAGGTTTAATTTCTCATGGGTTTACTTGTCACACATCCCAAAAAATCATAATTTCTTCCGCAAACATAGATTAATCCTCAGGCTTTCTCTCGCCTTTGTATTGGCTAGTTAACCTTGATCGGTTAAACTTGTGTGAATTCTTATTTGAGAGAATTTTTATTATTTTTAATTTTGTGGCCAGTAATGTCCTTTCAAGTTTAACAGTGTGTTGTGGTCAAAAGATGTGGCTTTTGAAGTTTCTGGGTGAAAAATGGATGAAATTACTTAAGCAAAAGGAATTGTTGGAAGGGAAGCAGAGCAGTGGAGACAGATGGCACCAGTTTGCGTAGGTGAAGATGCTCTTCCAGGCAGAGTTCAGTGATCCAGCGGAGCAGAGAAGCGTGATGGCGCCTGTGTGTGTGTGTGTGTGCTTATTTTGAATTCAGCTATAATGAGGTTTTCCGCAGAACTAGGGACGTAATGCCAACCCCATTTCTGCAGTGCACATTCCAGACGGAACTCCAAATCTCAGGCTGTTACATGTAATGCTCATCTTCCACTGTGGAGCCCTCGGGCACTTTTTGATTTGACAGTAATGAGTCCATCCAGAGTAGAGTTTAAGACTTAGGAATGACACTCATGCTTGTTATTTCAGCTAACAGGAAGCAGTTCTAGCAACAAGTTCTCTTCCAAAACCTACAGTCTTCTACTGTCTGCACAGGGATCTTCCCTCTAAGGCAGCTATGTTCCTCATAAGTGACTGGTTTGAAACCCTACATACACTCAGCAAATCTGTACCACATACCAATAACGCTCCTCGCGAGAAGATATTAACTCACAATTGATTCCAGTAGAGATAGATATCATATCATACATACTTTTATTAGATTAAACAATTTTATGATTGTTACTTTTAGATATTATTTGTATCATTATTAGTAATTTAATGTCTTTTTTTTTCATAAAAAAAAACAACAAAAACAATAGTAATCCAAGATTAGGAATATGCTAATATTTTATCAACCCTTATAAACTTTGCAGTCTTTTTTGGTCATCAAATACAAACCTCAAAAGACATTGAATACCTCAAAGAAAACACGTTTATATTAATTTTTATACTACGGGGCTGTTGAATGCTTGAATCTGATTGGTTGACGAACGTTCTAAGGCGTGGAATTATTTTCAGGGAAACGCACATCTAAAGTAGTTCCAGGCAGGTCTTGACCACATTATAGTTCCACATCACTTCGCCAAATGATTTTAGTTATTTCAAGTGTCCTTACAGAGTACAACAGAAAAAGAACCAAAACCCAAAACAATTTAAAAGCTACATGGGATTAGATGTTTAAGAAATTAGTCCTACACACAAAAGCGTTTTAAGGACAAAAACCTGACAAATGTCTTAAAATACATCATCAGATTCTCAGAACAATGTTTTGAGGTGTGGTAACCGTAGTGTATAAGCAGAATAATTGACTCCGGGCCATTGAATTATTGAAAAATATGGCACTCCGCTACGCATTGTGGCCGAATTACCACTCTGGGTGTGCATTATTTTCTTATAACAGCCCATTGTCAATTATTCCTTTATCAAACAACACAATACTAATGTTTTAACTTGGGGAGAGTTCAGAGATCAATATTTGGTGGAATGACCCTGATTTACAATCACAGTTTGAGTCTTGGCATGCTTTCTACCACATACATTTATGGTAAAAGCTGTAGTCTAAAATTGCCTTAAATTATGCTGATGACAAACTAGCTTTAGAAATTATGGATAAAACACAAAGAATGGGTTTAGGTGGAGTAGAGGCAGAAAAAAAGGATCATATTACCATGTGTGCTTGGGAATCAAAGGCAGAAGATATGTAATGGACTTCAGGGAACGTCAAGAACTGTATGCAAAGTCAGCTGATCAGATCCAAAGCAGCACCTTGCAAAGTGCCTATTTTGACTGTGAAACTATATGGGATTAATATCCTGCCATGATCCAAAACTGAAAATAAAGTTCTGAAAGGTTGAAACTAAGTGTTCGAAAACTCAAAATCTTACAAAAAAAAGTTTTGCAAGATCGAAAAATAAGATTTGCAAGCTTGCAAAATGTAAAAAAATTAAAAATATCTCTGCAAACATTATGTTGTTTTTGAGATTTCCTTCTTCAGAACTGCAACATTTTTTTTACGATGTTGCGCAAACAATTTTTCAGAGTTTCAAATTTGTCAGTGTTCTCCCACTGTATTAGTTTGTTTTCCAGGTTTGAAACCTTGTAAATGGTGATCTGAAAACTGGTGTGCGAATGTGTGAAAAAAAGTTTTGAAACTCTGAAAACAGACTTTTGCAGGCTTGCAAAGTGGTCAAAAAAATTTAATCTCTGCAAACATAATTTTGTTTTTGAGTTTTTCTTCTTCAGAAGTGCAACACTCTTTTTTTACGGTGTTGTGCAATCATTTTTCAGAGTTTCGAATTTGTCACTGTTCTCCCAGTGTATAGTTTGTTTTCCAGATTTGAAACCTTGTAAATGGTGATCTGAAAACTGGTGTGTGAATAGGTGAAAAAAAGTTTTTAAACTCTGAAAACTGAGGTTCGAAAGGGCGAAACTTATTACATTACATTACATGTGCACTCCTATTGCAGACTATTTTTTCAGAGCTGAGTTTACAACACCCAGTTTGCGGAGATACGCACACACAGTTGCGAGCTTGCGACTCACGTGATTTGTGGCAGCGTTGTCACGCAGTTCTGCTCTGAAACTCTGAAACTCAGACTGAGCGAAAATGAAGCTTCGCAACCTCGCAACTTAAAAAAAAGCCTGGAGGGAGGGCCTTCTGCTCTTGGCCAATGCTTTGCTGTCTGCTGACGTACAGTCCAATCACAAGTCGTATTTACTGGAAAGGTGGGATTGACCGACTGCTCCGCCAATGACGAAAGCGTATGGGATGAATATAATATATTCATGCATTCTAGAAACGGAGCAATGAATGCACGCGTTTCACCTGATCAAAAATTGCACATCTTGTTGCATGCACAAGTTCTGAGCTACATTAATACAAAATTGAGGTTTTGTATTAACAACTATATGGCTCTAGTTGTACAAAATGCTGCACATTCATGTGATTCTGGATTTTGCGCACACATTGAATTGTATTAGTTTAGTGACGCACATTTATGAATTTGTCAAATAGATGTGTAGTTGTGCCCAAATTAATAACTAGCACCAGGCCTATTCATTTGTAGTTGTTTGTGTGTGGGTTGTGAAATGCTTAAAACCCGCGAAAAGAAAGTCTCAAAATCCAAATGAATCAAATGAGATTGACTCAGAAAAGACGTCAATGAATGCACGCGTGTCACCTGATCCACACATGCACATCTTCTTTGTTGGATGCGCAAATTATGAAACACTAATACAAAAGAAAACATTTGTATTCACAAAAATGTCTCTATTTGTACAAATTGCAAATCTTGTGTGATGTCCTACTCCTAAACTGCCGAGATAATCACACAAGCGTGCTAGACGTCCACTAATGACATGTCCGATATGCAAACGAATGACTCATTTTAACTATTCACTTTAATGAATAGTTGAAACAACTGACATGTCCAACACTGAACTCACGAGACCTCTGAATCGGTGTATAAAAAATCGGTAACACTTAGATTAGTTAACATTTAATATCAACAAACTGCACTTCTACAGCATTGTTAATATTAATGTAAATATTTAGAGAGTCTGTATAGGCCCACTAGGGCTGGGCGATATGACCAAAATCTCATATCACGATAGAAGTCATCTCATATCCCGATAACGATATATATCACGATATACTGTAAAACTTCAAATAATAGCCCGGGCTTTTATTTTCCCAAATCGCCGAACTGCACCGGCTTGTATTTGAGGCAGGCGTCTATGAGACAGGCCTTTCATTTAATGTAGGCCTAGAGATAACGAAGATTACGTTTTATTTATAAATGTGTTTAACAAATCCGTTAATCTAAGAATTAGCCTAGGCTACTTTATTATGTCTAAAGGGGGTCGCTCACCGGACGAGAAGCGCGCGCGCCGTGTCTATAGCAACTCGAGGTATCGCACACCGGACGCGCGCTGTCAGTTTATGGCCAGCAAATTGTTATGTTTAAGGACATTATGGAATTAAGATCATGTCTGTACTATGTTATGATAGTACTGTACAATTAAATACAATCGTTGCTTAGTCTGCAGTCTGAACACTTTACCTCAGAGCGTCCGTTAACTGAATGAATTGGGAATATCACCTGCAATTTGAATTCAACCAGCTGATTTCTGTAAATGAATGTACAACTAAATGTATATTGCAGCACAGGGTGAAGTCAGTATATACATAACGATAATTGTACATTTAATATAACCATAGCTTTTAGATTATTGGCAGAATTAAAAAAAACGAAACGATGTGACAGCCATGGGCTGAACAATACATTACTGGTAATATCCATCGAGCCTATGAACTTGTTGCCCGAAACACATCAACAAGAAAGAATGAAGGCTATACCCTGACGATCTCATTCTCTCTCCGGCCTCGGCTAACTCTGCTTGCGCTAACAACTCCGCCCAGATGCGCGCAATCTGCACCACAGAACTGGTTTAAACAGACGATCTGACGGGTTTTGAAGATTAAATACAAACCGAAACTAAAAAACAGACCAGGCCTCTATTTGAGACTGGCTTTATTTATCCAAACCACCCTAAAATGGTCAATACAACAAATAGAAAGTTAACCAAACCATCTAGCCCCTCGTTTAGGAACGAGCTCCTCGGTTTGTTCTGGCTGGTTCTTCTCCTGCTCGGAAACACCCGGTTCTGTCACCCCTTCATTCATGCTGTTATTCACGTTTCTGCCTGCATCCCCATGGTGGCGTGAAAGATTGCAGTCATCCAAATTTTTGCCTTAAACAATGTTTTTTTGTTTTGTTTTTTATAATGTTATTTTTTTCCACATCTATGCTGATTATGAAAATTGAACAGCATGTGTAAGATGGATGCGCAATATATCGGAAGATATGATGGGTCAGACATGATTTTGACTACTAAATTAAGTTTTGTTTTGTAGAAAGCCTTTCTTTAAAGTGAATTTCGTTTTGTATAAATTGTATCTTAATTTTAATACATTTTTCATCAACCAATTGGATATATAATAAATAAGAAGCAAATAGCTGACAATATGATCATGGAGGCACGGGCGCGATTGCATTGCACATGAGCTGAGCATCTCATTATAAATTTTGCTCATTTAAATAATAGTGTGTGTGTGTGTGTGTGTGTGTATGTATATAGCCTATATATATATATATATATATATAATTGCGCAGCTCCCCCTGTCAATGATCTGACACCCCCTCAGCACCTGCGTTAAAAATGATGGCGCCGCCCCTGAAAAGGCCTGTTGAAAGGCCTTTGGTTGTGGATAATAAAACATTTCTGCAACATTAATCAAGTTCATTGATAATTGTGCTTGCACGTGTTAATCATTTTGATACTATATTTTGATACAGCACTTTGGCCAACAGCTGTTTTTTTTAAATGTGCTCTATAAATAAATATGACTGACTATATTCATCCCATACGCTTTCGTCATTGGCGGAGCAGTCGGTCAATCCCACCTTTCCAGTAAATACGACTTGTGATTGGACTGTACTTCAGCAGACAGCAAAGCATTGGCCAAGAGCAGAAGGCCCTCCCTCCAGGCTTTTTTTTAAGTTGCGAGGTTGCGAAGCTTCATTTTCGCTCAGTCTGAGTTTCAGAGTTTCAGAGCAGAACTGCGTGACAACGCTGCCACAAATCACGTGAGTCGCAAGCTCGCAACTGTGTGTGCGTATCTCCGCAAACTGGGTGTTGTAAACTCAGCTCTGAAAAAATAGTCTGCAATAGGAGTGCACATGTAATGTAATGTAATAAGTTTCGCCCTTTCGAACCTCAGTTTTCAGAGTTTAAAAACTTTTTTTTCACCTATTCACACACCAGTTTTCAGATCAACATTTACAAGGTTTCAAATCTGGAAAACAAACTATACACTGGGAGAACAGTGACAAATTCGAAACTCTGAAAAATGATTGCACAACACCGTAAAAAAGAGTGTTGAACTTCTGAAGAAGGAAAACTCAAAAACAAAATTATGTTTGCAGAGATTTAATTTTTTTTACCCCTTTGCAAGCCTGCAAAAGTCTGTTTTCAGAGTTTCAAAACTTTTTTTCACACATTCGCACACCAGTTTTCAGATCACCATTTACAAGGTTTCAAACCTGGAAAACAAACTAATACAGTGGGAGAACACTGACAAATTTGAAACTCTGAAAAATTGTTTGCGCAACATCGTAAAAAAAATGTTGCAGTTCTGAAGAAGGAAATCTCAAAAACAACATAATGTTTGCAGAGATATTTTTAATTTTTTTACATTTTGCAAGCTTGCAAATCTTATTTTTCGATCTTGCAAAACTTTTTTTTGTAAGATTTTGAGTTTTCGAACACTTAGTTTCAACCTTTCAGAACTTTATTTTCAGTTTTGAATCATGGCAGGATATTAATCCCATAAAACTAAAAGGTAAAGGACAAACTCGTAGCAGGTATAGATTTAAACGAATGTCCATCCATTTGCTTGCCTTATTTGTAGATGCAATTCATTTTTCCTTCCATTGCGCTGCTTTAGCTACATTTCAATCCATGTTGCCAGATTATGTGTACTTTGTCAAAAATATTGGATAATATTTTCCCTTTTTTGTTTGAGAAAATCATGAGAATATAATTTTTTAGCAGTTTTTATACATTTATTTTTTATTTTATTGAGATAGTGACAGACCATCCCCTTAAAATCAATGTGAAAGTGGTCGTAGAAGACACATTTGAGACCCGTAAAGGAGCCACATATGCAATGTATAAGAGATTGTTGGCTGACTGAGTTTGTGTGTAAAAGTTTTACTTGGTTTAAAGCTGCAGGAACACTCTGGAAAGAGCAGCAGTTGTCCCCCTCTGATCTCAAGTGTGTCCTCCTCTGTCTGGTTCATCTCTGGTGTTGGACTGGCAGGCCTCCAGTAGTCACTCTCTCTCTCTCTCTCTCTCTCTCTCTCTCTCTCTCTCTCTCTCTCTCTCTCTCTCTCTCTCTGCTGCAGTGTGTATTTATAGCATGCTTTATCCTGCACTAGAATGACAGCAGCACTGTCTGGAATAGGGGCTGATTGCTTCTGGTGTACCTGTAGAGCTCTTGTCATCTTCCCTCACAATTGCTCTTTTTCCTGTTCTTTCTTCCTTTGTTTTTCCCGCTGTCAATCTTACCTTCCGGCTGCAGTTCTCCAGGGATATCACAGCTCTGGTAAGAAGGAGCTAAACCTGTCACTTGCTACCTCTCTTCTGTTATGTAATTTTGCCCTTTTGTTGTTGTAGTAATATCTGTTCAAATCCAGTCTTTACCTATCTTAAGAACTGCAAGCTTGGGTACAGTATATGCTTATTCAATCACAAAACACATTTTTCTCCTAATTTATTCCACTGCCATAAGGTTGCACCTTAAAATTTGTTGGCTTCTGAGTCATCTTTATTTCCCTAGAAGAGGCGGAGCAGACAGAGGAAGAGAGAGAGGGAGGGACATGTCTGTGTAACTCGACACTTCAGGTGTAGAGTCAAAAGTCCAGCTATCACGTCTGTACTCTCATTAATGCCTGAGCTCTATCATATGCACACTGAGACAGCTGAGGCAGAAATAACTTTATATATTAACCTGGGATAAGAAGACGCATTGTAAATTGAGTAATTTCCTGAGCAGAATGTAGTATTTTGACCTTAAGGATTTTAGTTGGCTGTTGACTTTGTAAGATGATAACAGAGCAGCTACTAGCGTCTGTAGAGTGCTCGGTGAAAGGCTGCCCTCCTCTCGCTTTTTCCTCTTGTCTACGCACTGCTCTCTCTCCTCAGCTAAAGGTAGGTAAGCCTCTGATACCTAATCCCTCCATGAGGTTAAGGCATTTGAGCCTGGCTATGTGACCTTTTCCCCTCTCTCACTTTTCCTGGGATGTATTTGAACTTTAGAGAAAGACATCGGGGTCAACCTGCCCCCTGTAATTTACTAGATAAATAGTATAGTAAGATTTTTGACGTTTGATACAACATTAACTATGTTTGTAATTAATCTATTTTGCATTTCAGTATTTGTTTAGTGCATGTAGTGTTACTCATTCTTTATATTTAATAAAATGTCCCTTCTTTTCAGGCCTATTCTCAAGATGCGTACCTCAAAGGAAATGAGGCATATAGTGGAAATGCCCAGAACATCCCCGAACCGCCCCCAATATGTTACCCACGGATAGAGCCCAATGCCTTGGCCATGGCACAGGTGTCAGAGCCATCATGCTCTGCCGAGGCATCATGTGGAACCAGACAAGGAGCAAATCGATGCCACAAGCCTGACATAGGCTGCCGCTTTGATATACCTGTATCTCCCCCTATCCCATCTCAAACCTCTCAGGTCCCCAAGACCCAAACTGTTGTGCGTGTATTTAATGAGAACGTTAGGACAATGGTAGCGTCACCTGAAACTACAGATCAAACTTCCCATGTGGCCTGGGCTGGTCCCTGCCACAGGATGGAGGAGAATCAGAATGCGGCTTCAACAGACCCAAGCTTTAACAGGTCCAGAGCTCATGTCACTTCATCTCCAACTGGGGCAGCAGCACAATCTCCGCACAAACCCAACAGAATTGCAGAGCCCACTGGGTTCTCTGACAAAACTGCACAGACTTGCATAGACATGAAGCCTGTATCTTCCTACAGACATACCTTAACCACAACAGCAGAAACCTTCCCATCAGCCACCTCTCCCACCCCTTACACACCATCTCCTCCACCAGCCACCCCTTCCCCCTGCTCTCCCCATCAGAATATTGACTGGAGGAACTACACCACCTACAAGGAGTACATTGACAACAAACGTCTCTACATGTATGGCTCCCGGACTATTGAGGAACGCCTGGACAGTCTGCGAGCTGCATCCCCATCCAGTACAGGCGAATACAGCAAGCCGAAGAGCATGTCGACAACAGCTACGCCGTCACGGGGCTTTTCTGGATCACAGCTGAGGCGGAGGAGCGCCTCACATGATCGGAGTTATCAGGTATCTACTGTGCTGCCTTTGCGTAGCGCTTCTCATGAGAGGCTTGGTGGTTCAGAACAGACTGCTCTTGCACGGAATTGGCCCCGCAGTGCTTCCCAGGATGCCCTCCCGTCGGCCCCCACAGGTATGCTGAAACCGCGAGCATATTCTTGTGACTATCTGGGCAGACAGAATGAAAATGCAACATCCATGTTGGACAGGCAGGCATGCTGCAGAACTGAGACAGAGGATTGGTTACTCATGCACAGAGGGGATGAGGCAAGAGCAAGCAGGCAGTCTTCTTCCTTACGCATGGCGCCTCATAGAACACAGGATGTATTTAGCCCAGACAGACGAGGGGGCAGTTATCCAGGGTTGCCTATCACCCCTCTCTTCAGCAGAGGTATGGATTCATTGCTTACCTCCAGAGCTGAAAGCCTGGGTAACACCTCTGCACCTTCCGTAAACAGACCCTCACTGCTACCTGAGAAAAATTATGGCTCAGACCCTTCCACTGCTGCTGCTTCATATATAGCTTCTGCACTGGCCTCAATACAAGGCCACATCACTGGTAGTTCCAACACAGGCCCCATCAAAGACCAAAGAACACAGCTCACTGCCAACCACATGCCCCACAATGCAAAGCAGTTACAGCCTAGGGGGCGGGCTGACAGCCTTCAGGAGCCTGTCAGAGAGGTAGCCCGTGGACATCGCTCTTCTTCTTGTTCTGCCGTCACTAAACCCAACAGAACAAAGCCAGGTGGATCCAAGCCTGACCAGTTACTGACCAGTAATGGAACAGTTCCTCAGCAGCCTAGGTACATAGAACCACAAACTCCCAATGAGAAGGTGGTGGAAGGCATCGAGGGTCCAAATGCCACTGTAGTAGTGGTTCGGAGGCAGAAGTCTGGATCTCAACCTATCCGCCACACTTCCTACATTCTGGCGGTGAATGAGACAGAGGGAGTGGCTGAACCACCTGCAGTCTCCAACACATGCTGGCTGCCTAACAATACCCCACGCAAAATGCACATGAGGAAACTAGGAGACCAGTGTAAAACCTCCTTTTCAAGCAACCTTGATGACTCACTGGACTCCATTCCCTTCATTGGTGAGAGGCTTTTTCAACTATACAATATTACCACATATTCTGTTGCTATAGCAACTGTTCAGTCTACCCTGAAAGGAGATGAGTTTTGAAAAGGTTAACATGTTTTTAATATATTTTTTGTTACTTTACTTTCAAATACTTTTTGTCCTGTAGTTCCAGCATCTTCCAAATTCATATAAAAATGTATATTTTACATATTCAAGGGGATTTGCATATGCCAGTTGCATCTATTTTGGCTGTTTGCTTGCTTAACTTTTGTATAGGTAAAATGTTGTGTTAGTAGTGTGTTTAGCAAAGTGATTCACAGAACATGTGTTCCTTCCTGCTGTATCTTTGTTTATAATATTAAGCAGCTGATGGGACACAGGGGAAAGACTTTGTCTCAACATTCACTGTTTTATATTATTCAGAGCTAAACATCTAACTAAACATCTGAACTTCATCTCCCTACTTTATACACAAGGCTGTCATTGTCTACTCCATTGTGCTGCCACACTAGAGCAGGTCTTGATGAATTTGCTTTTTTATTGCTCAGATAAATCATATAAAAGGCCACACTGTTTCTTCGTTCTTAATGGGCCAGGCTTTGCATAGAGAGCTTTAGATCAAGTGGTGTACAACAGTAAGGTTTTATGATGTTAACAGTAATAACAGCAGGATGAACAGCTCAACTCAATGTAAACAAAGTTGGCATGGAGTGATGAGTAATTTGAGTTCTGGTAATGTGTGTGTGTGTGTCTGTCTGTCTGTGAGGGTGTGTGTGTGTGTGTGTGTGTGTGTGTGTGTGTGTGTGTGTGTGTGTGAGAGAGAAAGAGAGAGAGAAGGAGAAGGTGTATTTCGAGTCATTGGTCATCCTCACTATATTGGCCAATTTCTAGACATTACAGACATACAGATTCCTCAGGTATGTCCAGCTCGAAGACATTAGAATTTGTTGATTGGTCATCACAAATGGTTGTGCTTCTCAAGATACACTTCCATACTCCACCAGCCTGCACATTTAATTATAGAATGTGTCATGGGCTTTGATATGTACACAACTAGTTCAGTGTGTTTGTGAAGTGCATGGGTCAGTCCCTGGGAGCATCTCCAAATTGTAATGTACACCAGTACAGTGATAGGACATGACATCATAGTCCACAGGGGCACAGATAATGTGACATACTGACACATTCCACCCAGGGCAGCCACTTCCACTGCCATTCCCTGACACTTTCCTACTCCCCCCCAGCTCATCCACAGCTTGGAAAACTCAAACAAACAAGAGGGCAGTAAAGTGATATGACAAAGTAATGGAACATACCAGTGGAAACTAGCTCAAATATTTCTCTTTTTTGATTAGTTCCTGAAATCTAATCTCTTTCAAAATAATGTTTTTTTTTTTTTATGTTTGATTTGGTAGAATGTGTTTTACAGTGTGTTGGTCAGGAAATCCAAACGTTCCTCTATCATCCATCTACCTAAAATATGGCTTATCATTTGGAACATGCAAGTAGCAACTTTACATAACTCTAACGTTAACCTAGATAAATGTGCGCTATTATTAGGTGCACATACATGTGTTATGACAACATAATTTTTTACATTTCTTTAACTCATCAAAAGTTGTTAAGCAATTTAAGTCAGTTTAATGTAATATAAGTTGAAATGACTTAAACATCCAAGTTGATTGTACTTAAAAATTTAAGGCAGGAACTTTTTATACAGTGTGAAGTATAAGCGTGCTTCACTCGCATGACATTGAGGCACCGGCTTGATCACTTGCATTTTTTGTCATACAGATAAGAGTAATACATAATTCCAAACGGTCTACTTTTATATGTGTACACTCACAATAACAAAAAAATGTTGTGCCTTTGTAAAATAAAAACACAGGATGTGCTTTTTGACGTCTCTGTCTCTGTGAACTGGAGCGTGTCACAAAAATTTACCGAAAGTCAGTGTATAGGCTACTTGCCTCACAGACATGAGAAATATATATATAGAAAGCTACACATGTCTACTTTTAAACGAACCAATTCGAAAACAAATACTCTGATTATGTTATCCGTAATTATGTAGGCTAATCCATATGAAAGGTAATTTTCTCTCTATATAGGCACGTTGACTATACTGTGATGTCGAGTCAGCATCGTCAACTTCATCTTTGCAGCCGACACTGACACAGAAAACACTAGTTTATTAATAAACAATTAAAATGTCTCCTTGATATTTTTTCCTCCACATTCATAACCATTACTTTTGCCAGTGGTTTGCGGCAAGCTTTATTCATGTGCTTGTGTGCGGAATAGGCTTCTGCACCCAGTAATATTTAAGTGATTAAATTAATATAGGCTAAACATGCAATTAGTTGACTAGTTGACAATTTTAGTCGGGGGAAGCCCTAGTAGACGTTTTTAAGTTAATTTAATACACTTTGGTTTGGGTTTGTTTTGTGATTGGTTTTGTGTTTTATTTAAAAGACTATGACTATGGTTGAGTTTGTTTAATTTGGTTGACTGTGTTGGGTTTGGTAGACTGTAAACTTATTGGGGGGTTTTTTCAGAACCAAATAAGCACACCTAATTGTTATTTTAGCATCATGAATTGTATTAATTGTACATGAATCATGAATTGTATTAGTGTATTACACAATGACTGCAGAGAGAGCTGGTTGCTAGGACCTAAAACTACAGAGAATTAAAATCATGTGGTTAAAAATGTACTAGTAATAATTTCTCCAGTGATGCAACCCGTCTGCTCTATTGTTTGTATATCGTCGGTCTGTGTATAAAAAGGTGTGGGAGTCTTATCAATTTAATGATTGCTTGCTGTATGAGTAAGCAACTTTCCTCTTGACTGTCTGATTCTGTTGTGTCTATTGGACTACATTACTCCATGCAATGCACTACAAAGATAAAAGATCTCATGAGTGTCTCATGTCTGTTGTCATCAGATGAGCCGTCAAGCTCCAGTAATGACCATGACACAACACACATTCCTGCATCTGCCGTGATTTCCAGCATGCCTATCATCACCACCATCCCACCCAGTCCAACTTCCCCTTCTCCCGTAATACGCCGACAGCTGTCCCATGACCAGGGTGAGGAACATCTCTGCCAACACATACAATTTCTCAGTGATATCAGAATTGTGTCTCTTTTTTAACTATGAATTCACCCATATCTCCAACCTAGATTCTTTACGACTCACAATTCTGGAATCTGATTCCGGAGCTAAAACAGAGCGCTCCAGATCCTTCGATGAGGGCTTGGATAATTACAGAGAAGAAGGAAGAGGGTATGTTTACAGTCACTACTTAAAATCAAATCAGTACAGTGACCACAATGATGAAAAGTCAACCTTCTTCCATTATTGTCTCTTGCATTATATGACCTCTGTGTTTACTGTGTTTGTACAGGCGGTCGATTAAACACACCCATGGATTCAGGGGCCTTAGAAAGGTGAGACTGCTGTAATAGAGAGATAATATATGACTAAGACTCACACTAACTGCATTATGATTAGTTTACACCTTAGATAAAGTTATGTCCAGTTGGCACCTGATCTCCAGCTAACATCAACATCTGAATGATCTAAGCACATGGTCTAAAGCGCACAGCGCAAGTGCACTAATGGCATGTCTGAATCCACTTTTGCTAGTTTAACGACGGGAAATGTGTAATGGGTGTGTTTTGGGCGTAATGTGCAATAAACCAATCAGAGTCTCATCTCCCATTCCCTTTAAAAGCCAGTAGCGCTTGCGCCATGGCGGATTCGCTATTTACATGGCGGAATTTGCAAGCGGAAAGACTGAACGCTTCTCCAGAGAGCAAACTGATCAGCTCGTGCTCGAGGTTAAAGCGCTTCAGCAGACCATCTACGGAACAAGCCGGATTCCACCATATCTTTATGTACACAATAATAATATTTTACATTGTAATCCTTTTATTTTTAAAATTTGCCATGTTTGTGTGCTGCTGCAAATCCCTGTGTGTGTAATAAGCAGAGTGTACGCACATTGTAGACCCGCCTATAGGCACAAATTACAAACGCGCTCTTTAAATAACAAAAAAAAAAATACTGTGCCATTGACCTTAGACGAGGTTTCAGTTGTCAATAGCACAGTCTTCAGTTGCCTCGAAATAGCAACGCGCCCATGGGCGAACAGATGGGAGCAAATGCATTTGCTATTTAAACAATGTGGCACAGGATGTGAAAATGATAACTGCGTTGGGCTGAAACTAGCAAAAAACAGTTCGTTAGCCTCATAGCATAATTGCGTAAGTCATATTTCAATGTCTTTGGAAAACAAGAAAAAAAACAAAATGACTTAGGCAGTTATGCTATGAGGCTAACGACTTGCGCCTAGCCTAGCGCCGCATTGCGCCGGGTGCATGATCGGGCTCTAAATCTGTCAATTTAATGGGATTTTCTATGAGAGAAATGTAAGTTTAAAGTGTCACATTCATGTTTTTCATAGTCCCACCTGTTAGCACAGAATGAGTGTAGAACCATCCACATTGGATATTGATTAATTAATCAACATATTTAAATATTTTGATTTGAAAATGTAAAAAAATCATTGCTTGTCATCTAATAATCTGATGTCCTTTTCAATTTGACTATTGAGCTCAGTGGTCCTCATTTCAGTGGCAGCTGTCAAAGAATGTAAATTGTGCGTTTGGTGTGTTTCAGGCTGTTGACAGGTCCTCTGAGGACTCTGACTCTAGGAGAGACTCTACTTCAGATGTCTTCACTGATGCCACAAAGGAGGGTCCGCTTCATATCCGGCAGCTGAACTCAGATAAGGGCAAGGTACAACACCATTAAACACCAACATTCACAATCATGTTTTCTCTTGTTCTAGGTCCCAGTACTGAATGAAAGTGTCGGCAGAGCATGCTGGTTTCTGATGCTGTAGGAGTCCTTGTCAAACATATTGTAAACGTGTTGAAACGAGTCTGAATGTGAATGGCTGGCAGGCTTTCAGAAACATTTAATGTTGGCCAAAGTACTGTAGTGCGAGAGATCTTGTCTTATGAGATCTTGTCATATTTTACACCACAGGTTTAGAGGTTAAAACACGTACAATATGTGGTACATTTAAATAATAAGCCAACAATAAGACTGTGTTATAGTGATTTTACCAAAATTAAGGGTGTACAATACAGCAGCAATGTACCATAATTTTTATCAAATAAACCCATTCATAACTTTAATTAAAATGTAGGCTGTTTACAGTTGACAAGCAGCTTGTGTATATTTGCTATTTTACCTTGGCTCATTCAATTCAATCATATTTTCATAATTCTGTTATCTTTCCTACAGCGTGTTGGCAGCGGCATACGGTCATGGAAGCAGATCTACGCTGTGCTTCGTGGCCACTGCCTCTACCTGTACAAAGACAAGAGGGACGGACAAATCAACGCCAGCTCCCAGATCGAAGACGAGCCTCTGCCGATCAGCATCAAAGCATGTCTAATTGACATCTCCTACAGTGACACCAAACGGAAGAACGTCCTCCGGCTGACGACGTCAGACTGTGAATACCTGTTCCAGGCGGAGGATCGAGAGGAAATGCTGTCCTGGATCCGAGTCATTCAAGAGAACAGCAACTTGGATGAAGAGGTGAATGATCCGCACTTTTTCCCTCAAATACAAATACAATTTCAATTCATATTTATAAAGGAGCAGTACCAGCCATTCAATTGGTGACTTCAGAGTTCATACAGTGTCTGAATTACTTACATCTTTAGTATCCCAATTATGTTAAGACTGACTTGGATGCTTGGAAGTTGTAAGATGCTTGCCTTTGAACGCTCAGACGTGTGCCGAAGTGGGCTAGACAACACTATAAAAACAATATAGCTTAATCTAAATCCAAAGGATCACAAAGGCTGACGGGAAACCTTTTTTATTTTTGCATTTTCGTTTAGTGATGTGAGTGGTGCGGGGTAAATATATCCAAGTCTAGTACCTGATATTGATATGGTGGATGTTTTGGACTTTCTTATGAATCATGGAAAAAGGCCCTATTTAAAGAAACTTTTTACAATAGCTGAACATAACCTAGGGCTTTTTTTGTAAGAAATAGTAACTCTTGAGGAAAAGCATGGCATCTCCACTATATGGTGTCTTCTTCTCATAGCACAGGGTTATCCAAAAGCCCTCTGGTGTGTTTGGGGATTCCACTCTTACATTTCATCCACTCACTTTTGTCTGCCTTCTCTCTGTTTCCTTCTTCCTTTTGTAGAATGCGACTGTTACTAGCACAGACCTCATCAACCGGAAAATAAAGGAGTACAACACTCTGATGAGGTAAGCAGGAAGAATTCCCATCAAATTTTTGGAGACTTCTTCCTTATCTAGATCTTGACTCGGATTATGTGTGTTGCAGTCCACCCAGCAGTAAGACAGAACCCTCGCCCAAGGCCTCCCGTCAGTCCATCAGGCAGACATTACTGGGTGGTAAGGGCGAGAATAAAGCCACAAGTCCTCACTCACCAAACAAGGACCACGACAGGAAAACCATGCACAAAGGTAACAGCATCAAGGGCACTAACTCTGGATTCTTTGTATTTTATTCAGTACTTTTAAGTATCAATACAAATGTTGTCCAGTACTTGTGTGTAGTAAGCAATTTCTGAGAAACGCTGTTGAAAGTGGATCGGACCGAGCACCACAACACACTTGTAGCCGATCAGCAGTAGGGGGCATATACGTACACTCATGATGGGGGAAGAGAGATTTAAAGAAACACTGTAGAAAGAGAGATAGCTGAGAGACATTACAAAAGAGAAACAGTCAGAGTGATATCACTGGAAAAAGAAGGGTTCTGATCAGGCAAGAGCTTTAGGACCTGCGTTAATATTAGAAAAGCTTTCCAGTGCTGGAGAGACTATGTTTTACAGAACCAAGATATGCTGTTGTTGTAATGTTAGATATAGTAACAGGACAGTTTTGGGTAATTGTTTGTCTGGAGCCAAGTGTGCTGCTGATGACTAACAACTATCTCTTGCTTGAATATACTCTTGTGTACTGTATGTTCATTTTTAGTTCTTGTAGTTTGTCCATCATATTCACTTTATTTATTTATTTTGCTTCGCTTCAGCTATGATAAAGAGACATCCACTCTTGCAATGAAAGGAGGGGGTGTGTTTGTTTGGGTTGATTTTCAAATATCAACAGTTTCTTAGAAATTGCTTGCTGCAACTTTAAGTACTTTTTAAAGGTTCATCCAATCAGACTGAATTCAATAATAAGTATCTGCTTGTCAACATATGTATTTCCATATCTCTGCACACCCTGCTGGTGCAGGCATCACACGTCATCAGTGTGTTCTGCAAGTCTGTGCAGAGTTGTAGACCGACAGTCATCGAGCGCCACAAACAAACAGCAGCCGCCTTTTATAGTTCCTCCTGAACCAAAACAACGAGCTTATGCTGCGTTCATGCCATGTTGTAACTATACGAGATGGCAACCCGTGATGTACCTGGAGCTGTTCACGTCCTCAGACTCAAATGTATGCATTTCTATGTCAACACTATACATTCTCAGTTGTAACTGAGTTATGGTCTGGCAAAGCGTCATAGACAAATCATTTCCAGAGGGGCGTCACCAACGGACGTCGCGGATAGACCTAAAACCAATCAGAGCGATGAAGGAGATGGCGTATGCAGAGCGTCCGAGTGTTGTTCTTTGCTCGGTTTTTAACAAAAAGGAAACGTTCAAATCGATTAAAACAGACGCGATAGCTGATTCAAACGAGTGATGTTCGACGGAGGCATCCATCTTTGTAATGAAGGCTACAAAATCTGCTTCAAAATCCCAGCGCTGTCGTCATCGTTTAAAGCCCGCCCCAACGTTTCTGGTTGGTGCCTCGATTTCGACGGATTGGAAATGGGCTTGAATGAGCTCTTTGCCAGACTAACTTTCAGAGCAAATCTAAATTAGCTGGAAGTTGTCTGGGTTTTCCCAGGCTATCAACACTATCAATACTTAAAAGAATCTGCAGCAGTCAGGTGGTACAAGTAAGAGCTCTGTAAGTTGTTTATGTAAATTATTATTGTAATGTTATGTGGTTTAAACATGAGGTAGCTTAACGGCGTCTCTCGTCTCGTGACACTTTGCAGACTTTGGTATCTCATGCTTTGAAAGCTAGCTTGCTATCCCTTATGGAACAAAAATATATGGGAATATACTGCAAAATATAATGCGATATACAGTAGCACATAATACATTTCCATATATGGGAAGCTAGTGCTTATATTTTTCAATATACTGCAATATATGCATTGACCATGTATAGCTATATATTAATACATATAAAATATTTAAAAATGAAGACAAAAATAGCATTACATGTAATATTCACAAAGTGTTATCCTTTTTTGTGTACATATTGCACATACATGTTCCCATATAAATGTTAATGTATCTTAGTTCGCACATATATACACACATTCACGGAATGAGTTACAACAGATTTCTAGTTCCCAGCAGGCTTTGCTTCTGACTGTTAAGGGAGAGTACATATTAAAATTAAGTGTTATTTCATGTGTTTTGCTGAATATTAATATAGGGGGATATCTGTTAGTGTTTAATGTTCTGTTATTTTGGAATTTTATAGGTTTTCTGGTATGTCTGAGTTTTTGGGGTTACCATTGTGCTGAAGAGTAGAGCCTGTGGTTCGGTTGACGATTGGTCGAGCAGCATTAAAACTATATTTATTAATTACTATATTTTAAAAGTAATGGCTATGCACTCCTCTGCACAGTGATAGTCTCTTGGCTAAACACTTTAGCACATGCAGGTGTGCTTGTGCTTTTGTTAACTAGCTTGAAAATATGAAACATTTATGTTATTTATAATATGAAACATTTATTTATTTATTTATTTATTTTTGTGTTGTGCACTTGAATGGAACCACAGAGCTGCTGTCTTTGTAGAGCATTGCAAATCAGTCACTTATGAGTTTCCTTTTCGGATAGGATGCTGCCTTAGAAGGTGTATAGAGAGAGCTGGGTAGACAGCTTCCTAGGTTTGAAGTGCTTATGTTTCTTTAACACATTATTATTATGGCTGTCTGTAAATAGATGAAACCAGCCCACCCAAGGATAAGGGCACATGGAGGAAGGGCATCCCTGGACTGATGAGAAAGCCATTTGAGAGGAAACCGTCTCCAGGAGTCACATTTGGAGTAAGACTAGATGACTGTCCTCCTGCTCAGAACAACAGAGTAAGACCACAAAAAAAAACTTTCTCTCTTTATTACTGCTTCACTCGCATTGTTGATGGCAATGACATCCTAAAACTGTCCTTTGTGAAAAATAAGTACTCTTTAGCATACTATAATAATATACTTTAAATGAATATACTTAAGTGTGAACTGAATGTAATGTTTTTAAAACTTTCCATAATTGCATGTTAATTGCAAGTAAATTTATATTATAGTGTAAATTTATATTAAATACCATTAGCTGCATTTTAGAGAGCATTTTTGACTCAAGTAAGTACATCTTTATAAGCAATTTCAGAACTATATTCCCACTGAAATATGGTTAAAGTGTACTGCCAAATGTACTTACAAGCATTTATGGTAAACTAAAATATACTTTAATTACATTTCTATTGAAACTTTATAAATGAGCAATTTAGTACTTTTAAAATATATTAACTTTAAATGTAATATAGAATAACACTACTGTTATAATCAAGCACTTTGCATGTGCTTTAGTATTTTAGTCAACACATCAATTACTTTTTTAAACTGTGACAAATGATTATTAAAACAATGATTTAAAATAAACTTTCGAGTAAAACGTTTAATTTGACTTTATTAGAGAGTGCAATTTTTGAAAGTGTACTTAACTGTTAGCCATTAAAAAGTGTATTCTCTTAAAGTACACTTAAGTGAGCCTTTATTTCATTAATATAATATCTGCAAAGTACCTTTTTTTTATACATTTAAGGTTTTAAATACACTGCACATTCAGTACAATGAAATACTTTTTTTTTCACAAGGGAGTGAGCTCAATACCGTTGTGATATTTTTATCTGTAGGTGTTTGATAATGTTTAAAGAGGAATTGTTTACTTAAGTGTGTGGGATGAACATAATTGCATTTGGAAACTGATATGTTTTTCATACTGCTGATTTTGGAGTCATATTTGTCTATGTAAGCAGCACACTCTCATATGCCGTGCTGCAGTCTCAGGGGTTTATATTGGCTTGCAGGTATTTGACTGAACTTTGTGTGTTTCAGTTTGTTCCTCTGATAGTTGAAGTGTGCTGTAACCTGGTGGAAGAACGAGGACTGGAATACACAGGCATTTACAGAGTGCCAGGAAATAATTCTGCCATCTCCATCATGCAGGATGAGCTCAATCACAAGGGCATGGGTGACATTGATATTCAGGATGATGTGAGTGTATATTTCTGTCTGTCTAGTTCAACATTTTATCTGCTTTTTGCTTGAGGTCCTTCTTCCTCTTCTTCTTCTTTTTTTTTAAAATACATTCTCTATTCTTGGACAGAAATGGAAGGACTTGAATGTGATCAGCAGTTTACTCAAATCCTTCTTCAGGAAACTTCCTGAACCCCTCTTCACTAACGGTAAACGTCTTTGTGGGAATTCCCTTGCTTGAGGATCTTTATGACTCATATTGTATTGATATATTTTGAACATTAATTGTATAGTTTGCCATCTAGTGGCTGTGAGTGAAATAGGCATGCAACTTCAACACCTGACACAGCTGAAATAATGTTCCTTCATGATCTGGCCTCTATAGATAGGTATGCAGACTTTATTGATGCCAACAGAATAGAGGATCCTGTAGAGAGACTCAAAGTGCTCAAGAGACTGGTAAGCAGCAGTTTGCCTCAATAACAAAATTTGTTTTCAGTGGTAATAATCTCTCTGTATGTTATGGAAGCCCTGAATAAACCTCTCATTCTTCAGCTTCACGAGTTGCCTGATCATCATTATGAAACACTGAAGTTCCTCTCGGCACATCTCAAAACTGTGGCTGATAATTCCGAAAAAAACAAGGTAAAACAATTTTGGGATGTACACAGAATGTGCGCTACCGTTCAAAAACAGAATGGAAAAGAACACATAATACAGGGCTCTCGAGACATTGCAAGCTTTCCGCCAGATTTTCAGTGATGGAGATATTTGCTTTCAAGCTCTTTTTTTAAAGGTAAGCGTGAAAAGAAGTTTTATGCATGCAAAAAAAGATATTCAAAAGTTGATTTTTTATGGACCAAAAATTTATCGGAGAGTATAGCTGAAAATTAAAAGGGCTTGGTGACATCAACCAAAAAGGAAAGTCATTTTTAGAGTTACTGTACATCATACACAATAAGGACAGATACGGAACAAGAATGCACGTGAACACTCTCTTTGTTTTCATATACAGTATGAAAAGGGCGAAATGTCTCATTTTGCTCATTTATCATTGTGTCAGATGGAGCCACGTAATCTGGCCATTGTGTTCGGCCCAACACTAGTGAGAACATCTGAAGACAATATGACTCACATGGTGACACACATGCCAGACCAATACAAGATTGTAGAAACGCTCATTCAGCATGTGAGTTCTTCATTCTTCTTATGTGAAAAGAAAGTAACTTTTAAATGTCATGTTTTTGACCTTTGGTAAAACATTTCTAAATGAAGTCTGGTGTTTTCTCTTGCAGTACGACTGGTTCTTCACTGAGGAGGGTGATAAGGAGCCTACGGTGTGTATTAGTACAGATGTTTTCTTTATTCCACTATTTCTTTTATTAGTTTTTTTTTGCTAAGGTAGGCATCATGAGCTGTGTTTCCACTGTCGGGCCAAAAGCGAATATGCTAGTGCGTGCCTGGGCAAGTCGCATTTCCACTGTCACTTCCTGGGCTTGATCGGGCCTCGTCGGTGCTTCATTGGGGCCAACGGTCTGGGATTTTTGGCCCACCGAATACCAAAGTGAGCCAAAAGGGGCTTGAGGAGTGGTCATGAACAGAGGCGGAGTTTAAGAGACACCGATGCTTGTTTCAAATGTTTTCATATTAGATAGCAGCTAACCTTGACATTAAAGACATTTAAAACAACTTTCAGCTCAAAACTCACTTTCAGACACCAGCAAGTATGTGAAATACCTTCTGATTATGATCCGATGGAGATTCTGATCGCAGTATGAGGCAAAATTATATTTGCGTTGCTAAAAGCTACTTATCTATTGCCATAATATAAATACACATTTGATTATAGAAATACCTGAGACTGCTTGAAGAACTTGGACAAAGCATATTATGATTATAATCGTGTATTTATTTGGTTTCATGTTTCTTCTGTCTCTTTCCTGTGCTTTTGTTGATACAGGATTTTGCATCTGTGTATGTCATAAATGTTCTGCTCGTGAGCTCCCTCTGCTGCTCTGACTGAAGGGATAACAGTGTAGTGTGATGGGAGAGATCGCTCAAACATCCTCAGAACGCATCTTGGATGATGATATATACAGTTTGATTCAGCATGTTTGATGTGCACTAGTTAGTTTTCAGTCCGCTAGGTTTCCCCTGCTGGTGAAACAGTGGGGTTGTGTGACGTTGTGTTGTGTTAAGGGCGGGTTTTAGGGTAGCGCTGTGAGGCTACTGGTCCAACAGTGGAAACACAGCTTGGTTTTGGCCTTGCGGCTCAAGGTCTGAGGCTATTGGCCTCACTCAACACACTGTTAGCCCTCGCAGTGGAAAATGGATTTGAGCAAACCCCTAAACCTAAGTAAATCTTAAAGGCCCCCTGAAGTCTAAATTTAAGTTCTTTAGCTTTTAGTATGAATATGTTAGCCTTAAGGTCATGAATAAGCTTGTGTTTTCCAAAACAATGAAAAAATTTGCATTTAGGAGATATAAGCATTCAAAACTAAAGGCTTATTTATACTTCTGCGTCGGACCTACACCGGAGCCTCTACGCTGTAGGCTATGTGTTGGTTTTCATTTATACTTCTGCATCGTGGTCCGCGTTGACGCGCAATTACACATGCAGAGGGAGCATGTGAATCCCGAGAAAGGGGTTCTAGTAGACCAATCACAGCACTTGCGGCCCCTATGCTATAAATACCACCTGGCCAAAGCGACCTTTGACAGGTCAAGGAGCAATATGGGTTGGAGATGTGTGTTCGGTTGCTCAAACGCTCGAGTTTTATTACGTTTTCCAATTGGTTAAGAATGAAATGGCTAGAATTTATTCACACCTCTACTATTGAATCCAACGTATCATCAGCGCTCGGATTCGCTTCCATGGTGCTCTCAAGTACGACTTGCACTCTGTTAGGTAAACTAAACGCTATTGGCTATTTGAAAAGGGGGAGGAGCCTGGAAATGATGTCAACGCATCATACAAAGGCGCGTCCAAGGCACTTCAGTGGGCCTTTAAACTTTGGAGTGTATCTCTGGATGTGCTCTTTTGAGCAAGTAGCACCTAGCATCCACCCAGAACTCCTACACTAAAAATCACCCAAAACACCCTAGATCGTGGGGGAACGAACCACTCACATTTTCTTCCGAAAATGTAAAAACTAGTTTCTACTTGTTTCTACTTCTACTTCTACTTGCTTTCATTACTTTGTCTAAGCCATTGCAACTCTTCAGTGAATTGTTCTTTCTGTGTGTCTGCTCAGACTACAGTCCAGGAGGAGAGTGCTGTGGAGTCTCAGCCTGTGCCTAACATCGACCACCTGCTGACCAACATCGGCCGGACAGGCACCTCTCCCGGGGAAGTGTCAGGTAACATGTGCCCTTGGTTGGACCCTCTCTGCCACGGGTTCACCTTTTACACCCTGCTGCAAAGTATAACTATGTCTTAAACTAAAACAAAACGGCTACAATAATATGTTTAAACTTTCTTGATGAAAACTGCTTTGCTTTTCTGAGTACAGAAGCAGCTTCTCTATGTTTTTAACAAAAGCTGTGCTATGGCTTAATTACAATGCCTGTGCGAGTTTGTTAGGCAACATGTTATAAATGTTTTGCCTACATTAGCTTGCTTGGTGCGATCTTGAATTATTTGGTTATGATTTGTTTACTCTCCATCCTTTACCTAATTTAATTTGTCAATTTTGGAAACTTTCTGACTTATTCCCATTTCTGTTTTGTGAATCTCACAAAACATGTCAAAAACTGTCATGTTTCACTTAAAAATAAGTGGAAAAAAATATATATATATTTTGCACAAGGACAATTAAGGCTATTTTTAACATTTAAGATTGTTTTGCATCCATGACAATTAAGAATATTCAGAAGCATTACTGTAATGAGAATTTTGGAAGAAAATGTAATAGGCTACTATATGCAAAATACAATTATTTTTCTTTTTTAATTTTGGGGAGAAATACGACCGTTTCCCTGAGATTCAACCATTTAGTGTGAACGTCTCTTTTTCTACGTGTCCAAACTCCACTGGGTCGTCTCTGTAATTCTGCCGACTTCTGCACTAACAAGTCATGTTCTTTCTCCAAGAGAGAACAAACTAACAGCTAAGGCCAAACCGCAGAGCACGCTTGTCAATCTCTGATCCCTCTGTCCCTAGTGCCCCTCTGTCGCGTGTCCTAAAGGCTTTCCCAGCATTCACACATACTGATCTTGACACAGGCCAAGTGGGCGGAGTCTATCACACCGTGATGTCACTGATGGACTCAGTTGGGTCCGTGATGGGAAGCTGGAACTGTAGGAAGAGGGAGGACTGTTGCCCGCAGTGTAGCTGCCTAGTCTGCCGACACCCTCGCATTTTATGAAGTGGGCGACTGAGAAAAGAGAGCAAAAAAGTGCAAAGGGGAAGCGCATCAGAAGTGTTGGGTTCTGTGGGGCGTGAGTGGTTTGTGAGTTTACCTGGCGTAGAGCAGTGCTGCTGTCTCAAAGGCTCTTCGCCGTCTCTCGCCCCTCTCTATCTCTCTCTCTCTCTCTCTCTCTGAACGCTGGCCAAACGGAGAGACAGCATGGTAATGCTACTCGGCTCTGAATATCACTCGGTCATACCATTTGTCACCACCAAGGGGTGTTCAGGGGGGCTCGGCTGGACACAGAAGAAATAAGCCTCCAAAAAATTCTAGTCTTCGCCATGGAAAATGAAATGGGAGCAAAGACATCAGCGAATCAATTTTTTAACTTTTCCTTGCTGGCATTCTGTCTTCCCATAGTGTCATCTTTTCTGCATAGCTAGCCCCTCTCTGACCCCTGTCACTTCTTCCCTTGGTTCATGCCGTGAGTGTCTCGTCTTCATTTGTGGTCACGACAGCACACATTAGACCAGAACCAGCATTTAAACATCCAACCCCCCTTGTCTATCGCCTCAATTAATGTAGATGAGCATTTTTAATCATTTCTGCATCATGCACGTAGTTCTTGAGTGTAAAGGGTTGTAGATTTAATTGGTGAAATGCAAAATTTTCCACTTAAAGAAATATTCCCGGCTCAAAGCAAGTTAAGCTGTGTGGACAGCATCTGAGACGTGCAGAAAATAAGTTTGACTTGTCTGTAAAATTGTACTGTAATGCACTTAGAATGGAAGTCTAAGGGGGAATGGTTTAAGGTATATGAAACTTGTATTTTTGCTGAAGCTATTATGTGTTATTCAAGTTGTAAAGCTGTCTAAACGGGCTTTTATCAGTTAGATTACTGTTATATACAGAAAAAAACTTCTGGTTATGCGTCATTATACATGTTAGCATGATGAAGATGTACAGTAGGTTCAAAATGTATGTCCATATATTATGTATATAGCCAGAAGAAGTTTAATTTAGGTCTATATTAAGTATACATATACGTGTATATTTGAATGTTTACAGGGTTACTGGTAATGCGTTTTTACTTAAAGACGAGTCAAAGTTATTTTCTGTGATAATTGACACAGAATGTCACAGATGAGTTTAACTTGCATTGATTACTTTGAATTATAGTTGTGTTCTAATTAACAATTTGTCTGGTTTCTTCTTATCATTAAGATAATCAAGGTTCTGTATAACTCCTTTTAAGGATCTCAGTATGTCAGAATCAGATGTTTATATAGATCATATAATAAATATCACTCAATGATATCCGTCACTGACACTTTCTGCAAGACCGTTATCATTTCATCTGTACTCTCGGTGGTGTTGTGTCACTCTCCATGCATCCTTCATAAAGAGGTTCATCATGTTCAGCTGATCTCTTTTGCAACCAAAAAAATTCCTTTCGTGCCAGATTCATGTTACTATATTGTTTGTGTTTGCTGGATGGTCCTACTCGTGAAAGATTGCTCCCTACTGGTGAATATATATCTGAGCGTTCCAACAAAACATCGCTCACTTGTTTGTCTGCATGCACGCCTGCTCACCATACCTCTCTTTCCTTGTTTGCCGCGCTCTCCTCGTCATGCACAACCTTTCTTAATGCATATGTTTCTCTACTCATCTCTGTATATCAGTTTGTTTGAGATCAGTATGAGGACATGCACATGCCACTAACCATGTGTTATATTTATTTTTACTCCACAGATTCACCAACCAGTGACTCCGCTAAATCTAAGGTGAGTTTGATTCTTGGACTGTGGCCACTTTTCTGATAAATCAGGTGTAATGGGTGAGTGTAGTTCTTGCACCAGGCTGACACGCTCCACGACTCCCACTGTAGCACCCGAGAGCCAGTTGCCAGATGGATCAGAGGCCATCATGTCATGCTTTGAACATGCACTGCATTCAGTGTAACGGGGAAATGAATTGTTGCTAGAACGTGCATTAAGCATTTCTGCCTAGGGGTGGGAATCGAGAACCATTTTTTTAAGAAAAGTATTAACCGAAGTAACAACTGAATTATCTTCATGACGTTCAACTAAGTTAACAGTAATTGAATGTCTGACACATACTATTCTATTTAATGAATCAGTCTCTCAAACTAATCTCAGACAGCATATTCACTGTCATTTACTGAATGAAGTTTGTCAAACAAGTATTATTGCTATGTTAAGTTGTCCATATGACAATATTTTGCATGTATTTTCTAATTTTCTAAAGATAAACACTGGACATTACTTGTTGTAATAAACTACATTTTAAAAAGCTAGAAAATCTGTTGCAAAATTATTCGTTTTTGTTTAGTATTTTTACAATACTGAACAAAAAACTAATATAATATAAAACAAAATACAGTATATCGTACAGTTAGAATCATGAATTTGGTGCTTCCTCAAAAGTACTAGAAGAACCGTTAAATGGATTCCCATTCCCATTCCCGTCATCTGGCTCCAGCTTTATTTTCAAATGCAACCCATGCAGCTTTTTCCATGTGTCATTGCTGTCGGTGTTGCGGGTGCCTCTTATGCTATGTGGCTGTTCTGAAAAAGAAGCCTCATTTGGACTTCTGTAACTGTCTCTAATGTTTCTTTCTATGTTCAGTCCTTCAACCTCTGATTTGTGCTGCTATCAGAGAAGCAGGTGGAGTACTCTGGGTTTAGCCACCTGCAAGGGCAGCGGTTGGGCTTTTTATTCCATGTTTTCTCGCTAGGCCTCAGTGCTTTATGGCCCATTGGATTACAAGGTTGTTTTGTTTTCCTTGTGACTGAATCTGTCACTCTTTCTTTCTCTTTGTGTCCAGGGCTCCTGGGGATCAGGGAAGGACCACTGCAGCCGCGAGTTCCTTCAGCCACGAGTCTCCTCCATCTTTGCTGCGGCCAACCGCAAACGAAAGAAGCACAAGGAGAAGCTGCAACCCAGCAGCTCTGATGACGACCTTGATATTGTCTTCACCAAGAAGGATAACCCAACTCAAAAGCAGAATCACCAAAGCCAGGAGGAGGATGGAGGCAGGTCCAGCCCATGCGGAAAATCACTTGTAGGAGACAACAGCATAAATGCAGAGTCCACCCCAAAGAACAAGAAGGAGCAGAGGAACTCTTTCTTTATGAAAGACAAACCCTCTTCAACTCTCTCCCTCTTGCCCCAGCTCTCATGTTCACCCGGTGTCATCCGCCGCACCTCTGGTCCTCCCAAATCATCCGTCTCGGATCCTTCTTCACAGTTAGATGAGACCACCTCAGACTTGGGTACCATGAGCTCTGGACCCTCCGGTCCCAGAACCAGACCTCGGAAATGGGGCACAACAACACCCCCGGCCCCTGAGCTATTACTAGCTTATGGGGGGGCTGCAGAGGTGAGCTCTATTACCTCAGACTACTCAACCACTTCCTCAACCACCTTCCTGACGGGAATAGAATCCATCACATTGAGCCCAGAGGTCCAGTCTGTGACTGAAAGCCGGGGAGGAGACGAGGCAGATGACGAGCGCAGTGAGCTCATCAGTGAGGGACGACCAATGGAAACGGACAGCGAGAGTGACTTCCCAATGTTTACCCCTGGCATCGCCAGACTAGACATACCAACCACGGAAGATAGTGGAAACAACACACCCAAACTAGCTTGCCGCTTACTGCCCTCCCATAAACTGATAGAATGTGACTCTCTGTCTAGGAGGCGATCCCTGCGACAAAAGACGGACAGCGATTCATCTGTGGAGGCAGGAGCTGGTGGCGGGGTCAGCAAGAATGAATCAAATAGACTGTCTCGAGTTCTGGAAGTGATGAAGAGAGGCCGTTCCACCAGCAGCCTGAGTGCCCCATTGCGAACTGAATCGGACAGAGTTGAGCCAGCATGGCATCTTAAAATCACAGAGAGACTCAAGTTCCGTCTACGCGCCTCCGCTGATGATATGTTCGGTGTTGGCACGCAGAAAGCCCGCTCTACAGAGACGCGTAGTAAGAAGAAGAGCATCCGGCGACGCCATACTTTGGGTGGCCAGCGGGATTTTGCTGAACTAGATGTCATTCATGACTGGAGGGAACAGGGTGGGGTGGACCAAGGTGCCGAACTGTCCACTGTGGAGCGCCTTAAACCCAAGTGCGACTCTCAGGACTTGTCTATCCGGGACTGGATTGCTTGTGAGCATCGTCGAACCAGTCGAGAGCTGGAAGGTCAAGTTGGGATAAGTACAGCAGAAGTGGGAGATACCCATGCAGGTGTGCAAAGTGCTGAGCAACTGGCTCCTTCTGCCTCCCCATGTCCCCAATCCAGCTCTGAACAAGTAAACGGAGGCACGTCAAAGGGCAAATCCAAAAACAGCCTGAGTTCTGGAGCTGATGCTCATCCACAAAAATTGTCAGGAGCCCAAGTGGTGCGCTCACGATTCTACCAATATCTTTAAAAGAAAAGAATCATCTGCATGTGTGTAAGTGTGTCGTAATGTGTGTGTAAAGGCCTGTTCAAACCAAGATGAATGTTTGGTGTGAAAATTGGGTGCGATAAACATTTTCATCTGAATAAACAGCATCTGTTCAGACTGACACAAACTGTTATTGCATCTGTTCAGACCGATGTGAACATTTGCATGCTGTCAGTGTGACAGAATTCTTACACGGGGTTCTAATCTCTTTTCAACTGCACTTCAAAGAAAGATTTGCGCTTTTGGTCACATTTCTAGAGCCGCCGCTTTTAGATAAAACTATGGCTTGGTGGTGCTTACAAAGAGACTATTTTGCTAAACTGCTGTGAATAGCAGAGGAAGAATCCAAAACCAGGTTTCTTGTCTCTGTTTGATAAGCATCATAGCAAATACAAATATCTAAATGGCTGTTTAAAATCATGTAAATACTGTTTGAATTTCTTTCCTCGTGACAAGCGGGTGTCAGATTCTGATAGTTGCGCAGCGTTTTATGTACCTGGGTCACCGGGGTATTTCTGCTTTTCTATAAGCGCCCCCTACTGTCAGATTACATTTTCATTTAACCTGCCATTTTTATGTATTGGTATAAAAAGGCAAAACACATGTGAAAATCAAGATTTTCAATCAATTTTCATGCCAAACATGCACATAGGTGTGATCAGGCCTTAAAAATGAATGAATGTACTTAGAGCTAAGGTTACTCCACCTTTATTTTCCATCCCCCTGTCCTTTTTTTAAACAAAGTATCTATAAATATGAATATATATTATAAATATAAATTGTATATATCTATATGTATAGGCTTATAAAAAAGTAACTGGAGTAATTTTAACAATTTTGAGTTATCTGACTCATTTTTTTGGATCAGTACTGGAGATCTTTTCTTGAAAGCTAGTAATATATGCATGACGGTGAAGTGGCCTGATATTCAGAGGCTGTACAATACCAATGTTTACCAACAGCCTCTGCTGCTGCGACAGCACAATTTTTGGACAGACATGCATTTGCGAAACTGTTACTGAAGGATACTGATATCAAAGGAAAAGAAAAGGCATCTTGTCCAAGATTAGGACAAAAAAGAAAACTCCTGATGTTACTCGTATGAAGAATGTAATATGCTTGCCGTTATATTGACTAACACGTAAATTGCTTGTTGCAGTTTTCATTAGTGAAAAAATGTAAATAATGTCTGTACTTGAAGTATTTTGGTTTTTGTTTTTTTATTCTGAAGGTTAGCCCTGATATGGGCTGTTTTCTGAGCTGTGTGCTGTGGAAACCCCTTTTACAGTGCATCACAACAGCCAGACATATGTGGAAGAAGAATGAAATATTTTTATATTTCTACAGGATTAAAGTAAGTGCTAAACCGAAAGCGCCAGAGACTGAACATCTTTAGCAGTACCAGGCTTACTGGGTGGTGTCATGTTAAACCATTTGAAATGCAAACTACAAACTGACAGCAAATAAGTGGTGAAATTACAAGGATTTTTTTTTTTTTTTTACAAAAAAAGTGCCTCTCAACTGGTTCTGGTGACAGGAAAGGTGCCATTTCTTAATTTTGTTGTTTGTTAATATGGAATGTGTATTATGAATGAATGACTGAATTTTATCAGAAAAAAAAAAATAAGAAGAAAAATAAATTTTTATACAAAACGATGCAAAAGCAGACCCTGCGCTTCCACTGCTTCATCAGTCATAGTCTTAAGTCATTTCGTGCTTTGCCACTGGATATGTCTTTACCCTGGTCTTTTACTGAGGCAATAACTTAAATGTGTATATTTCTTTGTGTATGTTACCTTTGTTAAAAAGTCACATATTTTGTCCGAGCTGACCAGTGTAGCCAGCATGTGATTCCTCGGAAGAGTATGCATGACCTCATACTTATGTTTGCAGATTTCATCTTACCTCTGAATATTCATATGTGTGACTCCCAACTGCAAAGAAAACAAAAACACTGGAAATAAATTATCTTTGTCAGCGTCTTCTCATTGTCATTGGTAGTTTATGTAATGTAGACTTTAGGTCTCGCTGTCACTCAGTTTGGACACAGTCCTGTTCTTTATTATTGTTGGTGTTATTATTATGTCCCAAAAAATATCTGTTCCAATTTCACTTTATTATTTTAGGTTTGTAAAGAAGTTCATTCGTATATATACAATATTCTACTAAACTAAATTCAAGCATTTCTGCATAAGCCAAAAGATTGATGCAATCATTTCATTAAGATCATGAGAAACATAAATTCAGACAAGTGTGTCCAAACTCTTGACTGGTAGAGTAAATGCTTGCTTAATTTTTAATTAAACATTTTAACAAAGTATTAAATGATGGGTAACACTTTATTTTGATGGTCCCCAGACATTCAGTTGACTTTAAGTAACTTTTCACCTACATGTCAATTAACTTGCACTAAAGTATTAGTAGACTGTCGGCTCAATCTGCTAACACTTTATTTTGATTCTCCCTCTTGCCTTCTTTGCAACTTTTCAACAACTTATTCTACTAACCCTAAGCCTACCCCTAACAGTCTACTAATACTCTAATGAGAGTTAGTTGACATGTAGGTGCAACATAACCTATAATCAACAGAATAAGGGGACCATAAAAATAACGTAACCCAATGTTGTTCTCCCTCTGAACAGAAGAGGGCATTGTGCAATCATAAGTGCTTGTGCAATCATAAGTGAAAAGAAGGAATTCGTTTCTGTTTTAGAGCAGAAGGCCTACAGAAAGGGCAGTAAAAAATCTTTAATTAGGAAAACGATCATAGTACGGAGCCTGGGAAGTCACCTGTAGGAAATACTAAAAACAAAACCTGCAAATCCGTTGCCACAGTTTTGCAATTTGTTCCCTCAGTTTATAAACCATACTCACAGATTCTTAAATTGTTCTCTCGGCTTAACAGATCACACCCACGGATAAATACACGGTACCCACGAATTTCCAATCCGTGCTCTCAGATTTGTACACCGTACCTTCGGTTTTTCAATCCGTACCCACGCTTTCGCAATCCTTTCCCACAGTTTTGTGGCCCGTCCCTCATTTTATAAAATCTAATCTACCAACACAAGAACAGAACAAGCTCCCAGTTCTTTTAACGAATATTTTTGTATATTGTTTTATTGTGTATTATTAAGTTGAATACACCAACCTGTCTTAACTGCATTCTTTAATTCTAGGCTATATAATTTGTGGTGACAGGGTGAAATAGACAACGATTTAATAAGAACTATCAACTCATTATCCTGTCCATCTATTTATATGTGTGGTTATCTGTCAGGAGTTTAAAAAAACAATGAAGCACACGATACAGGAGTAGCGAACTTTATCCATCTTGTTTACTCAGCACTTCCGATCATTACGTCATTACACAACACTTCAACAGTTCTGACTTGAGTCTACCACAGCTAATTCACTTATTGAACACAACATTTTCCCCTTTTAGAGTTGCATGGACAATGCAGACACATCCACACATAAGATCCAGAACAACACATCAGATCTAAGTGAGCAGGGTTCTCAGTAGTTGGTGTGCATGAAAATGCAGTGAGATGGGAAGCGTTCCAATGTCTTTTTATCACTAAGAATGTACGCGTATGTAGGCCTACCCACCTCAAGTCTTTTGGTAAACGTGAGAGGTTCAGTAAACTTTCTGTCTCTTAGGAACATTCCGTACCCCTCACTTTATCCCCCTCCTGAAACAAGGAGTGTGAGCACCCTGTGTAGCATCTGTGTCTTCATGTTGTGTTGCAGCCACGTAACCCTTCGGCAAACAGCCATGTCAGTTAACGTGTGCACAGGAGCAGATGTAGAAATTAAGCACACGGTTGAACCTCTTTACAGCACCATTAGCTGCCGGGTAGTAGAGAGAGGAACAATGGTGACGAATATTCCTTCCTTACAGTAAAGCAGCGAAAGCAGCAGACATAAACTGAACACTGCTATCCGTAACTATACTCAATGGATTTCCATGGCGACTGATGACTAAAACAAAACCACAGAATCTGTAGTGGCAGTAAAGGAGACCTCCGGCCATTTGCTATAATCGTCAGTTAATGTAATAGCAACCCTGCAGTTGGATGCAGCAGTGTCAAATGGCCTGACTATATCCACAGCCCCTTTCTGCCATGGTCCATCTGGTAGCGGCACCGGCTGGAGAGGAGCATGATGTGACTTGACAGTTTTGTCTTTGAGCTGACACACGTGGCAAGAACGGACAGTATCATGAACCTGAGCATCCATCTCTGGATGGGATAGAGATCACGAAGGGGTTGTTTGGTTCTTACCTCTCCTTGATGTCCTTTGTGCACTATGGAGACCAGCATAGATTGAAGAGCAGCAGGTGCAATCAGCCACGAGCCTCAGAAGACGAAGTTGTGCTTAACAGTTTGTAGTACAGAAAAACCACACCTTTCAGTCCCTTGGGTGAAGGAAGTTTAGTTAGAGCAGGACAAGAACCACATGCAGCATCAACATCGGCAGATAGAAAAGCAACAAACTCCTCATCAACATCATCAACAGGATCTGGAGCTGTTGCATTATCTGCAAGAGAAACAGTGAGGGTAAACGTGACTGATAATCAGCAGGGACATTTTGAATCGCCTTTACACGTGATTCATCAGAAAGAAGAATCTCGGCTGAAATAGTATAAGAACAGCAAGCAGGTTCGCCTGAAGTGACACTTGTCTTTATTGAGCTGCAAGCCATCAGCTTCTAGTCGTTGTAAGACCGCTTTAAGTGCTTTGTCATGCATAGACATTTCATGTCCGTAGATGATAATGTCGTCCAGGTAATTTTCAACCCTTGACAAGCCAGCCAAGATGATGGCCATCATCTTCTGAAATGCCGAAGGCGCTGAAGCCAATCCGTAAGGAGCACGACAAAACTGAACAGGCCGTCGTGAGTAATAAAGGCTGTGAGTTTACGACTGTCCTGTCCTGCAGTGAAACTTGGTAGAAAGCATTAGTCAGGTCGATGGTAGAGAAAACAGTAGAACCTTTTAGAGCATAGAGTAGTTCAACCATGTGTGACAATGGAAAAGAGTCCACGACCACTGCTTTATTTGACTCTCTGAGGTCAACCCACATCCTCTTTCCTCTAATTCCTCTTGACTGTTTTGTCCAGCTTTATGCGGTGTATAAAGTTTTTAGCAACAAAAAAATCAGTTGACTCAGCAACAGTGCCATGAAAGACTGGCACAGGAGAAACGGCAAGAAGGGCATTAGGAGGCAGGACTTGATTGTTTTGAATCCTCACATGCAGTGCAGACATTAGGTCCCTCCCCATGAGTGGTGTCCCTTTGTTCACAATAAAGTAGTCATGTAGAAACGTTTGCTGACAAACATCCAACCACCGAAATTTGGGCTTTTGAATACGTCACAACAAGCCTGGCTCTGGATTGCGACAGCACAACGTTACTGAAATGGCATGCAGAAGTGCTGTAGGGCAGGGTAGATACGGAAGACTCTGAATATTCCATGTACAGTACAGTAATTTCAGGCAATTAAATTTCACGGGCCTCGTGCATGTTTGATTGCGCTGATCAGCAAAGATTAGCATAATATCCAATCTTGCATGTTGCAGTTGCAGACAGGCAGTTCACAGCATTAGCTAAGTGTGCCTCTAATCCTCAGCAAAAGCAGAACTTTCTCTTTCCCACCTGAGCAGAATTAAGACGTGCATGTTACAGTTTCTCCGTTTTACTGTGTGCTGCACCGCTTGTACGAGGGCGGTAACTTTAGATTTAGCCTGAACAGCATCAGATCATAAGTGCTTGAAAACAAGGAATCAGTTTCTGTTTCAGAGCAGAATGGCCTTAAGGAAGGGCAGTAAATTAGGAAAACGATCATAATACGGAGCCTGGGAGGGAAGTCACCTGTAGGAGAAACTAAAACAAGACCTGAAAATTCGTGGCCACAGTTTTGCAATTCGTTCCCTCAGTTTAAAAAGCCACAGATTCTTAAATTGTTCTCTCGGCTTAACAGATCACACCCACGGAAAAATAAACGGTACCCACGAATTTCCAATCCATGCTCTCAGATTTGTTCACCGTACGTTTGGTTTTTCAATCCATAGCCTTGCTTTCACAATCCTTTCCTACAGTTTTGCAATGCATCCTTTTATAGACAGGAGTTGGTGTACTTTCAATACAAAATACATTTTACCCCACTACATTTTTTCTATTGGAAAACATCAATACATCATACATTTCTATGACAAACATTCATATTATTGTAAATGAGGGACGGCCACAAATCATACAGTTTGTAAAGCTGTTTGCGAAAGCGTGTGCATGGATTATGAATCTGTGGGTACGGATTGAAAACTGAAGGTTCGTTTTACAAAACTGAGAATGGCAAGGATTGGAAATTCTGCTTGCCCATTCCATGGTAACAGTAACTTGTTACCATGATTAGTAATTTTAGTTTCAGGATTCTGGGTAGTAGGCCTATAATATTAATCAAAACTTGACTTTTGAAGTTGACAGCACACTGATCATAATGTCAAATCCCATAGCCACTTTCATCATTTACCAACCTTTGAGCTCATGGTACATACAGTAGGTTGTTCTGTCAAAATACAAACTGTTTCATTAACATATCAAATTTTAAATAAATAGCAGATCATACTATCTATGCGTGCAGAAAGCAGTATGCTAATTTAATTCTGCCGAGAGAACAATTTAAGAATCTGTGAGTATGGTTTATATACTGAGGGAACAAATTGCATTTTGAATGCAATTTCTACTTCTTGAACTGTGCAGGTGACCCCTGTGCTGTTAACATGAAATAATAAAAGCAAGGTCATGCTTAAATATTATGATTTGCCATCTCCAGTAAATGTTTATACATTTTTACAAGGTCTGCTGTTTAAAGCGTGAAGGGCATGCAGTTGCTTGGATCTGATGGGACTCTTGGACCTGCTTGTGCCAGTAAAAGGAAGTAAAAACTACAAATTACGTTGTTGAAACACAAGCCTTTAGGGTATAACTATGCAAAAACGTGAACATTTGCATCATTTACTCACCCCCATTTCATTCCAAATCCAAACCTGTGATTTTCTTTATTTCATGGAACATTACCCTTCTCCATCCCCAGCTCCTCCTCTCGTCAGTCAGTATGGCATTCTGATTCCCCTTGAATCAGAATAAATTCTCGATTTATGTTGTACTTAAAAATCTTGAATTAATGATATCTGCAATACATTCATGTTGGTTCTGTTCTTCCTTTTACAGTCCTGTTACCCATATACTTACTATGTACTTATTATAGTAACTATGATTACTGGGTAATAACTAGGTATCAGGGGCGGACTGGCCATCTGTGTGATCTGGAGAATCACAGAACGGCCGGTACTCCAGGACGGCCAGCGGGCCGGCCCACCACCCGCCACACACGCAGTCACAGACATCCCAAGTCTCCCGGAAGTTCCGGGAGTCTCCCGCATATTGATAGCGGCTCACTGATGCCCGCAAATTAGTTAAAATCTTTTGGAATCTAGAGCGAATAAGAGCGCACATGCGTAGTGCGCGCACGGCAGAGAGAGGGAGCGAGCTAGAGACCTTGCGTTTGTGTGCTAGTGTGCGCGTGTGCCTCACGAAGCGCATGTAAGGACCCAACCAATCAAGTGCGGGCGGGCTTTTATCTCTACTACTCACGAACCGAATTAATCAGAAATTACTTTGCAAGTTACTTGCTAAGGATGATGTTAGGAAGTGATATTCAGCTTGCTACATTTTTAATGATTACAGTAGTTAAAACAGCTAAACTTCAACATTGTAGCTGTAAAATGCCACATGCAGTTGCTAATATTAAGAAATATGTTGTGCTTTTACTTTTAAAAATGTTGGTAACGTTACAGTTAATGCTTACAAACTTTGAAGATTTTGAATACAGAAGTTACATTTGTAATGGTGTAATTTCATTTAGATGTGGTATTATTATTTGTGCAGTAGCTAAGATTAATTACTGCATAGATTAATTAAGATTATTAAGTAATAAATTCATGTTAAGACAGCATGGAATAGATTGTATAATTTGCTGTTAGCTAGGTATAGTATTATGAACCACAATTAAAGTATTGTGACACTCATGCCAGGCGGCAGGCGTTATTGTTGTTGTTGTCGAGTTTCCGCGCGCCGATTGCTTTGGGCCGGGCCTAGTCAAAGTCCAGGGCCGCTTTTTAGTCCCAGTCCGTCCCTGCTACTAACCCTGAACCTACCCCTAAACCTACCCCTAACCCATGTACTTACCTTATATTAGCCAGTACTTTCTAGGTAAGTACACTGTAAGTATAAAGTACTGTACTGTAAAAGGAAGCGTTACCGGGTTATTGCTGCTCTCCCTGCTCTCATCCATGTTAGGCAGAACAGAACCATACCGCCAATCCTAACTGTATGCTAATTGTCAATCGTATTTGACGATAGTGGTCCTGAAAGAACAAAGGCCATGAACTTTAAACATGGAAGAGGGGAGAACGATTGCTGCAGTGATTGGTATTCTTTATTAGTTTTTTTGTATTTACAGTATATATATATATTACTATATATCTCTCTCTATATATATATATTATACTATACTATATATAAACTATATATACTATATATATATAATACAGTATATGAATAACCAAATAACCATTTGAAGCCTGTTGTTATATGTTTTATACACAGTGAAAATAGCATGTATTTGACAGAAATTCCACAATTACAGTAGATAGCGTGGTCAAAGAATGGAACGCTACATTTTATTCAAAATTAAGTATCTTTAATGCAATTTGGCTTTAATACGATTTTCCCAAGAAATACACAAGAATAAACTCCTCCATGATTCCTATTCTTTCTGACAACAAAGCACTTGAGAGCGTGAAGCTCGTGGTCATAACTTTAGAAGAAGGAAGTAGGAAATGTCCGATAGCATTATTTTTAATAAATGTAATGCTTGTATTTATTAACATAATATAAGATACAAACATCTACCTTTCCTACTGAATGAACGAGCTATAATGAATGAACCAGCTCCTTCGGCCCAACAGGGACTGGAAAGAGATATGAACCCGGTTGCTAACTCAGCAGTTGTGTGCCTAGAGGAAAAGGGCTTTCATAGATCTCCAGGACTGCTTATGACAGCAATAATAGCTGTTAAAATAACTCCAAATTCATGTTTTTTAAAACAAGAGGGAGTCTTGGTGCCCTCTTGTTAGTTTTAGACAAATATAGCAGAATAGTTATTCAGCAATTCTTTAACCAGTAATTTTCTGACAATGTGTCCTGACAGGATTTTTAAGGGCACTGCAGTTTTAGCACTGTTAGTAAAATTGAACTATGCAGGGAACTTTTGCGATATGTTGGCATGAATAATAGTTAAATGATGCATGACATTGTTTAAGAGGCTGTTCTTGTATATGAGGGTTGCATGGGAATGGAAATATGTTTGTGTGTTTGTTTGTAAAGGTCTGCTAGTCATAATAATCAGCCTTTAGTGGCAGGTGTGTGCGTGTGTGTGTGTGTGTGTGTGTGTGTGTGTGTGTGTGTGTGTGTGTGTGTGTGTGTGTGTGTGTTTCCCTGTGTAATAGGGAAATAGGTCCATGGCTGGATGAACAGGGATAATTGCAGGTGCCAGTCTGTCTCCAGCTCTTTAATGTGGACCTGTGGGATTAAAGTTCAAACTGCAGAGCCTGGACTGGACATGACTGCCAATATTTTCATTGTTATTAGGGCGAATAAAGTTTCTCTTAAACCTCTTATTTATTTATTTAGTAGCCAAACAAATCACACACAAGATAGTTCATACAAAAATGAAAATTGTGTAATTTACTCATCTTTATGCCATTCCAAACATGTATGACATTCTTTCTTATGTGGAACATAACCGCTATTTATTATTTTTATTAAGTTTATTTATTGCAGAAACCCTGATGTACACAACCAGAAATGAGTTTAGACTTTGGTGTTCATTTGATTGTTTTGATTTTTAGCCTCAACACTGATTTATTGCTTATTCGAAAATGTGCATACCTAAAGTCACCATGAAATCAAAATGGTAAATTCTTGTTTTTTTTATTTATATATATATATATATAGAGAGAGAGAGAATATTGACGTATTAATTATAAATAATTTATCACATCATTATTTTTCTAAAATTCATGTGCCCTCATAATTTTTAAAGACCCCCTGTGGTGAAAATCAAGTTAATGTTATTTATATACTGTATCCATGTGTTTTTTTAATATCCTTTAAGACAAACCATGAGTATTTTAAAACTTCAGTGAACCAAAGACAGTCTCAAAAACATGGTTTAAAATTGCTGCTGTTTCTGACGTCACAAACTACATTGTAACCAATCAGGTCAATTTGTGGGCGGGCTTAAACATATCAGCATTACTGCGAAGCAGGGGAGTCTCAAGAGAAGCCAGGTTATCCTGGTAGATTTTTCTGTTGGCATGAAAAATCAGGAACATTTAGCAATATACGTAGATAGTGAATTATGTATATGATGTATATTACAATGTTATGGTGAATGTTATTTTACACGCTTAGAAAAGCGCAACGTTTTATTTTGTGTCACCGTCCTAGTCACACTACTCGCGTAACTGTATTTAAATAGGGAAAACGTGGAGTTGTTTGGTCGCTTCTCTTCTGGGTACGTATTGAAAGAACAGGGCTGAGATAAGATCTAACAAAGTTTCGCCGCAAGACAGCGATGTAGTGCACGCACTGAGACGAGAGAGGTATCAACTCGTCTTAGTTAAGGGAATAACATAGTTTAATATGAAAAACCAGTAGAGTATCCCTTTAAAAACTTGGCTGGGATTTTGAGGTGGTACTGGAACCTTGGACCGATGACCAAAACTGAAAAAGACATGACACACAAAAACACATGACAAAATCTGTTAGCCACAGCACCAAAGATGAGCAGACAGACAGTGGAAGAGAGAAAATTCTGTAGAAATAACAAAAACAGCCACAAAAAAAGAGTAATCTTTAGATTTTAAAACTTTAAGTTTAAAACATTGTATTAACATGGCTAATACTTACATAAAACTCCTTCCCAGGCTGCAAATTGTCCCACACTGTAGAGCTGTAAGAAATCAAAATAAATAGTATTCAGTTAACGGTTATGTGTTTCTTGTTGAGGAAATATCTCATAAATCTGCTTACAATACATCTAGGTTAAAGGAGCTGTATGTAAGAAATTTATTTCAATTAATCATAAAATGGCCCAGATATGTCACTAGACATTAAGAAATCATGTTCATTTCAAATACTTATATCACTGACAACAGTAGTCCGGCCAGGATATTGTCATTTAAAAAGTGCAGTTGCAGCCCTCAACTGATGTTGATGTTGTCATGTTGTGTTTTGGTCTGATGCGCCGCCCTCCACCTATCTACCAATCACGAAGTCAGTAGTGTTGCGGCGTCCGGGTTGCCAGCTATGCTCTAGTTACCACAGCTGCAGCTACAAACGTGTCGGATAAATTCCTGCTGGATCCTGCAGCCTATCTGGCAACCTCGAGTCAGGGAGGAGGGGGAGGGGATACACCGCTCTACAGTAATTTGAAAGTGATTGCAGTACCAGTTTTGGCCACAATCTTACATACAGCTCCTTTAATAAAACATAAGCTTCACTTGACCACTCTAAATATTCTAACTTGATTTTTTTGGCATGCAGTTTACTTGTCTTTCTTTGTTGCCTAATAGATCATTAACTCTGATTGTCTGAAGTTTTTCAACAATTTACACCTTTATTTATATTTTTAATTATTATAATAATCAATATAACTGGGTCTCCTGCCTAAATAGAAATGAAGTAAAAGGCTAAACTGGTACCAATAGCCAATCTCTCTAAGCCCATCTCTCTAAGCCCAAATAAATAACCCATTTTTGCGTTGCAAAGGAAAGTGCAGTGTTTTTAAGTCTTATTTTCACGCGTCTTATTTTGTGTCTTAACGACTTCAATTTGGTCCAGTATTGATCATAAAATCATCAAGTTCGTCATTCGGGAAACGGACTGCAAATGTAGCAGTTTGATCAAAATGTATATAACGTTATGTCTATTATATAAGTGCTTGTTTTTACCACTGACAGGCTCGGGTGTTCCCTACAGAGATAGGCCTAACAGTTAGACTAGCATGTCAAATGCAGTAATTTTATCTCGCAGACCATCGTAAAACACATTTAATTAAAACTCGACAGAAACAAAATAAAACTCACAAAAGACCATCTCGATTTGTCTTTCCACCGTTCCAACAATCACCAAATCTGTTTCGGTCGAAATAAACCGTAAGGTAATGTTAATTCACGGAGTTATAACGTTAAATTTGCAAATGTCAGGACAAGCAGCGGGGTGAAAGAGCAGATAACGTTAACAAACTTAACAGTGTTTTTGCAACCGTCGCTGGCTAAACTTCCACTGTCATTTCACATTAAAAGCTATGTAGGCTACACACTATAGCGTAAAATCCTAAAACCTTATTATAAAATTCAAAATTAACTTACCAAATTTCCAGATATCCGCAGAGTGAGATATCCGCGCAGAGTGAGTTGCTGCAGTTGTGCTCTGACGTCAGTCAGGCGGCGCGCGCGCTCTCTGTTTACAGCAACCCTGTATATTTGCCTGGCATGTTACAGCCAGGTTACAGCTAGGTTACAGCAACACTAAAATGTACTGTAAAATGTTCCCGCTCAAACAAAATTACCCAGAATGCAATGCAAATTACGGTATTTTACTGTAATATAGAAATGCAGTATTGTACTGTAGGTTTTTACAGTACTGTGCTGCTAAATCTACAGCGAAAGTTAACAGTGTTCGCCTACTGTATAGTATGGAAGTAAGCATATTTGGACACGGGGTTGTTCCAGCATTCACTTACAAAAATGAATGAACGACAGGGAGTCTTTATATAGTAATTGATGGTAACATCTCTCCATCGTGTCTTTTACTAAACTATCGCACTGATAAATAAATAGCATCAAAGATGAACTGTCTGGAATGGTTTTAAGGCTGTATTGAGTGCCGTTTTTTACCTTCTTTTTTTCTTTCTCCTTGATAAAGAGTCAATTTCTCACATCGCATCTGAGAAATCACTGACCCTGAGCGGGTTGTGTGTGAAATATGATATGAGACTATGCTCTGAGGGCCTATATAAGCCTGGACTGACAGCTGAGTGGCAGGGGCCTGGAAGGCTCAAAACTACGGCCCGGTTAAAGGCTGGAACGGCACTCCACTAGCCGTCACAGCAGCACTCAACCATGCAGGGATAAAAATTCTTGGAATGGGTTAGAAGAAGAGAGTAGGCCTGTTCTATGAGAGTAACAGAGGGAATATTTATGATATTTAATGCATAAATTATTTTCTTTATAAACTGATTATAGACTGCCATATCATTTCACTGCTCATTTGGATAAAGCTGAAGTCTCTTTCTTTATTACCAGTGACATTGTGCTTCAGTATTAGGGTGGCATTCATGCACTCATCATAAATAGAATCATCTGACATGACTTGGAGGCAGCATTAATTTAATCATACACCCCTGAAGCAGCTCATCAATGTCTTTGAAATCGCTTGAAAATGACACCCCAATATTACAGGGAAAAAAAGGCATTAGCCTAAATCAAACCTGTAAGAATTGTATGATATTTTTATATTGTGACATTTTGAATGACAGTTTCCCCCCAAAAGTCTCATTAACTCTAACAGATGTTTTACTTTAGCGTTTCTTGTTATTCTTCTTGAGATCATTACTGTAATGCTGTCATTTTTACTGTCATATTCAGAATCAGGGATGCAAACTTGTCACCTTGCCACTGAATAGGTCATTTGTGTGATTTGTGTAGATCTGATGGGTTTTTAAAATTGCTTTCAAACAGTCCTGCGTGTATTTGTGTGTGAGCTCTGGTTTCTAATCGCAAAGGTTTCTATAGCCTACAACGTATTTTTGCAGCGCTGAATATTGTAGCCTATCACAGGCTTGAAAAGCAATGGCCAATCAGAGGTGTTTACTGTTTGTTAGTCAGAATCTGCTCAATATCCTTCAAAACACTGTTTAACTATATTCTACACTCTTGCAAATCATCTCATTATAACAAAGCGTAGACATTATGTAATAGATTTACATATAATTTTTACAAAATAATTTTGAGACTGCAGAAGTCATTAAAAGTTGCATTTTCAGTTGAATTTGGGGAAACCACTTGAAACGTTTGTTGTGTTGAGCTATTTCTATGACTTTTGTTTGATTTGTTCATTGCAAACAGTTGAAAGTCTGTAAATTTTGCAAATAAACCTGATTTGCAATGGTGGTTGTATAATTTTGATTACAACTGTATTATACAATGTGTATTTAGTTTCATTGATAATAGCAGTTTTTGCGCGAGTAAGCTCAGACCATGTCCACACTAATACATTTTGGTTTGAAAACGCATCTTTTTCTATATATTGTATGTATATATTGTACCAATAGATGTTTATACCTGTATTGTTCCTGTTATCTGCTCTTCACTTACTCACTGTTACTAAAATATGTTACTTTACACACTTTTTTACGCATGCGCACATTGCACAGTAAGGTGAATTTAGCGTTTTCAGGCATTTTCCATAAGTTTCTCATCCACACAGAAACGTCGGAAAACGCCTGAAAACGCTAGTGTGGACAGAGATTGTTTTTTAAACGAAAAGGCCGTTTTCAAATGTATCTTTGATTAATGTAGACGTTGCCTCAGTCAGCCGCGCTGTAAAGGGAGCGCGGGTGGGTTTGGTTTTTAATATTTAAAAACATGATTTAATGATTTCTATATTTAAAATGTTATGCAATAAAGGGTAACCACCAAAGAGCTTTGACACAAATCGAACACTTCTTGATATAGGCCTATATCATAGTAATATGCAGTTAGCAATTCTGTTTGCAGTTACATTTTGCAACTTTTTCATGCATTCTGATTCCTTCATATATTGTTTCTTTTGTAGGGCTATGCAAAATATTAAAGCTGCAGTCCGCAGTTTTTCCTCTTTGTCGCGATCTCTGTTCGAAATCTGCAATTGCAGTCATTCGCGGAATTATCAACTTTACGTGAGTTGTGCCTCGGCAAGGCACAGCGCGGATGAATCCAATGTTTTGAGGAGAATGTGCGGCTGTCAGTCACCGTGCCGGTGTGGATACTGGCATTCGCAATCACAGATTCTACTTTTTGGAAGTTTGACCAACATAATAATTTTCACCCTAAATGTAATCTGAACAAGTAACATCCACTTTTGTTCTGACCAACTAAGGAGAAAAAAGCATAGCAGTAAATCGCGCTGATTAAATCTAACAAACACTTATCATATCACGTCAAACCGTGCAATTATACTTTGTTGTCAAATTATTAATGTTAGCAACATAAGCATTGCGTGACTAATGCCCTTCTGATATTTATCCTTGTTTTCGCATGGGTCTGGTTGCAGTCTCTTTTTCCAAACTATCAGTCCAAATTCTTTTGCATATTTACAATGGGTGAATCTCTAGTTGTCACTGGTGATTGTCGTTTGAACCTTTCTGGATCCGCCATCAAATTGATAAGTTTAATTATATCAAGTGCTGTGAGAAAAGGCTATAAATCTCCACCTCCAACATCCTCACACTCATAGCCTTCTAGCCGAGACTCCTTCTTTATGTGTACAGATGTGACGTAATGACGCAAAGACACGCTCGAATCTCCCGCGGAAATCCACCAGTACCACTGGAATTAAAAACATTATTACAAGCTTACCGTTTTGAATCGAGCTAAGGCAAGCAGAGAGTTTTGAACACTGGCTAGTTATGTACTTGCTCAAAAATCTATTTTGGATCATTTTTAACCCAAAAAAGTTACGGACTGCAGCTTTAATCAAAACCTTCAGTAAATGACATGTTTTTTTATTACACTGTATCAGAAAGTTAGTTTATTATATGTAAATACATGGCATAATTTATAGAAATAAATATTTGTGAATAGATATTTAGAGATTCCGTTTTTTCTGGATATTGTACTTCAAGTATATAGCAAAAGCAAATCTAGTGAAACATGCACCAAATAAATGTTTGGGATGCAGGCTTTTGTTGTAAGAAAAAAAAAGTTCTTTTGGCTTTGAGTGTGAATTTAATCAGCCCAGTGACAGCAGATGAAAATGATCCGTTTATATAACACCAGTGCTAATTAATGTCTGTTGTCATTGACAAATAAATAAATACACAGTTTGTATATTATTATTTTTATTATACATGTATTCATATAAAACATGTACTCATATACAATTGCAATATAAATATTAAATATTTGAAATTACACAACATTTTGCAAACATGCTACATAAATAGTCAATTTGGTCTAAGCTGCCTGGATCCGACTGTTGGTTGTTGACTTTGATAGCTGTCCGCTGCTTTTTTTGTGGGGCTGATCTGTCCACTCCTGCACTGTCCTGTTGAAGGAACAGACATAATCATGTAATGCTGACCAGATTTAATGAGTGATTCTTAAAGAAAATCTAAAGAAAAATTGCTTCTACCATTTCGATATGAGGGTTCTGAAGTGAAAAGGATATGATATGATATGAAATGATTCGCATGATCATCCCAGATTAAATTATTAAAGTATTTAGTTTCCAAATCTTAGTAAAATTGAGAGATAGGAGGGTCTAATCAATGCTCTTTTACGGGTCGGCTGGGATCTGGGCTGAAGTCTGTTCCGAGTTCTCCGGTTCGGTTGTGAAGTGGTTACCTGAGGGACTGGATGGTTGTAGCGCCTCAGTTCCACACAACTGTTTCGTGGAGGTGCCTGACACAGACCTGCGGTGTCCTGTTGAGAGAACAGATATAATCTTGCAATGCTGGGCAGGTTTAATGGGTTCTTCTTAGACTAAATCTAAAGGCGTATCTTTTTTTTATCATTTTGAAATATAAAAGGATTTTACATTGAGGACCTAAAAGACATAGTAGAATAGTTAAATGTTTACTTGTTTGAATACATTTAAAAAAAATATAAGGGATTTACAGAAGCTTCTGTGCTCCATAGACACACGCTCTTACTCCATCTGGACATGGGTGCTCTCTCGGGAGACCTGGGTGGTTGCTGTGGGGAACACGGTGGAGCAAGTGTTCTCTGTGGGGTCTTGGCAGGCACAGACACTCCCTTTTGGATATTCTTCTGCTGATGCCCCCACCAATCCCTCAACTTCTCCCTCTGTTTCCTAGGGATCCTGAGGTTTGCGGAAGACACAAGCACTGGTGCATTTTGCGAATGCTGCCTCAGTAGCTCAGGGTTTTTAGGAACTCTCCTCTCGGAGATCTTGTCAATAACAGGTGCTCCCTTTGTGCAACACACAGGCGCTATCTCAGGCTCAGGGATCTTTTGATTTTTCCTCTTTGTGATGTTGTCAGGCATGGGTGGTCCCTGCAGAGAAGCTTGAGGCTTCTGCTGCAGCAGCTCCTGCCTTATTGGCTCAGGGATCTTTAGTTTTGGCCTAGCTCCGGTCTTGTCCTGCATGGGTACTCCATGTGAGGAGTATGTGAACACCTTTGAGGCACCCACTGGTGCCCTCTGTATAGACTGGATGTGCATGAGTGTTTGAAAAGAGGCCTTTTTCAGATGTTTAGTCAAATGTTCAGGGATCCTGAGTTTTCCTCTTTGTTGGGACCCTATGGGGACAGGTGCTTCCTTTGGGGACCCAGCAGGCACAGATGCTACCTGTGGTTCTTTCTGCCTCTGGTTCATGGCCATTGTTGCATCGGAGAAACTTGAGTGCTGGGCTTTCTCCGATGCATCACTGAAGACCAGGGATGAGGTGAGGTCCTCTTTTTTAGAACTGTGAGAGTTCTGCTGGAACCGGACAAGCATACATTATCCCTGTGTGGACCCATCAGGCACAGGTGCTTTCGGTGTCTGCTGCCTCCACTGCTTCGTGGTCTTCAGTTCTCCTTCCTCATATTTCCCAGGCCTCCGCCTTCTCCACTGCCTTGTGGTCTTAGATGCATCACCGAAAACCAGGGATGAGGTGAGGTCCCCCTTCTCAAAACTGGCAGGCACAGGTGCTCTCTGTGTGGATCTGGCGGGCACAGGTGCTCCCTGTGTGGATCTGGAAGAGAAGGCTGCTCCCTGCGTCATCTTCTGCCTCCCCTGCGGTGTGGTCTTCAGTGTTGCATCTGAGAAGACCGAGTGCTGGGAATGAGCCTTCTCAGATGCATTACTGAAGACCAGGGATGGACATGATGTTTCTCCTGCCTCCACTGTTTCCCCCCACTGGCCTGAGATGTCCCGGTACTCATAATCCTCAGGTATGGGGTCTGAAACTTCCATTATCGCCCACCACCGTCCCGCAGCAAGGGCCGTAGTGAGCTCATCTGTGAATTCATTAGATGAGGACTGCTCTGCACTCTCAAAAATGGTGGGCATGGTTGACATACTCATATTGATGTTAGATATGATGTAGAAAATGAACTAGAAGTGAACAATACTTTTTGCAATTTATATCTGTGAAACACTATGAAAGAAAGAGAAAGGGAAGAGATGATTTGAGTAAACATATGGCACTTTTCCACTGCTGGTACGGCTCGGTTCGGCTCGGTACGGTTCGACTCGGCGCGGAACGGTTCGGCTCGCTTCGCTTTTCCACTGCGTGGTACGACTCGACTCGGTACGGCACGGTTCGGTTCGCTTTAGCTCGGTTGCTTTTCCACCGCAGTTAGAACCTCTTCAAAGTGGGTGGGACTGATCGTTATTTTGTCCCTCCTACACTGTTGTAGGTCCGGTGATAGCCGTGTACGGCTAAGAGCTGAGCTACTTCTTGGAACACTTTTTCATTCCGTTTTGCCCCATCCAGCTCTCGCTGGATCCGCTCCTCGGCAACCAACAAGAGGAACGTCTGCACCTCGTCCACTGACCACGATTCAGCCATTTCTTTTTAAAGTTTAAAAAACAGATGCTACCGCGTTGGCTGTTGTCTACTGGTTATTTAAATCTAGCGGGTTTAGTGTCCAATGACGCTGGTAGTGACGATTCTGTCTGACCAATCAGTGATCTGCAGTGTTTTTACGTCACATTTTAGTACCGGTACGGTACGCTTGGAACCTCAACAGACCAGGTACCATTTAAAGCGAGCCGAAGCGAGCCGTACCGTACCGGACCATGCAGTGGAAAAGCACCACAAGTGAGCCGTACCGAACCGAACCGTACCGTACTATGCAGTGGAAAAGCGCCAATACAGTACAAGAACCTGAAAGCTTGTTGTCTTAAGCCCAACGTAAACTTATGTCGTCCGCATTCTGCAATTTTTGTCATCTGAAGTTCAACAGACATCCATGTGTAGGCCAATTTTTGTGTTCGCACTAACGGTGAGTGCACAACAACGCATACGCTAGGTGATTGTTAAGATAGAAGAATGTTGACACGACTCAGTACTGCTCTTTGACATCTGCTAGAGTATAAATAAGAAATTGTGGTTTGTCACACTGGTCCACCAACTAATAGCTGAGCGGACACGACTGTGCGCCAGATGGAGCGGAACGCAGAAAATCAAGTAGCCTATTTCTAAGGTTTTTGAGAAACTCGGCCATCTGGTTGGTTCTCATCCGGTTTGGTTCTTTGTCATTCCTCTGATAGTGTCCGCTGCTCTGGGAGGAGGACTGCACTTTCTCAAAGACTACGAGGACAATGACGTCGAGAATCAATTCACACCTATCAACGGACCTTCCAAGCAAGCCAGACATTTTGTGAAAGAAACATTTCCAAATAACGATTCATTGTTTTTAAGTCAAAGACTCTATGCTGAAGGGAACTACGCAGTGTTAATATATTCCATTGTGGAAGGAAACATTCTAACAGATGAGCTGTTTGAGGAAATCAGTGATCTTGACAAAGTAGTACACAATCTCTCTGTCAAAGTCAATGAAACTCAAATAAGCTTAAAACATATTTGTGCAAGAGTAAATGGGAACTGTGTCTCAAATCCCATACTGGACATTATCGAACATAAATGCATCAATTTATCCTTTCCAAAACATAGGTGGGAAGGGAAAGATGTTTTTCTTGGCTCCACAGTAGGAGGTGTTGAAGAGAGGGATGGTGTGATCCAGAAGGCACGTGCCATCAGACTTTTCTACTTCTTGCAGGATAAGCCTGGAGCCTCTCAATGGCTTCAACAGTTCCAAAATGTTCTGTCCAAAGAAACGCTCAGCAGAGGACTCAAGGTACGTGACCATGTAAAGGTGTTGATTCATGCCGTCTGTACTGTAGGTGCTGTAATCAGATGGACCGTCACAGAATAAACCTACAGTAAAACATATTTTAGACCAAGTGATCTGTAAATTCAGTGCTTTATGCAAGTATATTTAGATAACTTTCTCAATCTGCTGCAGGTGTCTCGTTTTACCTCAAAGTCCAGACAAGAGGAGATAGAGAAACACACAAAAGATGGCATTCCTCTGTTTTCAATAACTTACTCACTTGCAATCTCCTTCTCAGTGTTATGCATGCGGTAAGAAACAGATATCACACACACACACACACACACACACACACACACACACAAACATGTGTTTTCATGTTTTATGGGGACATTCCACAGACATAATGATTTGTATACTCTACAAACTGTAAATTCAATCCCCTAACCTTTACCATTAACGTTCTGCATTTTTACATTTTCAAAAAACATCACGTGTAATTTATGAGCAGTTTCCCTCATGGGGACCAAACATGTCCCCATATGGATGGCAATATCCAAAATCTTTGTGGGGACATTCCTCATAATGTAAGGTTTACCATGCCACACACACACACACACACACACACTGGGAATAATCATATAGTACTATATATAGATCTATAGAATATATGGAAAATCAGTGTCTGTCCATCAATATATCTGATCATAAAGTTTTAATTTGTATGCTCACAGATCTATAAGTTCTTAATAAAAGTAGAAAGTTGTTTTTAAAGAATTAAATCATTTTATTCAGCGAGGATGTATTAAATTGATCCAAGTAAAAACTTTTACATTAATCGTTACAGAAAATGTATATTTTAAATAAATGTTGTTGAACTTTCATTACATTTAAAATACAATATTTCGTAAATTTACAGCTTGTATTAGTACAGCCTTGGTTAGCATGAACTTAATAACTGACCCCACACATTTGAATGGTGTATATTTTTATATAATATAAAAAATAAAAGATTTTCTTAAAAGATAAAAGAAAATGTTTCACTAGTCTCATGAGTTTGGACCCTCATTGTATATATCATTTGGAGAATTGAAATAACTGTCTACCTATTTTATTCTTAGCGTAAGCGTGGGCTTGGCCAGTATAACTTGTGTCGAGGCTTCCGGTCTCATCCACTTCTAGTTATTTTAGTTGTACAAAATCGGTTTGTTATGCTGCTTGAGAGTGCAAAATGTTATTTGTTATCATATTATTTTTAATTTATTATCGTAATCTTAAACACACTGGTTTGTATTTTACCATTTATTTTTATTATTATTCCAGTTATTTAACTGACTGCTAATTACAAGTGGTTTGAATTTATTTCAGTCTCGATAATGTGAGGAACAAGTTCTGGGTCTCTTGCATGGGGGTTCTGTCTGTGGGTCTGGCTGTGGTCTCCAGCTTTGGCTTGATGCTCTATTTTAAAGTGACGTTCGTAATAACAGTGGCTAACTCACCTTTCCTGATTCTGGATAAGTGTGTGCCCATGCATAAAACTTCTTCGATTTAATTGGATTATTTTTATGCACTGAAAAACAAACAAACAAATGTATATCTTTGTCTTGTGTTTGATTAACACAAAATGAAATGTTTAGCAGAATGTTCATGCTGCTCTTTTCCAATCTAAAAGTAGTCCAACTCATGTGCTATCATTTTAAAGGGATAGTTACCCCAAAAATGAAAATTCTGTCATAATTTACTCACCCTTAAATTCTCATAGGCATTGGTGTTGATGACATGTTCATCATGATTTCCAACTGGCAACAGACCAAAGTGAAGGATCCAGTGGAGAAAAGAATGGCAGAAACCTTCAAAGAAGCCACCATGTCTATAACTATCACTTCATTGACTGATGTACTCGGCTTCTACATCGGGCTCATGAGTGAATTTCGCTCAGTTCAGTCCTTCTGCTTGTACACCAGCACATCCATTATTTTCTGTTACATCTATAACATCCTCTTCTTTGGAAGTTTTCTAGCCCTAAACGGCAGGAGAAAGCAGAGTAACAGACACTGGCTGACCTGCTGCAAACTCCCAACACAGACCCCTAAAGCAAAGTCTTCGGCGTATCGCCTGTGCTGTGTAGGAGGAGACTATGACCAAGAGACCGGTGCTGAGAAACAGCAGCCCATAACACACTTCTTTAAGTCCTATTATGGTCCATTCATAACTAAGCCTTGGATGAAAGTCTGTGTGATGTTTTTGTATGCGGGTTATTTGGCTGGAGGTATTTATGGATGTCTTCATTTACAGCAGGGCATTAATATGAGGGACCTTGCAGCTGATGATTCATATGTTGTAAATTATTATGATAATGACAGGAAATTCTTTTCCAGGTACGGTCCAAATGTCATGGTGGTAGTGACCGAAGAGTTTCCATACTGGAATAAAAACAGCAGATCCGCACTAAACCACTGCACGGAGAAACTCCACAACTTGAGATTTGTCAATCAAAATCTGTCCGTCTCCTGGTTAGACTTTTACTTACAATATGCTGAAAGCAAAAGACGTCTTCATGGGGAATTTATCCTCTTTTTTAATGCTCTATCCAGAGTTTATGCTTGACGTCAATGTCACAGAAGGCAAAATCAATGCTTCAAGATTTTTTGTCCAGACTTTGGATATCTCTAACGCCAGTATGGAGATAATGATGTTTCATGAACTCAGAGACAAAGCTCAAAATTGTAGTGCAACTAAACTACTGGTGTTCCACCCATTGTTCATCTATTTGGATCAATACTTTGTGATAGTTTCCAGCACCATTCAGAATGTTGGTTTCACCACATCTGTCATGTTGGTTGTTTCCTTGTTATTAATCCCAAACCCGCTCTCTTCCCTGTGGGTCACGTTCTCTATCGGCTCGGTCATTACCGGCGTCACTGGTTTCATGGCATTATGGGGTGTCAACCTAGATTCCATTTCCATGATCATCTTGGTGGTGTGTATTGGCTTCACTGTTGACTTCTCTGCACATATTTAATATGCGTTTGTTTCTAGCGAAAAATCAACTGCCAATGAGAGGGTGATTGATGCTTTGTTTTCTCTGGACTACCCGGTTCTTCTGACCCTACTGTCATGCAGTTCAACCAACACTAAGAAGAAAACAATGACTATGCCTGAAGTTATTCCAAAAGTCATTATGCTTGAAAACAAAAGCATGGCATATAATAACTATGCTTTTACTAAAGACAATTTCCATGGGTGTAGACAAACTGTGAAAACACAAAGTACCCAAATATATTGTATTCCAAATAATAAGATGCTTTCAGCTTGGTGCAGTGACCCGGACTGTCCATAGCAATTGAGTCCGCTTTTATTACATAAAAAACATAGTCTGAATTCTTTAATTTCTCTGTAATATACAGGTTACATATTCTTATCAGGTTCATTTAGCAGAGAAAGTGTGTACTTTCTATTGTTACAGTTTGAAATTTCTGAAAATTCATTTCTGCACGATTACTCGAAATGAAACCGCACCAAACGATAAAATCGTTAGAGCAGCGCTGACAACACGTGATATGTGCTGTTCTGTAATAACCAATAAATGCATAATACATAATAAAACGTAGATTTGTGGCAAAAAAAAATAATTTGTCGTTTTTTATCCTATTGTTGACTATATTTATTTGCTCGACATTGCAGTGTCATTGTAGGTTTTAGTTATGTAGGCTGTAAAAACCTTTGAAAATGATATGGAACTGTAATGCGGTCGAGACCTGCCTGAAACTACTTTAGCTGTGAGTTTCCCTGAAAATAATTGCACACCTTAGAACATTCGTCAACCAATCAGAATCAAGCATTCAACAGCCCCATAGTATATACAGTGAGGAAAATAAGTATTTGAACACCCTGCTATTTTGCAAGTTCTCCCATTTAGAAATCATGGAGGGGTCTGAAATTGTCATTGTAGGTGCATGTCCACTGTGAGAGACATAATCTAAAAAAAAAAATCCAGAAATCACAATATATGATTTTTTAACTATTTATTTGTATGATACAGCTGCAAATAAGTATTTGAACACCTGTCAATCAGCTAGAACTCTGAACCTCAAAGACCTGTTAGTCTGCCTTTAAAATGTCCACCTCCACTCCATTAATTATCCTAAATTAGATGCACCTGTTTGAGGTTGTTAGCTGCATAAAGACACCTGTCCACCCCATACAATCAGTAAGAATCCAACTACTAACATGGCCAAGACCAAAGAGCTGTCCAAAGACACTAGAGACAAAATTGTACAAAATTGTGGAAAGGGCTACGGGGAAATTGCCAAGCAGCTTGGTGAAAACAGGTCGACTGTTGGAGCAATCATTAGAAAATGGAAGAAGCTAAACATGACTGTCAATCTCCCTTGGACTGGGGCTCCATGCAAGATCTCACCTCGTGGGGTCTCAATGATCCTAAGAAAGGTGAGAAATCAGCCCAGAACTACACGGGAGGAGCTGGTCAATGACCTGAAAAGAGCTGGGACCACCGTTTCCAAGGTTACTGTTGGTAATACATTAAGACGTCATGGTTTGAAATCATGCATGGCACGGAAGGTTCCCCTGCTTAAACCAGCACATGTCAAGTCCCGTCTTAAGTTTCTCAATGACCATTTGGATGATTCAGAGGAGTCATGGGAGAAAGTCATGTGGTCTGATGAGACCAAAATAGAACTTTTTGGTCATAATTCCACTCGCCGTGTTTGGAGGAAGAAGAATGAGTACCATCCCAAGAACACCATCCCTACTGTGAAGCATGGGGGTGGTAGCATCATGCTTTGGGGGTGTTTTTCTGCACATGGGACAGGGCGACTGCACTGCATTAAGGAGAGGATGAACGGGGCCATGTATTGTGAGATTTTGGGGAACAACCTCCTTCCCTCAGTTAGAGCATTGAAGATGGGTCGAGGCTGGGTCTTCCAACATGACAATGACCTGAAGCACACAGCCAGGATAACCAAGGAGTGGCTCTGTAAGAAGCATATCAAGGTGCTGGCGTGGCCTAGCCAGTCTCCAGACCTAAACCCAATAGAGAATCTTTGGAGGGAGCTCAAAGTCTGTGTTTCTCAGCGACAGCCCAGAAACCTGACTGATCTAGAGAAGATCTGTGTGGAGGAGTGGGCCAAAATCCCTCCTGCAGTGTGTGCAAACCTGGTGAAAAACTACAGGAAACGTTTGACCTCTGTAATTGCAAACAAAGGCTACTGTACCAAATATTAACATTGATTTTCTGTGTGAGAAAACTTGCAAACTTACTTCTTTGTAAGTGTGAGAACTTGCAAAATAGCAGGGTGTTCTGTGTGAGAAAACAATTTGAGAACTTACTTCTTTGTAAGTGTGAGAACTTGCAAAATAGCAGGGTGTTCAAATACTTATTTTCCTCACTGTATATAAATACTGTGTATATATTATGTGTATTTTATATGTAAATTAAAGCAACATGAAGTATAAAACCCATTTGTATTGTCATCCTACACTTTCAATGTGTTTCAATGTGAAATGTCCAGAGAGTGGTGCTAAAATTGTTCAGTTTTAAACGAAAGAGGTGAATGTGAATCTATGAACCTAACCGACAGTGTTAACAAAAGCAAACATGAGATAGAAAAGCATTTGCTCAAGCAACCATGCCATTTTAATTTGCTTCTTCAAGTCTTTGAGCTCTTTTATCATAAGTCGTGTTTCACAGGACTCGACATCCGGGACTCCACATCGCAAGTGCAATGCTGTACCTGGTGAGCGACCAAGCAAGGTTACTGCATTAGAAAAGCTATATACTGTATATGGTTATATTTGACACCAACTTCGGTTCCACTTTATTTCCATAGTCCACTTTAGACATTCTACTATCTATAAGTAACTTTGCAGCTACATGTCAACTAACTGTCATTAGAGTATTAGTAGACTGTCAGTAGAATGTTAGGTGTTAGGGTTCAACTTGTAGTTGCCAAGTTACTTATCGTCAGAAGAATTTCTGTTGGTGGACCATCAAAATAAAGTGTTAGCAGATATTAAGCATAGAGTCTACTAATACTCTAATGATGGTTAGTTGACATGTAGTTACAAAGTTACTTATAGTTAGTAGAATGTCTAAAGTGGACTATCTGTCACAGTTCTGTCACCCTTGTCTGGGTTTTCTCTTGGTTTAGTGACAGAGCTGTGACACTCCCGGTTTGTCATGTGTTTGTTTTGTCTGGTTTGTTGAGCACATGGCTGTCATGTTATTTCCTTGTGCCATGTGCTCTCCTGTCAATTGTCAAACCCCGCCCATCTTGTTATTGTTTTATTTTCCCCACCTGCCTGCCTTATTACCCTCTTATGCTTGTTCCCCTATTTAATCTCCCTGTGTTTGCAGTCCTGTGCTGGTTCGTTGTCTATGTTCCTAGTGTTTCCTGTTCCTGCCAGATGTCTGTCTCGTTTTCGCCACGGGGAGTTTTTGTTTGTAGTTTCGTTTCCTTTTTATTATTAATTAAAGATCCTTCTATTCCAGCACTTGAATCCTATTTGTTAGGTAAGTTGTTTCTAAAAACCCTCTAGTAAGATTGCTCTTTTGTTTATTATTTTGGCCTTTTCCCCTTGTGAGAAGCCTCTGTGTATTAATGTCCCACAATTTTTTAAAATAAACTTTCTTCTGTTTTATTTAAAACCTGGTGCCATTGAGCTTTTGTGTCTGCCCTGGGACCTGGAGACGGCAGTTCTCTCAGCCTCTCCCTGTTTTTTCCAGCCTCCTTTCCTACACCTGGACTTGAAAGAGGGCACGTAACAATGTCTTCATGCAATATTGTCACATTTAGCAGAGCTGGTTGACAATAAAGTTTACATTTTGCAATAATGTAAGCAATCAAGCAGTAGAGATTAGCTATATAGTAGATATTGTTTATAGTTTATAGTGGTAATTAAAGCTGCAGTCCGCAGTTTTTCCTCTTTGTCGCCATCTCTGTTCGAAATCTGCAATTGCAGTCATTCGTGGAATTATCAACTTTACGTGAGTTGTACTTCGACACGACACAGCGCGGATGAACACAATGTTTGAGGAGAGTGTGCAGCTGTCAATGGTGTCGATACTGGCATTCAGAATCACAGATTATTCTTTTTGGAAGTATGACCAACATAATAATTTTCACCGGAAAATGTCATCTGAACAAGTAAGTAACATCCACTTTTGTTCAGGTTCTGACATTGCAGTAAATCGCGCTTATCACACAAAACCGTGCAAATTATAGGCTACTTTGTTCTCAAATTGTTAATGTTAACAACGTCAGCATTGCGTGACTACATGTAATGTCCTTCAGATATTTATCATTGTTCTCTTATGGGTCCGGTTGCAGTCTCTTTTTTTTCTGTAAGTGAGCCACTCCGAAGTCCGAACGAAGTCTTTTGCATTTTACAGCGGGTGAATCTGTTGTCACTGGTGATTGTCGTTTGAACCTTTCTGGATCCGCCATCAAATTGATAAGTTTAATTATATCAAGTGCTGTGAGAAAAGGCTATAAATCTCCACCTCCAGGATCCTCACTCGCAATATAGCCTTCTAGCCGAGACTACTTCTTTATGTGTACAGATGTGTGTGTACAGATGTCTGTGTGTGTACAGATGTGACGTAATGACGCAAAGACATGCTCGAATCTCCCGCGGAAATCCACCAGTACCACTGGAATTAAAAACATTAATACAAGCTTGCCGTTTTGAATCGAGCTAAGGCAAGCAGAGAGTTTTGAACACTGGCTGGTTATGTATTTTCTCAAATATGTATTTTGGATAATTTTTAACCCAAAAAAAGCTACGGACTGCAGATTTAATTGTGATTTATGTTATAATCTTGTTGCATTAACCACATTCCGTTCTGTTTTATGGCATGAAATCAAAAATAAGTTGTTTCAGTTTGTGTGGATCATAGTGGAATATTTGTATACAGTATGTGTCCATATGCGGACACATGCGAAGACTCTTTACTCTATTAATGATAATACTGTGATGTCAAATATAAAATGAAAAACTTATAAAAACTTTCTGTTTTTGTATTGAAGGGGTACTTGATCCTTACTGATGGCGCTGTGAGGGATGTAAGTAAATTAAATGTGAGTCAATTAAACTGTTTCTGATTAAAAATTGTGAGGTGCAGCAGATGTTACACAAATGGACATAATATCTACCAGCATGGCTGCCAAATGCAAGTGATCAGGTTCTGGGTCTGACACAACCCCCCTGTGGCCACACTCTCCAGTCACCCCTGGTCTCACCTGTCTTCTCCCTGCCTCCTGCCTCCTGCATATGAATGACACTCCATAAACTCCTAAAAAAAGACAAAGAAACAGAGGGAAAGGGAGACTCAGACACTCGGAAGAGTTTTGAACAACAGAACCACTTTTAAGCAGGTCACACAACAGTCCCTGAAGATAATTTGTTATAGCCTACATCTTTAACAATACAAGAAAATAGATATTGACATAATGCATTTGCAAATAAACTGCATTATGCAAAAGATTAGAAGCCAATCAAACCAAAGTTTGCTTAAAGGCGAATCCTTTAGCAGTGGACTTTTTGGATGTTGTCTCCAGCTGAAGTACTGAAAAAGTGTGATTTAAATAGGGGTTACAAGGCTAGCAAACACACTTTTCACTTTAATGAATATTTCATAGTGTAGGTTTATTTTTAAAGTTTGTTTACTTAGGTTTTAGCTATATAGAAGAATCCACTTAATAGTCTCACTATTATTGCCACAGAGGCATGCTTTCACACATAATGAGTAAGTTGTGAAATATTATCTAAAAAGTATCTCTGAATTTTAAATATGTTTTATTGGCTATTATGGGATGTTTGGCTTTTAGTCTGAATTTAAAATTATGAAATACAAAACATTTGATTACCAAAGAGCGAATACAAAAATACAGACATCAAACAGAGAGTTCAATAAATGAAATTAAAATACCTTTCCACACAGTTCATTCATGTTCAAACAACAAGTGCACAGAATGTTTATTTAAACAGCAGCTTAGAAGTTTAACAGTTTCTTTTAGTGTAAGATGATATTGCACATTTTGTTTCGAATTATAATAATGCCCTAATTTAGGAGTTCAAAACCAAAATACAATGACACTGCCAAAGAAATAAAGCATGTTGTCAGACTTTTGACCTTAACACGTGTAATTACTATATCCCTTGTGACAAGTTCCCCATATGACCACAAGCCCTTGTCTCCCTTATAAATAATTCATAACATAAGTGTACTATGCATATGATCAGTAGGCTATATTATAACATCACCAAATTATCTTGTCATCTTGTCTTATGTGCAAATATGTCCATTTATGCTCATATGATTCAGAGTCATGTATTTCTGCGAGGAGCTTTGGTAAGCTCGATCCATATACCTCTGCAGTATGGCAAGCCGTTTTAACTTTTATTCATTTTCAGGATATGAATCCTTGATATCAACAATTCAATTTTCACTAGTTAAAATTATAATTATTGATATCAACAATTACATTTTTGATATCAAGAATTGAATTCTTGATATCAACAATTGAATTCTTGATATCAACAATTTAATTTTTGATATCAACAATTTAATTCTTGATATCAACAATTTAATTGTTGATATCAAGAATGTAATTCTTGATATCAAGAATGTAATTCTTGATATCAAAAATGTAATTGTTGATATCACAAATGTAATTCTTGATATCAACAATTATATTTTCACTAGTGAAATGTCACCATAGGCTGCCATTCAAAATCAATTGTTGATATCAAGAATTACATTTGTGATATCAACAATTACATTTTTGATATCAAGAATTACATTTTTGATATCAACAATTACATTTTTGATATCAAGAATTACATTTTTGATATCAAGAATTACATTTTTGATATCAAGAATTCAATTGTTGATATCAATAATTATATTCCTGATATCAAGAATTAGATTGTTACTAGTAAAAATGCGAATTCCTGATATCAACAATTGAATTGCTACTAGTAAAAATGTTTATTCTTGATATCTGAAAATGTATTATTGATATCAATATTATTTCAGATATCTAAAATGGCTTTCTTACTAGTAACAATCACATTCATGATATCAGAAATTAGCATTGTCACTAGTGAAAATGTAATTATTGATATCAAAAATGAACATTGTTACTAGTAGCAATTCAATTGTTGATATCAAGAATAGACATTTCAACTAGTGACAATTTAATTATTGATATCAGGAATTCGCATTTTTACTAGTAACAATTGCATTCTTGATATCAACAATTGAATTCTTGATATCAAAAATGTAATTGTTGATATCAACAATTGATTTTGAATGGCAGCCTATGGTGACATTTCACTAGTGAAAATACAATTGTTGATATCAAGAATTACATTTTTTATATCAAGAATTCAATTGTTGATATCAAGAATTCAATTGTTGATATCAAGAATGCAATTGTTGATATCAAGAATGCAATTGTTGATATCAAGAATTCAATTGTTGATATCAAGAATTCAATTGTTGATATCAAAAAATATAATTGTTGATATCAACAATTGCATTCTTGATATCAACAATTGCATTCTTGATATCAACAATACATATCCTGGAAATGAATAAAAGTTAAAACGGCTTGCCATACTGCAGACAGTGATGGCATCACCGATTGTTTTTGTATATGTGCCATTTCAGTTCCTTTAGACGCTTGAGTCATTTGCGCCCCTGACGCACGCGTTTAGATTCCGCTCTGAACATCTCATTGTTTACAGATCTGGATTAAGCGCTCGTGCGGCGATGATGACTCATATTGCACCATGATCCACATCCTCACGCAATCGCACGCATTCATCCTGTGCTGTTCGCTTCACTGCAGTATTTCCCCCAGTGAGCGACAAGCAGAGCTGCGCACCGGATGTCTCCTAGAAGCAAACAGCTTTGTTCAGCTTGTATATGTTTAATTCAAGAATAAATGCTTGAGGGGTATTACAGCATTGGCTTGAATTTAAAACAACACAGGACGCATTCTTGCGTTTAAACAGCGTAGCGGATACGCGTTTTGAAACTTTAAAACTTGATACAGCGTCTAAACCGCAGCGCTGTAAGTCAGAGCGAGACGCGACGCAAAGGTCCGTCTGACGCATGTCTACAAAGACCAAATAATATAGCGCAGACGGAACGCAACGTGATGTGAAATCACGCAAGTGTTTTGAGACCCGGGTTTAACCCGAAAAAAAAAGCGACTCTCTTCGCGCGAGACGCTATAACAACGAGACACGACGCAACGCTACCAAAGACGCTCGTAACGCAATTGAATGAAATCGAACGCAGAGGTTTAAAGCACGTTTTGAACAGTTGAGGGCGTCTTAACGAGACAAGCATAGGAATAACAGACAACGGCGAAAGACGTCAGACGCATGTCATAGACAAACAATTAAAAAACAGCGCTGACGGAAACCAAGAACGCGTTCTGTTTATTGTGATGAACAACCAAGGCATTCTGTTTTTATTGTTTCCTCCCAATAGGCCTACGAGCTCATAATTAAATAACCTATACAGCAACGCTTCTCAGTGCAATGTGTCTTTTAAACCGCTTTGAGTTGACATTTATAGCAGAGCCTTTATAAATGTGATCCTGCCCATCGAGCGTCTATTTCTGCCGAAACCCGAAACCTTAATATGATTTATCGTCGTTTTACGATGCATGTTTTTTTCCCTTTCAGCACTGGATAGCTCCTTCAGTTTTACAAACACGCCCTCCGTCAAATGACTGACAGCAGAAATGACCATACACCAATCAAGGGCACTTTCCCAAACCCTATAAGGTGATGAAGAAGACGGGACGTTAGTAGTGTTGGGAAGTCCGACTCATTTCCCCGAATCGGTTCTTTAGAACAGTTTAATTCAATGCAGCCGCTTCGCAACCCGAGAACTGGATAAGTGCTCTGACCAAACGATTCTGACTTCCGAACCGGTTCAAAAAACGATCCCTTCGCGAATCGGACATCACTAGATGTTGTGGCAAATGGTTTCTGCCGTTCTCATGCTTTAAGACTGGAGTGGAGGAAAGAGGGCGGAGTGTGTTTGTCATCCAAGTGTGAAGTACTGACTCCCTACCTCCGAAAAATAGGATTTTTTTCTCTCATTCGATCACGTCTGTTGTGGTCCAGCATCATATTGGGAGGAGAGCATCGGGGATCCTACACATCTGCTGCGCTCATTCAAGAAGATACAAGACCAAACCAGCATCACTTACACAAACAACACCAATGCACCTTAGGGGAAAGGGATTACCGATACAATAAATGTCTTCAGGCCAGCAATCAAGTGGTAGAAATGCGTGGAAATCCACAGGTGAAAATGCTGTGCTGATTTGATTCATTCCAGCTGTGATTTCTCGCATCAGATTTGGTGAACTGAAGCTGGTGAGGTAAAAGAGCGGGATTGGGGGATATGGCCATAATCTGGATATCGTTACTCTTGCAAGTCGGATTTGTTATAGGATCAAATTATAGACATGCGGAACAGGATTGGGACCTAAAAGGAAAGCTGCTCATTTATAATACGCACAGCAACCAGCAAGCGCACCTCCGGAAGCCCCATTCGGGTTTAGCGCAGAAGATTGAGGAGCAGGTACCCAGAGTGGTGACTGCGTTTCTGCACACGGGGGATTCCTCCACCTTAAAACACGCCAACTGCTCCAGGAGATATGAGCTGGGGGTGTTGCGGGGAAGGACGCGCGGAGACGCGCATCACTCCATGCGCAGCGTCCTGGACACGGTCCTTCACGCCACAAACTTCCTCAACATGATCCTGCAAACGAACAGGTCCAGAGATCAGAGCCCCAGACGCGATATGGAGTGGTACCACGCTCTGGTCAGGAGTATCCTGGAGGGAGACCTCAAGATCCATCGAGCAGTGATCACCTTGAGCGCCGAGTTCCCTCCAGACGGGCCACCTGTTTACCTTCAGGCCACACGGGCAGCTGGAGAGATCATTCTCCAGGATTTATCCAGCACTGCCCACCATATGTTGAAAAACAGAACGGCAGATACAGAGTGGTACCATGAGCATAAAAATAAAAAGAAGACCCATCTCCAAAAACGTGTGCTGAGTCAAGATTTTGCCTCTTTTGACGCGTCTGTGCGCAATGGAGAAAGTTATATTACCGACAAAACTCAGATTCACTGGTCAGCTCCGTATTTAGAGTGTGAGAATGGGAATTTCATTCCCAGATGGCTCTTGACACTGTCTGCTGGATTCTATGGCCTCAAACCCAACCGGAATCCAGACTTCAGGTAACTTTGTTAACATTTCACAATGGATGTACTTGTGTTTATTAGTATTACACGATGCAATGCAGATTATCCACACATAATCTGTTATTATATAGCATTAGTCTTTCTTTCTTTTTTGGAAAGTTAAAAGGATAGTTCACCCAAAAATGAAAATTCTGTCATTAATTATTCACCCTCATGTCGTTCCAAACCCATACTTTTCATTCATCTTTGGATCATAAATGAAAATCTTTTTAATGAAATCTGAGAGCTTTCTGTCCCTTCATAGACATATAAGCAACTGAGACTTTGATGCTTCAAAAAGTTCATAAAGAGATCATAAAACTGTCCACATTTTTTTAAGTGACTCGATCACTTTATATGATGCACAGATTTAGGTTTTTATTCACATATAAACATTGATCAACTCACACATCAGTTGAGGTAAACGGACCGCTTGACACGTGACATGATGTTTATTCTCATGTTACAGCACGTTTCAGCTTCCGCAAGAGGTTTGTTTTCGCGCCTGTTTATGTTCGCTGATCAATGTTCATATGTGAATAAAAGCCTAAATTCAATCTGTTCATCATATAAAGCGATAGAGTCTCTTCAGAAAATTTGGACTAAACCGCTCAATTAATATGGATTAGTTTTACAAACTTTTTGAAGCTCAAAGTGGTAGTTGCGTAGAATGTCAATGGAGGCACAGGAAGCTCTCAGATTTTAACAAAAAGATCTTCGAATGTCTTGCGGGTTTGAAGCGACATGAGGGTGAGTAATTAATAACATAATTTTTGAGTGAACTATCCATTCAAAGCATTATTAGAATTATTTCAAAGTTTATTTGTACCAATGGTTCACAATACATTATGTTTAAAAATAAGTTCACAGAAAACATGATTCAGTGTGCATTTCAGTCGGGAAGTATTCTGATATCTGTCAGAGATGAGTGTGGCAAAGTATGTCCATTATTACAGAATTACAACATTACTGTAACAATAATTATTTTTATTGTTCACATTTTTTTATGTCAAAGATGCTGTTGGTTAGAATGGTAAGCCATCACTGAAGGTGTAGAGAGTGCTTCTAAAAATAACCCTGGTTGCATAGCAAGAAACCCCTTGGCCCCCGAACAATCAGCTCGCTTCTCGATATACAACCACGGTCATTGGAGATGTTTGGATTGATCAGGCTAACTTGGTGGAGATGTTGTGTACAAGGATCCTCGACTCTGTTCAAAGATGTGTTAAGGGGCACCGGTAACACCGGAGCTCGGAGCACAGGAATAGGGCTGTTTTCCTGTTTGCTAATTAATCCCACATGGACTTTTTTTTCAGGCTAATCATTTAGGATTTCAATGCATTTTACTTCATAGTTGGAATGCGGTATGTATCAGTTCAGGAACCAAGCTCAATTTGTAGCAAAATGGTGTTAGCAGTTACATCTGCCATCTTCAAATTCTCCAGTCTATCGTCTAAATGAGGAAAGCCAGCGGAAGCCAGTGTCTCTCTGGGTTTGTTCAGTAGTTATGCTGTAATTTGTAACCTCTCTGCGCAGGTCGATATTTGGCCAGGGCTTCGTCTTATGATGACTCGTATCCCCAGGGTAATGAATTCCGAAACACTTGCTGGCCATAACATAAAGGTAGATCCATCCTGTTGTCTTTAGGCCCACTTTTTGCCACCTAAACATATTTATAAAGGGGCAATGGAGAGGCGAAGGGTTGTTCTCCGATGCAGCGTCTCAAACCCTCTCTCTCAGGATGCCTTTCAGTCAATACGATAATGAATAAATAATGAAAGATGTACTACAGCAACTAGAGGCACCTCTAATACATTTGAGACATTTTTAGATTAATGTCGTGTGTCGGAATTTTAGACATAGACTTTTTATCATGGCAGACTTCTTGATATTTATGAGACATGCAGGCCATCAGGTGAAAAGTTAATTACATCTAGTTGAGTCTTTCTTCACTTTGACAAGTTCCATTATCTGGTGTAGCTTGAGGTAATGGACATGTAGATCACACATGTGATGAATGGTAAATAGATTCTGTATTTTTTTTTTGTTGATAAAATATGAAAGCTGTGCTCACCGCCACAATGCCAAGTTGTTGTGGCTGGTTGCCAGGGTGTTGCTATGTTGTTGCTATAGAGGTCTGAATGTTTTTTAGCATGTTGCTTGCTATTGTTGGGGTTTTTGGGTGGTTGCTTATTGCAAGAATCAATAACATGATAATCATTTCCTTTTTTCCCCCCACTTTATCAATGTATTAAAAAAATGCATTAAAAAATTCTTACACACAGTGATTTGAATACACATCTTTTAACATGAGCATGTTTTTAAATTCTGAAATAAATTTTATTTCGATATATTTTGGATGCATAAAGTAAAAACAAAACTGTCCTGATATCATTATGAATAAAAAAAAAGCCTAATTTAAAGAATGAAATAACAAAATGAAGTAGTTTGGCATTATTATTATTATTAATTTCTTAGGGGAAAGTATTTAAATGTAACTTTTTGTCAATGTCAAGCTGAAATCATGTAGTGCGACCCCTCCCCCGCAACATAAAAAAAGGTTCAACTTTAAAAAAAACAAAACATTACAAGCAAGGTTAGTTAAAGGGTCTGGGTCTGATTATCAAATGTGAAGGGTTCATGACACAATGAAAAGCAGTGGCAGATCATTTTAGATTCTAGAAAATGAAAATGTTTTTTCACTTAGCTCATATTGAAGGCTATGCTATTCTCTCACAGATGCTGCTGTTTTATGTAGCTGGGCATTTATTTAATGATTTTACCCTAAAGTGTCCTGTTTGATTTTGATTTGAGTACTGTCCCCAAACTGTTATAACAAAGCCAGAACCTCACAATTCTCCAGAATCTCAGTGTATGGTGTAACATAAAGATGTGTCTCCACAGAATAATTGGAATAGTCAAACTTGTTCATTAGAACAGAGTGTTCACATACATTTGGCTATTTAGTGTGCTTTCATTATATTTTAGTATTTAAGTAACTCTTCTTCTAGGTCCTTTCTCCTTTGTCAGGTGTGAGTAAGGGTTGGCTGGAGTGAAAAGTGAACTCTATTAAGGCTGTCCGGTATGCCTGGGGTCTCTGGGGATCCACAGATCCACAATGTCCTATTATAACCCACATGGGCTAGGTCCTCTGCCCTACAAGCCCCTGCCAAGAGCCCAAGGGAGGTTGACGTTGGAATAGGCCAATTACTACTGACATGGTAGTCTTAAAGAGCCAGTGCCTATTCTGTAACACCATGTTCATACTTGTCATTACAGAGGACTCAAAAACACTCAGGCATTTGAATTGGCATTAGAATGACATTTTGCAGTTGAGTATACATATTGTTGTGTATATGTGTATATATACAATATATATATATATATATATATGTGTGTGTGTGTGTGTGTGTGTGTGTGTGTGTGTGTGTGTGTGTGTGCGTGTGTGTTTGTGGGTGGGTGGTTCAGGCATTCCCTATGTTACCCACAAAGATGGTAATATCCAAAATCCTTGGGCTTGTGGGTAGGTTTAGGGTTAGGGGATAATAAAGTTTGTACAGTATACAACTTATTATGTATTATTATTATTCCCAGAAGTAACATATATTTTAAGTAACATCTATTACTCATTATTTGATCAAAAAGTTAATATATAATATTAACATTTTGTTTAATTTTATAATATTAAAAATGTAATATTATCATATTAAATACAATATATACACCAGGGGTCAAACGTTTGAAATAATTAAAATGTTAAATGTCTTTGAAAGAAGTATCTTATGTTTACCAAGGCTGCATTTATTTAATTGAAAATACAGTAAATATTGACAAATTTTATTACATGTTAAAATATGTTTTCTAGTTAAATTTATTTTAAAATGTAATTTATTTCTTATAGTTATCAATGTTCAATCTTTTTTTTTTTTGTGCTGATTAATATTTTTGTGGAAACTGAGACACATTTCTTTTTTTTAGGATTCTATGATATAGAAAGTACCAAAAGAACAGCATTTATTTGAAAGATAAATCTTTTGTGACATTATAAATGTCTTCACTGTCACTTGAATCAGTTTAATCTGTCCTTGTTGAATAAAAATATTACTTCATATATACACTGTATATATACACACACACTCACCTAAAGGATTATTAGGAACACCATACTAATACTGTGTTTGACCCCCTTTCGCCTTCAGAACTGCCTTAATTCTACGTGGCATTGATTCAACAAGGTGCTGAAAGCATTCTTTAGAAATGTTGGCCCATATTGATAGGATAGCATCTTGCAGTTGATGGAGATTTGTGGGATGCACATCCAGGGCACGAAGCTCCCGTTCCACCACATCCCAAAGATGCTCTATTGGGTTGAGATCTGGTGACTGTGGGGGCCATTTTAGTACATTGAACTCATTCTCATGTTCAAGAAACCAATTTGAAATGATTCGAGCTTTGTGACATGGTGCATTATCCTGCTGGAAGTAGCCATCAGAGGATGGGTACATGGTGGCCATAAAGGGATGGACATGGTCAGAAACAATGCTCAGGTAGGCCGTGGCATTTAAACGATGCCCAATTGGCACTAAGGGGCCTAAAGTGTGCCAAAAAAACATCCCCCACACCATTACACCACCACCACCAGCCTGCACAGTGGTAACAAGGCATGATGGATCCATGTTCTCATTCTGTTTACGCCAAATTCTGACTCTACCATCTGAATGTCACAACAGAAATCGAGACTCATCAGACCAGGCAACATTTTTCCAGTCTTCAACTGTTCAATTTTGGTGAGCTCTTAAATTGTAGCCTCTTTTTCCTATTTGTAGTGGAGATGAGTGGTACCCGGTGGGTCATGCTGTTGTAGCCCATCCGCCTCAAGGTTGTGCGTGTTGTGGCTTCACAAATGCTTTGCTGCATACCTCGGTTGTAACGAGTGGTTATTTCAGTCACAGTTGCTCTTCTATTAGCTTGAATCAGTCGGCCCATTCTCCTCTGAGCTCTAGCATCAACAAGGCATTTTCGCCCACAGGACTGCCGCATACTGGATGTTTTTCCCTTTTCACACCATTCTTTGTAAACCCTAGAAATGGTTGTGCCTGAAAATCCCAGTAACTGAGCAGATTGTGAAATACTCAGACCGGCCCGTCTGGCAACAACAACCATGCCACGCTCAAAATTGCTTAAATCACCTTTCTTTCCCATTCTGACATTCAGTTTGGAGTTCAGGAGATTGTATTGACCAGGACCACACCCCTAAATGCATTGAAGCAACTGCCATGTGATTGGTTGATTAGATAATTGCATTACTGAGAAATTGAACAGGTGTTCCTAATAATCCTTTAGGTGAGTGTATATGGATGGACCATGTGACACTGAAGACTGGAGTAGTGATCACATGCATCACAGGAATAAATTACATTTTTAAAATATATTAAAATTGAAAACAGTTGTTTTAAATTGTAATAGTATTTCTGTTTTATTACTTCTATTATTTCTGTTATTACTTCTATTATTTACTTTTATTATTTCTGTAAAATATTACTGTTTTACGGCATTTTCCATCTAATAAATGCAAGTTTGGTGAGCATAAGAGACTTCCTTCAAAAACATTAAAGTCACCCTGTAGTCAATCATTTTATCCCTTAAAACTCACCTTTGATCACCAAAATTACATAATTATTTAAAAGTTTTTTCCTTGAAAAAAATGTCTTCATACCTTAAAATAGCTTGATAGCTTGAATGTAACTCTACACCCTTTCCTCATTTAGTAAACGCTCTATGAATATGCAAATTAGCCCTGCCTTCACAGAATCTCAGTAGTTGACCTGATTGGTTACAAGATAGTGTGTGGCATCAGAAACACCAGCGATTTCAAACCGTGTTTTTGAGGCCGTCTTTGGTTCACTGAAGTTTTACATTTGCTCATTTGGCAGACGCTTTTATCCAAAGCGGCTTACATTGCATTTCAAGGTACATTTACACTCTTGTCAGTTCTTGCTTTCCCTGGGAATCGAACCCATGACCGCTCTACTTTTTAAGCTACAGGAAAGTTTTAAGGAGAAAATACTCAGCAATGGTGTTGACTTATGAATTTGCACATGGTTTGTCTTAAAGCATATTAAAACACCACATAGACATATAAACAACATTAAAAGCTTGATTTTCACCACAGGGGGACTTTAAAAATCTTGATCACTTAAGTCACATTCGGAGATATGCAGTATGTCATGCAGTGTTCATTCAGCTGTATTCAAGTATTCCATTCAGAACGCAGCGAACGTGAATGCATTGGAAATGGCTACTATCAATAGTGATGTCCTTCCTGACCTCTTGTCTGAACAAATTCAGCCCTTTGGGAGAAATCCATCCATTTCCTTTGTTAGCTGAAATTAGAGTGAACATGGTTTCTTGCTGTTCTGCTCTATTTGAATTGAATTTCAGTTTGGTATAAAAAAAGGGGGGGAGCTCATTAAAAGGAATACGCATGGAGACGGATGTCACCTCTTTTCATCCAGCGCGAAGCTCGATCTCGCCACGAGCGCTGTTATGCTAATGTAGTCCAAAAAGAAAGGAAGACAGTTAGATAAAATTCAATTAGCCAACAAAACCTGCACAATGAAACAGGAGACTGCTATACATCCTCTCTAAAGAGCAAACTGTCATACTGCCTTGGACTTCATGAAATATGGATGGATGAAGCGTAGAGTAATTTTTAGTATTTGTTCAGGCGGCGACAGAACCTCAGCTAGCTTCAAGGCACATGTCTATTGAATGGCAGACGGCCTTAAAAGCATCCTCTTAATAAATCAAGTGCACTGAAGCATTAAGTTTTAGTATGATCTCAATGTCATGTTGTGCTTCTATTTTAAGGAAACAAAATGAGGGAAATGCATTAGGTTGACAGGACGAGTTTTTGCTAATGTGACTCAAGGCCTCCGTTGGATGATGTGGTCTCGTCTGTGACACCGGGGTCACTCCATCGAGTACTGGCGGCAGTTATCAAAGCAGACAGCCCAGCGATCTTTAATGTCAGCGAGCGCAGTGACGGCATCTCTTTGTGCCCTCACATTTCGGTCTGCACCGCCCCTTACCCCATCGCCATTACCCATCCCCATCAACAAACACTGTCTCTTCAGCCTTTGTTCCGTTACAAGCTAATTTATGTGATTCGCTTCAGTTTTTCATCTGCGGTATTTCATGATATATAATGCTGACAACTTCCTTAAAGATAAAATAACACCCAGTTTCTTATTTGGAAAATTTAGCAAATTTGTTATATCATATTCCGGACAGCAACATAGTGTCGGCCCAGATCCGGCCCACATCTGGTACACATTCCAGACGGCCCGGATGTGGGCCAACACTATGTTGCTGTCTGGGATGTGATGTAACAAATTTCCCCAAAAAAATTTATTCCTAAATTAAATTACCATTGTGAAAATAAGTCACCTTTATTTATATAGTGCTTTTACAATATACAGATCGTTTCAAAGCAGCTTGATATTGATAAACATGAAAATGGTGCATTTCGGCTGTTTTTCAGCTAAAGTCAGTTCAGTGTTGATTCAGTTCCAGTGTAAAATCATCAATTTTTATTTTAGTTCATTTTATCTATAAAGGAGTTCTGCAAAAAAAAAAAAAAATGATGTCATCATACATTGTGGTCTGTTCTCCCGAATTTAATTTACGATATTCCATTAATAATTCACTGGAATGCACGAAGAATCTCTTGTTATTCTCCTCAAATCCTCACGTCTCTTTCCAGGTTTGTTTTCACAGGTGCAATTTATAATCTGTCAAAATGACGGAAATCACTTTGAAATAGTGTACGTAATGCTGAAGTTAATGAACATTTTTGATTAAGCCTTGTTATTACAATACAGATATATATATATATATATTTGCCTACTACAGTGATATTTAACCAAAGACTCGCGCTTTTGGGGCTATTTTTGGTCTGTTGAAAGTACCTTGTTGATTCTTTTAAACTTTTAAATGTCATTTTAATGTTCGATGGTTGAAGGGTGAGTCGATTAATGTCATCTCATTGTGACACTTTTTTAACGTATTGCGTTCATAGAGCGAGCCTTTCACTGATTGTTTACAGCTTAACGGAAGTTACACCCATAATTCGCGCAAAGCGTCATGGGGCGTCGGAATAAGGTGGATAGGAAAACAAACTACTGTACAATAGAACAAAGAACACAAATGAAATAGACCTACCTGAAAAACTTCAAGCACTAGAAATACTACACAAATTGTATAAAGTAATCAAATGTATAAAAAAACATTGTATAGTCTTCACAGCGTAAATTAAATATACATTTTGTTACGAATATACAATTCTCATTAAAGTTACAAAAGTGATAAGAGAAGTGAGAGATTTTCTCTCATTTGTTGTTTGATTAACATTAATGAAAAAGACGACAACAGGTATTAGGCTACTGTCACTTTAGGACCGAATGCAAAGATCCAATATACTGATTCACATGCATTTTCATTCTCAACTGTTTATATTCACTGTGTTTACGAGGATAGTTCCAAAGGAGGGCATTTTGACATAAGTATGTATATATAACTCTTCAAGCCCAAATAGGAGGCACAAAGCATTTAGTACACTTGTTTATAAACTGCGATGCTTAAAAACACCTGCAAATGATACGCTTTCGTGACCACGTCATGTGAGCGTAACTATGGAAGATTGTTTATCTTACAATTCTGACTTTTTTCTCGCAAGTTATGAATTGCAGAATTGCGTGATATAAACTTGCAATTACAAGTTATAAAGTTTTAATTGCGTGATTTAAACTTGCAAACTTATAAAGTCAGTCTATTTTCCCTCAGAATTGGACTTTATAACTCATTATAGTCGCAATTAATTATCTCTGCGTAAAAAAGGGTTGTGTAACTAAGTACACTGGAATTTTTTTTTACAAACAATTAGAAAGAAACGGCAAATAACACATTGAATTAAATGTGAAATTTTGATCCCGCACACTATCAATACTTGCAATATCAAAAAATATTTATTAGCAACGTTTCGGTCTAATGACCTTCATCAGGCATATACCTGATGAAGATCATGAGACCGAAAATTTCCTAATGAAAGGCACTTTCCACAAATGTAGGTTAAAATTGGTGTCCAATTATGTAAATAAAGCCACAAAACACATATTTTTAATTGTATCAAAACATCACATTTAACTTTTAAATGTCATTTTAATGTTCGATGGTTGAAGGGTGAGTCGATTAATGTCATCTCATTGTGACACTTTTTTAACGTATTGCGTTCATAGAGCGAGCCTTTCACTGATTGTTTACAGCTTAACGGAAGTTACACCCATAATTCGCGCAAAGCGTCATGGGGCGTCGGAATAAGGTGGATAGGAATACAAATACAAATATCCAGATCAAATATAAAACTTGTTTTGTTTGTTTTATGGCAAGTATAAATGTATCAATGCCTATTAATCAAATTATGGTCCCAAACTTGCTAGTCATACTGAGAAAAAGTTGAATTTTGGTTACATTTGCAACCTTTTTACTTGCAACCAACCAATTCACGAATATGTGTAAATATTTTTTTTATTTACTTGATGTTAATGTGATGCTTATTGCTAGAAAATAATCACAAATCATGGTTTCAAACTATTTAGTCATGTCCAAAATTGCAGGGTTGCCAAAAAAAAGCATATTTATCAAATACAATTAACATTAGAAATATAGTATATTAAATAATTTACAATCATACAAAAATTTGTTTAAAATGATAAAAATGCATTTGTTTTTAAAAAGTCCTATTTTGTACTTATTTCACAGAAAGTAAGACAAAAACGTCATCCTAACATACTCCTATGCATTACTTACTCTATAATGTATTAGTCCAGCAAGCTAATGTACTCTGAGAAGCTAGAGAAGATTTTGACAATCATACAGTATAATACATATAGTAGGCTACAATAATACAACAGACAAAGATGTCTCGGTTAAACGTCGTCGATTAAGATGCAAGACATTTTCAACAGCTCTTGTCAGCTTCTCCATATCTCATTTCAATCTCAGGGAAGACTAAAATACAAGCTAATCTCACAAAGTCTGCCACAGTAATTACAGTCAATTTATACTAATCACAATTATCATCAGGCTTTTCATCATCAAGACAAAATGATGGCACTGTTACCAATCCACTTTCTGTCTTATGAGTTAATAATGGCAATACACAGCCCATAGATTCTATTTGACCTTGGAGGAAGGATGTGGCGTTTGAACGCGGCCGCTAAAATTAGCACACTTGCTTGGCCAAGGCTTCAATTAAGACGAGCGGAGACGATTCCACGACTGCACCTTCTGTGTCTGTCTGAGAGGAAGAAAGAAAAAAATACAGGAAACGGAGAGAAACAGACAGATCCCTGTTACCTCAGGCAGTCCATCTCCTCAGTGTTTTCTGATAAATATTTGCATGCCTCCAGGACCAGCGTTCATGACAGTATATCTTATAATGATTTTTTTTTACCTGCAGTAGATAAGAAAAATGAAGTCTAGAGGTTTATTAACATCATTCTCATATGAATCAGATACTATATATCGACTTTGGCCTACTTCCTTAAGCCTCACAGACCCAAACATTGATTAAACTAATGATACATTTTCATAAATATCTAGTTCAGTCATGAAACTCTAGAGGGCCAAGGCTGATAGGACCATACATGCAATCTGCAAGCAATCACATCATTTACCACATGGCACAAGCTGATTGGCCTCCGCTGATCCTGCAGCCAATGATTGCTAATGTCAATTTTTAAATAAATGAGCAAAACTAAAAAGGATAAGCACAAAATGTTTAACATAAATAAGGTTAAAATGATACCATTTTATTTCAATTAATATAATGTTATTAATTACATCAATGACCATGATGTGTGACTTTAAATTGAAAATGTTTTCTTCCAAAATTTCTGAGTACTTTAAGTAGATTTAACCCACAACAATTGACAAAAGCTATCATTTAATGGCTTTAATGCGGCGCAGGCATACGATTAGGCAGAAGCTGGTGTCCAGCGGATGCAAGGAATGCTGAGCTTCACTCTCCTCTGGCTTTTTGTGTTATGAAGTTCCACGGCCACTTCAGCCATCAGAACCAAAACACAAGCATGTGTGATGATGGGCTTTACTGTAGATTCAGGACTGCTGTTACTCTCTTCCTCCTGAAAGACGTTGTTTGTTAAACTAAAAGTAATGTAAGTTTAATAATGACCCATGACACGTCTTCTTTTCCTGATTAACAAACGTGATACCTCCCCCTTGGCCCAGTTCCAAATACTGACAACCTTGTCTAGAGATCATCAATTAGCTGAGTGCGGTCCCGATCCAGACCCAAGATTTGTTATATACATACTGCAATTTGTTTATCTTAAATTAATATAATTTTAACCAGTATTTTTTTTTCCAATAATGTGAAGCTTCCTTGTCAGGGTATAATGATCTAACAGAATCCAAATTTGTAACTATTTTAATCGTATCAAACTTAGTAAACTTTCTACTTCCCACCTCTGAAGTCGTGATTATGAGATCATTGCACTCAAGTGCTTTGTTGTCGGAAAGAACAGGGACCATGGAGGACACCCGTCACAAGGTGAGGATGAAGACTAAGGTACAAAAGATCCAATTAAAAAGTGATTTTAATAATACGATAAAATCAGGAAGTGTAACAGAGCGTGCATGAAACAAAGGTTAACGCACACAACACGCAAAAGTCGACCGACATCTGTGGGTGCACAGGGAAGAACTTAAATACATGATGGTATTGAACTGAATGATGAGCAGATGATTCGTCAATGATGTGATGATGATTAGGGTCCATGGTTACTGATGAGTGGCGGGAAAATGAAACAAAGGAACGCATGTGATGAATGAAAACTAACTGAAAGTCCATTAAAGTGAAACTAAAGATGAATAAGTCCAGATAACCGTTACAGAATGCCCCCTCCTAGTAAGCGCGACCTCGTGTCATAGTAGCAGAGGTGAGGGAGTGATGGAGAGGGCTGAGGCGATGACACAGGTAGGACAAGAGATGAGGGTATGGTGCAATACGGACGACGAGACCCCGGCGTTTCCTCCGGGGTCGATGGTGGTGAAACGGGGTCTGGGTCTGGCAGCATTCTGGACCGTGGGTAGACACTCTCCAGACACCGGATGATAGCATCCATTCAATTCAATCCAGAGGGATCTTGGAGGTCTAAGACGTAATGGTAATTAGCCCCGATCCAGAACAGTGACTTCAGGGCATAGTCGTCCAAGGGGCTGTGAAGGTTTTTTTCTGTGAAGGTAAAAAAGTCCAGGCTCTGGAATTCTCGTTAAATACAGGCTATTTTCACTGTATATACAAATACAATACGCTTCAAATGATCATTCATATTTGTAAATATGTACAACTTTAACGACAAGACAAGGCGATGTAGCTGTTGTGGAAAAATCGAAGAAAGAATACCAGTCAAAACCGCAATCATTCTCACCTCCGCCATGTTTAAAGTTCGTGGCCTGCCCATCTCGGGAACTTGGGTATCAAAATTATTCCAGAGCATCCCAGTTGCAAATACGACTTGAGAGGGCGTTTATGTCCATTTACTTTAAAACTCATATTTAGGATAATTCTGATTGCATGTGAAGGCAGCATTACACCATGTGCAAAAAGCCCGCCTTGTTGGCAGAGGCTATTTACACTAACTCTGCCCATCATTGTCTGAATGAGCCAGACAACATTATAAAAGAAATCACACTGCTGCCATTGCATACCCCCGTATTGAGGTGGCACCTACTGTCGCGGAGTGAGCTGAATTTTTATTCAGCCCACCTGAACAGACAAAACGCATTTGAAAATCGAACCAAATTTATGTTGGTGTGAGGAGGCCTTTAGATTGCATGGGCATCTGTGCTTTGTAATGAGGTTTCTCTCAATCCTGTTCTAAATGTTCCAGCACGTTGACAGCAGATGTGAGAAAGCTGGTGCAGACAGCTGTGAAGAGAAATAAAAATAAACATGCTGAACAGAGATGCCATCAAAGATTATTCAACGTCAGTCAACTTCATTCTTTGAGTTCTCATCTCAAAGCTCCATTCAGCCAAACGATGAAGCCATAAACATTAAAGCCTCTTTTATCAGGCTGTACTGAATACGTCCATTGCTGGGGATATATATGCCAACGGGCCTTAAAAAGCCTTCTACATTAGCCCAAAGGAATATTAACTCTTTTAATTCCATTGTACTTTAGTGGTTGTTTGTTCAGGATTCGAATACCAAGATCATTCTCCTCTAATGGTTCTCTATGGAGTGAGCCTGTTATTCATTGTATGTGGCTGGAGATTTTGAAGTCCTTTTCTTACTTTACGAGTGCTGATGAGAGTACAAAAGCTTACTTTTCTCAGGAAGACTACAGTGATAAATAGTGTATTGATGAGCTTATTGATGATTTGTTGTTTACTAGGTAAAAAAGTCAATACAGAAACAGCAAAGTCTTATTTGGCCAATGTAGACACAAATCTGGATTGGCCGTTAAGCCTTTTAGAACAAAGACATGAAGCCACAGTTCATGATTTGAATATAGTTGTCAATTAATGACTTTTCAGATTAGTAGTCTATGCTCAAAGCTGAAGAATTCTTGTAGCATTAATTCTACATGTGTGCAGGAAGTCTATAATTAAAGCGCTAATATTTTATTTAAATGTTTAAAGAAAATCTCAGATTCTTTATGGCTAACAATAGACTAATTTGCCTTTCTCTCTTGTGCTCTGTAATATCATATAGGGGTGTTGTGCGTGTGGACATCAGCCTGCAGGATGTGGATATTGATCAGTGCTCTGCAAATGGATGGTTTGCAGGAACACACAGGTGCAACCTCACCACAATGGAGGTGAGTCCATCTTCAAGCTCTTGCTTCAGTGACACTCAAAAGATTTAGCTTATTTGAAACATTCCAGGTGACCAGTCCACACTTTTAGTTGCTTGACAATATGAGGAATAGTTCATGTCACAGCCCTTGTGGGAAAAAAGTCCACTTGATTGTATTAAATGTGCACTTGCTGTGTGCTTCAAATCTTAAAAGTATAATATAGACAATATAATATTAATGACATAAAAGGCCACTTAAGTTTAAAGGGATACTCAACTGTTGAGTTTTACCGTTTTTGAATCCATTCAGCCGATCTCTGGTTCTGGCGGTACCACTTTTAGCATAGCTTAGCATACATCATTGAAGTGGACAAGACCATTAGCATTTCTAAAAAAAAAAATGACCAAAGAGTTTAGATATTTTTCCCATTTAAAACTTTACTCTTCTGTAGTTACATCGTGCACTAAGACCGACGGAAAATGTAAAGTTGCGATTTTCTAGGCTGATATGGCTAGGAACTATACTCTCATTTCTGCGTAATAATCAAGAACGGTAAAACTCAAATGGTAAAACTCAACAGTTTAACTCTGGGGGTGTTGTAAAATGAGCCTATTTCCAAAAAAAGTGGAGTATCCCTTAAAGAGAGTACACTTTCATGTCTTTATCTTAACACAAAGTGCACTTTGTAAAACGGTTTTACTTTAAAGTACTTTTTAAAGAAGCAACTTTAACGTTTTTTGATGCGTTTACTAACATAAACCACATTTTAACTGTAGTGTGTCATTTGATATTCAATATTTTAAATGTAATAGATTGCACCATTATCATTATATATATATATATATATATATATACATGACAAGTATACATGGCATGTTTCCTTAGAAATGGCATTAAAGTTTATTTTAGTGTACCATAAATACATTTAGCAGTACATTTGTTTTAAAGACAATAGAAGTAATTATGAAATTACATATGAAGATGTATTTAAGCCCTACTTAAGTGGTTCAGCTAATTGTATTTAATATAAATTTAAACTATAATACTTTTTTGTTTTATTTTTTATTTAAGAAAAAAAAAAACACACCATAAAAGTACTTTAAAAGTAGTCAATATATTATATTATATTATATTACATTATATTATATTATATTATTATATCATTCAAAAATAGGGCTGTAAGTACAAGTAGTCCACACAACTTCCAAATCTTTGTATATGATATAGGATAGCTTTTAAACAGCTCAAAAGAGTAAACAATAATAATGCTGTGTCAATACAATTAATGCTAAAAGCCATTGATTCTCTCATGTCGCTGTTAATACTCTCCTAAAACAGGGATGTCCAATCCTGCTCCTAGAGAGCCACTGTCCTGCAGAGTTTTTCTCCAACCCAATTAAACACACCCTAACCAGCTAATCAAGATCTTTTTATGTATACTAGAAACTTCCAGGCAGGTGTGCTGAGGCAAGTTGGAGCTAAACTCTGCAGGACAGTGGTCCTCTAGGAGCAGGATTGGACATCCCTGTCCTAAAACATTCAGACTTGTTAGGCATTATTTGCAGACCATGTTGCTTTGTGTTTGGTGTCAGTTGCATCATAAGATACACATGAACCAATGTTGTTTGACATCAAAACTTTGGATAAATGATGTTAGAATATTCATTTTTGGATGAACTATTCCTTTAATATCTCTGGTTCGCTGCAGAACATAAACAATTTGAACTCTCCAGGACCTCTTACGGCAGTCAAAAAATCACATCATTGCACAGCAGCATGCCATCTCAAATTCTGGTTTCAGCCCTTGATTCATGGTGTTCATCCTGCTGTTATTTTGAATAACAAAAGACATTTTTTATATATATCTTTGACCTTCTGGATCAACAGTGAATGATTTTGCTGTGTCTTAATCCTGTTAACCTGATGCTTGGAGGATTGCAGTTATAAAGAGAATAGATTTTTAAGGTCTGGCTCCTTCATAATGGATGTGATGTAATAGATTGCACTGGGTGCACTGAATAATTGAGAAAGCTCTTTGTGTGCTCGGCCTCCTGATGGACACTGCACAGTGTGCGTGTGCGAGACACAGTCGAGCGTACCACACATAGCGACACAGCATCTTCACTTTATGCAATTGAATTGTGACCTCTGTCATAATAGCTCCCATCTTCCCCTCGTAGCACAGGTCTGGTGACGGTGATGCGGACTATAAATAGAGCTCAAAACTGCATTTCAATCAGGAGTTTTGTTGTAATGTGATATAGCTGCTTTGTACCAGAGGGCCCAACGTATGCAAAAAAGCTGTAATACGTTCTCATTATCTCGGATGTCTGACGCTCAAACTACAGCCCACATGCCACTGATCCTGTTTACGCCAAACCAGAGATTTCCTACTTCATCAGACCAAGAATATCATTAGCAAAGACTTCCGGAATGTGTAATCCGATACTGCATATGCATGTAGCCATTGTGGTTTAAGGTCTGGTTTTGCATGCTAAAACATCCTACTATGTAAGACAAGCATCACTGTTTTTATTGCTAATTATAGCCTTATTGATCTAAACAAACTCTAACCTTGAGTATTAAGCTTTGATGTGTAGTTTTTGTGCTACTCGCATAATAATAACATCAATTAAATAATGCAGCTAATTAAGGATATCTAGGCTATTACTCTTCTAAGAAATCAGATATAGTTTGTTTGTCTGGTTGATGATGAAATGGGTGGAAACATCCCATAAACAGACTTGATGGTGGCCTCTTTTGACTTGAGTCAGTGAGAAACCACCCAGAGACCTCCAAGGAAAGACACAGAACATCTCAGCATCCACCATAGTAACCATACAGAACACCCAAGCAATCACATAACATAAATAAATCAGAACACCTATGGCCCTAGCAACCATCACTGTAAGAACGGAACTCAGAACAACATAGCAATTGCATAGCAATGCACTGACAACCACTTAGAACAATCTAGCAACCACATAACAAAACTCTGGAAACCTCCCAGAACACCCTGACAACCATCTAATATGGCCCCAAAAAACACTCAGAACTCAATGTTTACATGTTACATTTATGCATTTGTCAGATGCTTTTATCCGAAGCATCTTACATTGCACTCAAAGTATATGTATTTCTGTAATTCTCTATCGCATCCTCGCCAGTAGGACTGCGATCTTCGCACGCATGACAGGGGAACGTTCACTCAACAACGAAGTGTAACGAACACCGCTGAACTTGGGCGGACGCCGGCCGAACTGAATCGTATAGCCGAGTCTGATGGTGCGGAGGAGCCAGCTGGACCGGTTGGGAAGCACTTTCCAGGCTTCCACGAACCGGGCCAGGGGGACCAGAGGCACCACAGACCGCGTCGCCGAAGAGCCCAACCTGGGAAATGGGGGAGTCCAGGAACCAAAACTTGTCGGTCTCCCTCATATCGGCCAGCTGGAGCCAGAGATGGCGCTCCTGGACCACTAGAGTGGACATCACCAGAGCGACCGCGTGAGTCGCAACCTTCTTGCTCCGGAGGGCAAGGTCGGTTGTGGTGCGGAGCTCACCCATGAGCTCACTACCCCATGCATGTCCATGAGTGCTTTGGCCTTGAGCCCCGAATGAAACGGCTGGTTGGTCCACTACAGAGGGACCAGCACGTTCAGTAGGGAGCTCCACCGGCTGCGCAGTAGCTCTCTTCTGGGGTGGGCCAGATGGGGCGCTAGAGCAGGGCATGGGAATGGGGACTCCACCTTCACGGATGAAGACGGGTCTTGATCTCAACACCGAGATGGTGTCATGTTCCCACAATGAGAACATGAACCATCCACAAAAGCTGCTTCAGCGTGCTGAATGCCCAAACACGTTATGCATCTATTGTGACCGTCAGCTGGGGACAGGGAACGACTGCATCCAGAAATGCACGGGTGGAATGGCATCTTGAAAAAGACGTAGACGTAGGCGTGTTGCTCTTTCAGGAAATGGGACTCTCACCAGTGCCGGAGCACACAGGAGAATGACCGTGGGAACATTGACAGGGGATGGTGCATCCTGTACCAGTGAAGCACTCATTCTTCGCCCTCTAACCAGCCGTCAAACAAACAAACACAAAGAGAATGCTGTTAAAACAGCAGTTGAGAGCTCAGAAGCTCACGATCACCGCTGCACTCGCGCTGTAGTACCGCCAGCACCAGGAGAGCCTTCCAGAAGAAGCACCGACACACTCGCTCGTTGAAAGAATCAACACTCTTCAGAGACATCGACATGAAGACCGATTGGCTCCGAAGCGAAAGACAAATGGTGCGTGCATCTGCTTCTGTATTTATACCTGCGCTGCGGGGTGGAGCGCGAGATGCAAATCTCCTACGGCAATGTGCATTGGCTCAGTTTATCAATACTCGAAGATGACAGGCTCCCTGAGCGTGATCCCAATCAGTACGGTACTACGTCGAACGTGACCGAACTGAAAGGGAACACCCTAGTTATGTAGCAATGCAAAACTATGGTTGCATTATAAAAAACACAGCGTGAGCCAGTAGAGAGACCAGTATAGACAATGATGACCAGGAGTTGAGTTTCAATCAATTTTAGGAATATGCAAATGCATTTGCCTGTGTGACATCACAACTGCAATATCCAAACTGTTTTTGGAGCTTGATTAAATAAATGTTACATTAAATACATTTGTTTATAATGAGGAGGCCGTTTTAGGGATTTTCTTAAGGTACAGAGACCTCTTCTATGTCAAAAGATCAAGGCAAATTTGATTTCTCATGTCATGCCATGACCCCTTTAAAAGTTGTTAAAAAAAGAAATCTTCGGAAAATGTAAAAAATCTTGTGGCATTTTTTGTTTTTCTGTGCTGTACACCCAACCAGACAAGAGTAAACAGCATATCCGTACAGTTAGTCATACAATAAGGCCAAAATTAGACAAGACAGACAAATATCCGTCAGGGTATAAATAGTCTGTAGAAAAGCAGAAAGTGCCTAACACACAAACATGCATGACTGAAAGACAGGTTTTCTATTTGGAGATTGGTGAAATAGCCATGCTATTTTCAGCGGCACTTTGAATTGATCTTTTCCTGGTGAGTCACACACCTGCTGGTTTTGCATTGATCATACGCTGCTGTTATTGTAACTTTAAGGCACTGAACTTAACAGATGAGCCTGTGCGTTTGAACCCCCTCTGAAGTTTGATATTTAGAAATACATCCACCAGTGGAGTAATTACTTTTCCTTCCATTTATGTCTCTCTGTAGGTTGTGTTAAAGAAAAAAAGATTTAGTGTGAAATGAAATATCCGTTGAGCCTTTTTTTTTTGTGCTCGCTGTATGACAGGGATGTATGGTTTCGATAGGCAGTTGTACTAATGAGGAAACGAGGCACAGAGAAGCTCAGAGGAAGTGCCATTAAAGAGAGCCATCGTTTATAACCTTGTGTCTCGGCAGGCCTGATATTCTTTACTAACCTCACAGTATAGACTTTTATGAGTAAACTACTCTCCCTTATACAATTCTGCTCTAAAAGTAGAAGCACAGATTAAGTTTGCAAATTTATAAAGGACACGTGGAAAGAAAATCTTGTGTTTCAAAGAGGCAGGAATATGGGTGCTTTTTAAAAGTATATCAAACTAAATGAAAAATGTGATTGGTGCTTGTCTGTGCAATACTTTTCTCCACAATAACATGAGGCTTTTGTGGTGGTTGCTGTGGGCTTTACCAAAGTCCCTTTAAGACAAGAAATTTCAATCTTTGAAAACTCCTCTCGGGCATGCAAGTGCAGCTCCTTTCTTTTTGAATGGGAAAACATCAAATTCTCCAAAACTGTTCGCCAAACTTACGATTAAATTTCATATTTGAAATCACCAATTAAATCTGAAAACAATTGTCTCATAAATGTTGTTTTCTAAACGCTCGAATCATGACAGAAATCATTTTTCCGGCTGGATCAAGCTAATGCACATGTGCAGTGGAAGCGCGCGTCTGATGGCAGCCGCAGTGACGTGATGACTTTACCAATCGGCGATTGGCTCTTATTTAGAAGGCGGGACTTATTCCGCCATATTGAGCTTTGCACTTTTCCCCATTCAAAACAATACGAGTGACGCGTCTTGTGTAATTCTATAGTCTTTGGCTTTACTGTGTGTTCTTACTGGATGTTACATGGTTGCTCAGGAGTTCTGGCCAGTGGTTGCTAGTATATTGTTATGCAAATAAAATCCAATGCTTAATGTCAAAAATGTAGGAGGAACAGCTCACACCGAAGTCACTTTCAAACCAAGCAGTTTTCTGCATTGCAAACTAAGCATGGGGAAGTTACTGGATTATACCCGCAAAAATTCACCAATGGTAAATATGATCTCACCTTTAGTCAAGAGAGCTCAACTTCAAGTTTCTGACGTATTTTGAGGCTGGTTGTACTAGGCTACAGGACAGTACGTTTCTTAGTTGAAGTATAAGACTTTACGGTAAAGGCTACATTAATCCGGATACATTTGAAAACGTCTCAGGTTACTACTGTAACCATAGTTCCCTGAGAAAGGGAACGAGACGATGCGTCACTTGACGCTTTGGGAACGCCCCCAGCGTGAATGCGTCTGAGCATCAATGTCAACTAGTCCAATGGAAAGAATGAGCGTCACGGGCGGGTGACGTCATGACCAGGAAGGCATAAGAGCACATCCGGTGAAACGCGGCATTAGCTTCAAAAAGTCGAAGCGAGCCGATCACAGGGATGCAGGAAGTATGGCAGGGTGACGCATCGTCTCGTTCCCTTTCTCAGGGAACTATGGTTACAGTAGTAACCTGAGACGTTCCCTTTCGAGGGAACTCGCGATGCGTCACTTGACGCTTTGGGAACGAGAATACCCAAAACGCCAGAATTCCAAGTACCTGAGTGTCAGTCTGTTGGAACTAAGCACTAAGCACCTGAGAAGCTGGGGCAGCATCCAGGTCCAAACTGTAAAACCTGACGAATGTGAGCGGTGAAGACCAGCCTGCCGCATCACAAACGTCTTGGAGAAAAATCCCAAATAACAAGGCTTTAGAGGCCGCCATACCCCTCGTTGAGTGAGCTCTGACCACCAAGGGACACGGATGGTCAGAGTACTCGTATGCAAGTGAAATAGCATCGACTATCCACTTACTAACCGTCTGTTTAGAAGCAGGAAGACCCTTCTTAGGTGATCCAAAGCAAATAAATAACTGGTCGGACTTCCTCATTGAAGATGTCCAATGAACATAAGTATCCAGTGCTCGCACTGGACACAAGAGGTTCAGCCTTTCCTGGTCCGCAGATGTAAAAGGAGGACAGAAACCTGCAGCACAATAGGCCTCGGAATAATGGTAGGCACCTTTGGAACATATCCATGTTTCGGGTAAGAATGCCTTGGCCATCCCCGGTGCACTCAAGGCAGGTGGGGACCGAAAGGGCCTGAAGGTCTGACTCTAATAGGGACGAAATAGCTAGCAGAAAATAGTCTTAAAAAAAGGAACTTCTCTGAGACCAAATCTAAGGGCTCGAAGGGAGCCCCAGATAGGCCTTCTAGAACTATTGCAAGGTCCCAAGCCAGCACCCTAGTGCAAGTTGCAGGCCTCAGCCTCAAAGTGCCACGAAGGAAACGAGTGATCAGGGGGTCTCGACCCAAAAATGTACTACCCACCAGGGCGTGGAAAGCCGCAATGGCCGCCACGTATACCTTAAGCGTGGAAGGACATAGACCTGATACAAAGCGTTCTTGCAGAAACTCGAATACTGTGTTTACTGAACAGTTAGCCGGATCCCGATGACGCTGGTAACACCAAGAAGTGAAAAACTCTCGAAATAGTGAATATAGTTTCCTCGTAGCGGGAGCTCTGGAGCTTAGAATGGTCTCAACAACCTCGGTTGAGAGACCACTCTCTATGAGTTGGGCCCCCTCAGAGGCCAAACCCACAGTTTCCAAATCCCCTGCCGGGGGTGCAATATTGCATCCCCTGCCTGAGACGGAAGGTCTCTCCTGATCGGGACCTCCAAGGGAGGTCCGTCGAGGAGAAAAATTAGGTCCGCAAACCAAATTCAGCTCGGCCAGGGTGGTGCTACTAAATAGGCTTATTCCATCCTGGCGGAATCACTCCAGAACTCCTGGGAGCAGAGCAACAGGGGGAAATGCGTACAGACGTAGCCTCAGCCACGTCTGCACCATAGCAACCAGCCCCGAGGGGACTGGTTGAGGTGAGGGATAACCAGAGTGGACAGTGGGTCGTATGCTGAGACGAGAACAAATCCACTTCTGCCTGGCCATAAAACTCCCATATTTGCTCCACCGCCTCGGGGTGGAGTCCCCTGGCCTCAGCCCCTGCCTCGACAGGGTGTCTGCTCCAATATTCTGGCCCCCCTGGAATATACACTGCCCTCAGACAGCGTAATTTCCTGAGGGACCAAAATAATAGGCCACTAACGTGTTGTCTGTGGGTCAAGAACCAAAGTTTCCTCCATATAACCAAGGCGCGGGGATACTGCCGCGTGATCTTGATCGTACGGAGTGGGTTTCCCCTCAGGGAGAACCCTCTGGTCCTGAGCCACCACTGTAAAGGTCTCACGTACAGCAGGTCAAAGGGTATCACATTGAACGCTGCTGCCCTGAGGCCTAACAGTCACTGTTTCAGAACAACACATGATGGCCCCTCAGGTCTGGGAGGAGATGTCTCAACGCATTGAAGACGACCATCATCTCTAGGCAATTCATGTGCCAAGCAAGATGATGAATCCTCCCAAGCCCTGAGCTCAGCGGCCTTCCAATACCGCTCCCCAGCCGGTGAGGGAAGCATCTGTCGAGATAGCAACTCGATGGCAAAGAGCTCCCAACACCGAACCCTGGGTTAAGAACCAGTGTTTCCTCCATATAACCAAGGCACGAAGGCACGGCCGCGTGATCTTGATCATACGAAGTGGGTTTCCCCTCGGGGAGAACCCTCTGGTCCTGCGCCACCACTGCAAAGGTCTCATGTACAGCAGGCCAAAAGGTATCCCGTTGGACACTGCTGCCACAAGACCCAACAGTCTCTCGAACTGTTTTACAGTGCGTGACTGGCCTAGCCTCAGCTCTTTTGTGGCTGTTAGGATAGCAGCTACACGAACGGGCGACAGAGTGGCCCGCATCGTCACTGAATCCCATACCACACCAAGGAAAGTGGTTCTCTGTACTGGAGAAAGCACACTCTTCTTGGCATTGAGCCTCAACCCCAACATCTGCATATGAGCGAGAACGACACCTCGGTGCCGAACCGCTAACTGTTCTGATTCCGCTAGAATCAGCCAGTCATCTATGCAATTCAGAATGCGTATACACTGCAGCCTGGCGGGGCCAGAGCTGCGTCTATACACTTCGTGAATGTGCGGGGTGATAGAGCTAGACCGAAAGGAAGTGCCTGATACTGGTGTTCTTTGCCCCAAAGAAAACCTCAGGAACCTCCTGTGCTGAGGGAGGATGGAGATATGGAAGTATACGTCTTTTAGATCTATCGTGACAAACCAGTCCTCGGATCTGATTTGAGCCAGATCTGTTTGAGTGTCAGCATCTTGGACTTGAGTTCCAGCACCAAACACTCCAACAGACGAAGATCTAGAATGTGACGCTGCTCTCCATCCTTTTTTGGAACAATGAGATAATGACTGTAAAGACCCGACGCAATGTCAGGTGAGTACACCTGCTCTATAGCTTTCTTTGCTAACAGGGCCCTTACCCCTTGCTCCATTACCAGAGAGATTACCATTACCCATAGAGATATATTTGGCAGTAGCTTCCGCGCTGCCAGAAAATCTACCAAGGGAACCAGCCCCTCGAGGCTGGCCTCTGGTGTAATAAAGACAGCCAGTTCGGGGACCTGAAACATACTGGCAGGAACCACCCGAACTGACTGTTTTCGAACCCCCCTCAGAGGGCGCGAGTCCGACGCAATGTCGAGTTGACGCTGCGCCAGAAGCTCGCTGGAGAACGCTGCGCCCCGAAGCACCAAGGGTGGCGGGGTTGGCAGAACGGTCCCCTGAGGGCACAGAGATGGAAAGGGCACCGTATAATGAGGTGTACACCATTCCACCCCGGTTGGGGCTGCCCTCACCGGTCTGACGCCGTGGCGCCAGACGTTTTCTTTTGAGCCGCAGCCTTCTCAGCATGAAGAACGGTCCTCGGATCCGGCTTCTGCTTTGAAGGCTTTGGCTGCTGTGTTGTGTATGAGAAACTAGCTGGCTGGAGCTGCTCACGCCCAGCAGCCCCAGTGGGTTGGACATAGCGAGGGAGAGATTATCTTGTATCTTTCTCCATGATTCCAATCAAATTGAGCCAGAGGTGTCTCTCAGTGACCACATTTCTTTGGCTACCATCCCTGAGAGATAAATCTGAGGCTCGACGGAGTTCTCAAACCCCATCGGGCCAAACTCCCTCACTTCTGTCCAAATACCACACCAGGTCAGCCTGATATGCTTGCAGCACTGCTATAGTGTGCAAGCAGGCTCGTGCTAGACCCACTGCCATATATGCTTTTCCCACTAGATTAAAAAATAGTTTTCTTTAATGGTTTAGTGAGAGAAGCCGACGCCTTCAGGGACGATACTGAACCGGGAGACATAGCTCGCAAGTGTCTGTTCTACCCGGGGTATTGCCCCATAGCCATACTCTCTTAACCCCCAAATATCTGAATATACATGAATGTGGGGCTAAAAAATGAGTAAGGCTTTTTCCATGATCTAGACAGCTCGCTGTGCAGATCGGGAAAAATGGAAGGTCCCGTGATGGAGGTGGAAAAATAGAGGGAAGGAAACTCGTTCAATTTATTTTAAGGACGAGTGCCTCCTTATTTCTGCTGGCCATTAAATATTTAATTTATCTACAGCCTTAGTAAACACCTCCACCAGCTTATTATTATATATATATTTTATATACATTCTTTATATATATACACTTTATATAATATATAAACTATCATATATATATATATATATATAGGCTATATATTAATTCTCATACGCTGGGGAAGAGATGGCAAATCCACTTCCCCCATGATTGTGTACACTTTCAATGCCCAGCACATCTACCTCCTCGGAGGTAGAGCACTGAAGCATTGATTTCTCTCCCCGGGCGGAAGAGACCGCAGCGCGGGCTTTCGAGACCGGAGAGAGAGCACTGGATCCCTCGTGGAAAGGGAGGAGATAAGATCCGCGGACCCGTCTCCAACCCCGTAACGAGATCCTATTCGCGATCCACAGGAATGCATTCTCCGCGCTGCCTCGGCAGACGCGTGTCCTGCACCCCGAGGATCGCGAGCCTGGCCACTTTCCTCAAAAAGTGACAGGTGGGAGTGGAGCATGCGAAGCGAAAGCTTCTCACAATGTTGCAATCAGCCCCCTCGGAGGCTGATACCGCATGCTCCACTCCCAAACAAACTACACAAAGCTTGTGTGTGTCCCCACCCGTTAAATAACGCGGGCAGGGAGAAGCACAGAGTTTGTAAAGTTGTTTCGCCATAACTCTTCCCAATAATATCGAACAGACAACAATAAATAGAGGATCCCTGAGAACGCTCATTCTTTCCATTGGACTAGTTGACATTGATGCTCAGACGCATTCACGCTGGGGACGTTCCCAAAGCGTCAAGTGACGCATCGCGAGTTCCCTCGAAAGGGAACTGTGTTTTCATTGCAAATATTGTTTTTCATTTTCAAGCGTTTTCCAAAAGTCGCTCATCCACATTGAAACATCTAAACAACATACTAAAAGTTCACAAGATAACACAGAGAGCAGACACAGTAAAGTTCTGGCACAATCATTTTATTAGCAAAATATTTCACCACTCAGTGTTGAGTCCATGATTTCCATTACACGAGAGTAGATGTTAAGACTTCATGCTGATTTGTACTCGGCTTTCGCCAAGATAAGCAACACTAAGACGTAGTTTTACAGTAAACTATGCTTCTCCATCCATTTACACTTCTTTCCATATGGTGGTGTGACTCCCCTTCTGTCCGGCGTTAACGGCTGCAGTGTACTTGTCGCGTCAGCACACACGACGGCTGCAACTACAGTGTAGTCTCCCCAGTGGACCAGCATGACAACCGTCTGGATTGAGCCGAGTAGGGGACATCTCTAGAGTCTTCAAGTGGGCACCTTCCGTCCTCAGTGTTTCGTCGACTAGCCCATGACACCTCAAGAGGGCTCGACAGTGACCAGAGTCACCCCCCTCCGTCCCCCACTCAACTCAGTCCAGCTTACTGACCTCTACATCCCTCCTGCTGCTGAGACCTAACCACAATCTCACAATTTCTCCGCAACCCAACCATATGCGCCAACCCGTTTGACTAAGGCTGTCGAGCCCCACTGGTGCGTTAATATGCAGTTTCAGTGGCATTGGTTCCGTATGGCATACCACCTACCACCGAACGTAATGACTGTAAATACTATACAACCTATACAAATAAACCAACAGACTCAAGTTTTTCAAGAATTCTACGAAACCGTAGCGTGGCGGCCTGTACAAAGCCAGCTAGAATCTTTCCGTCTCAACCAGGTTGTACTCAAAATCACATGGTCTACAATGCAGTTGTCATCATGTTTTGCCGCAGAACAGCAATTGTGAGTACATTTTCAGTGATCTTTGCAGGAATGCAATATGAAGACTGCACAAAGGAACCTTTCTCTTTAGCAATACTATGAAAGTATATAGCTGGCACAACAATGCCTTTATAACCATTAATATCTATGGCACCATTAGATATACATCACGTGACTAAACATTCGTCATCGTTTTACAAATACCTCAATTTTTACAGTCCACACTACAACGCGAAAATGGTGTTTTCAAATTTATCCACTTGGACTTAGGAGAGCGTTTACAAGTTCCGTCTTCGTTGACTAAAACGCCGTCTCAATGTGGACGAAAGGCCAAAACGGAGAGAAAAAGATGCGTTTTAAAATGAAAACGTATTAGTGTGGACAAGGTCTAAGAGACCATGTTTCATTTTACGCGCAATTAAATATGATGGGTTTAACTTTTTAGAGTTTTATTTATTTTATTTATTTATACAAAATAGTATAGAATTTTAAAGAGGACATATTGTGCTTTTTTACATTTTCAACTTTCAACATTGTGTATGTTGCTGTTTGAGTATGAAAAAGGTCTGCAAAGTGACAAAGCACAAGTCCCTTCAAAGGGAGTTATTCTCTATATCAATAAGCACTTTCTGAACTCCCTGAAAAGCCTCGATGGACTCTTTTGGTGGATGCTTTAGTGAATGGTAAGATATTTTGCTAAAAAATGATCCTGCCATGAAGAATTGTATGATAACTTTAAAATTTCTTGTTCCGTCTGTATGATCTCAGTTAGTCTTTATGAGAGTTTACGCATGAGTGAATTTAGCATTTTCCGACTTTTTTTAATTTGGACAAGAAACATTTGGAAACCGATAGTGTGACCAGAGAGCGTTTTGAAACGAAAATGTTTCCAGATTAATGTAGATGTCTATGATGACTTCCACTTCCGAGAACCCCAGAAATGTGAAAAGGGTCTTGAGTTTTCTGAACGCACAGGTCACAATATTCCTCATTTAAATAATTCCCACCCAAGGCATACGTAAAATAAAGGGGGCGAGGACTGGTTGAATTGAGTTAGTAGAGCATTGAAACTCATGGGTATGGTAAGAGGCATGACATTTCTGAAACAGGCTTAAAGCGATTGACAATACACTGGTCCAGCTGACCAATCAGAGCACATTGCACTTTTCAGAAGGAGGGGCTTCATAGAGAATGGAACTAAACTGACCTTTACTGATAGATTGGGAAGAGAGGTGCTGCAACAATGTAAAATATGTGAGAAATAGATGTTTTTTGAACATTCGCGCATGAAAACCTATTCTAGTAGACCCAAAAAACAAAATCAAGACTCTGAAAAAGGGCATAATATAGCCTCTTTAATATCTCTGCTAACCTGCCTTTTTTTTTTTTTTTTGTCTGCTAGTGAAAATTGAAATCCATTTCCAAACAGAGAGAATGAGTTACACACCAAAGATTAATATTTTTGTTTTAGGTTATTGTTCAAATCACTGTGAGAACTATTAAGAGGGATGATTACCAAGCAAGCACTTTTGATTGTTTTCCTTTCTGATTTCACTCTGTTGTTTCTTTTCCACTTGTGTCCATAGTCATTATTTCACAAGTTGCCTTGGCATGTTACGACTGTCGCAGTGTTCATAAAGTATCATGCCAGCTTCTGGTTCATTCATGATAAACTGATCTCCTCTTTCAATATGCTGTCATAATGTCTCTATTTATAGACTGTGTAAATGAATAGGATGCTGATGTGAAAGAATTACTGACAGTGGCATAGCGTATACAGCTCCATTTATAAAGCACCCATGAGGGAATGCTTGCAAAGGACACAGAGTCATAACCGGAAAGACTCATTAATCACATTGATTTGGTCATGGCAAAACTACTGCCGCAACACTCAATATATGACAATCAATTCTATCACGATGTGTGGCACCAGGCCAGCAATACCATTCAATAGCTGTGCACTTTTTTTTTTGGTGACTGCTTGGAGCAGTTTCCTCTTGTGTAAATGAATTAGTCTGATCGTTAGCTGTAAGTAGATTTGGTTTGATGTGGTTTTATGTGGTCGCAGTCCAAAAATTAATATAAAAAAAAAAAATGTGGCAGTTACAAATTGAATATGCTAATAGTTACCAAAAAGCCTCAGATAAGTGATGTATTACTGTACATTATACACTGCATGACCAAAAAAAAAAAAGTCACTGCTTATATTTAAATAGGCAAATACATAAGAGTTTATGATTGTATCATTATTGCAGTGAGTATTATGTTTCTAGCATGTTATATGTTTGGCAAAAGTTATTTTAACCCTAATTGATGGAGTGTAGCTTTTCATTTCTTAAACAGCCATGTAGGAAGACACATCGTGGCCAAATTCCAGGATGACAATGTCAAGATTCATCAGGCTCAAATTGTGAAAGAATGGATGGGAGGGAGCATGAAGAATAATTTTCACACATGAATTGGCACCTCTGACTCCAGACTTTAAAGTCATGAAAGTCTTTGGGATGTGCTGGAGGAGACTTTACAGAGTTCTGGACTCTTGCATTATCAATACAAGATCTTGACCTAAAATTGATGCACCTCTTGATGTAAATAAATGTTTTGAGGTTATTTCCATTAGGGTTAGAAGAACTGTTTCAAAACATATGACATGAAACATAATCACTGCAATAATGATCCAATAATAGACTTTTAAGCATATGCCATATTTAACTGCTGGGCAGTGTATCAAATTTTTTTAATGGAAAATTGCAATATTTCTTATAAATGATTTATCTGTGCACATCTTTTTCTTTCTTTTTTTTTTAAATCCATGTGCCCTCGTAATCTTTTAAAATAAATGATAAAATCTAAAAAACTCTTGCATGAGGGCGGAACAACCTGTCACTTACATGAGATCATAGTAATAGCAAACAAAACCATCCAATGGTCCCATCAATTCCCGATGGACGAAATCTAGTCCCGCCCTACTTTTTTTCTAGATTTAGAAGCCATTTCACTCGGATATAGATCACAACAGGGAAGAAACGACTATTGCAACTTCCGTTTTCATGTCGACTTTAACAAAGTAGTTCGAGGTATTGTCAAACAAAACGGAGGCTAGCTAGACCCTCCCTCCTCCTCATCCGCGCACTAACCCCCCAAACCCCACCCCCAAATCCTTCTTGATGGTTATTGGCTGGAACACTGTTTGTCATGTTTCGTGGTGCGGGTTGGCCCAGTTTGTTTTTGTTGCGCCTGGGCTGTCTACAGAGAGTTTTTTTTACAGTGTGTTCAGGGGACAGACAGCTAGCGAATAGTGAGGAGATGTTTGCTGTATGTGACAAAAAAAAAAAATTTGGCCTAAAAAACGCGTGACGTCACTTAGAGCACCTTTAACACATCTTGATTTTTCTTTTTTCCCCACTCTTCCTTGCAAAACAGCTCCAGATCAATCAAAATATTGTGGGAATTTATTCTAGTCAACATATTATTATTTTGTATTATTTTTGTTTGTTTGTTTTAGATTTTATTCAGATCTAGGCTCTTGTTCTTGTTCTTGTTCTTTTAAAGCAGTTTCTTTATAAACTTGAATGGCTTAAAAAAGAAAATCCTACAGTCACAAGTGAGAATGTGATGTCAATATGGAACTGATAAAAAGCAATAGAAATCAGACGTACTGTATTTCAGTTTATTTGTAAGAGCATGTGCTAAAGCTTATGGTGACGATCAGTGGAAACACGAGCGAGCGTCAGTCCCTGTGCAGCCCGACACAGGCACACACTGCTCACACTGAGAGCATGAGTTTTGAGCGTGACTGATCACTCGGCTGGCACACAATCCACTTTTACCCATCCGTGGGACGCACTCCCACACTACTTGCTGCATGTGCTGCCAGATAACTTCCACATGGCAAATCCTGACATTCTTCAGCTTATCCGAAGCACATCTCACATTGAGCCAAAATATATATACACTGCCATTCAAAAGTATTTAAAAGTGTATACATATATATACACACACTATCATTTAAAAGTATATCTTATGCTCATTAATGTTATTTATTATTTGATCAAAAATACAGTAAAAATAACAGTATGTGTGAAAGTGTAAGGCCCTGTTCACACCTGGTATTAAAATGCATTTTGGTCGATCGGATGACAAGTAGACAAGGGAGGTACAATACCCATTTACATCTGTTAATTAATTACCAGTCTATTTTGTCCACTTTCAACCACTTCTTTGAGGCAGGTAAATGAATGTGTTTATTTAGTGTTGAAAATAGTAGTGCTGCTTAATATATTTGGTGGAAACAAGATTTTCAGGATTCTTTCTGTGTATAGAAAGTTCTAGAAACCAGCAGTTATTATAAAGAGATTTCTTTGTAACAATTCCCCTGCTTTGGGTTCAAGGACTTTTATTTTGAAGTATATTTTCAGTTCCTATTGTTCCCAGTGTTCACTACTTGTGTTTAGTTCCTGTTTTACTTTGTTACCATAGTTACCCTTGTTAGTTTCCATAGTATGTCATTATCAACACCTGTCCCTTGTTAGCCTCTTGTTATATATGATATATATACATACACCCCATGTGTTTAAATAGTTTTTTGTCTGGCGTTGTCTTTACATGTGTTTTTGCGTTCCTGTTTGGATTATCTTATTGTCATCTTCCTCCCCATTTGGATTATCTTTGTTTATGTATTTGTTCAATAAACTGTTGCAATTAGATCCTCGTCTATCCTATTCTCTGCACAACCATAACAGAACGACTGACCCAGAACATGGGTCTAGCAGCAGTAAAGAGCCACACCGCAGAGTAATTGTGCGTTATCTGTCAAGATGGATGCTCGCTAGAGGATTTTGTGGAGGTGTTTCTCAGATATAGCCATATTTTTTTCTTGGGAGGATGTAACTGTTATAATGGACTGTTTTCGAAAGTGAACTGGACTACGACATCAGCCGACTGATGCCAGAGGGAGATTCCAACTGGAACCTGGCACAGTATGTGGATCTAGCTCTCGGTTGAGTGGGTCCTCCTTTACCATGGAGGACTTAGATCGCCACTCGCACGCCATTGACCTAGAGCACGAACCCACTTCCACTATCACATCAGAGACTCTTCGGGCCCTATCTTGCACCCGGCGCAAATTACTTTGTACACTGACGCATGTATCATTCCTATTTTGCACCCGCGCAAAGCGGACTTTTCCCTTCACAGACACTCGTCGGTTAACTAAGAAATACACTTGCGCTCCCCGGGGCGGTTCAGCGCAAAGAGGAGGCGTGTTCCGGCGCAAACTTTCCCTCATGCTAGTTTGCTGTTCTACAAAACAATTGTGCCACTGACCAGAAAAAACCTAGTCTAAAGTCAGTGGCGCGTTGCGCGTTGTTCATTATGCTATTTTAAGGGCGCATGCTTGGCCATAATCAATGTAGCGTGTGCACAACGCGCATACACTTTGATTCTCTCATCTGAGCAGCAGTTTTCATTTTTGCAAATCATACATTATTACGATAGATAGATAGATAGATAGATAGATAGATAGATAGATAGATAGATAGATAGATAGATAGATAGACAATTTATTATAAAAGCATGTAGCTTACACATTTACCCAAATTATCATACGCCTGTTTAACAGAAGTTAATTTGGGTGGGTTTCTCCATCCCCAATGTCACTTCTCTGTGTTTTACGGCCCTGACGAGAACGTTGCTCTCCTCGGCTGTGAACCGCTCCTGGCGCGCGCCTGGCAAATCTGCCGTTATAATAGGAATCCGCTTTAGAACAAGTGCGCCTGCTCTTAAAGGGAATGTGAGATGACGCTCTGATTGGTTTATTTCACGTTACGCCCAAACCACACCTATGAATAATGAAGCTACTTCAGACCAACCCCTTTTAGATTTGCGCCAGGCGCAAGAGGCATTTATCCCGCCGGGAAAATAGCAACAGCGCCGGGATCCGCCCACAAAGTTACTTGCGCTTTGCGCTTTGACACTTGCGTTTCAGATCGTTAAAATAGGGCCCATCATGTCATGGTAGTCACGCCAGACTTTCCTTGTCTTTTCCTTGTCTCTGTATGTTCCCTGTCAAGGAGGCTATCTTTGGTCTTTTTGTGCTCCGTCACACCATAGAGGCCGTCTCTGGATTCTTTGTGCTCACTGTTATGGCTATGGAGAACTCTCTGTGGCCCCTATATGCTCTGTTAAAATGACAAGAGGTCAGACCTGAACTCTCTAGGCTCTATGACTTGGAGCTCGCCGCCGGCTCTCATTGAAAATGAATGACTTCCGGCCACTTTGACACTCTTGCCGGCGGCGGTGTGAACGCACGGTTAGTGGTCCCCTGCTCTGTCGGCTCCGCCTTAATGGTCCCCTGCTCCATCGGCTCAGCCTTGGTGGTCCTCTGCTCCATCAACTCCGCCTTGGTGGTCCACGCTCTGTCGTGATCCACCTTGGTGGTCCCCTGCTCTGTCGGCTCCGACTTGGTGATCCCCTGCTCTGTCAGCTCCACCTTGGTGGTCCCCTGCTCCATCGACTTCACCTTGGTGGTCCCCTGCTCCATCGACTCCACCTTGGTGGTCCTCTGCTCCATCGACTCCACCTTGGTGGTCCTCTGCTCCATCGACTCCACCTTGGTTGTCCCCGCTCTGTCGTGCTCCGCCTTAGTGGTCCCCTGCTCCGTCAGCTCCACCTTGGTGATCCCCTGCTCCGTCAACTCTGTCCTGGTACTCTCTAGCTCCTAACACCTTTGCAAATGCGCAACAATGGCCTAACAATAACCCGCAAGTGGTTAACCCCCCTAGTGGTGCTCAAATTACACACTTCAACTTTAAGCAGTTGTATCGTCTGCTGTGTGCTATTGCCGTAACCTCACGGCTTGTCAGCGTGCTGTGATGTTCCCGTCCCATCCTCAGATCTGCTAGTGACTCTGATGTAATGAGCCGCTAGAAAATGGCTGAGGATAAACATGTTTGTTTGCTCAGGGCTTCAGTCTGTTTGACTGAGCCCCACTTAGCGAGCTTCATTTCCCCCTCTCTTCCTCATTTCACTGGCTGCGCGGCTGACTGGCTGTAATGGTGAACGACAGTGTCCTCGGCGAGTGCTCAGGCCATTCATCTTCATAGAGGAGAGAGAGACTTCATCTGCTCGACAGCACCGGCAGCAGCTGCCCCGGCCGTATTAAAATAGGTGTCAACAGAACAGCATGTAATTGACTAATGCTGTTTCAATCTGATCCCTGCTATCTACTTGACCACCCGCAAGAATACACTGTTTTCCTGCCCTCAAAGGGTGGGAAGTGGGATACACATTATTAAATAAATAGTGCATAAGACACTTTTTTTTTACCAATATTTTTTTACCACAGTTTTACCAATATTAATTCCATAATATAAATTATATTCTGTCGTTTTTTGCTCGAATCAATGGGATGGTCGATGTGTAAAAATACTAATGGTAATTTTTAAAACCCAATAGCAATATTTGTGAAAATTGAATTTTCTCCCTCTAATATCCTGGAAAGGGTCTCTAAGATCCATGGAAGATGTGTAATAAAAATAATGGAAGTTGAAATTGTATTAATACCCGTTAGGAAATCATTAGAAATAATTTCTCATTAGGGTAAGAATAGGAAAGATTATGAAAAGTGATGAAATATAAAAATTAGGTATAACGCATTAGTTCGAGTCCACTTTAGACATTCTGCTAACTATAGTTAACTTTGAAAGTATGTCAACTTATTCTACTAACCCAAACCCTAACCTAACAGTCTACTAATACTTTAAGAGTTAGTTGACATGAAGCTGCAAAATGACTTATAGTTCAACGCATTCTCATCCTTTGGCATCATATAGGTGACGCCATATGACAAAACGGCAAAATACTACGCACATGGCACCCTTTAGTGTCAATATAACACGCACTGTGATGGGTAGGTTTAGGTGTGGGGTAGGGTCTGCGTCTCATATTCACGCTAAAGGATGCCAGTCAACTTTATGACGCCTTGGGTTCGCGTGTTATATTCACGCTAAAGGGTGCCATGTGCGTAGTATTTCGCCGTTTTGTCATATGGCGTCACCTATATGACGCCAAAGGATGAGAACAGGCTCTATAGTTAGTAGAATTTCTAAAGTGGACTATCGAAATGAGATGTAATCCAATCCACTTAATTGCATGTTAATAGCAATTAAATAAAAATGTATTATAGTTTAAATGTATATAAAATTTAATTAGCTGAACTTCAGGTAAATGCTAACCAATAATACCATTATTAATTATTAATAACATTGATTTTTTTTTTACCTTTAGGTAATATATTGACATGCATTAGATGCAATATTCATTTAAACTATCATGTAGTATGCCCTCAATTATAATAAACAAGCAAATAATGCAAAACTATTGCTGTTTCTTATTGATTCTTGATATTGATTCTTGTATTGTGAATTTGTTCCAAGGCTGTCAAGGTAAACTGGGGTTTTATTGCACAACCAGCTCAGTGAGTTAACACAGGATCAAGGGAGAGAGGTCGGGAGAGGAGAGATGTAGGAAGAATCCTCTAGTGACATCCTCTAGAACCCTCAAGGATGGGAAATGATGTCACCTCCCAGCATGAGGTAGCATCACGTGCAAGAGGAGAGCTCTGCCTTAGCAGTGTTAGTAAGCTAAATAAATAAATACACAAGCTTCTATCAGAGATACAACAAGACAGAGCGGGGATGAACTTAAAGGGATAGTTCACCCAAAAGTGAATTAGCCCACCCAAAAGTGAATTAGCCCATGATTTACTCACCCTCAAGCCATCCTAGGTGTATATTCTTCTTTCAGATGAATACAATCAGAGTTGTATTAAAAATGTTCTGGCTCTTCCAACCCTTATAATGGCAGTGATTGGCTGTATTTTTTTTAAGTCCATCCATCCATGATAAAAGTAATCCACACTTTTCTGGGGGTTAATAAAGGCCTTCTGAAGCGAAGCAATGCATTTGTGTAAGAAAAATATCCATATTTAAAACTTTATCGACTAAAATAAGTAGCTTCCGGCAGACAGCCGTACGCATCGATTTACGACGAAAGACTTACCCTTGACCTGACGTATGACGCATTGATGAACGCGGAAGCGCAGAGGATAGAGCGAAACAAAACACCAGTCATGAATTAGAATTCGTACAATTTTTAAAGAGAAATGTCGGAGGAGCTTCAGTTTGTTGCCCAGCCCTATTAGTTTGAACCGCGAAAGGCGTCAAAGCTTACGCTACTCCTACATCCTACGTCATACATCGTCAAGTGTTACTCTTTTGGCGTCTGCCGGAAGCTAGTTATTTTAGTCGATAAAGTTTTAAATATGGATATTTTTCTTACACGAATGCATCGCTTCACTTCAGAAGGCCTTCATCATGTTTGATCAACCTATCCCCCTTGTAAGAGCCACCTGTAAGTCTTCCATGTGTTCTATGTTTATGGTCTCATTCATAATATTCACTGCACTTGGATTGTAGGCGGTGGGCGTGTCCACCGGGGTTTGGGCCGTAGTGATAGTGGTCTATTTGTTTGCTACACTGTAAAAAATTATCGTGATTTTAACAGTAAAAGACACAACGGTAAAAATGCTACAGTCAAAAACTGTTAATTGGTTAACAGAAAGTTTCCTTACTATATACGGTAAATAACTGTGATAGATCTAACGGTACATTTAATGTAATTTTACTGTAAAATACCGTTAAATTTACAGTTTTTTGAAAGTGAAAAAGAACAACTCATTGTATAATTTACAGTGAAAAACCGTAAATTGACATTCCCACAATTCCCTGCGTGACACTTCACATTTTATGTATTTTTGTTGAAATAACTATGTTTCTTCTTAGTTTTCATAGTTCTTTTATTATCAGTAATGTACATTAGTTTTATGTTACATTTATTGTTGTTAAATTAATGTTTATTGCATTTTTAAAATTTCATGTGTTACCATGATGCTGTTTAGTGTTTGTGCGAAAGAGAGTGTGCAGCTTCGTCATATTAGTATTAACTTTCTTGTGGAAGAGCTGCCCGTGATGAGCTTTGATTTATCATGTGACTTTCATCACTGCTGCTGTGATGATTGTTGTTTGTCAGTGTATTACAGTGGTACAAAACAGATATTAATACATAAATAGGTTGGTAAATTAACATTATATCAGATAATGAAATACGGTTTATTACTGTAAATTTTAAGTTAAGTCTGTAAAACTAATAACGTCTGTACCATATTTTTGACGGTAAAGTTCTGGCAACCACAGCTGCCGGTATTTTACCGTAAAAATGGCATTTTATTTTTTACAGTGTACACCTGTTCACCTGAGTTCAATGGGGCTTTGACAGAGAGAGGGAGGGAGCCTGGGAGCGAACACTTTCTGTTGACCCGCACTTTCGCACTCACACAGCACTTTTATGACTTGGTAACTGCAGTACCAGTTGTATTTTTACGTGTGGAAGTAATAAATGAGTGAACTTGGATCATTGAGTGGAACTGAGATTATGCGCGTCGCAGTGTTTTCAGTCTCTCACCCTCGCGGCTGCAAATTTTGTTTTGCGTCGTCTACAGCCGCTATACCCCTTTTCTGAAAAGTAATGGTTCATGACACAGTGGGGCAGATGGCCAATATTCCCACTATTTGCTTTTTGTTTGTGTCACCTTCATTTTATATGCTGATTTGGTGCTCATGAAACATTTCGTATTATTATCAATCTGTCACAGACTGCATTTCCCATCCTCTTCCCTGGCACATAACCATACACCCCACAGCCCACATCACCAGAACTATATAGAGCATACACACTCCCCCAGTCATTGTCTGAACTTGTCTAATGCTGCTGGCTACTCACCTTGCTGCTTACCTGTTTTATGTTGCTGACTACCTTGCTATCTACTGCTGTTACCTCATCCACGCCAATCTCCAGTCATCCTGTCATCCAAGTCGTCTTCCAGTCATCCATTGTCCCAACGTTGTGTTACTGCCATATCTACAAATAAACCTACCTGTTTGAGTTTTACCTCAGATCTGGTCATTGCCTCCAAGCCCGAGTGTGACAGAAGGTCAGACCAAGCTAGATGAGCATAGCAGGATTTTCCAATCATTCCCCCGAAGATTCTCTCCTCTACCTTTAACAAGATGGCAGTCACCTGGAAGACTATGGCTGTGTTCAAATCATGCATAAATATTGAGATCAGAAGGCTTTAAAATACTGAGAATTTATATCATCCTACAACCGTAGTAACAAGTGTGTAGTGAAGAATCAGGTATTGACATATTGGCTTTCATGTGAAATGTGTACTGTATGTGATGTGAGATCTGCTGTTAGCGTGAGTGTCAGCTGCAGGTCTGATTGTAAAAATAGCCTGATCTCCTCCATCCCCACGGGAGGCTTCCAGCACTGCAAACATCACGCCATAATCCATCCGGGGGTTCCCATATGGCCCAGTGAAATCATGAGACACATCAAGTGAACCCTAGACTAGGTCCTTGGGTAATTTGAACACACTCAAAACATGACATGATTGGGTTTTGATATATTTCTGACAAATCCTATCCTGATAAATTATGGGAACACTTTAGTAAAGTAACACTTTACAACAAGGTTCCATTTGTTAACATTAATTAACTACATCAGTTAACATGAACGAACAATACTTCTAAAGCATTTATTATCTTTGTTCATATTAATTTCATTTGGGAAGCACTTTATTTATTATTAAGTATTAACATTAATGATAAGGCATATGCTGCTATCCAATAATTATTTATTGGACCTGAACTAACATCATATGATATATTTCTTTGGGTTATCGGGGACAAACCAGATTGTAAAGTATTAACATATTATTATATATATATTTTTTATAATAGATATTCCTTTATTTTGCATAAATAAAATTCTTAGTTTTAATAGTACAAATGTCCCCACAAATAAGTACTTGATTGGTTGTTATTCTACATTCTGGACAATTTCTGGGCTACACACTCAGTATATTAGGCCTCATTTCGGTATTGATGAAATGAAATCTCTGTGACTATATGCTCTGACCTGATAATAATCCCGAACAATTAATTGCATTTGTCAGTGAAATACTCACCCCCTCAAAACCCAAATACAGGGTCATCAGCTGCGGCCTGATGCTGCAATTAAAGAAGCCGGGCTATTTCTGCCTAATGATGTTTGTCAGATGGGCAGAGGATGTGTCTTTGTTAAAGTGTAGCCTCCAGTCGTGTCTGTGTAGCAGTGCTTGCTTTAATTGGGTGTATAGAGAATGAATCTGACTATAATTTAACTGGGAAATGATTTGAAGACTTACATGTGGCTGGAAATACACTTTCTTTTTTAAGCACATGTCATCAGGTGACATCGAGGCAGAATTTTAATTAAGCCAAAACACAAGAGTTGGTCTTTAAGGAATATCCTTGGTTATCACATGCAGTCGATTATCACAGACAATTATTTTGACTCCTCAACTTTTTCTTAAAGAGGTCTTGACATTAATCAATTTTTCTTAGATCTTTTGACATATAAGAGGTAATTGTACTATACATATAAAAAGAGCATTTGTTGAAACTAAGCTGCTGAAACGACTCATTTTCCCCTTCCTCCACATTGTGATTTCACGCTATGGTAGATATTTGCATTTTACCGCCTCTGCAACAACACATCAATGTCTGCTTTACATTTTTTTTTTTTTTTTAGATGCAATGATGTTAGACATTCATACCACAGGGCACACATCTTAAAGGAGACAGAGCACCAAAACCGAGCAATAAAACGTTTGTTTATTTAAAACAATAAAAAGGCATGTCATGTAAACTTTTGTGAAAAAGAAGTGCACTTAATTGCATTAAATGTGCACTTGCAGTGAGTCATGTAGATTGTGCAGAAAATCCAAGAGAAGTACTTTAATAAACACAGGGACTAAATACAAGGGAAGAATATCACTAACCACACTGAACTTTAGATGAAAACCGACAATGAACTACACATAACTAGGAGTTTAAACACAAGTGGTAATAAGGGAACTAAACAAGACATTGGTGAAACTAATCAGAAACTATGGAAACTAACAACAGGGAACTAAATTGAAGGGAAACACAAGAAACTCTGAACACAGAACTTTGACAGTGTACTTTACATCTTACAGATTTAAAAAAAAAACCTGTACGTGCAGAAAATATAATATTAAGTGTACAGAGAGTCCTCAATTCTGCTTGCCAGAAAGCAAACAAACAATGTAAAGCTAATTAAAGCAATCTGCTATGGGGATAAAAAACTGAGGGGTAGTCAAACACTTTCATGACCATCTTTCTTACAGTGCCCCTATTATGCTTTTTCAGATATTACCTTTCATGTAGTGTGTAATATAGCTGTTTGAGAATGTAAGAAAGGTCAGAAAAGTTTTAAAGATCCAAGTGCACGATAAATAGTTATTGGCTCCCCCCCAAAAAATAATTAGTTTTCAACTGCCAAACCGTGTTGTCAGTAATTCCAGTCTCACTTCGGTAACATTCATAGATAACAAAGTAACACATTTGCATAATGCCCACCGACTGTCTTCATTGGCTACCCACAAACAACATCTACTACAAAGGATGAGGATGTGAAGAGTCAGTGGTTAAAATTACCACAGCGATGCAACAGCAGTTTAACCTTTTGACGATTGCTTCTCAAATCTCCGCAAGGTCGATGCAAAACCAAGCTAGACGTGAGTGCCAAACACGAAACAAGGAACGCCGACAAGAGAGCGCACGGGTTGAGGACGCTCAAAACCGCGCACTCACACAAAAACAAGACAATACAGAAGCGTCAGGGCTCTGTCACAAAACCAAGAAATAAACTAGACTGAAGTGACAGAACCCTGACACTGTCGGCCCACTATTACCTAAGACTGTGTCAATCAATTCAGATTGTCTGTCGTTCTTAGTACTTTGAGTAATGATAAAGGATGGCGCAAGATTTGTTTTACAAACTTTAATGTTATATCAGTCATTCACGTTAGTACTCGGCTAACGTATGAGCTGTTATTGATACAGTTAATGAAACAGTTCCCAAATGTGCACTTCAATCAATTAGAAATATAGTTGCACATCGGTTTGTTGATTGACATACACTTGTTAATGATGATGTAGAGGAATATTGAGAGCTAATGTAGAGAGCTTTGGCTTTCTACCTCCAGAGTTTCCGACACGCTCTGTAAGCGGTAGACCAATTACAACAGACTGGGCCATTTGACCAATCAGAGCAGAGCAGGCTCACAGAAAGGAGGGGTTTAGAGAGGCTGAATCTTCGGATTTAGTCGTTTTAGAGTCTTTGAGAAATGAGGTGATGTACAATGTATATTATGAGAACATTAAAGTGTTTTTTACCTTTGATGATTGTAAATCTGTTGTAGGAGACCTCCAAAACAAAATTAGGAACCTTTAAAATGGCATAATAGGGGCACTTTCGTAATGGGCTGATCAAGATATTTTGAAAGGACCACAAGGATAAAGTGTTAACACTTTTCATGGGAATCAACCAACAAATGGCTTACATAGAGCTGTCTCTGCATATTAAGCTATTGGAGAAAATATTGAAAATAATACACACCTCTACACCGCAGAGACTTGATGAGCACATACTGCATACTGCGCCAACTGGGGAAGCTGTAGAAAGACACCCGGAGGTCTATTTCCTGCAGCGATGCACCTTTTGTTTATAATATCAACCTGGAAACTGCTAGACATCAGCATATGGAGCAGATGGATTTGTTTTTGTTTTTTTATTCTCACCCTCAGCTGGTGTAGAACCCACCTGAGGACTCACATTAGCTCCAGCACAGCTTAATAGCTGGTCTGAGGCCAGATCTCAGGGCACATCGTCTCTCGTTTGACCCCACAGGCTGGCCAACCGCTCCGTCCCAGTGCACGTGTCTGCTTTACTCTGTTCCTGGATCTGTCGGCCCGCAGACTCAGGACTGATGGGCTGCGTGCTGTGAGCTGCTGTTCTATGTTTAGCAGCACTTTCAAAGTCCCTCCTGCTGTTTTAGACCGTCACAAAAATAGATCTACACCACAGCGTTATTGTTTCTCGACTCCCAGGCCAATTTGAGGTAGAGCTGTTTGCTTATGCTGACATGTTCTCCAAATTATGCCTGTGAGAGAGCATAAAAATGCTCAAACAAACAATGTAAAGCTAATTAAAGCAATCTGCAATGGGGGTAATAAATGGAGGCATAGATAATGAAACTTAGTTCATTTTCACACTAGACGTCAGAGTTCGGTTCAGTTCAGGAACAATATTCTTTCCAGTTCCGTTCAGAACACAGGACACAAATACAGTTTACTCAGAACATACCAAAAATGAATAAAAACTTGCATGCTTTTTTCAAATGGTATTGCATTAATATAGACTTTAACAGTGCAGTCACACTATAACTCTATTATACAGCTTCGAATGTGGCTCCTCCTGTAAGACAGCAACTATCCATTTTTATGATATTAGTTTCACTGTTATTAGTCTTTTTGTGCTATATAATGTCAGATTTATTCATTTATTTTGATTGTTGTTTTTGCTTTCATCATTGACATTCCAAATAAAAGGAAAAAAATTATAAAATTATTATAATAAAATACCTTGTATTTATAAAATGTTCAATTAACTGGACCATCAGATTAACAAAACACTTTGGTCACGTTCACCTTGTCAGTTCACCTTTTAGTGTTTAATCCCATTGTGTACACACACACACAGTTCAGTAATTTACGGGAGTGACAACCGCATTCGGTAACTATGGAAGCTTGTTTCCGCCACAGAATGAAAAATAAAAAAGGTAATTGCGAGTTTACATCTCGCAATTCTGAGAAATAAATATATAATAGATATAAGACATATAGATATAAGTCAGAATTGCATGATATAAAATCGCAATTGCGTGTTATAAAGTCAGAATTGCGAGATATAAAGTCAGAATTTATTGATATAAAGTCGCAATGGCAGGTTATAAAGTCAGAATTGCGTGATATAAAGTCGGAATTGCAGGTTATAAAGTCAGAATTGTGAGATATAAAGTCAGAATTGATTGATATAATGTCACAATTGCGTGTTATAAAGTCAGAATTGCGTGATATTAAGTCGAAATTGCGTGTTGTACAGTCAGAAAAAAGTTAGTCTTTTTTCCCCCTTAGAATTGGCCTGATAACTTGCAATTTCGACATATAGGCCTAAACTCGCAATTATGTGTTATATTATTATGTGTTAAACTCGCAATTGTAAGAAAAAAAGTCGCAATTCTGTCTTTTTTTCTCGCAATTGCGAATTTATTTCTCATAATTGCGACTTTATATCTCGCAATTGCGACTTTATTTCTCAGAATTACGACTTTATTTCTCAGAATTGCGACTTTATATCTCACAATTGTGACTTCATTTCTCACAAATCTGACTTCATATCTCGTAATTGTGCGATAAAAAGTCGCAATTATTTATTTATTTATTTTTATTCAGTGGCGGAAACAAGCTTCTATAGGTAACACTTTAGAAAATTGTTCTGTCATTAATGAATAACTGCACAGGAACAAATCACTAAAGCAATATTAACATTCTAGTAACTACTATTAACTAATAAGATATTCTGATTAAAGAATTAGTAATTAATAGCGCTCTGTTGAATGTGGTAGTCCAGTAACAATTTTTTTTTCATATCTGTTTGAGGAATAATAAGCACTATTATATGCAGGTTCATAATTAATGTGAGTAATGCATAATGTGTAATTAATTCTAGAGTGAAGATCATGGTAGCCCACTATTGACTCAATTATTACCAAATCGGAATTACTAATTATTTGGAACAGTATTCTAAAGTGAACAGCATGATAACTCCCTAATATTGAAGTCATTGCAAGCTTTTGATGTTTTTGTAAGGGTTTGGTTATGACTCAAGTGTTACTGCATAAAATAATTCTAAATGATAATCCGTGGCATCAGCTGGTCTCGAAGGTAACTTTAGAACCCACTGCACTGACTACAAACTTATTCATCAAAATCGTTGTTTTATTGATTGTTTATCGCCCATTCATCCTGTGATTACTAAAGTGTTCCTACAAACACCAGTTATAATATAAGAAAGCTGGCGTGGACTAACAACTTTGCAACACTGCAAACTGCACACTTCATTAACTAAAACAACCTTTAATCATAAACAGGGTATGCTTTGGTTTATAAGACAGCAGGATAACTGGGTTGCTGTATTTTGTTCGAACGATATAAATCATAATGTGATTTTGTAGAAATTGTAATCAGGTGCTTAAAAAAAGAGTAGCCATTCAAATTACTTTACATAAAGGACCCGATCTTGGAACAATGCACAGTACAAGCGCAGCGTTGAGCTCCTTGAGTCTGTTCAGTAAGGAATGTTTTGATTGGTGGATTAAAAGCTCACCGCAATTGGCTGAAAAAAACATCCTCCAAAAAAAGATATTTATGAATCTTAACCTGTCAGGAAGGTCTCAAAAATGCAAGACACAAATTCAAAGCAGTCCACGCGCGTGTGACGATTTTGTAAATGCAGATTCAACAATCCATAAATACATGTAACATCATAAATGTGTGATGGAAATTAATTCAAGAACTTGATATATACATATTTTTGTAAACATTTTATATTTATTTGGGTAAGATGCATTTGCGTGAGCATTAATGAATTGTGTTTTGAATTTACGAATCGGGTTTTGTAAATGTGAACTGTCTGTGAATTTATGAATTTTGTTTTGTAAATGTATTATTTTTTAGGCTGATCTGGCTCCAAACAGCACTGGTAAGATCATTTAGACTCACTCACTACTTTTAGTGAGGATGATTGTTGATTGTTGTTTCGTGTGCGGCAGTTTGCACATCTGCTTGCTGAAGAGATGCTCAGCACATTTGTGGCAATGCGTGTTGCAGCGCTGTCATATCTGGCTATAACTTGTCATATAGCCTATAACATGCTATGACATGTTTTTTATTTTCTTTAAGTGGTTTGAGTGATCGGATTTAAATCCATCTCTTAAGCGTTTCAGAAAGCATTTACACTTGGTCTTTGCACAAACTATAGCTAACCGAGAAGTGACCAGGTGTAAACATGTAATTCAGTCAGAACTTAAAGGGTTAGTTCACCCAAAAATGAAAATTTTGTCATTAATGACTCACCCTCATGTCGTTCCAAGCCCGTAAGACCTCCGTTCATCTTCGGAACACAGTTTAAGATATTTTAGATTTAGTCCGAGAGCTTTCTGTCCCTCCATTGAAAATGTATGTACGGTATACTGTCCTTGTCCAGAAAGGAAATAAAGACATCATCAAAGTAGTCCATGTTACATCAGTGGGTTAGTTAGAATGTTTTGAAGCATTGAAAATACATTTTGGTCCAAAAATAACAAAAACTGCGACTTTATTCAGCATTGTATTGTCTTCCGGTTCTGTTGTCGAGCCGCGTTCAGTGCCGCTGATGACGTAAGACGCTGCTGACGTGTATCTGGTGTGTCCGTGTATTCGGGTTCAAATAAATATGGCTGGGCAAAAAAAATGCAAGTCTTCCTCTGTGTGGAAATCCTTAGACATGTTTGCGAAGATTGTTTTGTTTACAGCGTGCGTCTCCCTCAGACTGTAAACGAAGCTCAGGCGCACCAGACACACGTCGGCAGCGTCTTACGTCATCAGCGGCACTGAACGCGGATCCACAACAGAACCGGAAGAGAATACAATGTCAATTCATCTCACAGCGGGTTAGTTTGGCTCAGGCTTAGAACTCATTACTGAATAATGTTCTGAAATGCCGTTCATGAATGGAAAATATACTTCCAGAACGCAGGCTGCTGATAAAAATAGGTGGTCACTGATGCTCTTTTGTGTCATCTGAAACGGCAAAAACAAAATGTTTTCTATGACATCGGCAGTGCCGCAACTAACAGATTAACAACGTATCTCTAGAACAGTGACTCACAGCTTGCAGTGGTGGAATTGATCTAATTTGTCAAGCCATAAATCTCAGTGACCCCAGACGTCCACCTGTTTCTCTCATGCTCTCCCTGTCTCTCTCATTGTCTCTCAGTTTTTTTGTGAATGTCAAAGGCACAGTTGTGGCAGCTGTCAGTCAGTGAGTGTGTGTGTTTGTGTGACAGGATAATTGGCCCATGACACCGCTCACACTCACGCTCAGGTTTTTAATAGCGGGCATCGCACTGTCATGCCAGGAGGTCCATTTGCATACAGCACGTCCCAGCAAACACCTCAACCAAGACACCACCTCCACTAATGTTTCATCCTCTTTTATCTGTCATATGATCCCGCAGCATTATAAACAAATTCAGCAGCATATATCGGCATGTCTTTTTTTACACAGCAGAGGCTATTTACACTAACTCCGCCCACCATTGTGAGTGAGCCAGACAAAATGATGAAAGAATTCCTGCTGATAACAAGAGCAGTGGTATGGAGAGTAAGGCAAGTGGCGTTAGATTTTGAAGCGACTGATCCAAGTTTGAATCCGCCTTTTTCCGAACTCATTCTTTTGTCTTTTCCCATCATATATCAGCTCGGACAGTGGAAATGAATTGCCTAATGGGCGTTTAATAGTGCGAATAAAGTGTTTAACGGGTTGGGTTAGAGGTGGGACAAGTAATTACCCAATAAGGCACCATCCATTTATGAAATGAATAGATATAATCATAAACACTGAATATGTTGTCATTATTGCACACAGGTTCCAACCCTGTTTTGGAACACAAAAGTGAATTTTGAGTTGACTTATGCAATGTTCGTCATCATGGAAGCATCCATTGGTTGTTCGGGAAAAAGAATAAAGATGGATGCTTTCTTCAGTTGTGTGTACGGATATCAGTGGAGACAGAGTTCCTTTATCTAAACCAATCCCTACATCCCTAGTCTTAGTCAATCAAACATTCTTTCTAACTTTCTCTCTCTGATTAAAAGTGAACAGCGTGAAGGTGTGCAGAGCCACTGAAATCATCCTGTGTACTCCCAGCGGCGTAGATCTGCCAGTGTCTGTGTCGGCGATGTGTCGGTCTGCCTTTAATTAGGATAGAGTGTTCCCAGCTGAAGCTCTCACCTGCTCAATACCCGCCGTCAGCTTGTGCTCTATCAGAAGACCCTGTCCCTTCCTCTCAGCATGGGCCAGAGTCTGTTTCTCTCATTTCAGGCAGAAGCTGTTATCAGTTGTGTGATTCCTGAAGCTTTTATTGCCGGAATTGACTGAAAGCTCAAGGGGTCAGTGCCCGGAGTACACAATGAATAATATTGGGAGTGTTGCTATCTCTTTACTGCAAGTCAATATACGCTTGATCTCGGCTTGGCTAAGGATGAAAGTGTCAGTTCACGATGTGATGGCTAAATGGAGAATGAATGTAAACTAAAATATATAGAGCTGAGTCATAAAAAACATATTCAGATTAGTGGTTAATAATTTTGTTTTATTTTGAGTCTCCCAATATGTGACATTTGGTTTGAGTTGATTGAAACCTGTATTTTTAATGCATCATGAAGATAATGCCTTATAAAAACACCTTATAAGCAGTATTGTGTCCTCATAAATATTTGCAACTGCATTTATATTGCATTGTGATACTTACCACTTCAGGTTATTGTGTAATATAGCCTACTTTAGTATAAGACCTGTAACCATGAATATGTTCTTAATGTTCATGCATTATTGTGTATTAAAGTTTTACCTAAGTATCTATTTAAGGCATTATGGATACATTTAAAATGCATTGTATTTGCTTTATAGAAAATATGTTTATATTAAAATAAGCAAATTACAGTTGTTTTTTTTTTTTTAAAAGAAAGTAATACATTTAGGAAAACTTAAACACTCATAATGTACTGGCCATGTTGCCGTCCAAGGCCACTCCTACCAGTCTGCTATGGATACACTTGACCAGAGTCGTACAACCTTGCTTTATGCCCGGTACACATTGTATGATTTTGGGCTTCCCCATTCCCAAGATGACCAATCATGGCGATTTCTGTGGCCGTGGCAACTAAATGGTGATCCTACGTCATACAGTGAGAGAGGTTCAAAGACGGCCGTTTTCACGGTCTTTTGACCAAAGATAGCCTGTGATAATTTTCTCACAGTGTCAAAAATTTCGCATGATCTTCTCACAGTGTGTTTGCTGCTACGACCTACGTCTACTGACTAGCCAATAAAAATGCAACATGAAATAGCATATCGCGATATGGCACTTAAACTCAAAACAACTTACCTCAAGCTCCATTTGCAAAATTGGCATGCCAAGTTGGCCTCTTTTCCCCAGCCATGACCCCGTCCATATTCTCCTCTTTCGCTTACTCCTCTTTTTTCAGCACACATATAAACCACAATTGCCAAGGTGCGATTCATCTGGCTCTTTTTGTTTAACCACTAGCGCATGCTGATGACATTTTATTCTTCTAAACTAACTTGCGTTGTGGCTTACGATTCAGTATGTGTCATCATCATACAGTCTACATAAATGGCATACCCAAGTTTATTAGATACATGTCATACAGTGTGATTTGTAAGGATCTTATAGGATTGCCGAAATCGTACAGTATGTAGCAGGCATTAGTAGGAAATACTAAACTTTTCGTCATAATGGTATTGATTTGTATTGTCCCTGGGTGCAAGAATTCAAAGAGTAAACGTATAGTGAGTTATTTTCAGTTTCCAGTGAAGGACCCAGCATGTTATATGCAGTGGCTAGGTTGAAAAGAATCGTAGCTAAATATGGAGAGAACGCCGCAATGGGAAATCTGAAAAACTCTTCTGAAGGAAAAAAAAATCGGAAGAAATTTTTCTGTCATGGTAACAGTTCTGACATTAACTATACAAAATCGGTCAAAAATCTGCAAAGTTACACTTTTACTTGACAGTAAAGATATTTATAATGTTAAAAAAGATTTCGGTAACACTTTAGTTTAGGGTCCAATTCTCACAATGTACTAGTTGTTTATTAGCATGCATATTACTAGGATAGTGGCTGTTTTTAATACTTATAAAGCACATATCAGTGCAGTGCCTTATTCTGCATGACCATATTCTACATCCCTACATCCCCAATACCTAAACTTAACAACTACCTTACTAACTATTAATAAGCAGTAATTAGGAGTTTATTGAAGTAAAAGTATTAGTTAATAGTTAGTTAATAGTGGGAATTGGACCATAATCTAAAGTGTGACGAAGATTTCTATTTCAAATAATGGCTGTTATTTTTGATAATATTAATAATAAGAAGAAATGTTCCTTTAGCACCAAATCAGGGTTTTCGAATTGTTTCTGAAGAATCACGTGACATTGAAGACTGGATTAATGATGCTGAAAATATATATTTTTTCATCACAGGAATAAATGAATTAACGCAGAGTAAGTATACCTTTATAGTTCTGCCTTTCAAGCATTGATAAGAGATTGCCGGTCCACAGAAAGCCAAAAATAGAAAATGAGATTTTGGGCCAAATAACTCTCACTGTGCTTCAACATAAACAGATAACCTCCTTCTGTTTACTGTGTACTCAGTGTACTTGTGTCATAAAGCACTCTTTTATGCTTAGAGTGTGCCAACCAACACAAATTTAAGTGTTGCTGCCAATGTACCCTCTTTAAAACAATGAAAATGACTTAAAATGTATAGTTAGGCCATGAGCCCATAATGCACTCTGACCTTGCTCCAGTGGCTATCTGTCTTCAAACCTTGATCCCATAGAAGCATGAAAGACAGAAATCGAGCCCTCTTCTCTCTAAAGATGGATTTTTGTAAATGTTCTACAGTTCTGTGCTTCATTAAGGCTGATGTTGCTGCTGTTCTGCTCAAATATGAAGGCTTTGGCCCTTCATAGCTTGTCAAGTGTGTGCTGGAGTGGATCGGTATTGAGCAGGGGTCAACATGTCTGCTTTAGGCCCTGGACTGCAGTCATGAAACACTCATCCTGCTACAGACTGTGCAATTTCGGCAATCCTATAAGATCATTACAAATCACACTGTACGACATGCATGTAGACTGTACGATGATGACACCTATTAAATCGTAGGCTACAACGCAAGTTAGTATAGAAGAATAAAACATCATCAGCATGCACTAGAGGTAAACAAATAGAGCGAGATGAATCGCACTTTGGCAATTGTGGTTTTTATGTGCACTGGAAAAAAGAGGAGTAAGCGAAAGAGAAGAAAATGGACGCAGTCATGGCTAGGGAAAAGAGGCCAACTTAGCATGCCAATTGTGCAGATGGAATTTAAAGGGATACTCCACTTTTTTTGGAAATAGGCTCATTTTACAACTCCCCCAGAGTTAAACTGTTGAGTTTTACCGTTTTTGAATCCATTCAGCCGATCTCCGGTTCTGGCGGTACCACTTTTAGCATAGCTTAGCATACATCATTGAAGTGGACAAGACCATAAGCATTTCTAAAAAAAAAATGACCAAAGAGTTTCGATATTTTTTCCTATTTAAAACTTGACTCTTCTGTAGTTACATCGTGCACTAAGACCGACGGAAAATGTAAAGTTGCGATTTTCTAGGCTGATATGGATAGGAACTATACTCTCATTCCTGCGTAATAATCAAGAAACTTTACTGCCGTACCATGAGTGCAGCAGGCGCAATGATATGACAGCGCCTGAAAATAGTTCCGTTGTGTTGACGGTAGGTGGCCTATTTTCAGGCGCTGCGTCATATCATTGCGCCTGCTGCACTCATGGTACGGCAGTAAAGTTTTTTGATTATTACGCAGGAATGAGAGCATAGTTCCTATCCATATCAGCCTAGTAAATCGCAACTTTACATTTTCCGTCGGTCTTAGTGCACGATGTAACTACAGAAGAGTCAAGTTTTAAATAGGAAAAAATATCGAAACTCTTTGGTCATTTTTTTTTTTTTAGAAATGCTAATGGTCTTGTCCACTTCAATGATGTATGCTAAGCTATGCTAAAAGTGGAACCGCCAGAACCGGAGATCGGCTGAATGGATTCAAAAACGGTAAAACTCAACAGTTTAACTCTGGGGGAGTTGTAAAATGAGCCTATTTCCAAAATAAGTGGAGTATCCCTTTAAGGTAAGTAGTTTTAAGTTTTAGCGTCATGTCGCTTTGATCAATACACCAATTCATGTTGCATTTTTATTGGCTAGTCAGTAGACGTAGGTCGTAGCAGCAAACACACTGTGAGAAGATAATGCTAAATGTCTGACGGTCAGAAAATTATCGCAGGCTATGTTTGGTCTCATGACCGTGACAACGGCCGTCTTTGAACCTCTCTCACTGAATGACGTAGAACCACCGTTTAGAAGCCACGACCACAGAAATCGCCACAATTAGTCTTCTTTCATCTGGGACAGCCCAAAATCGTACAATGTGTACCGGGCATCAGGCCTGAAATAGATACTAAATTAATTTTCTTTTTGAATTCAGCAAATGAGCCTGTCTATAATTCAGATACTATGTCTTGACACATCATGCAAGGTGATCTGTGCCAAAACTGTCCCCGTTTGAATATTATATATCAGAGGACGCAGGATATTATATATCAAACTCGCATTGCTCACATATTGAACCTGCTGAAAGCAGAAACAAAGCTTGCAGCTCTAGAGTCGGCAGCCCAGCCTCCCTAGTGGCTCTTTGCTATTAGTAGAAAGTTAGTCTTTTGTCTTTATTGAGAAAGAAGAAACTGTGAAGATCCTATTATTAAGCAATAAAGTACAAGCTAGGCTTTTTTTTTGTTCTCATTTCAAAATCCTATCTGCTTTGCTGTGCACTGCCTTCAGAAGTAGCTACCATACACCATCATAACTGGAAGAAAATCGTACCAATTTAGAATGCTCTACATACAGTAGCCAGCAACTCTGTGCAGCACACAAACTGAACAAGAGACAATTGATTCCAATAGTATTGTGACAAGGTGACAAGGTTGAGTGGGTTCCATATGCGGTTTATGGATAAACAGCAAGTTCACAGTAGATGCAGGTGTGGGTCTTATCACCAGTATAAACAACAGTGTCAGAGTCAGCACGATAATCGAGGTCATAACCGGGCAAAGGATCAGGGCAGGCAGCAAACAAACCAAGTAACAGTGCAGGCAAACGATAGGGTCACAGGCAGGCAACAAGAAATCTTCACTAGCGTTTACAAGTTCTGGATGTTAGCATGATGCTAAGCTAATGGCGCAATATACAATAGTACATTATTGTGTATTATTGCTTCTTGTCTGTATTGAATGAAAATTATTTTTATTTATTTTTTGGACTGGAGAGCACATGTGGTTTAAAATGCTGCCCATCTAGACAGATAATTAGGTTTTGAAACAGAGCCATATTCAAAGCCCAGTAACAGTTTATTTGTCCACTTTAGACATTCTACTAACTATAAGTAACTTTGCAACTACTGTACATGTCAACTACCAATCTTTAGAGTATTAGTATAATGTCTGCTTAATATCTGCAAACACTTTATTTTGATGGTCTCCGAACATCTGACATTCTACTGACTATAAGTTAACTTTGCAAGTATAACTTATTCTACTAATCCTAACCCTGTCCTAACAGTCAACTAACGATGAGAGTTAGTTTACAGTTGCAAATTAATGAGAGTTAGTTGAAATGATGTTGCAAATTTACTTAGTAGAATGTTTAAAGTGAACTATCGAAAGTGTCACTCAAAGTCCTGGTCATAATCTGCAGGTCACAGGAAGTTTTTTTTTTTCTTCTGCAAAAGGATGAACAAATAATGCACATCAGGTGTTTTTTCTTAAGTTTTTATTTAATTTATGAAGCCACTGTAAACTGACACATTATATATTCTATAATAATTGCATGATGTTAGCAACAAAATGTTAGCATTTCTTACATTTCAACAAATTATCCATCAACTACAGACAGATCCATTGCGTTGACCATGTTTTCAAGGTTTAAAATCATGCCACCTTTTATACATTGCTTCAAAAATATCTTTTTATTCTTCAGAAATTTTTTTATTATACTTGTCCTTTGAAAAACCACCAAACAAAAGACTTATAATGCAACATCACAAGCTTTTTTCATCACCAAAGAACCATTTAGACAACTCAGGAAATCTATTCAGAGATGGTTCTTTATTTTAAAAAAATCTAATATATATTCTTGCACAAACATCCATGCATAAGTATATGGAATTTTACCATGCTCTTTTTTCCAGTTATATTACCCTGTGTACAGTACAGTTTTGATATTTCCATCTTCTCTTTATTTTCCACAGTGTTTGCCCATCCCAGGTCATGGATTTGTGCTGGACAAGTATAAATGTCACTGCAAAAACGGCTTTTATCATCCAAGCAGAGTTGCAGTCAATGGCTTTAAAAAAAGTAAGTACTATGATAAAATGTTATGGGTCAATAAATGGGTTGAATAAAAACATGCGATTTCAGAAAATCCTCATTACATTTCACATTGTAGATGTTTTGTATAATATAATATGCTCATGGACAGAATTAGAAATGTGTTATTGTTCATATGCTTAGTTTACACATAGACCTATTTTGTCAAATATACAGTGGGGTGTAGAATTCTACTTATAAAAATGCTTCTATTTTGCATTTTTGTAATTTAATACATGTTTTTAATGTTTTGAAAAAGTATGAATATCAGAGTGTTTAGTATTTCATGTTTAATGACTTCTTCATTCAATCCCATATCTTTCCTTTGTTTAAAATGATTCAAAACGTTCCGTTTTCTTTCAGGTTTGAATTAGATTTCAAATCCCACGTTTTCAGTGTGGACCCACTGTGCCGTTAAATGCAATGTCTTACATAAATATTGTATTCACCCTCTCAGACATGCACACAAAGGATTTTTTGAGCACTTAGCATACCTGATTTCCCTCTCATCTTATTGGAGCACCATTACCACACCCCTTATGTTTAATTAATTAGCTCTCTGATCAAAAACCTCTGTCACTCTAGAGTTCTCCCAAAGTGAGCACTCCAAAAATTGGCATACACAAACTCACAAACACACTCATGTGTAAAAGAGACTGGCAGAAAGCGAAACATGTGATCAGCACTATGCTGGCAGTATCAGGCCCTCAGCAGGGGCCCCGGCACATGGCACTCTATTACACCTCACTGAACACAACAATGTATAATTGGCCAATCAAATTGGCCTAAAACTCTGAATAGTTGTGCCATGAATTTGAGGTTTTGGTAAAAGTCATAAAGTTGCATCTGCTTGAAGAACAGATTATATATTCCTTCCCAACTGTGCAGAGAGAGAGGCAGACAGACATCACCACAGGTCCTGCATCTGTGATGGCTCTGGCTCTCCTTCAATGATCACATAAGTGTGTTCCTAGGAGAAGTCGGCTGTGTTCTGTGTATTTCTCTTTTATCTGCTGCATATTTTCTGATTAAGTAATGGTAATGTCTCATGTCTGGCCTTCATAATCCTGGTTTATGTTAAGAATACACTGGTGCGTGTATACAGTCTCATGTCATCCGTTAGATTTTTTTTCTATATATTATAGTACGGTTACCCTAAACCAGTGGTTCTCAAAATTAAAGTTAAAGGTTAAATTAAAAGGTTAAAAAAACAGGTAAAACAATTAATTGGGATTAAAGGTTTAAAGGGACCATGATCAAAAAAGTTTGAGAACCACTGGCCTAAAGGAACAGTGAATACCGAATGAAATGTCAATCCAGGAAGAGCTATAGGACTGTGAAGCGTTTGGGTTGTTGATGCACTCAATCTACTCCATCTCCAGCTGAATCTGATCTGGATTTATGAAACCTACCCACATTCAGGTGTTGATAAAAAAAGAAATGCAAGAAGCTAGTATAAAAGTTTTATTTTATTTTCTAATGCATTTTATTTTTTCTTTCTGTTGATATACTGCATGTTCAGATATTCATACAACAAAATATTTGGGGCCATGAAACTTTAGCGAAAATTATACCGGTGTCACATTTCGAGTTTGTTTTTTAATCTGTTTCTGTGTTCTGTTCAGGTTTGACTTTCTTTGTTAATCTTCTTTAATCTTTACACGACACCGTTTTCAACTACAAACGGAAGACTTTTTTTGGCCGTTCGTTTACACGACAACAGCGTTTTTGGCGCCTGAAAACGCAAACTTTTGAAAACGGGTTTCAAAGTGCAAGTTTTTTGGTCTCTGTGCAAAAAACAAAAACATGAATCAGTGAAAACGATGATGTCATGCACATGCATGCGTATAACGTGTTCAATCTACAGTGTTTCAGAATACAGTGTTTTAGTGTGCAAAATTGTCCTGACTTTTTAGCACAATCTATTTTTGACCTGTTTTAAAATAAACTCAGGGGGTAAAAATAATAATAAAGAATGATGTTTGACGTCCCATTTAAAGTTGTCTCTTCACATTAAACTAATTGCAGGGGTTTCCAGTCCTTCTCCTGGAGGGCCACTGTCTTGAAGAGTTTAACTACAACCCTAATTAAACACACCAGCTCCCAAGTGTTCAGGATTTCTAGAAATTTCCATATTGGTATGTTGTCGATCAACAGGACCTTGACCCTCCAGGAGCAGGATTTGTAACAGAAAACATTACTCACTTCACCTTCAAAATCCCATTGTTGGTGTCACTTAATGTATTATTATTGTTGTTTATTATCTTGCAGCCATAAATCAGCTAAAGTGGCATTTGTTATTATTTTCATATTTTGATTTTATTGTTTCTTGTGATACCATGGCTTATGGTTAGATTTTATGAAAAATTCAAACTATTAAAGAGGATGTTATGAACCAGTGTCATCATGAAAAGATGAGATATGTGTAACTGAGGCAGAAGCAACTGGCGCATCAAAGTGAAGGCCCAGATGGTGTGTACACACCCATCCACCCATGGCTAGCGCATGAAACAGTGTGAATTGCCTACTGATGAGACCACCAATGACTGGAGGATAGGTTGGGCTGGATCGCTTTAAATGTCATGTCTGTGCTGCTACTTTTCACGATTGTTCATGCTTTTTTATTGGTGTGATCATATGCAAATGCATGCAAGTGGTAAGATACAGAGATTGAAAATAACTGCACTCTAAAAAATTAAATCCAATTTGGGTTGTTTTCAACCCAAGCGATGGGTAAATATAGGACAGAACACATGTTGGGTTAATTTTACCTTGCAAATTGGGTTGTTTATTTAACCCAGCATAATAGGTTGATTTAACCCAGCATACTTGGTTGATTCATTTTTACTATAGTACTTTGTTTCTTTTTCTTTTACTTCATACATGAATTAATATTTACAGATTAACTTAAATCCTATAAACTTAAAAAAAAAAACTCAACACACTGGTTTGCATGATCATTCCTTTATTTATTTTTTTTCATTTTTTACAGTATAGCATATTTTATATCATTTTGAATACATATTACATACATTTAAGCTCGTTTAATACATATTGGAAGTGAAAATGAAACATTTAGAAGCAATTCAAGTGTAATCGACTAGTCTCTGTCCCGTTTCCACCGTAACGGCGCTGGATCTCGTGCCGGAACTTGTATCATGTTCAGCGGGGGAACTTCTAAATTCAGACCGCCACCCTGTGTTTCACTCCTAGCCGAAATATGCAGTGACTGACTCCATAACCTGTCCATAAACAATCAGTGTACAGTTCTGAGAACATATTTTAAATTTCGAAGCATTTCTGTATATTTTTCTGAAAGTCATCAGGCGTTTCCATCCCGCGAAAAGACCAACGCGACACTCGTTTAGGTGTCTCACATCGCGCCCCTGTATGTTGTACATAATACAACAGAACAATAACATGTATATAATACACAGAACAATAACGAATTTATACAATTAATTTACACAAACCTGTATTTTACCGAAGACACGCACCAATTTGACGGAGCTGCACTGCTCTCTCCTGAAGAGGCCGCAAAAAGCCTGCGATCAATAACTCAACCCCTGGGTTGTTATATCTGACCCAGGCTCTGGGTTACACAAAAACTACCCAAACACTGAAAAAATAACCCAAAAAATTGACCCAAAAGGCTCAACCCAGGATTTGGTCGAACATCATGTAACATCATTCAATTATTTATTTTAGGGAAAGCTGGTGTGAAGGGCACGGAGAGTTTACCACATCACAGGGATGTTCCAGAAAGTACCAGCCACTGTCTGCCCTGCCAGGAAGGCTGTGATTTCTGCAAGGACAACACGCCCTGCGTGGCCCGGGGTGATGGCGCCCTGCGTATGGCGGTGCTTTCCTTCCAGGGCTTGTGCATGCTGGTGGATTTCATCAGTATGGTGCTGCTCTACCATTTCCGCAGGAACAAGGTAAGCATGTGCTGCCGGAGGGAGCTAATTAAGATGGCAACTGTTTCCATGAAGCACATCCTGTTCTTATTGACACCGGGGTGTTTTCATGCTGAGTTACATTACAATTAGTCACTCGTACTCTGAGCGTACAGTATCTTGCCTGTTAGGTCATATTTTATTCCTTGTTAAATTAGAAAGTAGACAGTTTTGAGATACATTATTACAAAAAAAAGTCACAAAACGCGAGTATAATCTACATTGTGCACCGCTTTCATCATCATGTTACAACTACATCTTTGCTTCCATCTGAGTTTTCAGAATGTAAACTATTCTCTATCAGTAATTAAATTCAGTGTGACAACAAAAGCGCAATCACTGCAGGTTCTCACTTTGCAGTTTGATTTTACTTAAAAATTCAAGACAGCACGTCTAGGGGATAAGAAACGGTATATTTTAAGCCTGTATTATAGTTACAGTTTTTCTCAATTGCTAAAACACAATTTCTGAATCCTTGCTCCTTTTTCTGAAAACATTAAACACAAAACCTCATCTTCAAGCACTATTTACAAAACCTCTGACTCTTCTTGCAAAATGAAACTTTCGCCTCAAAACAGTTTTACTTGTGTTCAAAATCAAACACTGCTCTCAAATCATAGACAAAGTGATCAAAATGATATACACTATCAAGCAGTCAGTAAACAATACACCAAAAAATAGAAAACACATTGTTCAAAACATACAGTTCTCGAAAGATATCTACTGACGGCTATTCTGTTTGTAGACTTACCCGTGACACATTACTGTACCATCAAAATTTCAGGGAGAAGTACATTTTTAATCTTAAAACAAATTTCATATTCAGAAATTACTACTCTGCTTTGCTCTTTGCAATTTTATTTGTTCTTCCTCCTTGTACCCCTATTTTTACAGTACAGTGCCCTGCATCTCACAAACTTCTCCTTTGTCAGTTCTATTGTTTGATACTGTAATGCTTTTTCTTTGTTGATATGAACCTGCAAGTGCAACCAGTAAAATCTATTGAGCATTCAGTACTGTAACAAATGGTACTGTTACAGTAACGATGTTCGGGACCATATAATTTGTTCATTGTACAGTATACAGCCTACAATGCACTGTACTACAGTATACAATACTAAAAGGGACAAAAATCAAAGGAGTAAACGTGATCAGTGTGCTTCTTCTTGTCTTTGGGCATCATTTGAAACAGGTTAAATCAATTTTGAGTGGTTGTGTTCAATCAATGACATTTGTTCTCTATTTGTATTTGATCATTGCCACTTGTGTTTACCAGTATGGATGATGTGTGCATTACAGTGCAGAATATGTTTTGAGAATGAGAATGTGTTTAGCGTTTTGCTGAAAGGCTAAGTAAGATCTGCAAATTGTGTTTTGCCATGTGAAATAGTTTAAGGTATTGACAACAGACTGCACAATTAGCTAAATGAGTTCAGGCAACTGAGAACTTTGTTCAGCCAATGGGTTTTAGTGTTTTAGCAATTGAGAAAAACTGTAATTAAAGAGATATTTAGTGCATAGACGGGTTGAGACAAATAATGTTGATAAAGGACAGAGAGAATGGAGTTTCCAGTTGACTAAATTAATGGATTACACCATTAGAAGGGAAAGAGAGAGACTAAATTTACAAAGGAATTACAGAGGAAGGAGAAAGAGGTGTTATTTGTTGGAAACTACCTTAGAGAAGAAGAGAGAGAGAGAGAGAGAGAGAGAGAGAGAGAGAGAGAGAGAGAGAGAGAGAGATCAGTCCAGCCTGACTACACTTAGGGATCTTATTTATCTACAGCGTCAAAGTTCTTTCCATGGCATTATGTAAGGGATAATGTATAGTCAGACAATCATTATAACAAAAGAAACCTCATCAGGGTGATCAGAACCCAACACAAAGCTGAGGCTGACTGCATTATCCTACATGGCTGCTTCCCAGAATAAATAAATGGACATGAAATGTTAATTTATAGTAAGTTGAAATTAGTTTGCTGAGTGAGAAGAAAGAGGGCGCTGGTATTAACTAGTACAGCTATTTGTATGATTTTTAGAATATGTGTGATGCAGTAAATAATTGACAAACCTGGAAATTCTGTCATAATTTACTCACCCTCATGTCGTTCCGAACCCATAAGTCTTTCATTGATCTTCAAAACACAGATGAAGATAGTACATAGAGCTCATTAAATATGGTAAACGGATGTTTAAACATACTTGCTCGACAGTCGACACACAAGAATAAACCTCACTCGTTCTCGCATGTCAAGCAAGCAAAGTTTAGCTTTGGTTTACCATTTTTGTGTGATGATCAATGTTTATATGTGAATTTGTTCATCACACTGTATACACAGTGACTGTGTCTCTTCAGAAGACCACTCAATTCATATGGATTACTTTTACAATGTCTTTATGAACTTTATAAAGCTTGAAAAAGGGAGGAACAGAAATCGCTCAGGTTTCATCAAAAAGATCTTCATTTGTTTTGAATATGAAAGTATTACGGGTTTGGAACGACATGAGTAAATAATGACAATTTTCATTTTTTAGTGAACTGTTCCTTTAAGGATTTCTGTCACTTATGGCATTTGCAAACATGGTTCAGTCCAACCTGTACTTTAACACTGACCTTCTCTTTGATTCTCTCAGTTAATTGCAAGCCCAGTCTGTGGATTGTCTCCCTGTTAATTAGATTCATTCAAATTATTCTTTTTTTCTCTCTCAGGAGGAGTCTGTGGATTAGTGCACAGATTATGATTGCAGACGGCTACTTATTACACTTAACACACCATTGGCGTATACGCAGAGTATTTCAGAAGCGTACACCGCACATGCTACTGTCTTAGGTTGAGCAGACGTGCAGTCTGTGGTCTGAGTAATAGTGGACTGGATTCACACTGACTGCGAGGAAGGTTCATTAATCCCTGCAGTGAGGCGCCGTTTAGGCTGTCGATATGTAGGGCACTCAGTTTTGATAGTGCCAGCATTTTAATTTACTCTGGAAGCATGCTCCGTCTGGGCGCTGCCTGAAAGCGATCCATAAATGCTGGAGAAGTCTAAATGAAAGCGACAGAGTTAGGATTAGAAATTTTGTTCTGTTTCAGCTCGCGCTGTCAAGTGCTTTCTATTGGCCGTTTGATTTCAGAAAGGAGTTGACAGCTCACCTGTTGCCTCTTAATGGAATTCTCATTTCCTCTGCTTTAACGGAGACATGCTTGAGCCAGCCGGCCAAACTAAATATACATGCCGCACTGTCAGAGAATTATTATAATTTTTTAGCTTTGCTGGATAATATAAATTTCTCAATATGTAGTACCTTCTAGCTAGTTAGAAAATAACTCTGTACTTTATCGGGTTGCACCATTTGTTCTTAAGGTAGAATGTAGCTAGTAGGTTGCAAGCTCCCCGTAAAGTAATGCGTAGTCGCATAATAATATTTACCCTCAATGATCCAATCCGCTTGTTAAGTTGTGAATGTGATATATTGTATACTGTTTCTGGGAGCCTCCACTCTGTTTCAAGTGAGAATACTATTACAACCCCTGTTTATGAGGCAGAACCTGATTCCATCAAGTACAAGTACAACATGTTCCTGGATCAACATCTTTGTTGATTCTGGAATAACATTTCAATCAACCAATCAGATCTGAGGAACACATTTAAAGTTTATGTCAAGTTTAGGCTTACAATCCGGGTTAGGTGCTATACATCAGTGTTATTCACCTATCATTTCCCAGTGATTTTAGGTATAACTTATGGGTAGGTTTAGGGGTAGGAATATGGTTAGCATTCAATTTTGGAACAGGAATGTTGTTCCAGAATCAACAAAATATGTTGACCCATGAATGTGCGTCTAACTCTGCAAAATCAGGACGTGCGTTTGTGAGCACATGAGTTTTTTGTTTTTGGGATCTGATGGAGCGTTTGAACTCGGATACGGTATCGCACAACGTCAGACTTAAAAGGCGGATCGCAGCCTTCAAATATAGTAGAAGTAGTGTTGAAATGCCATGAATTTCAGTTTATCTTTGATTCTAACTTATTTTGCCTCACATAACTAATGGTAAAAATATCTTTCCATTGAAATATGATACTACTTTATCATGAGTAACAATTAATTTTGTTTTATTTACCAGAATATCAATTAAACTTGGAGGTGGAATATTTTGAGCAACCACCCAGAACACTGTGCACTAGCTTGGCAACTAAAAGTATTTTAGCAAGCACTTCTTCATAGCAAACACCTCTCTAATATTCTTTGGAAAGTGTAAAAAAAAAAGAAAAGAGTGCACTGCTTTGAAACTCAAAATGAATAAATGAATGAATGAATGAATGAATGAGGCATTTATGATTATAATGAATCAAGTTGTTAATGTCATTGTGAAACAGAGCAGGTTTATTCCAGGGCAAGGCATTAGTCTGAAGAGAACAAAGATGAATCAACCCCTGTGAACACATTAGAATAGTCCAAGGAGAATGCATTTGTGCGCAAAGGGAGTTATAAAGTTATAAAGTAGTCACAAATGGAAGGTTTCCACTGACCCATTTCTAGCAAAAGAATAGTTTAAGGAGAGAAGTTTTCCAATGTGATGTTCTTTTTGATGTGTTTCAGAGTATCAGAGCGTCAGGACTCATCCTGCTAGAGGCCATCATGTTTGGAGCACTCCTCCTGTACTTTCCGGTAAGCTTTAATGACTGCAGTCATTTTTTACTATGTATTACTTAAGGGTGTTAAAATTAATGGCGCTTTGGTGACTAATATTCTTAGACTTGTACTGCAATGTAAAGTAGCAATTAGGAGGAAAATGCCTTTTTAATGGCACTAATTTAAGCATTAAAGAAATGTAGCGGGATCAATTAGAGTTAAGCTCTATGGACTTCTGAATGCTGTTAAATCTGGTGATTTATGTATAATATTTTTGAGAATATGAAAAAGGGATTCCATACTTTGAGAAAAATCAATCCGCAGGAAGCACATCAATATTGCATACACTGAAGCCACAGATTTTTGTTAGAGCTTAGCTTGTTTTGGTCTGGGAACTTTCTAAAATACAGCAAAATTCACATTTTTTTAAATGTATGATATTACAACTCTAATTAGATGTTCAGATGGTGCAGAATGCACTGGAGCAATTTAGGGTAAAATAGATATCCTAGCCGAGGTATTTCACTGATGGACAATCTGCTGTTGATGTATCGATAAAGTATTGATTTAGACAGATGTTGTCATGTGCTTTATTCAGCAGAGCCGTTTTGCTCACAGTAATTGCAGTTTAGTGGCATTCACAGGAGGCTATGGGCATGTCTTAACATGGAAGGGTAAATGCAATTAAGTGAACTGATTTAGAGGCTTAACACATGCAAGGTCCTGGAAAGTAATTATCTTTGAGATAATTCTGGAATGATGGTGGAGGACCATTTTAGCCATTTAATCACTCTTTATGTGGTTACACTCTAAACTGGTGTGACTTTATTTTGAACAAAATCAGCCCAAAACAAAGTTTGTTTGTGTTCGTTTCGGGAGTTCAAAACAGCTTGGCAAAGCTCCTTCCATAAAATTTCCCCATGGCTGGTAAGCACCATCAAACTACCATTGGTTCGTGGCGATGATGTAATAGGTAAGTGTGGCTCTGAGACTCCGCCTTCTTTGAGGAGGAAATCTTCTCCGGTTCATTTCTTCTGTTCGCTCCATCTAGGTCAGACATCCTCAAGTGAAAACAGGAATACAATGGAGAGTCACTTTATAGTAGAAACTGAAGTTGTAATTCTAATTGAAGAGACACTGACACTTTTTTCATGTTTAATACTGTAAATCTGCTTGCTTTTAAACAATCGAAAGCGGAAGATAAAGAACTTCGCCGTGAGTATATCGAGGCCTTCATTTCCTGTGCATTTGTCCTATAGAAAGAAAATGTCTTAATCTATTTTTAAATATTTAAAATAGTACCAGTTTATGAGTGGCGTGAGAAACTTTCTGTGTGTTATTTCACATGTTCTTTATTTTCTTTATGCAATATGGAATTTCTTATTTTGTTCCTTTGGTTTTGGTGTGAAATATGACTTGGACATTATTGACCATTTTTGTGTGATTTGCTCAGAAACATTTTGCATTTTTAGAAAACATTTTTTGTTAACTTCATCTGGCTTTAGATTGGAATTTGTTGTGGTCAATTAAGGCATAGGATCAGAATATCTTGATTTGGGCTACTTGCAAATGTGAATCTTAATCTAATTCATATCTATTATCTGGTCACTTAGGGTGCTTTCACACCCACCTCATTTAGTTCGGTTCAATCGCACTAGAGTTCGTTGTCCCCCTTGGTGCGGTTCATTTGGGCTGGTGTGAATGCAGCAATTGCACTCGGGTGCGCACCAAAAGCGGACCAAAGAAGCGTACTCGGTATGCTTTTCAAACGAACTCTGGAGCTTTGGAGTTTTTCGTTTGTGGTGAGAACGTGATCCGACCTCGAACAGACCCAACTGCCAAAGACCTGCGCATTTTTGGACTAAACCAGCTGCTCTGTGCATTACGGGATGAGGACTAATGTTTGTTGACAGTTTGCACGGACAAACTTGTAGTTATGAGGAGGTGCGGAACCTCATAGAAATTTGGTCTGATGACCATATAGGTCCCAACTATCAAAAACTTGAAGAACAGCGAAATCTTCGCTTTGTTTAGCAAACAGCTCAGGGAAAGGGGGTTTCATAGATCTGTGGAATTTTCCCGCACGTTAATTCTGACCAATCGAAGTGCAGTTATGGAAATATGATCAAGACACATCTGGCCAACGAGTGATGTGGATGTTGTCACGTGACTGCATTTTGGTTCCTTTCATCAACTCATCAACTGATTCAGACCAGAGCAATCAGTGTGGTGTGAAAAGGAACCAAAACGCCTGAAAATGCTACAAAGTATAATTTTTCGCCCTTGGTCCAGACCAAATGAACCGAACTACAGATGTGAAAGTTAGGTTTAGTAATTCAAAAATAAAAATCATACACACTGTGACTTGAATACACAATGGATACAATACTTATATGATGAACATGTTTGAAATTCTGAATTAACACAGTATATTTTGATTTTGTTTTTCTCTGGGAATGTAATGTGTAGCCTATGTTCTGTTTCTGTTTGCCTATGTTCTCTGTAATTGGTTCACTAGTTTGTTCCCATAGTTACTGATTTTGTTCACCTGTTGTTTAATTAGTATCCTCATTACTCCCCTAATCCCAGGGCAAGAAATTCAACTTTTAAATGACAAAATAGATTGTCTTGATTAAAATCTATTGATGTCATGTGACTAGTGTGAAAGGTCACATGACCAGATCAGTTTAATTCCTGCTTGCACATCTAGAAGAAGATGTCTTCCTCAGACTACTAAAAAAAAGTAGTTTGTAAAACATCTTAATTAACAGATAGAACTATCATATTTTGTACATATATTCTTTAAAGGGTCTACTACTGATATATTTTGAGAATTATACTCCTGCATATATATTTTGCTCGTAAGACTTGTAAATTTTTTAACGGTCACAATTGTGACCAGTAGTATAACACAGTGCTTCAATTGAAAACACAGGTATTGGCTGGTATTGGCAATCCAACACTGAACATATGCCACACCTGTGAGGGGGATGGATGAATATGCCACACCTGTGAGGGGGATGGATGATCTTGGCAAAGGAGAAGTGCTCACTAAAACAGAATTAGACAGATTTGTGAACAATATTTGAGAGAAATAGGCCTTTTTTTGTACATAGAAAAGGTCTTAGATCTTTGAGTTCAGCTCATGAAAAATGGAGGCAAAAACAAAAGTGTTGCGTTTATAATTTTGTTCAGTGTAGTTATCAGTATCCCATAAACTTTCAATGTGTTGGACCTTCTAGACGTACGTGACCCCCCTTCCCCCCTCAATTGAAAGTGACTGTAATAGTGAGGGCTCAGATAGGGAGTCCCATGGGTGAAACGGGCCATTTGCCAAGTAGACTATTGAATGGCGATGCAGAGGTGAACTATCTGGAGGATTAGGCAGATGTTCATGAGAACCAATTGGTGTGCCCCACACATGACCACAAACAACCCTTTCTACAATGTACGGCCCATCTTCAGTGTACTGAATGAGTGCACACACATCTCCCTGAAACTGGCCTAGAACAGGGCCCAAGTGAAGTCATGGTCTAGCCCATAGGTGTCTAGCCAAACAAGCAGAAGTTCCTCCAGGGTGTAACTTTGCACATGACAACCTTTTCACCTCACTAAGCCTCCTTCACAAAATGAAAAAACGAGGTATTGGATGTCTTGGAATGAATTGTGTCAATAGGTCTAATTGAAGAATTTGTATGAATTCTGACTATGGTGTTTCCCACCGGTCACTATTGCACTATTACAAACCTAATATTTCACTAACTTAACCAACATAAAATCAAAAAAGGCATAATGTTTGAGTGTTAGGGAGGTCTAAGAAGTAAAATGTATGTACTCAAGTTGCAAGAAAAAATTTGGGATTAAACGGGTTAAGTCCTGAGTTTTCCTTACTTTTTTTGTCCTATATCTTTTATTGTAGCGTGGTTGTTTTTCTTCCTGAAGTTCTCCAATGTGTTTCGGTTGGAATTATTATTAAAGACTGTTTCGTTTGATTCCTCAACTTTGTGTGCATCATTACAGCCAATGCATGAACAGAATACAGGACCCTCACATTGAGTATATTTAAATATGGACTTAGCAGTGTTGCTCATCACAACCTGTAACCCAAAGCCCAGCCAGCCAGCCATCACCAAGCTGCATGGAGCGAACACTAGAGCCTGCAGTGATGCATGAGCCCACGCTGGAGAACAGGTCGGACCAAGCCATCGCCCCCGGAGCCTGAGCCTTGCAAGATGTCTGACCAGGTGTGTGAGTCGGCAACATCGTCCACCGTGTGAGTACTCGTGGAGTTTGTGTGTATAGATAGGACCCTTCCACACTACCACCATTGAGGGTGAGCAGTCGCTGGACTCTGACCTTCTTAATGATTTGGAAGAGGATGTTTACCTGCATCCCCTGTCCCCTTTGGTTCTGCCCAGCTCAGAATTTCCAGCCTCCCCACTGGTTCAGCCCAGCTCAGTATCTCCTGCGTTCCCACTGGTTTCATCCAGCTCGAAGTCTCCAGAGTTCCCACCCAGCCTCCCTCTCCCATGTCCTCTTTCAATATCAGCCAGTCCCTTAGCCCCATCTACGCTTGCAACCCCTTGACTCCTGCTCGACCTCCCCTCTGTGGTGTGGATTCAACTCGGGCCTTCCGTCATCCAGCTCCTACAAGTCGAGTGGATCACCCTGACTCCTCTTTGGCTCCTCCCTCCCTTGGCTCCACCTGGGACCATCGGACTTACGGCTCCACCTGGATAGTTCCCAATTCCTAGTTACATCTGCTCGCCATCTGTGCTCAGAGCTCCACCACCTTCGGCTCCGTCTCCATCGTCCGAAGGATGCAAAAGTAGTAATAAAAAGTGAACAAAAGGAAGAAATTATTATAATCCCCTTTTAAAATAGGTGAGACGTGAGTGAAGACTTGGGAAAAGAAAGACGAGACTCCATGTCCAGTGGAATAACTCCTGGAATATTGTTAAATTCTGTGAAAATCGGGTGACTAGATCGCTAAACATTATGCAGACAAATGGTTTGAATTTATGGGCTCATGTACCTTTCTCATTCGACACGAATCTAAATGTTTCCATGGTTGTGATGTAACATTTAATTGCAAACTAATGTTTTATTTTGTAAGCCACCGATGGTACTCGGCCACGGGGCGGATGTCGAGTTGAACTGCACAGCCCTATATATCAGCTAACATTTATTTTATTTCAAGTATTGAAAATGTTTTATATGGTTTTAGTTTACCAAAACTAATAACAGTGAAGTAGTTAATTTTTTTTTTTTTTTTATCCACCAAATCAAGGTTGGTATGTTCTCTTTTTAGAACCTCGGTTCAGTGTCTTTTTGTGGATATGCACATATATTCTGCCTTGAGTATATCATCCACACAAACTGGCGAACCCAATAATTACACATATTATGAAGTTGTCTGCTCTTAAAAAGCAACTGTATTAATATAGTGATTTAATATTTTAATTGACTGACAGCCCTAGTTTAAAGTGAATATAATCAGACAGGATTTAAAATCGGCTAGGTGTCAAAATATTGTATCTGTGCATTAGGTCTTGCAGTGTACATGCAGCCTATGAGAATGTGTCTGTTCTTTTAGAATTGCCGTTTTCCCTCTGATTCAGTTTGTGGTTTAATCTGAAGCTCAGAGACTGATAGATCTGCCTGCTCACGGCCCACCGTGTAGCTCATCTGAAGCAGATAGAAGCTCCGCCTGTCTGCTCTGCTGCAATTGCTCCAAATCTAAATATAGACTGGAAAATATTATCCACTCCTTCTCCCCCTCTTCTACTTTAAATAATTCCAGTGTTATCAAGAAGCAGAGATGTATCTCATCTTGTTCCCCTGGCATTCTGCTTTGTTGAGTAATGCAATTTTTTCAGCTCGCAACCCTCTCTTACTGCTGAGCGTGTCACATGCAATAACTTCACTTGGCGGCGTCTGGAATAAGGCGGGGGATGTGGAGCGAGAGAGAGAAGAAACCGAATTACATGCACACACACATGCTTTTCTGGTTACTTGTTCATCCCTGTCCACACAGAAGTCAGAGGGCACCTGTGTCAGTGAATTTATGAGGCATGCACAGATTCTCTTTCTACTATATATCTGACGCCTGTCATTTTTAGTGTTGGGGTTAACGTATTACAAGTAACGCGAGTTAGGCAATCAGACAACTTTTTCAAATATTGAGTAAAGTAACGCATTACTTTTAAATGTACAACCCCTAACCTGATTCACATAGCACAAATTCATAGGAAATCACCCCCTTTTCCTGTGAGGTTGGAACTAGTTTAATACTCCTCGTCGTGAAATCCTGGGGGGACCAACTACAGATCTCTCTAAATTTCAAGCATCTCTCTTATTTAACTCAAGGGAAGTGATTCCTTCATACGTCTTACACACCTTCTCTCCATGCTGAGCATTTCCACCCTCCATCAATCTGTGTGAGCCTCAGTTCCATATACAATATTCATCTTAGGCCTGCTTTCTGTTCCACCTTTTTTTTCCTCTGGCCTCTCCAGTTGTCCTCTTCTTTCACCTCTATGCCCAAATGGTCTGCTGCCATCCTGACCCTGGTACCCGGCCCATCGGGAGGCTAATGAAAAACAGTGCTGTGTTCTTGTGCGTTTTGACTGGCACAGGGTGGAGTGTGGCCTTATGCTTTGAGTCGGTCCAAGTCACTGCCTTTCCATGGATTAAGTGGATCAGAGAATGCCCGCCGTTCTCCAGTCTGTGTACCTGGCATCAAAATCTTAAACCAATCTTCCACCTTATGTTACAGAGGACCGTAATGGCTTTTCACGTATTGCCATTAAAAAAAGAAGACAAAAGAAGATATTTTGAAGAAACGTTTTTGTCCATACAACGAAAGTCATTGGGGTGCTGAACAATATTGGACCCCACTGACTTCCATTGTTTGTATAAAAAAACACAGACATGGTAATGCTCAGTTTATTGTGCTAAATCAGGCAAAGCCCATCATTGCAATGTCTCACAGGCAGCTATTTCATTCATGCAAATACAACTCCAATCTCATTGAATGGGGAAACATTAAATTATCCAAAGCTATTCACCAAGTTTAAGATTAAATTTCATATTTGAAATTACCAATGAAATCTGACAACTCATGACAAAAAACAGAATTTTTTCTTTTTCTTTTTCTAAGCACGTGTCTCAGAACATTGACTGTTTCTATTGAAACCGAAATTTCTAATGGCAGCTGCAGTGGCGCAATGACTTTGCCAATCAGTGATTGGCCCTTGTTTAGAATGCAGGGGCTTATTCTGCCTTATTGCATGTTGCACTTTCTCCCATTCATAGTAATATGCACCGTATTTATATATCTAAAGTCTTTGTATCAGGTCTTTCAGGCAGCCACTTCATGGCTAAGCAGGTGTTTTTTTGCCAAAATAAGATGCAGTGTAAACTGAACTTAATACTGATGCTCAAAAGTCTGACACAGACATGTCTCTTGCTGTATTTCTCATCTCTTTTTTTCTCTTTCCTGCACAAAGCTCAGGTCACATACCTATTAACCTAATGTTATCAGAAATATCTCGGTGGATTTGGTGATGACGGGGAAGGGAACAGTGCACGGTTTTGACGGAGAGAGAGCTCTTGACTCCATGGAGGCCAAACTAGATGTAATTCACACGCCGCAAGACTCGAGGGGCACAGCACAAGCTATTACCTCCCATTCTTGCCCCCGCATGTGGGGAAGAGGAGCCAACTCCCCCCACACCTAAACCAGACATGTCCACACAGACATAGACATTCTTACAGATTACAAGCCAAATGGGATGAGAGGAGAGAAAAGAAAGAGACGAGTTGTGAAAGAATGAAAATAGATGACGATATCATCCCAAAGCTGCCTGTTCACATTATCACCAATCAGGTTAATGTTATCTAGGACTAAAAAAAGACCAGCACCTCTCAGCTCTCAGAAAAGCTGTTGTTGTGGCTGTAAAGTTGCTTTCTACTTGAACCACAGACAATCTTTCAGTATCTTGCTAAAGTAGTTAGCCTCTTCGTAAACTTTTCCAAGAGTTCATAATTTACTTTCACATTTACTTTCCACATTTAAAACCACATTTACTTTCATAATACAAGACTCCTGATCTTATTTTGAAAGATTAAAATGAATCAACAACTTGCTCTACCTCTGAAACAGCTTTCCTTTTAGCAACCTACTGTACCTTCTCACTGTTCATAACTTACTCTCCAACCAATGAGCTCTATTACCTGGAGAAAGCTATCCGTTGGCATTACCAATTACTTCCAACCCATTCTCACTCCCAAGGCGTAAAAAACTAAAGCACGGTCAAGTGCCTTCCGTGTCAAAATCAAGACCCTAAAGGTACCCCTAGGTGTCACGTTATCGACGAACAGGGAACTCCATTGCTTTCAATGAGAAACCTGTGGCGTCATACACAGATGCGTTGGACAAGGGAATGTTATCATCATGATGCAACATTATATATTGGGTTATAATTTTGCCATATTATGAAATGTTGGGTTGTGATTCTCAATTTAATTAGCTACCATAATTGTATTTATTTATTTTATTTACACTATTGAGACACTTTTGAACCCAACCCCAGCCCTAAACCTACCCATTTGTGTATTATATAATAACAAAGGATATAACAGGCAGATATGACTAATTTATTCAAAAATAAAAAATATTCCAAGTGTTCCGAGTCCAAGCGATTGATTTGTGTGAAGAACAGACTCAAAAGAGATCCCCATCTCCATCCGCTGTACATCCTATGCACACATTCAAAAATTGCCGCCCGAAGAAGCGTTACGTCGGTTTTGATTGTGAAATGGCATTGGCTCTCTTATGTCTGGTGACCAATTGCGTCATTACGTCAGCTTTGGTTGTGAAATAGCATTGTCTCGTGACCGATTGCGTCATGCTAAAGAGTTGGGTGTATCTTTTGAATGAGATATGACTGCGTGCGTTCACGCAGCTGGATTATTTGAATACATCATTAATATGTTTGGTTTTGGCACAATAGATCTGCTACGCTGCTGCTTCTGTAGGTTATTACTGCTGCTACAGAGCTAGTACAGAGACTTGCTACTGTCAATACATACACAACACGCTGCTGTGAGTAAGTAAGACATGCTGCTGCTGTACAAAAGCATACATGGATTACCGGTAGCAGATCTATACAGGTGGAGCTGGGGAAGGTGGAGGGTTTCTATAAGCGTGCTACCAACTGCTATGTAGACACTGACCAAAGTTGAGCAGCAAGCTGATACAGCAGGAACCCATCAGCTGTGCCCTATAGAGAACGATATGATTGCAAGCAGACCAAGTTAAGGTTTTCAATGACAGAACTTTGTATTTATCATTAGAAATACAAACCACCAAAGACATACAAATATAGCCAAATGTGTAGGCCGAACTTTTCTCACTGTGCACTTGTTGTCAAACCTACAGCATGCCATTGCACAAGCATTGACTAACACATAAAAAGCATCCGGTGAGGTGGTGTTCTAGCCTTCATGGACCAGAAACCACCAGACTCCACGCTCCACCTCCGTCCTTAATTAGACCTGCTCCAGAAATGACCTCTGCTAGCGCTCAATTATTTATGGTGTTTGGGGAAAAGGTGCTCACTCCTTCTAATCCTGCATTTGTCCTTCTGGTATATGAGAGCATAGAAGCTTCCCAGGAGTCAAGGATGGACAGCTTAAGGTCACTGCTTGGAAATAGGCATTAGATCACTCAATATAAGACCTTTGAAGGCATCTACACCAGAATGTCCCTAATGATTGATTTAATGGATTGGCTAGAATCACGTCCATGCATAAAAAGCAATGTTTATGATGTTTCTTCTGCTTGTCTGAAGGACAAGAACCTCTTGCATTATTAATTCTGCCTTAATACTCATCTACTCACACTTCTCACCATGCCATCAAGAACATAAGGCCATTTCTTGGAATATATGTGGGTTTCCAAGAAAACTAATCCAGGATCAATAAGCAGATGGTCTGATGTGCTGACCTTGAGCTGTCGGTCTAATCGATCTCTGCCTAAGTCAGCTTTATCATTCAAGCTTTGGAGCAACAAACAAATAACATCTTAATGCGTGTCTACTGATAATAAAATACAGTTTTTAGTTAATTTAATCACCAGTATTGTACACTGTGTGGTTTAGGGACTTATCAAATGGCACATTCTTTTGTGTCCCATTAATTTTCTTTTTAACCATTAGAAGTACAAATGGCCTTTTTTGAGACATTTTGTTTACATAACATGAAAACAACCTTTGCTTGAAAAGTAGCTAGGATTAAACACTTTAAATGTCATCAAATGGCTGGGCTGAAATATCTAACAATTCAAATTATACAGTGATTATGACATTAATCTGTTGAATTGATATCCTGTTAAGTAAACAATATTTTTAATTATGAGTTACTTTTCAATATTAACCCGAGGTTATCCTTTCACTGACCATTTATTGAAGAAAACAAAACTTCAAGTCCTATTTGTGTCCAGTTGCTAAATTGCAAATGAGAGACGGTGGAACTTCTGAATCATGCATCAACATTTGCATGGAATCATTTAACGTCAGTTTGAGCGATCCGTGATCCGTGGCCTTTGTAACCAAGTGCCTGGAGATTGGTGTGAGGGTGGAGATGAGGATCACGCCAGCTAATGATCATGCATGACTGTAATAAATAACAGCATTCAGCTGCTTAGAGGGCTACGGACGTCATCTCATCTGCTCCGGCTTTCACAGGCCAGCTGTTGGAGCCACACCGCTCCACGGAAACGGAAGTTCTTTATTAAAACACATTGTGAAAGTGCTGCCTTGATGAGGCGAGAGCTTGAAAGATTGAGTCATGCTATCTCAGCATCACTACCCAGCTTTCAATCCTGAACCTGTTAGAGATGTGACTCAGTACAGAACTGTAGTCGGGCCAAATCGTTCTCTTTGCTTAACCGTTCCATTCTCTATCGATGCCAGTTATATTCGTAACTTGTTACGAAATAACACTTTCCTGTCCTGTCAGATCTTGAACTGTGCTCGCCTCGTAGCACTTACTCCTCAGTTGCACTTCACTATATATAAAGAGCAAAATAAAGTAGGAGCATGCAACATCATAGTAATGCTGTCAATTAGCAAGTCGTGAAATTACCAAAAAGTACCAGCAAATTACATAACTGGTACGTGTTAGCTGTGAAGGATTTTCACACTGGGATGAGGTTCATTCTATTTATTAGGATGAGTGTCCATATGTTTCATTAACAGTTCATATTAGAATAATCTAGTATAGTATAGTATAGTATAGTATAGTATAGTATAGTATAGTATAGTATAGTATAGCATAGTACAGTATATAGTATAGTATAAACCATGGTTAAATACCACTTATTTTCACTTTGTGTTATTTTGTATATTTTAAATGACTGGTACACCAACTTGCTATCTTTATTGAATTAACAAAAACTAGTTTGGGATTGCTATTTAATAGCCTTACCTTATACTGTTTATTCATCAGTATTAGTCATATTCTGACAATTTATGTGTATGTTAAAGCTGCAGTCCGCAGTTGTTCCTCTTTGTCGCCATCTCTGGTCGAAATCTGCAATTGCAGTCATTCACGGAATTATCAACTTTACGTGAGTTGTACTTCGACACGGCACAGCGCGGATGAATCCAATGTTTGAGGAGACTGTGAGGCTGTCAGTCACCGCGCCGGTGTGGATACTGGCATTCAGAATCACAGATTATTCTTTTTGCAAGTATGACCAATATAAGAATTTTCACCGGAAAATGTCATCTGAACAAGTAAGAAACATCCACTTTTGTTCTGGTTCTGACATTGCAGTAAATCGCGCTGATTAAATCTAACAATCGCTTATCAAATCACGCAAAACCATGGAAATTATACTTTGTTCTCAAATTGTTAATGTTAACAACGTCGGCATTGCGTGACTACATGTAATGTCCTTCAGATATGTATCCTTGTTTTCGTATGGGTCCGGTTGCAGTCTCTTTTTTTCTGTTGCCACTCCGAAGTCCGAACGAAGTCTTTTGCATTTTACAGCGGGTGAATCTGTTGTCACTGGTGATTGCCGTTTGAACCTTTCTGGATCCGCCATCAAATTGATAAGTTTAATTATATCAAGTGCTGTGAGAAAAGGCTATAAATCTCTACCTCCAACATCCTAACACACAATATAGCCTTCTAGCCGAGACTCCTTCTTTATGTGTACAGATGTGTGTGTACAGATGTGTGTGTGTACAGGTGTGACGTAATGACGCAAAGACATGCTCGAATGTCCCGCGTAAATCCACCAGTACCACTGGAATTAAAAACATTATTACAAGCTTACCGTTTTGAATCGAGCTAAGGCAAGCAGAGAGTTTTGAACACTGGCTGGTTATGTATTTTCTCAAATATGTATTTTGGATAATCTTTAACCCAAAAAAAGCTACGGACTGCAGCTTTAAGTACAGTGGGACGGTACTTGTGTATCAACAATTTTTGTGAAATAAATTTCCTTGGTTTTTAAAAGCAAATTTATTATAACATATATACAGTGTGTATGTATATATATACACTCACTGGCCACTTTATTAGGTACACCTGTCCAACTGCTCGTTAACACTTAATTTCTAAGCAGCCAATCACATGGCGGCAACTCAGTGCATTTAGGCATGTAGACATGGTCAAGACAATCTCCTGCAGTTCAAACCGAGCATCAGTATGGGGAAGAAAGGTGATTTGAGTGACTTTGAACGTGGCATGATTGTTGGTGCCAGAAGGGCTGGTCTGAGTATTTCAGAAACTGCTAATCTACTGGGATTTTCACGCACAACCATCTCTAGGGTTTACAGAGAATGGTCCGAAAAAGAAAAAAACATCCAGTGAGCGGCAGTTCTGTGGGCGGAAATGCCTTGTTGATGCCAGAGGTCAGAGGAGAATGGCCAGACTGGTTCGAGCTGATAGAAGGGCAACAGTGACTGAAATAACCACTCGTTACAACCGAGGTATGCAGCAAAGCATTTGTGAAGCCACAACACGCACAACCTTGAGGCGGATGGGCTACAACAGCAGAAGACTCCACCGGGTACCACTCATCTCCACTACAAATAGGAAAAAGAGGCTACAATTTGCAAGAGCTCACCAAAATTGAACAGTTGAAGACTGGAAAAATGTTGCCTGGTCTGATGAGTCTCGATTTCTGTTGAGACATTCAGATGTTAGAGTCAGAATTTGGCGTAAACAGATTGAGAACATGGAACCATCATGCCTTGTTACCACTGTGCAGGCTGGTGGTGGTGGTGTAATGGTGTGGGGGATGTTTTCCTGGCACACTTTAGGCCCCTTAGTGCCAATTGGGCATCGTTTAAATGCCACGGCCTACCTGAGCATTGTTTCTGACCATGTCCATCCCTTTATGGCCACCATGTACCCATCCTCTGATGGCTACTTCCACCATGTCACAAAGCTCTAATCATTTCAAATTGGTTTCTTGAACATGACAATGAGTTCACTGTACTAAAATGGCCTCCACAGTCACCAGATCTCAACCCAATAGAGCATCTTTGGGATGTGGTGGAACAGGAGATTCGCATCATGGATGTGCAGCCGACAAATCTGCGGCAACTGTGTGATGCCATCATGTCAATACGGACCAAACTCCCTGAGGAATGCTTCCAGCACCTTGTTGAATCTATGCCACGAAGAATTGAGGCAGTTCTGAAGGCAAAAGGGGGTCCAACCCGTTACTAGCATGGGATACCTAATAAAGTGGCCGGTGAGTGTATATATACTGTATATATATATATATATATATATATATATATATATATATATAGGAATTAGGTCAAATTCTAAATGTAAAAAAAAAAGGTTACACTTTAGTTTAGGATCCAATTTTTTAACTATATACTAGTTGCTTATTAGCATGCATATTGCTAGGATATTGACTGTTTATTAGTACTTATAAAGAACATATTAATGCCTTATTCTGCATGACCATAATGTAGAATATCAATCTTACCCAATACCTAAACTTAACAACCACAACTACTAACTATTAATTCAAAATTTATAGTTAATAGTTAGTTAATAGTGAGAATTGGAGCCTAATAAAGTGTGACCAAAAATATTATACAGTGTATAGTGCTTCTGATTCAATCATCACTCTAGAAATAAAAGATCAAGATGACTGCACTGCATTTTGTGTTTCTGTACTCAGCACAGCGTCCTTTGGTTATACACATTTTGAATACTGCAAAAACTGTAAAAGGACTATTTAGTATTAGTAATACTGTTATTAGTATTAGTAGTAGTTGTACTATTGTCAAACATAGCCTATCTCTTTACTGCTGCCTTCATGCTGTACACTTCCTGTCTGCCACTCTCTGTGCTTCCTGTGTTCCTCTGCCAATCACGGCTGTTTGTTTGAGTTTTGACTGACAGCACTAATAGGGTTTCTCTGAATTCCGCCACATGAGTCTGATGGTGTCGGCTGTGTGAATTCCTCGGCCGTCGTGATTGACTGCATGTTATCAATCTCTGCCTTGGCACACCGAGGTTGTGCACGCGTGTATGGGGGAGAGCATGTGTTCAAACACTCTTTGGCAGGTCCACACTCCTACTCTGCTTCTTTCTCCTCGTCTAACACAAAGACTCAAAGATGCACAGAGAAAACGACGCGTTACGTAATGGGGCGCCTTCTTTGAAAATGACAAAGAAAAAGGGAGCTGCAGGGGGGTTGAAACTAGCAACAACAAAAAAAAAAGGGAAAAGAAATGCAAGCGGGAGGCATTAGGATAAATCTACCAGGACTATTATGTAAAGGTAAATAATAAATGCTTCTTTTTTTTTTTTTGGCGTTGGCTTGTGAGTGGATGGAGCCCCTGAAGGGGTGTAATGAAGTGTGTGTGAGTGAATGCCCATGCGAGCTTTGAAGAGCAGTGTGTGTTTTTGTGTGGATGTTGCGTGAGGGATGAGGAACACTCTGTTCTCGGGTTTACACTCCAGAGGGTAGTGCCATAGACACAGATGAGCCAGACAGCATGACAGTACCTCACACAGTTTCACCGGGGAAATAGGTCTTTATTTTCCTGCTTTTAAAGGAATAGTTCAACCAGAAATTCTCTCTTCATTTATTCACCTTCATGCATTCATCCGAATATGACCAGAAAATGTTCTCCTCTTCTGTTACTCAATTTTTTTTACTTTAAAGTACATTTTAAATCACTAGAAAGCATTTAATTTGGTTATGCTTTAAAGTACACTTATTTTGATGTGTTGACTAACAAACTAAAGCATGTGCAAACTGCAAAGGTAATTTGAACTGTAGTGTGTGAATACACTTTCAATGGAAATGACTTGTCAGTACATTTCACCAAAATACATTAACCAAATTAGAAACACAGTAGAAGTAATTATCAAATGTCATAAATTTGTACTTTTCTACTTAAGTGGGTAAAAAAAAAATTATCTTAAAAATCTCTAGAGGTCTTTCATGAAAAATGTTGTTAAGCAAACTGATCATAACTACAACACACGCTCATTAGTTGTCGTTAAAATCTATTTTTGTTTGTTTCATGGGGGGGGGGGGGGGGACTTATAGTCTTTACTTGTTTTATATTTTTTTATATGTATTGTAACCACATATGATAAAAATAAGGCACTTGGGACCATGCTATATTGTGAGAAAAAACGCTCATTAGCTTTGACTATATTGATAAAATGGCCTTATTGCCTAATTAAGGTGTTGCTATAAGCCTCCATAGAAATTTTGTGAAAAGTACAATGCAATCTTTCACTCATGTGACCCACACCCATCTTCCTGAACAAGCAGGACATCCACCATGATTCCCAGCACTTAGCATTGATTATTAATGGATTATTTAAAACAAGAGAACTGGCATTTGCTCTGGCTTGCTGATGTAACCCTCCTGTGTGTGTGTGTGTGTGTGTGTGTGTGTGTGTGTGTGTGTGTGTGTGTGTGTGTGTGTGTGTGTGTGTGCGTGTTTTTAAGGGACATTCTAATGTGATGGCAATGATGTCATATACCTATAACATATACCGTCCACATTTACATATCACACATTCAGTATGCAAAATTGAAGCAATTTTCTATGTTCAAAATTGAACAACATGCTGTGGCATATAATTGTGGTTTAATCTAATTATTGTGACATAAAATTGCTTACATTGTGAGATACGATTTTGGCCACACCTACGCTGGTGATCAGCCAATCATAACAGAGTTAATTTACATATAGAAGGTGCAATAGCAATACCCACTGGTAACACTTTATTTTACAGTGTCATTGTTAAATATGTTACATGCAGTTACTATAGAAATAAATATAAATTATGCATAATTGCTTGCAACTAACCCTAAACAAACCAAACCCTAATCCTAACCCTTTACTTTATACTTAAGTATGTATAATTACAGTGTAACAAAGACACCTTAAAATAAAGAGTAAAGGCCCTTGCACACTGAGTCCGAAGAGTTTTTTCGTATTCGTGATTCAGTGGCTCTGAATTGTCAAAACACCATTCAAACACCATTCAAACTGCTTGCTTCGGATGCGAAAAACGCAGAAAATCGAACCCGATTACATTTTTTTTATGACGGACGAAAGTTTCGGAGGCAGTGTGCAAGCATGATTGACATAACATGAGGTCGTATTTATTTTTTAACGTGCGAAAATTTCGGACGCGAATTTCGGACTCAGTGTGCAAGGGCCTTAACCCTTTATTTTAAGGTGACCTTGTTACTTATAATTAGGGTTAGAGTTTGGTTTAAGGATAGTTGCTTGTAATTATGCATAATTTACTGTTACTGTTATTACTATAGTAAGTACATGTAAGATGTGTAACAAGGACGCTGTAAAATAAAGTGTTACCCACTGTGATGCAAGAAACTATAAGTGTAGTTTGGTTACACTGTATTTCAATGTTTGTACATTTACATTTAAGTAATAATTAACTACATGTACTTATATAGGGCTAGGATTTGGTTTAGTTGCTTATCATTATAGTACATAATATATTGTTATTACTACAGTAACTACATGTGCTGTGTAACAAGGACACTGTAAAATAATGTATTACCGGCAGTTCTTTAAATGCTTTAGTTAAATAATATTCAATGTTGTAGTTTTTTGTTGAACCTGTTTAGATGTATTGATTCATGAATATGCAGTAACATGGAATGAGTTAGTGAGTGCTGACAGTGCATGTGTGTGCTGTACAGCAGGTGTGACCCGACAGCATGTTTCTGTGATGGATGAGAGCTCTGCCAACTCCCCAAAGACAAGACATGCGTCAGCTGCTCCTCTGTGCCTCTGTCTCTCCTATGAAAAGATTCCGCTTTTCTGGGAAGAGGCAAGGTGTCGTGATTAAGTTCCTCTCATCACTAATATTTAGAGCGGACGTAAGTGCTGCAGGCAAACTGTGGAAATGTCAGAGCTGTCTCACTCTCCTTTTTTTTGTTCCGGACTGCCCTGACATTCAGCTAAACCCCTTCATGTCAAGAGTGTTGTTGTTGTTTTTTTAAATGATGTTTTTGTAAAATGCTAGTTTGTAAGGTGTTACAATAGGTGCTGGGTGATTAGTATCGGAGGTCAAGTATAATTATGTTCAATATTTAATCATAATAATAATAACAATACTGCATTTTCGATGGTGATGTAAAATATTCAATTTCTTTGTGTGCATGGATTATTTTTAATCCACTCTTTCCCTGCCATTGAAAGTACAATTTTCATAATTTATGAGACAACGCCTCCCCGCCATTGATGGAATTTTCCGGCTTTCCATGTTTTCACTGTTATACGGTAGGGGGCGCTATACTGCATCTTCTGAAAGATAACTGAATCTCCTGATCAAAACACAGGGGGGAAAGCAGCAGAAACAAGCGATATCATATAAGCAGATGCATATGTAAAATAATGCGATCATCAACGTTAAACAGCATATAAATCAAAACTGCCTAATGTTGCAGAATAATATGTCAATCCAGGACGAGCTTTAGGACTGTGAAGCTTTAGGGGTGTTGATGAACTCGATCTTCATCGCTGTGAATCCAATCCAGATGTAGTCTTTAACAAAAACACGATTTTCTCAGCTTTTCTGCTCAAAATGTTGCTTTTTTATGAAACTTACCCACATTCAAATGTTGATAAAAAAGAATGCATGAAGCTAGAATAAAACATTTTGTTTGTTTGTTTGTTTGTTTAAAAGCTGAAGCTCTGTTCTTTATTTTGATATATTTGACAAAATATTCTGGGGGCCATGAAACTTTTGTGAAAATCATCAAAAATGCTGACGGTGGCTGGGAACTTTTTTTCAAAAATGTCGGCGGCTAAATGTCAACTTAGCATTTGGATCAAATCCTTTGATTGAAGAAAAAAAATCACAATTTTAAGCCATTTCAGAGTAAGCATATTTAAGGCAAGATTGAGTATTGCGAAGAGGCTGAAAAATATGAATATTTATCAATATAGGCGCACTAAAATGATAACTCGGGATTTGCTTCAGTGTTTTTTTCTCAACCTGGTTACCGTCTGGCTCTCTGTCGTCTCACGCCACGGCAACTGCGTTTTGTTTGTGTTCTCGAGCCCTCTGAGGAGTCAGCCACTTGTAGCGTTGTGTGTTTTGTTACGCTCCGAGTGCGGTGAGACTTTCCTGCATCCCCAAAATACAGTCTCGCCTCACCAATCTGGGCAACGTTGACTTCCGTCGCCTCCTCTTGAGTTCGCCACGTCCCTCGTCTGACTCAGAGCTAGTGAGCCAAAATAACCACGTGCCTGTGTCTTTATCCACTGCCATGGGACGACCATTAATGCCTCTGCTAATCGGATTAGCACGAATGGTCCCGTAAGGGGGGGTCGCAGCACATCTGCAACACACTGATAATTACGCAGCCTCAGATGTTTGTTCTTCTTTGTCTTTCATGTTTTGGATGGGGCTCTGGTGCCAACACACACCACACAGACACACACACACAGAGAGGTCAGGTTACATTCATTCTCATTGATCTTTGGCTGTTGTACGTGTGGATCAGCTTACAACCGGTCATCAATGTGAGTCCATTATGCAGAAGGTTCATCTTAGGAGTGAGTGGCATGCAAGGGATGATGGGTATGTTCAGAATGGCATATCATCGTACTTCTTGTACTGGATACTGAGCACAATGTGGGAATTGCCTGTGTATGGATAATATTTGCAATATTTGCAAATGTGCTGTTTAATATACCAGAGCTAACTTCACTAATGTAACCCACAGTGCACTGTGTTTTGTTTAACCTTCAATTTCCAGTGTGACAAATAAATGAAAAGTAATGTCATGTCGTCATTTCATCCATCTGGATGATGCAATATACTAAGACATTTTTACACAAAACTGAATTAAATGGCAAATAACTACTCCACATATCCAAATCCACACTATATAGTATGCCATGATATAGTATGCCGTGAGCAGTCCATCAAATAAGTGGAACTTCTGAATATGCAGCATTATGAAAAAGTAGGCAAAAAACACTTGGATGATGGATCAATGCAAAAAACACACCTATATATACAACTGCAGTTTCCAACTTAAAGGAATAGTTCACCCCAAAATGAAAATTCTGTCATCATTTACTCACCCTCAAGTTGTTCTTAACGTGCGTGAGTTTCTTTCTTCTGCTGAACACAAAAGAAGATATTTTGAAGAATGTCAGTAATCAAACAGTTGACGGTAGCCATTAGCATTGAAAGAAATACTATGGAAGTCAATCAACTGTTTGATTATGACATTCTTCAAAATATATTCTTATGTGTTCAGCAGAAGACAGAAACTCACGCACGTTAAGAACAACTTGGTGAGTAAATGATGACAGAATTTTCCTTTTTGGGTGAACTATCCCTTTAAACAAACACTAGAGGCAGTAAAACACCTTCCTTTTCACACAACTTATGATTACAGGGGCAGATATAAATTAATAAAGATTTTATTTTACAATATGTTTTAACCCCAAAACACTTTTACCATAGTGCATGATTTGTAAATAACACATTTTAACAGATGTAATGTGCTTCCTTTCATTAGTCTGGCAGATAATGACTTCATTGCTGGGCAACATATAGTAGTTACCTTTAAATTTCTGCGTCACTACATCGGCTATGTTATTCAGGTTACCCATTGACAGTTTAACTAACTTTCACTTGCTCAGCAAGTTTCTCTTCAAACTGCTGCTTCACATTAGTTGACCTGAAAAGGGAAACTGAATAGATGATGACAGTTAATGCTAAGTCTTGCTTCCTTTTGGAATAACGCTGAGATGCAGTGCATACTTGTGTTATGTAATGACAAGTGTCCTGACACATTAAAGGCCTTTGAAACGCTGCAGTTCTAGTCACTCCTGTAGTACACTACTCCTGACAGAGTACAGGTTTCAAATCGTTCAACAGTGATGTCACTTTAGTTGAGATGAATATTATGCTGACAATGAAGTAATCCTTGAAAGTAGAGCTGTTTACTCTGCATCGGATATTTATGAGAAGGTGTAGAGTGTTAGTTTTGCATGGTTTGTCAGTGACTGGTTAAAACTGTTGAGAGTTCTGCTGGAGGCGTGTGGTACTCCCAGTTCTAATTAAGAGCTGGCCGACTGGATGCTCCCCTGACAAGCACAACACACACACACACACACACACACACACACACACACACACACACACACACACACACACACACACACACACACAGGCACTACATCTTTGAAACAACACATTCCTGCCCCACTGGACAGTAAAAGTGCATTTAAAGGGGTCATTACAATTATCTGAGTTTAGCTTTTCACATCCCTTTTTACCCTCTCTCTGACCCTTTTTGCTACCGTGCCTTTATGAAACACCGCTTTTGGCCATATGTTTGGCCTTGTCTTAAAGGAAAGGTTCACTTAAAAATGACAATTCTGTCATCGTTTACTCACCCTCAAGTTGTTTCAAACCTGTATGCATTTCTTTCTTCTGCTGAACACAAAGGAAGATATTTTGTAGAATGTCAGTTACCAAAACCATTGACTTCCATCGTAGGAAAACTACGGAAGTCAATTGGGTCCATAAACTGTTTCCTGAAAGCATCATTAGCAAACTATGGGCTAGATTTACTAAACAGGGCAAATTAGCATGAGAACGCAATTCCAAAAAAGCGGTGTTGGGAGTGGACAGTTCTGTGCGTGATCTACTGACGACGCGTAAATTACTGAACACTGACACAGCCGGATCATTTCCATAATAACTAATCCGACACAATCTACCGAGAACAGAGCAAATTAGCGTCTGGTTTAAGACATGCTTTTTGGGGGCGTTAAATAATGGTGCAAATACCAGTAAATTGACTAGTGCACACCACATTTATTGAAATACTCTCCTCCCATTCGTTTTGCGTCTGAAAGGGAAACTCCTACAAATGCATATGCAAAAATAATCCTATCCACGTCTTTTCAGAGCTAATTTTTCACTGCTTGTCTTTAGTAAATTCTGACAATAGTTTTTTAACACAAAAGATGGTTTTCCCTGGCACAAGCTGTTAGTAAATCCAGTGTGGTGAAGAGATGAGTCCCACCATAAAGATGAGTCCCACCTTAATATATTAAAGGAATATATTTATTTGTATAGCGCTTTTCACAGTACACAGTTCACAGCTGTACAGAAAGACAGACAGCTATTGTATAGTACTAGTATTGTAAATGTAAGCTAACAAAAAAAAAACACGAATAACGAGAAATGTTTAATATCACAATCTATAGCTTCAGTTACATACTAGTATATGAAACATATACGTTAAAATACATGAATGGTCGTTATAACGTAGTTCAAACGACTTATATAATAAAGTGATTTTGCCTGATTTGTAACCAGGCACTAAAGCGATTACCCATTAAACGTGCTTTGAACCAATCGGAATGCTTGGGTCCTAAGGTGGGACTCATCTCTTCACCACACCGGCCCTAAGGTTGCAAGTTCTGTTGTTACTAATGGCACTTTTCCACTGCAGGGTACGGTATGGCTCGGCTTGGTACGGCTCGATTTAAATGGTACCACCTCTGTCGAGGTTCCAAGCGTACCGTACCAATACTAAAATGTGACGTTAACACACTGTAGATCACTGATTGGTCAGACAGAATTGTCACTACCAGCGTCATTGTATTTGCGAGACATCAAACCCGCTAGATTTAAATAGCCAGTAACAGCCACCGCTGTAGCACCTGTTTTAAAACTACTTGCTTAACTTGCTTGAAGAAAAAAGAAAGAAAGAAAACTTCCAAAAAATAAATGGCTGAATCGTGGTCAGTGGACGAAGTGCAGACGTTCCTCTCGTTGCTTGGCGAGGAGCGGATAAACTATAACGATCCAGCCCGTTCTCATCCTTTGGCGTCATACATGTGACGCTTTGTACATTTCGTTGAAATCTTACGCACATGGCATCCTTTAGCATCAATATGAGACGCAGAACCCAAGGCGTCATACAGGTGACGCTCGTCTAAATCCAACGCACATGGCATCGTTTAGCGTGAATATGAGACGCAGATCCCAAGGCGTCATCACCGTACCCTACCCCAGACCTAAACCTACCCATAACAGTGCGTGTTATATTGACGCTAAAGGATGCCATGTGCGTTAAGATTTCGACGAAATGTCATATGGCGTCACCTATATGACGCCAAAGGATGAGAATGCGTTGAACGATCAGTCTATAATCCCACCCACTTTGAAGCGGTACTAACTGCAGTGGAAAAGCAAACCGAGTTACAGCTAGCCGAGCCGAGCCGAGTCGTACCACCCAGTGGAAAAGCGAAGGGAGCCGAACCGTGCCGCGTCGAGCCGAACCGAACCGTACTGAGCCGTACCAGCTGTGGAAAAGCGCCATAACATAGTTCGACAATTTAGTGTTTGCCGAAACCTTAAATCCAAAGGATTTTTGCAAACAGTATCGCACACTTGTGTGGTCACACCTACAGCTCTCAACCATGTGGTTAGGTTCTTTTTAGTGAATGAACCATAATAATCTGACATTAATTGTGATCTCGCAATTGAATAGATTGATTAGTAGAAGTTTTTACTCCACTTGATGTCATCAATGACTACGTTTACATGCAGCCAACAACAACAGCAGCAGCACGCGGATAATGAATAGTTCGGGGCAGATAGCGATCGCCTTTGTTTGCGCTTTGGTGCTGGTACTGACCTCGCTCCAAAAGTATGCTGTGCTGCGTCTCGCCATGTTTACTTCCGGTATACTGCACGCAGGTTTTGTATGCGCTGAGAAGTTCCTCTTCTCAAAAGACCAAGATTCCTTGCGAATAGAACATGCGCAGAACACAAATCACTATGGGGATATGCCGATGCGCGTTTACATGACCAAAAATTCGGGTTAGAAAAGGGGTACCCCAGGTATCATATCCCGGTTTTTACAATCCGGGATATTAGCATATTCAGGTTTTTGCCGGTGTTTACTTGGCCGTGCGCAACCTGGTTATTGCTAACATCCCGGTTTTGAACGGGTTATTGGCTGCATGTAAACGTAGTTAATGACAGTTCTGTATGGTTGAACCAACGTGGGTCAAACGACAGAGATGTGTCCATGTTACTATGGTATTTGGAAACTGTTGTGACTAGCTAATTAATTTCTCTAACGACTCATCATACTATGGTGATTAAGCAGAGAGTTACATTGTTAAACTGGAACTGATTCCCAAGCATTGTAAGCCCAAGAAGATTGTAGAGACCATTAGTGCTAATAGTTTCAACAATCGACTTAGGCTTACGTTGCTTTTGGAAAACAATTGGTGTGATTGTTACAATTGGTGATGACAATTGACATTAAAGGGTTAATTCACCCAAAAATAAAAATTATCCCATAATTTACTCACCCTCAAACCATCCTACATGGAGGTGGATATGACTTGTAAGCAACAATCTCAAGCTCCTCTGACATTTCTCTTTAAAAATTCTCCTTTTAGACTTCTAATTTGTGACTGGTGTTTTGATTTGCTCTATCGTCTGCGCTTCTGCGTTCGTCATTACGTTGTGCGTCAGGTCAAGGGCCACTCTTCAACCGGAACTCGACTTGCCTACGGAAGCCAGCTATTCTAGTTTATAAAGTAAAAAATATGGATATTTTTCTTGCCAAAATGCATCACTTCGCTTTAGAAGGCCTTTATTAACCCAGTGGAGCCGTATGGATTACTTTTATGATGGATGAATGCACTTTTTGGGCTTCAAAATCTCAGTTACTTCTATTCACTCCCATTATAAAGCTTGGAAGAGCCAGGATATTTTGTAATATAACTCCGATTGACTCCGAGTGTTTGGCTGAAAGAAGAAAGTCATATACACCTAGGATGGCTTTTATTATGGGATAAATTATGGGATAATAAAACTAACCCTTTAAATGAAAGAAAAAGAAGCCATAATATAGTACTGACAATTGACAAGGAGCTATTGTGATGGAAGAAACAAAGCTTTTTGAAACAGGAAACCAACTATGAATCACTTCAACCATTTACTTCACAACATGATTCACTGTGTCAAAGCGCTCAAAACACAGGTGACATCTGCTGGTGACGTGTGTAAATGCAATTAAAAGACTTGCAGACACAATGACACAATGCTTTGAAAATTTTTCTTTTAAGGCTGATAAAAGGTCTTCTTGTGGTTTTATATATTATATTGTCTATTAAAAAAAAAAAACTTGTCAACGAAAGGGCAATTGAATGAATGTAACTGAAGGATTCAAACTGACAAACCACTCAAAGTCAGTGTCTAAGCTGTTTGAGGTTCAGATGTGTGACTGAAAAACACAAGATGAGTTTTTATCATGTGTTTTCTGTTACAAAATAAGCTTATGCACCTGACATTACAAATTTGTCTTCTGTAAACCTGCATGCACGTGTCTTTACAAATCACAAAAATATCATTATTTCTATTTTTAATGTTGAGTTTATTGTATGTTTAGGGCTTTTTCATCAAAATGAAACAACTTTTTACAATTCTCAATGGATAAAATAAAGTCCCACCGTTCTTCTTACAAAATATGTCACATTGTGCAACACTAAATGAGTTGCAAATGCCGAACTGCTTCTCATGTTGAACTTAAATAGCAGAAATAAATATATGATGATGTGTAACTTCACTATTCGCTCATGATGTGCGTGGTCTCATGTGTGAGGGAACTCTGGGGGTCTGCATGAGCCCCCTATACGGATGTATCTTAGACTCTGTCATTCGTTTTTCTCAACTTAATTATGACAGAAGAGTCTGTGCTGGAGCAATTCATCTGCTCTGAATCATTTTTCCATAATCAATTTAATAATAGAGCTTCCTGAGAAGTGAGCAGACTGTTGTTAATAGATTACACAGAGCGTCGTCGCATGGCTGTTTGCACATAGAGATTGAGCGGAGGCCAGCGCGCGCGGGGGACAGAGGGGGGTTTCTGGCGGCACAGCTGTGAGATTCTGCTTCAATTACAGTTCACCTTTAGTGTCTCTCTCTCTCTTTCTCTCTGTGGATGCAACGGAAGTGCTGTGATGTGCTGGAATTCTCTGTTAGATTCCTTGGCATCTGACGGGTTTGTTTGGAGAACGGTGGCAGATAAGGATGATGGATGTATAGATCAATGGAAGCGCACATCACAGTCACATCAAAGGGATTATTTGTATTTTTTTGTAGGTTGAAGGCTTGATGTAAGTGATGAGCAGAGAAATGAAAAGCGAATTTCTGATTTATGCACTTTCATGTGTCCCCAGAAAGAAAGAAAAAGCTGTTGACAGGATGTTAGTAATCCATTGGTTCCTTGCACAAATTAAACAGTAAATATGTTGTGTGTATTTTTCAGTGTTAAAATTAGGGCGTGTACATTCCACATGTAATTTTAGTGTAATCAGTTAAAAAGAAATTAATAAAATAATTTAATTGAAAAAATACCGCTATAAAAATTGACGAAGCATAACAGAATTGAACACAATGCAGTGGTCTCAAGACATCAGCATCTTAACAATGTGGCACTCATGACGTGAGATGCTGAAAACACAGCGAGATGTGACACAACAGTCACAACAGTGTTTCGTCTGCCACGATGATGTATTTTCATTATCTTAATTTTGGGATTTTTTTTTTTTTTTTTTGCAAATAGTGATATATGTTAATAATAGTAATTCATTTGATTGAATATTTAAAATACTTTATTCTATCACATATTAAACTGGTCTTTGTAATGCGATTGCGATTATTCTTTTATGATAATGTCTGGTAGACAGTATAAGCGCACAAAAAAAAACATGTAATTTTTCAAGGCGCAAAAAATGTAAGCCGTTAGTTGCTACAAATCTCCCCCTTGTGAAAAAAGTGCACTTAATTTTGTTGAGTGTGCACTTGTATACTTCGAATCTTAAAAGTATATTTTTTAAAAACTGTACTTGCAAAGAGTTAGAGTACACATTCATGACTGTTTCTCAACACACTGTAATGTGAAATGAAAAGTTTTACTTTAAAGTAGCCTATATTTTAAATCATAATGTTTTTATAATATTTTTTCTAAAGTACACAGGTAAATTCAGTTAGTGGGTGAAATAAAGCACATTTAAGATCAAGTGATTGCATTTAATATAAATGTATAAACTAATTGTCACGATTGTGGCTGTATCAAGGAAGCGCACGACGAAGGAGTGGTCAAAATGAAACTTATTTTAATAATCAAAGAGAACACAGTGGAGAATTAGCGTAACAAACACTTAGCACCGACATTGACGACACATCCCTTGTTCCTACACAATACCTAAACTTAACAACGTACTAACCATTAATAAGCAGTAATTAGGAGTTTATTGAGGGAAAAGTCGTAGTTAATAGTGAGAATTGGACCCTAAAATGTGACCGAAATTTATGTTTTCTTTTGTCAGTTTCATTTTGTGTTTCTAGCAATTCTGAAATTACACATTCTACCTTCAGATATTAAACTTTAAATGACTTTTTTTATCCTTTAACCATCAGTCAAGGACAAAACCGCAGGGATCTTGTAGCAAACATTTCCTTCTCGTCTGAATAAATAGACACCTAGTTATTAAAATAAATGCATAGTCCATTTGAGTGCTTGCTTCTTGTTTTCCAGGTGGTGATTCTGTACTTCCAGCCGAGTGTTTTCCGCTGTATCCTGCTGCGATGGGTTCGTCTGCTCGGGTTTGCCACGGTCTATGGAACGGTCACCCTCAAACTCTTCAGGTACCCGTAGAACTTGTTGTGTTGTTATTATTTTGGTCACAGTCTTAGTAATAATTATCTTGATTGATACAAATCTTAATCCTAGGAATGGCTAGAATGAGATATTGAGAACGACTTAAATTCTGTGAGCAGAGAATGACACATTGTAATCTCTGAGAGTTTTGAGATTGATGCCTCTGAAAATAGATATGCTGCTCCAGACAAACACACACACACACACACACACACACACACACACACACATTCTGGATGACTCACGGACCACAATGTTATTAAATGTCACAACTTGTACTTTCCTAATATGGCAGATGAGGTGGAACCTGCTGAGATCTTTGCCATTTCAGAATCAACGCTGAAAAAAACACTAAGGCTGAATAGGTTTTAGGTAGCAGATTGGATAGCGGGCGAAAGAGTCAAAGGCTATACAGAGACTGAACAGTTAGCAAGAATTCTAAAAAGAGCAGTTGCTTTTTTCATACAGACTATTGTACAATTTAAATATTCTGACCCTCCAGAACTTGTGAAACAGAAGTGTCATCAATTGTACTAAATGTGTATTTCTAATGTACTTCAATTCTTAAAAGTATAATTTAGAAAAACTATACTTGCAGATCAAGCACAAAGTTCTTGATTGTAATTGTAAATGTAGTGTGTTATTCTATAGTACATTTAAATTTAATATACATATGTCCTAAATTACTTCATGATACAAATACATATTTTAGTTGATCATAAAGGCTTGTCAGTACATCCAGCAGTACAGTAAAGATAGCCTACATAAAGTCCTATTTAAGTGGATCAAACAACACTCTAAAAATCAGCTAACTGCACTTAATATAATTTTAACTATTGTACATTTTCATTTAATTGTAATAAACATGCATTTAAGTGTCTGAAAACATTACTTTCAGATTGCAATAAAGTATATCGGTTTAGTATATTCTTTTATTCTTATATAAGTGCCCCTATCATGCTATTTTTTTTATTTTTCTAACTTTACATTTCACATCAGCTCATTTTTCATAGAGTCTGAAAATGGTTAGTTTGAAGATTCAGTCTCTCTAAACTCCGCCTTTCCGTGAGCCTGCTCTGCTCTGATTGGTCAGATGGCTCAGTCTGTTGTGATTGGCCTACCGATTACAGCGCTGATTGGAAACCAAACGTCTATTACCATATCTGAATTTTCAGCTCCTCAGCACATGGACACACAGTGATACTAACTGTAACGATGGTGTTGTTCACGGGCAGCCAATGACGACCATAGGCTGACATTATGCAAATGTTTTACATTGTTATGTAGGTTTGTAACCGGAAGTGAGACTGGAATTGCTAAAGGCGACTCTTTATTTTAGGAAACAATACCTTTATTTGTTGTGCATTTTGATCTTTAAAACTTTGCAGACCTTTAACATTCACAAACATCTGTATTACTACATGAAAGGTAATATTCGAAAAAGCATAATAGGGGCACTTTAAAGTTTATTATTTCTGTGATGAGATTATTTCTGTTTTAAAAGTGTGCTAAAGTGTACTTTTTCACAAGGGTACATGAGATATCTAGAAGCATGTATTGCTTGTTCTCGTGAAATTAGTCATTAAATAAACATTACACTTTAGCTTTGTCATCACTATTATATTTCATAAAAAGTTCAGTTTCAATACAGACTATTATTCCATAAAGACTTAAGATGCTATAAAGAAGGTCAGCATATCTAGAGTGGCCCTATAATGCACTTTTTCTTACTCTTATATGGACTTCGTTTCCTGTATGACCTTGCAGCATTAGCCTCTTCTGATTTAATTGTGATACCCTTTTAAGCACAGTTAATGTTTGTATTATCCCTAATTTTCCATTAAAGTAAACGTCCTCTAAAGTGTCAGAGCTGCTTGTTCCACGGCTAGTTCATCAGGGGTAAAGTACGTTTTAAAAAAGATTCACTACATCGTTAAACTACACAGCTAAATGTTTTGTTGGGGGAAACCATAACAGGAGGTACTTAGGACACTATAACCACAGTGGGCCCTATCTTGCACTCGGCGCAAATGACTTTGTACACTGACGCATGTATCATTCCTATTTTGCACCCGCTCAAAGCGGACTTTTCCCTCCACAGACACACGTCGGTTAACTAAGAAATACACTTGCGCTCCCCGGGGCGGTTCAGCGCAAAGAGGAGGCGTGTTCCGGCGCAAACTTTCCCTCATGCTATTTTGCTGTTCTATAAAACAATTGCGCCACTGACCAGAAAAAAACTAGTCTAAAGTCAGTGGCGCGTTTGCGCGTTGTTCATTATGCTATTTTAAGGGCGCATGCTTGGCCATAATCAATGTAGCGTGTGCACAACGCGCATACACGTTGATTCTCTCATCTAAGCAGCAGTTTTCATTTTTGCAAATCATACATTATTACGATAGATAGATAGATAGATAGATAGATAGATAGATAGATAGATAGATAGATAGATAGATAGATAGATAGATAGATAGATAGATAGACAATTTATTATAAAAGCATGTAGCTTACACATTTACCCAAATTATCATACGCCTGTTTAACAGAAGTTAATTTGGGTGGGTTTCTACATCCCCAATGTCACTTCTCTGTGTTTTACGGCCCTGACGAGAATGTTGCTCTCCTCGGCTGTGAACCGCTCCTGGCGCGCGCCTGGCAAATCCGCCGTTATAATAGGAATCCGCTTTAGAACAAGCGCGCCTGCTCTTAAAGGGAATGTGAGATGACGCTCTGATTGGTTTATTTCACGTTACGCCCAAACCACACCTATGAATAATGAAGCTACTTCAGACCAACCCCTTTTAGATTTGCGCCAGGCGCAAGAGGCATTTATCCCGCCGGGAAAATAGCAACAAATTGGCAATTACTTTTGATAATTAATATCTGGCAAACAATTTGGCTCTAAATGGCTAAGATCTATAAATGGGTAAGCAAGGTGGTGTCCAGTAAGCGACCAACTATGGCAGCGATCCAACGTGTCCTTGTATTGAATGAAAGATGGCGCCGGCCACGGAGCGTAATTGCCTAATTTTTTTTTATTCTGCAAAACTGAAGCCCTTTTGATATTTTGCCTGACGTGGCTATATAAAAAAAATTGCCTCCCAAGACCACTCCTTATGGAGCTGCTGGACCTTCTCAGACCTGCGCTTGCCAGGCTAACGCGGCGGGATTTTGCTTTAAGCCGTTAAGTCTTTAACCAATGGCAATCAATACCGCATTAAACAGAAGTAACTGCAGCTGCTTGCCAATCAATTCTGATTGTAAAGTACCTTACCATTAATATAAAAGTGTATTACATAATTTTTAGAAGTCGTTAAACCCATGTCAAGGCCAAGTGGCACAATGGGATAAGGAGGGTGGATGATTAGCGAGGGATACCCGGTTCATCTAACCTTCACAACATGTTGTGTGAACATATTAGTGACCATTTGATAATTTAATTAATAGTCTATATTTTACTGATAACTTAAACTATGTTAAAATAAATGTTACTGGAATAATTTGAATGTTTCATTTGCATAGAACGTGTTGTCTTTCTTAACGCCGTAATGCACCTTCGCGTGGAAGATCGATTCCTGAGCAATCGATGCCAACTAATTCACCACCTTCACTTGGACAGCGCCTTTGTAACGTCGAACGTAAGAGGCAGCGTGTTAAGAAGCTTCCTAAGGGACACTTCGGGGAACACACTTAGGAACATAAACAAATTTGGTAAGATGTATCTTTCGAGTCTTCTTAGCGCGCTAAGAGTGAGCGTTATCGAGGAACCGGGCCCTGGACAACAAAAGCGGAAAATGAACTGTGGAGAGTCTGAGGGTCTGGCCTCCAGAAGATGGAGGATCTTTAGGAACATTTCCAGAAGATAATGTGGGCTTGACAGCGCTGGAAATTACCTAATGGCATTCGTATTTAAGGCATCAGAAATGAATGGCTTCTCTTTGGATCTGGACAGAAATGGGATGATACTGGGGTGAAAATTATCACAGTTATTTTAATTTTTATTTTTTTAGACATTGCGGGGCGTAGACAAAACTTTATCGGGGTGACATAAATTTATACGTTTGATTGATTTGACTTTGAGAGAAAAAATGGTAACACTTTAAAATACGGTAAACTACTTTAGTTAACATGAACTAAGAATGAACAATACTTCTACAGCATTTTTTAATCTTAGTTTATGTTAATTTCAACATTTACTAATACATTATTAAAATCATATGTTGTATTTGTTAACATTAGTTCATGCACAGTGAACTAACATGAACAAACATTGAACAGCTGAATTTTTATTAACTAACATTAACAAAGATAATAAATACTGTAACAAATGTATTGATCATTGTTAGTTCATGTTAGTTAATACATTAACTAATGTTAACTAATCAACCTTATTGTAAAATGTTACCGGAAAAACTAATATTTTTATGCCTAGTAAAATTCAAATTTACCTTTGCTTTCGTAAAACACATTCATGACCTTATCAGTTATTTTAAAACTTTAACAAACTTTTTTTTTTAAATAATAATAAAATAATAATAACTTTCCATGCCTCTCGAACGGCCACATTTCCTATTCAATCAATCATTTTGAAAATCATGTTCACTCGAAATTACACCACATTATGGAAGTAAAATGCTTTACAAATGCAGAATTTAATAAATGTCAACACTTCTACAAGGTGTTATTTTAAGTCCACATCAGTTCCGATATTGAGGTGATAATGACACAATCAAGGCATAATATTAACTTTTTTACCACACCTGCCAATGGTAAAGAAAATTTGCCAGCCATAAATATTTTTTTTTACCGGCCATGAAACTGTTTTTGCAAAAACAGGCAGTTATGACACCAAAAATTAAGATACCAGTGAAAATTCACAATTATCTATTCCAATGTTGATACCACAGCTCAAACTACTAACCTAACTATACATTTAAAAAAAAATGTATATATACAGTATATTAAAGACAAGGAACCGTAGTTTTCAGGTAGATTAATCCTTATTAAAGTTACAAAAGTTATTCAGTCAAGAGCAGTGAATGATTTTTTTCTTGGTTCTTTGTTGTTGATTAATATTAAAAACAAAAAAAAGAGTATAGCAGAAATATTAGGCTGCTGTCACTTTAAGACCTAATTCACAGATCCAATACACTGATACCAGTACACATCTTTCTCTACTGTTAATGTTCACTCAAGACATAACCGACTATGTTTACTAGGATACTCACTAAGACGGGCATTTTTGAAACTTTTTGTGAATTTGACCGTTAAAGTGAAAAGAAGTGAAAAAGAGCTCAATTCAGTATTTGCGCGCTGTCTGAGACGCACGTTTGTTTACGTTTATGTTTTCACAACACTGCATTGTTGGAATTTTACAAAATATTACCAGCCAACTGGCGATTGACACCGTTTCATATACTGTTATATATAGTGTTAATTTTAGGCCCTGGATACAATGGTTGTTTTCATTGTTTTCCAGGGTTCTCAAGGTGTTCCTGTCACGTACAGCCCAACGGATCCCCTACATGACCAGCTGGAGAGTGTTACGTCTACTGTGTATAATCCTGCTGATTGTGTTATGGTTCGCAATAGCCTGGACCTCCGCTGTTTGTCAGAATCCAAACCGACATCTCGCTCTCATCAGTGTGGGCTTCACCACTGATAGGCTGCAGTTCAGCATGTGTCTGCTGGACCGCTGGGACTACATGATTGCTGTGGGTGAGTGAATCTGTTACCTAAGAGCTTCCTTTATGACTATTTGGCATTTTAATGAGCACCAGCTTGAATATATTATCAAACAGAATCAAAGAGTCTGGATGAAATGCTCCCAAAAAATGGATACTTATTTTAAGAAAGAAAGTAGAGAGAATCTCTTCAAGGCACTTTTTAAAGGAATAGTTTACAGAAAAATTCAACTTACGGCATCATTCAAACTCATACTGTTCTAAACCCGTATGACTTTATTTTTTGCATGGAACACAGAAAGCAGATGTTTAGTAGAATGTTCGCACTGCACATTTCCACATAATGAAAGTGAATTTATATCGGGGCTGCCAAGCTTAAAAAAATAACAAGAAGCACTATAAATGCTGTACGCACGCGAAAGTCTGTATACTTTTATTTATATTTTTAAAGGTCCCTTTAGGGGCTCCGTAGTTCAGTACTTCAAATATTCAAAGTATATAATAAAATATAAAATTAAAGAGCACTTAAGTGTACTTTTGTCATGCTTTATAGAAGGATACTTATTTGACTAATTAAAAAACATGTCAATTATTTTAAACTATATTTTGTTATTCAATATTACATTTAATATGTTTTAAAGTGCTACTAAAGAGGGTCAAAAAGCACTTAAAACTTTAGCTATTCCAGACTCTTTATAAAAGTGTGCTAAAGTGTAGTTCTTTTTTAAAGAACCTTTCAACCTTTAAATAGCTGTTTGCTGACAGTTTGTAATCTGTAACATCTGTGATCGTCTTTGATGTGACAAAAATGACGTATTATAATCTTATGACTTGATTATAAGTATTTTGTGCTTGAGTTTTCAGTAAGTGAAGACAAAACTAGAATCTGTTCTTGTAGATACTGGGTCCTGACAAAGTGCATCTAAGTGGCATTGCCTAAATTGTAAGAGTAATGTGGTAGTATGCTAATCCGTACATAGCAATCGTGGTAGACCATTGCAGGTCATTATGTTTGAAATACAAGCCAAGGAAGTCATTAATCAAGTCTGGCTTGGCACTAATTGCAGACATATAGCGGAGCTCACAGGAAGCATCAGCCAGGCTGTGACGAATCGAATTCAACACAAATGCTTATCCTGATGTATTTTTCTCAAGCATGGCAAATTAGAATGTGCCCAATCTAACACCTGGATCAGTAAACGTCACATTGATGATGACAGATTTTCACTGGGGGAACACATGTTTATTGATGTCAGGCCAGCTGACTGGATGACATTGTTTAGGGTGTGCCAATAGGGGATGGGGAACTTTAAAATCTTTGGACTACCTTCCACAGCTTCATTTGTAATTGTCTGTCAAGCAGTGTCCAGAGAATACAAGCAATCTAGATGTCTTTTATTGCATTCATTGAATGTCTTTTTCTCCATCATTCTGGTATTTTCAATTTAGCGCTATATTGGTTTGTAACAGAAAGGTTTTGACATCCACATCATTCTCTGGTTGATCTGGGAACTGGTATGTCCTAGGTACTAGTCATTTGGGTTTTAACTCTTTACTACCTCTCACAAACAGCTGAGTTCCTGTTCCTTCTGTGGGGTGTGTATCTTTGTTTTGCTGTGAGGACCGTCCCTTCAGCGTTTCATGAGCCACGCTACATGGCCATCGCAGTGCACAATGAGCTCATCCTCTCTTTCATATTCCACATTTTAAGGTGAGTGACTGCCACCGAGGACTTCCTCCTTTCCCTCCTCATAAATGTCTTATCATTATTAAAGGGGGCCTATTATGCTCCTTTTTACAAGATGTAATATAAGTCTCAGGTGTCCCCAGAATGTGTCTGTGAAGTTTCAGCTCTAAATACCCCACAGATAATTTACTTTACCACGTTGTAAATGGCCATTTTTGAGTGAAAGCAAAAACATGCTGTTTACGTGCATGTTTTTTTAAATGCAAATGAGCTGCTGCTCCCTGCCCCCTATCCAGGGTAGTGATGTGCCTTTACAGCTTGTGGTCTATCCTCAAACTATTGCGATCACACTCATGTGACATTGCAGTTCTTCATCATCATTTAAAGTCAAACCAGTTTTAACTTCTGATATATGGTTTTCTGAGCGCACACATCTTGCACCATAGATCATTAAAATAATACGGTTCAGATCGCCTACTGTGAGTACACTCTTAAGTTCTCTTTCCCATCTTATTGAGCTTAAACTGTGTGTTTTTGGCATTACTTTCTGTGTATATGACAAAGTTCACACATAAACGCAGTTGGTTATGTCTGTGAACAAAAACAACAGGGAAAAGTTTGCATGTACATATTAGATCTGTGTATTAAAGTGACAGCAGTGTAATATACAGTACCTACTGCTGTATATGCTGTTATTATGAATCAAACAACAAAAGAAAAACAGAAATTCCCTCACTGCTCTTGACTGAATACCTTTAGTAGCTTTAATAAGAATACATTTCTTGCTTGAATTCTGCTGTTAAAGGTATTGTAGGTAGAGATTTTATAAAAAAAACTTTTTTCCATATTTGTTTAAACTTTCTATGTATATCAATGCATAATTAAAATGTAAGTACTCTGATAAAAAGAGTATAAAAATCGAGTGACTCTAGACCGTTTAATCTGCACTAAACACAGCTCATTATTTCCATCCGGGACGAAACAAAGGATTTGCTTAGTCGACTGTCACTCTCTCGCAACCATGGCAACCACCCTTTTGCCACACAGGACCTGCCCACTTGCGCGTACCCGTTTGATTTGAGAAATTCAAGAGGCACGGAACCTAGAAATAGCAAAACAATGGCAGAGAAAGACCAATCAAAATTCACATATGCAGTTCGCGAAGGCAAACCAGCCCAAAAAAGGAAGAGAGTAACGTTAATAGAAAAGGTAATGAACAAAAAGTCTTTGGATAAACAACGATTTATCTGTCCTCGAGCTGACGATGCGGTACTTGTCTCTGTAGTGTAGTCCTCATCAGAGTCAACAATGCTTTCATCATGGACACTCTTACATGCAGAACACCATATATGTTATGAATGTTACACGAAATTCATCTTCATCACAGTGTAAATGATGGCAATGGAAAAACGTGTATCATGCAAACTGTTTTTAGCTTTGCCTTATAGATAACTAGCTCGTTAGCGAATCAATAAATATATATTTTAAACTTTACCAATATCAATATGCTAGCTTGATAGTGAGTACAAAAATACATCTTATTTGTTTATCTTCATAATGATAAAGTTAGATTTTTTTATTACATGTGATTCTGACATGATGTCAATACATGCACTGCGCTCCTTCCTGTCCGCTCGTCTCAGGTAAATAATGCGTCTTCAGCTCAGCGGTCGGAGTCGCGAGTTCATGTGTTTTGGGGGCGTGGCTTTGGAAGGAGCCCAGAAGGGAGTGAATGGAAAAATGAGCTGTCTTTAAAACAGTCGTGAGAGGTCTACAGACATTCGATTTTTATACTTTCTTTTTCAGAGTACTTACATCACAATTATGCATTGATATATACAGAAAGTTTAAACAAATTTGGAAAAGAGTTTTTTTTATAAAATTCCTGCCTACAATACCTTTAATTGCTCTGGCGAGGAGATAAACATGGCGGACTGTGTCCAGCTTACTTAAGGGGAGGAGCTAAGCTAACAGGGAAGATTTCGTCGCCAGTCGTGACGTCACATTGGGAGCACATTCCTGAACAGCTCGTTTTGAGACACTGTTTCAGATTAATGGGGAAAATAACAAATGGAGTGGATGGATTTTTCCACATTGGGGTGATTGTGTATACAGTGCGGGCACATAATTTGTTCAAAAACAATATAAAAAATAATTTTGCATAATAGGTCCCCTTTAAGTCAATAACTCTCGCACTTGCCTTCACTTGAATACACTAGACTAAAAGCCAGATGGTGTTGGTATACAGACTCCCATCTAAAAAAAACCCTGCTGCATATCATATGTTGTGTTTTGGAAGATCGTCCTTTGCATGGGATGCTTGTGATCTCAACAAATTGTTTAAGTTAATCTCTGTGAACAGCTCTTGCCTGATTTCCCACTGAAGCTAAGCAGGGTTGAGCCTGAACGGTACTTGAATGGGAGCTCATAAGGATGGAAGGGCACCATAAAAGTAGTCCATATGACTTGTGCTCTATATTCCAAGTCATTTGATAGCTGTGTGTGAGGTACAGATCCAAATACAAGTGAAACTCAAAAAATTTGAATATCGTGCAAAAGTTCATTTATTTCAGTAATTCAACTTAAAAGGTGAAACTAATATATTATATAGACTCATTATATGCAAAGTGAGATATTTCAAGCCTTTATTTGTTATCATTTTTGATGATTATGACTTACAGCTTATGAAAACCCCAAATTCGAAATTAGAATATTGTGAAAAGGTTTTCATAGCTGTAAATTAAGCAGACTGTCTACTAATACTCTAATGAGAGTTAGATGACATGTAGTTGCAAAAATACTTACAGTTAGTAGAATGTCTAAAGTGGACCATTGAAATAAAGTGCAAATGAATATCCATTCTGATTGGTCAGTTTACTATTTATATTATTGTTTAAATGCTGTCATTCTTCTCTAGAATTCTGGCTGTGGTAAAACCACGTGTTTGGATTAATTGTTTTAGTTTTTAGTTCTTATGTTCATTTTGAATTCATCTTAAGGAAAATCTGCCTCCCTTGTCCGACGGACCGCCACTGCCTTCTAAAAAAATCAGTTTAGTGCTGTGGAGTGAATTAATAACTTCAGCGGTAATGAGGCACTCATTCAGGCAGGGACTTAGCTTGAACTTTTACACAAGATAAAGGCGGTTGACTTCAAAGGCAGGTCATGTGATTTTTAGAAGTGTTGCGTTGCTTGGTGCTCTCTCCACTGTTTCTACAGTAATTAATCGTAGTACAGAGCCATGGGATAGTGTTAGTTAAGTATCTGTATTCTTGTGTAACAGCACCCATGTCCTTTCATCATACACATTAAAGGCACTTTATGCAGAAATTGTGTTTTAGTCAAACAGTGACCCCTATAGTCGCTGTGGAACACTTACACTGTCGTAAATAGCTATCTAGACATATGTGGACATTTTTGGACTGGTCTAATTATCAACAATGGATGAATGAACAGCATCGTAAAAAAATGGCATACTACAAGCAAGCGCAACAACATAGAACGCAATCAAGTTTAGAAATAAGAGATTTAGGCTACTTAATCCATCAACAAGATCGCCAGGTCAGCATCGCGGTTGAATCCAGTGCTGCTTTTTAGCTCGCGCCAACTAGTGAAAGCCCGACCGAGTGGGACTGTCACAAGGAAATAGTCAAAGGATTCAGTTGCGAGTAAACAGTAATTTATTGAGCACAATAGTAGATATCCGTGTGGGTCAAAATGGAAGCAGACAGAAGAAGACTCAGGCTCGGCAACGCAGGGACGCAGTGGGCAGACACAGATGCAGGAACAGGTAGAAATTCCTCCGGGAAAATCTCAAGAATGGTACAGGAGTGGAATGCAGGAGAACACGGCGAGTAGAACCCTGGTAGCCTCAACAACCAACTGACAAAGACAGGACGAGGTAACAAACAATATATCGGACATCCTCATTCAAAACAGCTGGCGCTGATCAGCTCATCAGCCGCGCCCGCCCTCGCGCTCACTCACACAACACGCACACACATAGCGAGGGCGAATCAGGGACTCTTTTCCGGTTCCTCACGCGGTCAGATTCTCTTTTCCTTTTCCAAGTCTCTTCCGACCGCGTTTTCTTTGCTTTTTCCATCGTCAAGTATCACGTCTGAAATGCGCGCAAGTGTCTTCGTGCTTCATATGTGGTTGTTGATGTGTGTGACGTCGTTGCCGTAAAGCAAGTCGTGATTCTCGCGAGATTTGTCGGGGGCGCTCCTCTCAAACTTGCATTGCTGGTTTTTCCAGCGGCGACCCCGCCAAGCTTTATTACCAGGATGATTCGCCCTACTATGAGTTTGTTTACCACCGAAATGACTTTGAAGCTGTTATATCAAGGTACAATTCTTGCATAGTGTGCCTTTAATTAGTGTATTGTGGCAGCCAGTGTTTTCAGCATACACACACAGTTTTTAGCATACACACACTTCACCTCAGCAATCTCAGAAGGTGATGTAACAACAGTAAGAGGAAAACTTTTTTTAAAATTGGTTCTTATTTTCTTCATATGTACGGACATGTCCATGCTATTCAGTGAGTGTATCAGTCATCTCAGAGGGACCATCAATTTCCAACCAGATTAAAAGAGCTGAAGGCAACAGAGCTGCAAACTTCACAGCAAACAAAGTCCCAGGTGAAGACAGTCTCCCAGCAGGCCAGCACAGATAAACCTGGGGAAAAAAAATAGCTATGCAGAGATAAACACAGCATAAATCTAAATATGACCCTGCTATATTGGCTTAGAAGTGCACAAACTCTGACATTGTTGAGCCATAGTCAGGGCTGCCAACTTTTGAGTTCAGCTTAGAGTGAGATTTTGGGGGGCGGGGCTTGGCTTATGGGGGAGGGGCTTATTGAGGGGCGTGGCTTGGTGTGGGGAAAAATACAAACACAAAAAGTGTATTAAGTATTGATTGTCAAAGTATTTAGTATCTGTACAGAATTTCTTGGGAGATTTACATTACATTTAATTTTAACATTTTAATTGACATTCTGTTCTTAGAAAACAATAATTAACATTAACTACTAGGCATGTCCAGATATTTGTCATCTGGAAATGCTTTTGTACTGTTTTTATGATAAAGTTATGTAAAATAACTGCTCAGTGCTGCAAAACAAACAACTCTGCTATTGCTAACTTAATTCTATATAAACTTAGTTACCAGCCTAAACTGGATGGAGACAAGGAGCGCCCTGTAACTCACTGACCTGCCTGCGTTCACAATTCACACAGATGGGAGGGAGAACGGCTGACTACACAGTTTATGGGAATAAATTGTGTATTTCCCTCACAATTGTCACAAAAAACTCACACTGTCTGTCTGGTCTCCAGAGCCGGTCCGAGCCTTTTGGGGGCCCTAAGCAGAATTTGATTTGGGGGCCCCCTCCCACTACACGAAGTCCCCTGTGCTTGACGATTATTGACACAAATGTCACGCAATAATGATACATTATGAATGAATACAGTAAGGTTATGTATTAATACAAAATAAATAGGCCTACTTAATAAAAAATAGATGCCTACTTAAATAAAAAAGTTTTAACTTTTACTAACTCTTTAAAACTTCTTCAAACAAACTGTCTCAAAACATATAAAATAAATTATTTGCTAAAATAATGACAAAACTGAGAAATCAGAAATATAATAAGAGCAAGGGTTCAACAATGACAATTATTGTTGAAAACTGTAAAAAATATTATTATTTCTCAACTGTCTCAATACAGTGTAACTGTCCACTGGGTTGTGTTGCGAAAGACACGCAAGCTCGTTTACCTCTCTGCCGTCGTGTGCGCGTGCGCGATTAGGAGCGCGCCGTTAGGAGCTCAACACATCTGTCTCGCATGCACGCTCGCTCGCTATAGATTACAGGATATTTTAACTAATTTGCGGTAAAACTAGTCGATCACGAATGGCTCAACTGGTAGATCTATAGATAAACTTATCTTTCAGGCATTTGACCGACTGGGTTGACACTTCAGCGTGAGAAATCGGGGGTGTGGCGTGAGAGCTTGAGAATTGGCTCAATTGCGTGAGTCTCACGGTGAATGCGTGAGAGTTGGCAGCCCTGCATAGTGGTCATTGCAGTTTCAAATTTCAATTGTTTTCATCCAAAGATGGCAGACAAAGCTCAAGGAAATATTGATAATAAATCTCTTTTTATTCAGTAAAAAAAGGTAGAAACAGTAGTGGTACGAAAAAGATGCATCTCGCTGAAATATTATTTCAAGTTTTCAACTAAGAGAATCATAGAATATAGAGTACCGACATGTTAGCTTAGCTAAAAGCTAATCAGCAGTCAGAGTTAACTTTTGAGCATTTCTCATGGGCGCAGGAATTACAGTTGGGGGGGCTGTAGTACACTCCGTTTTCACAGCATTGTAAATGCAACCCAAATTCTTGTTCATATAGATTTAATAATTTTTAGCATTTAGTAATTTATTTGTAATAAATTCTTAGTAGGCTATTAAAAAGTGTGTTTTATATGTTGAATTATTGTTCCCTTTCGTATGGGAACTCCTACGTCTCATCGGAGGAGTTTCCAACGAATTGGGATCAGGCTAGGGAGACCAATTGCCTTCGAGTGAATTAAAACGAGCCAATAAATATTAGCATGCGGGATTTGCATTCCGCGTCCCGCCTATCAATGCGGGTATAAAAGCGGAAGCGAATGCACATACCATTGCTTTTAGCTTCGAGCCGAACTAAGTGTCCTCTGAGTGATGCGCTTCAAGATTACATTTTTCTTCACGCTCAATGAGTCTGCTGTTTCCTTGAAGACCTCTCTGTGTTGGTGTGACGGCGCTTCAGCGATCTTCGCGATTTCCCGGTTGCCAGCTGTTGCTGCACGCGATTTGCCTTTTTCAAAAGAGCTGTTGTCACAGCTGGTAATCAGTTGAGTGCACGCAGCGGGCTTGCAGTTTCCCCGCTTTGTTGCCGCGTTTGATTCCTGTGTGCTTCAGCACAATAAAGAGAGCGTTTTTTCTTTGAAAGAGCAACACGAGTGAAGTTCGCGTCCTTTTCAGGATGACGTGTGGCTCCAGTCGTTTCCTTCGGGGCCCCTCCGGAGGACCAGATGTCGATCGCGGCATCGGGGGGAGATGAGTCGGGCTCTGGGAATGACGACTCGGCTGTGTTGCCCCCTTCGGGTGTGGTAACGTTGTCCGAGCCGGACCCGGAGATGACGCTTATGCTCGCCCTGCCTTTCTACGGGCCGGAGTGCCCTTAGTCCAGGTGTCTAGGCATGCTGTGGTTTTCACAGATGCCTCTGCCAACGGATGGGGCGCCACGTACAACGGGCATGCAGTCTCAGGTCTGTGGACGGGCCTCAGCTGCATTGGCACATCAATTGCCTAGAGTTGCAAGCAGTACGCTTAGCCTTGTGCGCCTCAAGGGGCTGCTTCTGCACAGGCATGTACTGGTCCGTACGGACAGCACTGCGACCGTGGCGTACATCAACCATCAAGGTGGTCTACGCTCACGTCGTATGTCACGACTCGCCCGCCATCTCCTCCTATGGAGTCAGAAGCATCTGAGGTCGCTTCGGGCCATTCATATCCCTGGTGTGCTCAACCGTGCAGCCGACGAGCTCTCACGACAGCCGCCCCTTCCGGGAGAATGGCGACTCCATCCCAGGTGGTTCAGCTGATATGGGGAATCTTCGGAGCCGCTCAGATAGATCTGTTTGCCTCTCCAGACACGACCCATTGCCAGTTGTTCTATTCCCTGACCAGAGGATCTCTCGGCACGAATGCACTGGCGCACAGCTGGCCCCAGGGCCTTCGCAAATATGCGTTTCCCCTAGTGAGCCTTCTCACACAGACACTGTGCAAAGTCAGGGAGGACGAGGAGCAGGTCTTGCTAGTTGCGCCGTACTGGCCCAACCGGACCTGGTTCCCGGAACTCATGCTCCTTGCGACAGCACCTCCCTGGCCCATCCCTCTGAGGAAGGACCTGCTTTCTCAGAGACGGGGCACTCTATGGCACCCCCATCCAGACCTGTGGAGACTCCATGTCTGGTCCCTGGACGGGACGCGGAGGTTCTAGATGGCCTACCACAAGCTGTGGTAGACACCATCGCTTCCGCTAGAGCCCCCTCTACGAGGCGCCTCTATGCGTTGAAGTGGAACCTGTTCATCGTTTGGTGTTCTTCCCGCCGGGAAGACCCCCGAACTTGCCCGATCAGTGTCGTGCTTTCCTTTTTACAAGACGGGTTGGAGCGAAGGCTGTCTCCCTCCACCCTCAAAGTATATGTGGCCGCAACAGCTGCCCATCATGATGTGATCGACGGGAAGTCGTTAGGGAAGCACGACCTGATCATCAGATTCCTTAAGGGTGCTAGGAGGTTAAATCCCCCTCGTAATTTGCACCCTGTACCCTCTTGGGACTTAGCCCTGGTGCTGAGAGCTCTTCAAAAGGCCCCCATTTGAGCCCTCAAATGATATAGAGCTAAAAGTTTTGTCTGGAAAAACTGCTCTTCTATTGGCTCTAGCTTCCTTCAAGAGGGTCGGGGATCTGCAGGCTTTTTCGGTCGACGAATCGTGCCTAGAGTTTGGACCGGGCCTTTCTCACGTGGTTCTGAGACCCCGGTTCGGATATGTGCCCAAGGTTCCTACCACTCCATTTGTAGATCAGGTAGTAAACCTGCAAGCGCTGCCCGTGGAGGAGGCAGACCCAGTCCTGGCTTTTCTCTGTCCCGTACGTGCACTACGTTGTTATGTGGACAGAACGCAAAGCTTCAGGACCTCAGAGCAGCTCTTCGTCTGTTACGGAGGCCAGCAGAAGGGGAAGGCTGTCTCCAAGCAGAGGTTAGCCCACTGGCTAGTGGATGCTATCGTCCGGGCTTATGAATCCCAGGACGTGCCTTGCCCTCCCAGGTTGACGGCTCACTCCACTAGGAGTGTTGCTTCCTCCTGGACATTGGCACAAGGCGCCTCGCTGGCAGATATCTGCAGAGCTGCGGGCTGGGCGACACCTAACACGTTTGCCAGGTTTTATAGCTTACACGTTGAACCGGTTTCCTCCGGTTTACTCGCTACGGCCAGTGGCGCGAGGGAATAGGTTCTGTCGGCTTGCTGCACCACTCCCGCCTTATGAGCCGGATCCGTGCGCTTTTTTGCTCCGTTGGTTCCCCAACAAACGGCTAACCTCGTGAGTTCCTCCATTACCCTCCGGCACCAGGCGAGGCGGATCGCCCGGCGCTAGGTCTATTACCTCTCATAAGAAGTTGTTAATTTCACGGTGGTTTCTACGTGACCACTCTCCACGTTCCAGCTACCCTCCGGGCTAGCTCCGTGTCTTCCCCTCGACAGATTCATTCTGTCGTCCTTGCTGAATACGCTCCCACCCTACGGGCTGGGGCTACCTCAAGGACTCCCGTATGTTTCACTACCCTTCGGGCTAGTACATGCGTGTATTCCAGTGCCTCCCCTCGGGCAGGCCAGGGGCTCCGCAACGTTCCCTCCTACAGGTTGGGCAAGTTTCCGCAGTGTTATCCAAGTCCACTGAGCGGGTCTTGCGGAACAGCAGTGTGATTTTTTCCTAGCTAGCTCCCACCCTAAAGAAACTAAGAAACTGCTTGGCGGGTAGCTCAGCTGGGCGCTGGAAGGGGCCAGCACCATGGCGTTTTATTTGGGATCCCAATTCATTGGAAACTCCTCCGACGAGACGTAGGAGTTCCCATACGAAGGGGAACGTATCGGTTACGTATGGTAACCCTCGTTCCCTGAGTAGGGAACGGAGACGTCTCGTCCCGTCGCCATGTTTGCTGTACCTTCACGGGGGACTGGACACCGTCCGGCTCCTCAGCGTAAAGCAATGGTATGTGCGTTCGCTTCCGCTTTTATACCCGCATTGATAGGCGGGACGCGGAATGCAAATCCCGCATGCCAATATTTATTGGCTCGTTTTAATTCACTCAAAGGCAATTGGTCTCCCTAGCGTGATCCCAATTCGTTGGAAACTCCTCCGACGAGACGTCTCCATTCCCTACTCAGGGAACGAGGGTTACCATACGTAACCGAGACATTTTTAAAACATACTCGCAGTGTGTGACATCATATTGTGACAGTTGCAGTGTGCATAAAAAATAATTTGCACACTCTACTCCTTAGCACAAGTCCACCTTCGGTGTTGTGTAAGGTAGGCTGGGGTTTTTTTTTGTCTTCATTTTTGTTTCCTGTCCCTGTGCAGGCTCTTTTATTCCATGTGACAGTGTAAAAAGCTCAAAAACCCTTTTATTTAAAGGCTTAATTTATGGCCCGTAGACCGGTCCCTTGCAATACGACTGCAAGCAGTATCAATAGGCTAATGTCAAAAATGTGATGTTCAGTCAAATGTCCTGGTGTGAATGATGTTTAAACGAGTGTTCTCACCGATTCGCTTGTTGTGAGTGCAGTCTGCATTCTGATTAAAAAATAAAAACAATACTTGCAATGTCTGTGGGGGAGAAGAGTAAGCTAAACTTGTTGCAATAGATGCTGCTTCAAAGCTGGACAAAGTTTTAACATTAACCCTATCACCCACGATGGCAATGGCGATACCATATTTTGAAATGTCATGATTCAATCACAATCACATCAGTATGTTTATTTATTATGTATGCATTCATATGAAATAAGTTTAATTAATGAAGAAGTTGGTGGTCTGAATAAGCGTTTCTGAATGTGATAGTCACTTCTATGATGCACACTTACTAGACAAAAGAGAAGAGAACGATAAATTCTGATTCTGCATATTCACTCTCTCCTTATGTTACCTTAACCCTAACCTTGGTAACATAGGACTGTTTGTCTTGTGCTCATTATATGCCATTTAAATCTGGGTAACACAGGACCCTGGAAACATAGGAATGTCTCATCTTGCGCAGATTTTTCACTGTTTCAGCCACGATCCAATTATGATAACGAATTGAATTGTTTTGGGAAGTAACCAAAATTGTATTGTATAGAAATTGTAATGGTTTTATTTTGTTCTGCCTTGTGCCAAGGTGATTATACATTTTTCTGTAAATCCACCCACAGGTTCACTCTAGCCCCTGAGCTGCACCCGGATTGGATGCTAATGCTATTCTTTGCTCATACACACTTGACAGTGACTGTCACTTTGGGGTTACTGCTTGTGCCAAAGGTAAACCCACCAAACAGCTTTCATTTTTGATCATTTGTTGGCTAAAATCCAATTTTACAGAATTTCTTAAATATCCATGCCTTTTCCACAGTTCTTGTTTGCGGGTACACATCTAAGGGATGACATTGCTACCGAGGCCTATGAAGATGAATTGGACATGGGGCGGTCTGGGTCATACCTGAATAGCAGCATCACATCTGCATGGAGTGAGCACAGTCTGGATCCAGAGGATATTCGGGTAGGTGCCCTGTTTTCTTTCCTACTTCTTTTTCCTCTCGACACTCTCCTGCCTTAGTAATTAACAAAAATGTCATAATCTGCAAATAACTTTTGACCCCTTGTCCTATAACCGATGAAGATACTGAGCCATGGCAGTTTTTTATTGCAGACACCAGAGGAAATGGGCCAGCTAAGTTCTATTAATGGCTGTGGCGTAAGGTCTTGCGACAGTCTTTGGGAAAAACGTACCAACGTGAGCAGAGGTTTTTGTTTGTTTGTTAGAGCTGAAGAAGTCTCTCACAGAAGACCCAAATTTTGTTCATAGAAAGGGCACTTTGCTAATAGGATAAAGTTCTGCACTTGGTATAATATTTGTTGATTGATTTTGACACAGCTGTTCTAAATGCTTTGAAGTTCTTCAGAGGCTGTTTCAGACCTAACAATAAAACACAAAATTTTCATATTTGACACCGTCCCAGACTGTCCTGTCTTTAATTAGTGTAAAACCGCATGTTGGTTTGGTCTAACGTCTTCGAGGCACTGTCTGTAGTTGCATATAATGACTTCTGCATGTTTTCTGTGCAATAGAGCGTCTGCTTCAGTGTAACTAGAATCATTTTATTTTTACATTTCTATATGTAGACATTTGTTGTGAATTAATAGCCCGTTTTGTCTTTAAATCTACAGGAAGAGCTGAAGAAACTCTACTCCCAGCTGGAGATATATAAGAGGAAAAAGATGCTGGCCAACAATCCTCACCTGCAGAAGAAGCGCAGCTCCAAAAAGGGCCTAGGCCGCTCTCTCATGCGCCGCATAACTGAGATTCCAGAGTCAATGGGTCGTCAGTGTAGCCGTGAGGACAAGGAACTGGGTGAACATGGGAGTACCCGCAACAGCATCTGTGTCTTGAGAAAGAACCCTTTTGACCCCTCACACTCTGTTAAGCCTGCCAAAGACGAATCCTTGAAGAGCAAAGTGTTCTCCCTTAAAAAGTCCCACAGCAGTTATGACCATGTTCGAGACCACAGTGAGGATTCCAGCAGTTCGATGACTGACAAGATGGAAGTCGCAACCACAGAAGGCTCCCTCCTTGAAACCCTAATGGGCAAGAAGCTGGTCAAAAAGTCCTCTGAGAAGATTGATGCAGCCAGTGAGTCAACAGAGTCAGTTCCCTTGGTGTGCAAGTCAGCTAGCGCTCACAACCTGACAGCTGATAAGAAACCTATTCACCCTAGAACATCCATGCTGCAGAAATCTCTAAGCGTTATTGCCAGTGCCAAAGAGAAAACACTTGGTCTAACAGGAAAGGCGCAAGCAGTGGAAGATTCAACAAAGAAAGCTAATCAAAAGAACAAGGATGTCAAGACCTCAGCTGAAGCTGAAGAAAAGGAGGGTTATCCAAAGATGATTGTCAGCCAATCAGTGGAGTACAAGCAGACAGCTGCCAAAACCGGTATAATGAAGCCACAAATGAGCGGAAGCCAGCCCTCCATTTGCTCAGAAACCGCTAAGGGGAAAGATCTGCATGACCTTTCAGAGGTGTGCCCTTGGGAACTGGAGGATTTGCCGCCCCCCTCCGAAAACAAGGTCCATAAACATGTGTCTATTGCCCCTGAGCAGACCACCACAGTCCATGGAAGTAGCAACAAAGCGACAAAGTCGCAAAAGCAAAAAGGCACAGAGCAGTCACCCTCTATGGCCAGGCATCCAAACCAGAAACTTGCAGATCGAACAGACATATGTCCTTGGGAGGAAGGAAATGAGGACCATAGTCAGGCAATGGTGTCAAAACCTAACTCCACTAGTAAGCCTGCCATATCCCAACCCCAGGCTTCCGGAGAGGTCCCCAAAGTTCTAAAAGCTGACATCTGTCCATGGGACTTTGAGGAAGTGTCGAGCAAGTCAAAGGACTCAGCTTGCTCCCCTGATAAGAGCAGACCAAAAAAGGGCACCACACCAGCTGAGATCAAAGGCAAAATAAGCTCCTCGCCTACTGAAGTCAAGGGCAAGGGTTATACACCTACTGAGGGCAAAGTAAAGAGTGTTCTCCCCGAGCCTACTAAATCCACAGGCCGCTCACTGCAGCCGCCCCCTAAAGCAGAAGTGTGTCCATGGGACTATGAGACTGTCTCGGGTCCAATCTCTGAAAAGACCCCTTGTTCCTCTCAGGTTTCTAAAACAAAAGAGAAACCTGCTATAAAGAAGGGAACTTCCCCTGTCAGAATATTAGAGAAGGAAAGAGAGAACACAAAGGATCCAGATGATGACAAAAAGAAATCAAACACAAAAGACAGGTTCACCTCTGGCAAGACGAAAGAAAGACCTGTCAGCCAGTCTACACTGGGTGAGGTTTGTCCATGGGATGTTGAGAGTAGTCAGGAAATTGTCTCAATGGAAAAACAAAAAAGCCCAAATGTTGCATTAGCAAAAGGCAAGCAAGATGTATGCCCTTGGGATTTTGAAGATGCCGCAACTAGTAAAGAAGTCAACAGGAGCACCAGTTCATCTACTAGCAAACAGATAAGTTCAAATTCCAAAGGCAGAGTTACTAGTGGTGTTAAAATGGCAGATGTCTGTCCTTGGGAATTTGACGACCAAGCATCAACAAAAAAAGCATGACACTTTACCTGAGTGAACCATTAGTTAGTTCTCATTATATGTGCTTTTTCTTTCATAAATACACCATAGAATATAAACTTTAATAGATTTTTTGGTGATTTGGAGAAGAAAATCAACAAGTCGCACAAGCTGCCTTTCTCTTCAACCTTTTGTTTTCCCTTTGTGTTTTTTTTTAAATAAAAAATACAAAAATACAAAAATGCTACAACTCACCAGGCATTCCAGATTCTAAAGTATTGGTTGAACCTTTAAATAGAAACGGTAGTTTACAATTATGCAACTCTTCATGTGCAATGTAAACAAGATGCCTATACTCACCACATGTATACTCATTAACATTTGAACCCTCATAACAGCTGCATCTGTAGCCCCTCCTTGACTGTGGCTTCCACAAAAGATTGTACAAGTTCCTGAGGGTGTGGACCATGCATGAAGTGTCATGGAGTAAGCCTGATCCATTTCCTTGTTTTGATTTGATTCATACATTATTGTTTGGTTTGAGAAAAATATTTTTGCCAAAGATAGCGGTAAAATCCAATAAATCTAAGAACTCAAACCTCAACAGCATAATAGAGTACCACTACATTTGTACAGTGAGCCGAATTCATATGGCTGCTAGAAATTAGCCTGTAGCACTTTAGTAAAGAAGAAAGACAGATGTAAACTGGACATAACTCCATTCACATTTTCTCTTTTTTGTATTTTTGGCTTTGATGTTTTATGCCGTTCCGCAGTGAGATCATATGTGCACATTTGCAACACTTTTTTAGATTTCTTGACTAGAAAGAAAGCTAGTAAAAATAAAATAAAACATAAACATTTCCAATGCTTCCAAATTTGCTGATATATTATCCTGATTGTGCCTATTTAAATAGTCCTGTACCAGTCTTACTTTGTATTGGGAGATGTGAAACCTTTGTCATAGCCCATAAATATTTATTGAAACACTTGATGAAAATCAGCATCTTATTTTTGAAAAGAAATGAAGTTTAGTTTATATATTAGCAATGTTGCAAAATTGTAAATGCTTTTTGAATGGGGTATGCTAGGGGAAAAAAAGTCCACTACTCAGTTCATGGGACCATAGATATAATTTCTCTCAGCGTAGGGCACAATCAGTATGGTTTATGCCTCTATAATGTCTTTCCTTTTTATCTTTTACAATTAGAACACTCATGATAATATACAAAACGTATCAAATTCCAGTCTATCTCATAGCAAATTCTGACCCAAGCCTCAATTTCTTTATCATGTGTCTGGTATCTTTAACATTTTATGATGATTACATCAGTTTACACATAAAAATCTAGCTTTTACTGTATTGTTTTTTGTTTGTTTTTTGTTTTTTGTGGAAATTGTATCGATTTCTTAGAAGAACATTTTGAAACATCCCCAGAGACAACTGATGTGAATTCAACAATCTAAATTATTGTTGGAATGTTAACATATCTTGTATGCCTTCTCACATGGTCATTGGTAATCTGTAATGATGTCAAGGTAATGGTGTCACTCACAACACATGAGGCATGAACTGCTGTACAGTACGATGCCCAGTAATGAAATAATCATATAAATGTTGACATTGCAATTGCAAATGGTTTTGACCCAATCCTGCAGTAACTAAATGTTTTTTTAATGTATTGACAGATTCTTGTGTTTTGTATGTGCACACTATGAATTAGCAAGAATACAGAAGAAAAGGTTATACCATGTATATATGTTATATGAACCAAAGAGGTAAAAAAAAAAATGTACCTAAATAGATCATTCTTGACATTCTGTGAAAGAATCAAATGATGTCACACTCCCATCTCTCTAAGTGGAGTAAATTTACCAATGATCTCTGGGTATCTTCCCATGTTATATTAACACAGTGGGTCACTCCTGTTCTGCACTACTTTTAGTCTTTTACCAGACTTTCAGAAATATGCTCCGGTCAAGCTTGACATGATTAATTATCATTAAAGAATTTAAGGTCAAATGGGTTTCTATATAGAACCCTAGGGTTCTTGACTCAATTTTAAAGAGCCTTTTAAGCCAAAAAAGGTTCTATATAAGGAGAACTGCATTTAATAATCGCATAATACTTTCATGTGTAATGGGTTATTTCCAAAAATGAATTAAAACTAAATTAATTCAAAGTAAATCCAAAAATGAATCCCATGATTGAAACTCCTAAAAGGTTTGGAACCCTTTAAGGTTCCATTTAGAACCCTTTCTTCAAAAAATGCATCTAATATGATTTCCATCTAAACATTGTGAGTTTAATATTTTATACAAACTGTACAGCGGAGTAAGAATGACCCAGGAAGTATTTTATTGACAACAAATCAGCAATCAAGAGAGTATCACCACCTTCCAAAATGTATAGAATCTGCTTATAATTTAGAACCCAGAATTTCTGTTATCCTCATCAGGATATGTGCTCATGGATTTCTAGGTACACTAAAGGGATTTTTCAGCAACCTATAGACTGCTCCTAAACTGTCGAGTCATCTCATACTCTGGTAAGAATAATACAATCTCCAGAGTCCGTTCTTAATGTATGCCTAGATGGATGTGTAAAATGACCAACTTTATTACATAGAGAATGTTTCTGGGAATGGTTGTTGTATCGTAGTGCATCCCTCTAGTTTACAAGTTTTACTCATCTGCAGGTTTATTTCTATGTAGTATGATGTAAGCACTCAGCTCATGACCTGTTAATGTTAATGGTAACCTTGCCTATTACATTGTCTTAGTGCAATGTTTAGTTCCGTTTTTGGAGTTTACAAAAGTGATTATTTATCTATTTATGAATTGATTTTGGTTATTTAGCTCGTTTACTTGGGCCCCGCGCGTCACGTGTTGGGGGAACACTCCTACTACTTAACGCGGTATTGTCTTAGCTCTAACTCTCGTTGCTTCTGCATGATAATGAGAAATTAGTAAGACTGATGTTTCACTGCCCTTGATAGAACTTTAAAAAGAATCTTTGATCTTTTTTGGACTGTTACAAGTTGTATAGTGAGTGAAACTGTACCCTACCCACTGTATTATGTGCTTGTTATATGAAATGCTCTATGACAAGCTTATAGCATACACATATGGAGATATTTGGTAGATTTATATTGTGTAATATTGTGATAGCATGTACATAAAAATACCTCCTCTGCAATAAATATTTCTACAAAAAGCAATTTTGTGTTGACTGAATGAATCAAAATGATAACAAATTTTCCACTGGTTATCATTTTTTAAATCGTCGCAATTTCAAGACATGTCTCCTGTTTTTTTTTGTACACACTCTGAGTAATCATTTTGAGGATTCACTCACACATTTAAAGTTGCCATTATTGTGAACAATTCTTTCTCTCTTTATTTTTTTGACCTCATAATGTTGAATCAAAATTTCATAACTCTATCTTTTCTATGGTGGTGTATGCCATTCTTCACCGTTCATTTAATCCAAAAACCTGGCCATCCACGATCAACTGCAAGATCAGATTAATTTTTGACTGTATCTCAAAATCCAGTGAACAAACGATCCTGTCTTGCTTTTTTATTTTATTTTTACACAATCCACTTTATCCAACATTATGGGCACCGCACTAGCCAGACGGGATTTAAACTTTGTCGACTAAAGACCCAAGTTTAGTTTGAAGACGAAAAACATACTAAGCACAATGTTTTCACACCATTCCTGATTTCTAACAAACACTCACAGCGTTCGGCGTGGTCTTGCGGCTGTCAGAGCAGAAACGAAAGCTGCTGCTCTGCGTGTGTATTCCGTTGTCTCCGGTCGCGTTATGTAAAATGCTTGAGTTTATGTCGTCCATTAGATCGAAAGATCTGAAAAAGGCCATAAATGTACCATACCATAGACCCTCCCCTCGAAGAAATCAGGACAGACGTGGTCGTAAATGAACATAGCGCTTTTAACAATATGGACTGTTTCAAAGCAGCTTTACGGTGATAATATGAAATTAACAAAGTAACAGAGATTGTTTTGGCTTTACAGCAGCTCTAGAATAAAGTTATTGTCCAGCTAAAGTTAGTTTTGATTGATTCACTTCCATTGCAAAGATCATTAGTTTTTTATTTGTTGAACATCAATTAAATTTTTACCCTTTAATGGGTTTGGGAGTTTTTTGTATTTCCAAATTCGGAGAACAGACACAGTCTCTATATGATGATATCTAGGTATGTGATGGGATTTATCTGACCTCAGTGACGTGAGACAGCTAGCAAACAGTCGGTTTAGCCAGTCTGTCTGCTTCCTGACCTGAGCCCCAATTCATTTTGAGCTCTAAGACTATGTGCCACTATATTACTAGAGAGAAGAGCAGCACCATTCCAGGAGGGATGAATACCATCTCTTTTCAACAGGTCAGGTCTGCCCCAAAAACTTTTTCAATTGTCTATGAATTCTATATTATTTTGCGGACACCACTTAGACAGCCAGCCATTGAGTGAGGACAGTCTACTAAGTATCTCATCACTCCTGCAAACAGGAAGGGGGCCAGAGCAAATTACAGTGCCTGACATCGTACTTGCGAGTTCACACACCTCTTTAACGTTAATTGTAGTGATCTCCGACTGTCGAAGTCGAACATCATTAGTGGCGGCGTGAATAATAATCTTAGAAAATGTACAATTGGCATTAGCCAGCACTTTTAAATTTGCTATGATGTCAGGCGCTCTGGCTCCCGGCAAACATGTGACTATGGTGGCTAGTGTCTCTATTTTCATGTTCCATGTAATAGAATTAGGGATGGCCCGATACCATTTTTTTTTCAAACCGATACGAGTACGAGTATTTACATTTGTGTACTTGCCGATACCGAGTACCGATACCGATATTTCTACCGCAAAAGTAATAGGCTCCCAGAAAAGAAGACGACTATTTTAGAACACAGGTTAGAAGACTGTTTTTATTTTCTTCTCTGCTTGTTTTAACAAGTCTAAAAATAAATAAAAATTAGTAAAATAATAAATGTATTAACACACAAACCACTGTTAATTTAACATGAAAGCAAGCAGGCTACTGCGTGCATGGTCTGGCATGACTGAATGCGCGCAAAGTGCGCTCCCTTAATAAATCCTAAAAGCTGACAGTTCATCGCGATCTCACACATCTCTGTTATTATCAATGAAGCTGACTGCACAATCAATCTTTCATAATATCCACACTTTGTTTGTTATAATTAGAGGATTTGCCAGCATACAGAATTCAGCACTGAACAAAAAAGTCAGTTTTGAGCGGTGAGGGGAGTCTATCTTAAATGCTTCTGATTGGCCATTGCGTTCCAGAAATCAACACATATGTCTGTGATTGGCTACATCGCTCAACGCTGTAACCATGTTATGAACAGAAACTCTGTCCTGTAAATCGTTTATATTTTGTTGTAGTTGTTCTTGTTGCTTTTCTGCAAGAGATGAATAAAAATCTTTTAGTTTTTATGTTTTATTCATAGATCTTTCTAGTTTGCGGGAGTCCCGCGAATCGTTTTATTCTCCCGTAACCCGCACACACAGAGTGAGTGCATTACCGCCCGCGCGCACGCTCGGCCATCAGATCTATGATGCATCTTCAGATGTTTAATTAGATTGCTGGTGTTAAACGATGTACTTTCTTTCCCTCCTCTCGACACCTTAGCTGAACGTAACTCACAGTCTGCCTTGCTGTTGTCATCATCCCTTATCTTGAAATGAGCCCAAACCGCCGACATAATACTTTCCTATGCCTCAGTTCACCTCGACAAAGCACTCGCGGCGGCCAGTTTCGTTTTGCAAAATGTACGTGGTATCGGTGCGTGGTATCGGCGAATTTTTATGAGTACGAGTACGAGTATATTAGGACAGTATCGGCCCGATCCCCGATGCCAGTATCGGTATCGGGCCATCCCTAAATAGAATCGCCAATAACTAGCGCACTTTCAACAGGATTCTCAGTGGTGTTTCACTGGGTGGGGAGAATGTACTTGTGATCTGATCGACCAAAACTCATCTTAATTCCAGGTGTAAACAGGGCCATTGATGAAACCTTTAAAACAGTTCCATACAGAGCCATGATAATTGCATCATAGCCTACAGCGGTTCAAATATGTTGCATTTGCATCTTGGTGGGTTTTGCCTTGCCAGCATTTTTGCTTTCATCAATAATGACTGATCTCCCCATAAAGGCTCCAGTTAAGTGGTCATGGCCGATTCTCAAAGTAAATTTGTATCCTGGCAGTCTTAGTTCTCTGCAAGGTTTGTTTACTTTAAACCTAAAGGAACCCTTTTAAAGCCTTCTACATTGTAACCACTTTAGGATATTCATATGCACGTTTGGCTCAGCTCCGGAAAAGCTTTTATGGAGACGCTGTAGTCTTTCTGACAGGGATCAATTGGATCAAAGTGGATAAGATGATATCGGGTTCTTCCTCATATTTCTGTCAATAGCCAAGCTGCTGAAGATCAGTTCAGCCAACTGCCTTTTGAATGTGGTGCAAATACTTGATTCCTGTTCAACCAGGAAGTTTGCTTTTGCAAGTTGTTTCAAACTGCCTATATAAACCTCAAAAGAACTTCATTTTTGCCTGATTTTGTTCTAAATTGTCACACCAGTTCGTTTTTCGATATCGGGGCCTTAAGCCTTATAGCACCCCTTCTCAGGCCCGGTTACGCACAAAAGGAACACTCAATACTTTTGAGTGTTCGTAAAAAAGGCCCCCTAAAATTCAAAATGTACGTTTTTTAGCTTTTAGTATGAATATGTTAGATTAAGGTTATGAATAAGCTGGTGTGTTCCAAAACATTGACAAAATTCACATTTAGGAGATATAAGCATTCAAAACTAATAGTCTCTCACATCCGCTAAAATGGATCACAGATTTTTATGACTTCAGCTTCTCATCACATCTTCTGTCCAATCAAATGCTCTCTAGAATCAAAAGCGTCCCGCCCCCTATGCTATAAATACCACCTGGCCAAAGTGACCGTTGACACGTCACAGAGCAATATGGGTTGGAGATGTGTGTTCGATTGCTCAAACGCTCAAGTTTTATTTACATTTTTCAATGCAACCAATGTTGGTTAAGAATAAAATGGCTAGTATTTCTTTACAACTCTACTATTGAATCCAACGTATCATCAGCGCTCAGATTCGCTTCCATGGTGCTGTCAAGTACAACTTGCAGTCTGTGAGGTAAACTAAACGTTATTGGCTATAAAGGAGGAGGAGCCGTTCAATATGTCCCACCTTAGCTTCCTGTTTCAGTGGAAATTACGCATCATACAAATCTGCGCATTCCAAGGCACTTCAGTGGGCCTTTAATGCATTTTCTTCAGTAAAAACACCACTAATAATACTACAAAAACTGTGTCAGTGCATAATTACATAATAATGGGGTGACTAAACTGAAGTCTATTTGGCTACTGTAACATTTTTTCTCTCCTTCCAACAAACTCTATAGCCCAAGCTTCATCCATCCTTCGATACTAAAGGTTTAATGACCTAAGGTTGCTGTAAACTCTTTGGATTGTGAGTCCTGATGAGCTGTAATGAAAGGTAAAAGCATACTAAAAGAGTATAAACAAATCACTTTAGCATTGATTTCTCTTTTCAAGAGCACTCTGTCAGTGGAACGAACAGCCAATCAATATAGTGAGACTGGCTTCTCTCTTCACTGGCACAAATGGAGAAGAATGTTGTTTCAGATTCATCACTGTATCACATCTGTGTCTAAAGGGTACCTGCAGAGGTCATTTCATATTTCGTAAATGTTTCATACGTGTCATAAATTATGAGGAGCCTGTTATTTTCAGTATATCAATTCAAATGTTAGCGATGTCATAACCGTGACCTAGCGTTTCGCACACATGCTCCAGAGAGGATGAGTGGGAGACACAGGTTTGATTTTGGCCTGTGTTATGACTCACTTATATCCTCATGCCCAAAACCAGTAGGGAAGTAGATGACTTCGCCTTTGGCTAAGCCACACCCTAGAATGTAGATTGACCAATCACAGCGCAGCCAAGAACGAGCTCCCACAGAAGTCCGACACTTTTTCACAGCGCTCCATTGACTTTAACACAGGCGTCTCATATTTTTGGTCTCGGCAGGCTATTACCAGGTTTTTTTCCCTTCCCAAAACCGAAGTCAAATCCTGACAAGTGTCGTCTAGCACAGGCTAATAATTACAACGTATACTCGCGTAGTCCGTTTGCTTTGTAAAAACGATTATAGAAGTGAATAGAGACCTACTTAGCTTTGCATGAACAGTGTTGCTCCTTGATATTGTTATTCCCAGCCTCCGTCTCTATTAGTAGGATATGCGGTGGTTCATTTTTTGACTGTGACCGGTATGCTTTTGCCTCTATTTGGATGCCTTGTTGTTCCTTGCGTTTCACATGTATGTTGTGATAGCCTTCGAACGTATATTGCAGCCCCTTTTGCCTACTTCTATCGAACACTTTATTTGCTGCTTTATAAAAGTTTGATAAAATTTCAGCAGGAAGAGCTGTCACAGCATGAGCCATGCTGATACCAGAGCCCAGATGAAGTTTGTTTGTCGGACGTAGCAACAGTAACTAAGGGGGGCGGGGCTTAGCCAAAGGCGAATTAGGCTAGTTAGCATTTCGAAATCTCCAAATACAGCAGCACTCCATCTTCATGAACTATGATGATCATGTTCTCCAGCATGACTTCAGAGTGTTCCAAAGAGCATCAATTTAAAGCTGCAGTAGGGAGTTTTGAGAAAACGTTGACTTAGCCTGAAAATTTGAACAAGCTACAGGTGCCACCCCCTTGCTCTCCGCTGCGCTAGAGCCCTCCCTCCACAGCTCGTCCTCCACAGCGGAGCCTGTCGTGAACGCGCAGGCTAGTAAACAGGGCCACCGATAACAGCGGATAAAAAGTTATATGGCACATTCACTAATAGGGACTAAACGTCAACAATATGCTTTACATTGACTATGCCCTGCCCATACTTTGACTACAAACTTGGTCCTCAAATCATTATGTATTTTGCAATAGCCTACATGTAACTTTATAACGTAGCACTCTTTCTATAAGTTATAAATAGCTAGTAAGATAACGTTAATATAACGGTAACTAACGTTGCAGTATGTAAGTAATTATTCTAGCGATATATAATGCCAGATAAGGTGTGCTAGTACATTATTTCAGCAACATGACAAGCCAGTGAATTAGCAGGTTTCAATTGTTGCTTAGCAGAGTGCGTGACATTTTATCTACATGTTATGCGGCTAGAGTTTTGATACCGAGTCAATGGGCTCTGTGTAATTCTTTCTTTTTCGCTTGTTTATCGTCATCATTCTTTTTCCTTTTACCTCTTTGTTTTATGAGCAGGTGTCACTCGAGAATTGGCAGTTTAGGTTGTTTCTCCGTCATAAGCACAGCTGCAGCACGCCGGCAGTCTTGAGTTTGAATGACGGCTCGAGCTGTGCAAGAGAGGGGTGTGATCAGTGCACACGAGCGTGATTGACACTGCTAAGACATTCCTCCTGGCTCTGATTGGTTGTTTCTGGCCGGGAGCGTGTATTTCTGCAAATGGCAATAGGACCACTGGGAGGAGCCAGAAGATTTTTTCTTCTTTTTTCTCTTGATTTTTTTCACAGATTATCGGTCTCATATTCTACTGTCAGGACATTATGACAGTTTTAACAAATATGTAAAAAATATTTTTTTACAAAAGTTACCTACAGCAGCTTTAAATCTGAATGAATCTTCATTTGTACAAAGTACATTTATTTAGATTTTACAAAGCCATTCATGTTTTAGTACAGAAATATAAAAACCCTGAAGTCTTTAGGTTCTAAATCCTGAAGATTTCATAAATAAAGAATTGTATTAAGCTTCTGTCTATTATCCAGAGATGTATTATTGCTGGTGGTTTTAAAAATTAGTCACATATTCGTTTTTATAAAATAAAAGCATTGCACATTCAAACTATTTAAATGTTTTGATGTCTCATCTTCATAAATTATCAAGAAGAGCTTTTGAATGTCTTTCTGACCGTCACAGTGGGTGGTCTAATGCCCAAAGAGCTCAGGGGTATAGCTAAATCTCTGCTAGCTCTGGCTGTGCTCAGAAGATAAATCCAGCGCAAGACACCCACACAAGCTTTTCATTCCCCTAGGCAGCATACAGCGGGCGACACATTTGTATTGGGACAATTCGTGACTCATCATGGTGTTCCGGAGGCGATGTGACAAATCCTACAAGGCTAAGGTCATGAATATGAATTAGGTCATGCTGACGTACCTTGGTAAACTTCCTGAAGTGCCCAGCCACCAAAATTCATGAGCCAAGATTATAAATTTTTAACTTTAAAGATTTAACTTGCATAACCAACTGTTCAATTACCAGTTGTCTGTCAGTAAATTAATTATTCATTCCTAACAGTTCAGGATTTGGCTGGTTAGTTTCAGCAGTTAGCTCCTACTGCTAGATACTGTATCTATCTTTGTACATGCAAAAAGCGAGTTTCTCCTTACCTTTCAGAAGTAGCCATGTATTCTGACTAAACAGTATTTTAAATGAAATTAAAGCATATACAGTACATTACCAGTGAGAGACTTTGTTCTGGAGAAAAACTGTAATATTTTGACACTCAGAATAATTGCTTCTAAAGGATTTGCGACTGTGTTCTAGTGTTTCCATCAGCCAATCAGGATCATTTTCAGAGTAATTAGTCACAAGACATTTATGGCTGAGGTGATTGTCTTAAAAAATTGGTTATTTGGGTGAAGGTTACATTAGGCGTAATTAAAGCTACTGTAGGTAACTTTTGTAAAAAATATTTTTTACATATTTGTTAAAACTCTCATTATGTCCTGACAGTAGAACAGATAGAGACAGATAATCTGTGAAAAAAATCAAGCTCTTCTGGATCCTCCCAGTGGTCCTATTGCCATTTGCAGAAATACACGCTCCCGGTCAGAAACAACCAATCAGAGCCAGGAGGAATGTCTTAGCAGTGTCAATCACGCTTGTGTATGCGCTGATCACACCCCTCTCTTGCACAGCGCGAGCCGTCGTTCAATCTCAAGATTGCCGGCGTGCTGCAGCTGTGCTTATGACGGAGAAACAACCTAAACTGCCAATTCGCGAGTGACACCTGCTCATAAAACAAAGAGGTAAAAGAAAATAGACCGATGACGATAAACAAGTGAAAAAGAAAGAATTACACAGAGCCCATTGACTCGGTGTCAAAACTCTAGCCGCATAACATGTAGATAAAATGTCACGCACTCTGCTAAGCAACAATTGAAACCTGCTAATTCACTGGCTTGTCATGTTGCTGAAATAATGTACTAGCACACCTTATCTAGCATTATATATCGGTATATATTATTATATACCCTTATATTAACGTTATCTTACTAGCTATTTATAACTTATAGAAAGAGTGCAACGTTATAAAGTTGCATGTAGGCTATTGCAAAATACATAATGATTTGAGGACCAAGTTTGTAGTCAAAGTATGGGCAGGCCATAGTCAATGTAAAGCATATTGTTGACGTTTAGTCCCTATTAGTGAATGTGCCATATAACTTATAATCCGCAATTATCGGTGGCCCTGTTTACTAGCCTGCGCGTTCACGACAGGCTCCGCTGTGGAGGGAGGGCTGTAGTGCAGCAGAGAGCAAGGGGGTGGGACCTGTAAGTTGTGCTTTTTCAAATTTTGTTCAAGTCAACGTTTTCTCAAAACTCCCTACTGCAGCTTTAAAACTCATGAGCAAAAGTTTTTTTTTTTTTTTTATCAGATTTGTTAGCATCTATCTTATTATAACCTTTTCAAGACAACTCAGTGTAAATGTATGTATTGTACATTTATATTTTTTTCTTTGCTTTGCCTGAAGTTTCAAGAGATTGCATGGAATAAGAGTAGTAGTTAAATGTAATACGAAATTGCATGCCAATTATGCCTTCTTGATTTTATTCATATTCTTTTAAATACAAATCCCATCTAAATGAGTCATTATTGACCATACAGGCTTACAGTGTCACGTCTATGCTGCTAGTGTAAATAAAATGGCACTCTTTATCATCTCAGAGGCATTAAAGGCTTCAAAAAGCTCTTGCTTCCATCACATAAATGAGAAACATGCAGTTATCTACAAAACTCAGTCACCAATTACATATGGCACGCATTGCTAAAGCCCAACTATACAACAGCCTACATTCTTCACCATTCCCCAAACGACCCAAACTTCCTCTCAGCCGTCCTCTATTTGCTATGATTAACTGTGAGGCCTTATGACATATTCACCCAATTAAAGGCCCTCTCTACACTGAGGATCATTACCATGAGAAATTCCTCAGCGCCTGGCTGTCAGCACCAACGCTACAACTCCACTATTCCACCCACGCCACACACACAGGGTACGTTTATTCACCGAATTTTCACTTATGAATACTGCACAGTGTGCATGTAAACTACTGTGTTAAAAACAAATCTTGCACGGACTTATGTAAAGCTTCACGAGTTCACCTGCCCATCCAGTCCTGATAAATGATGGTAAAGGAATTTGGCTTGCTTGAAAGAGGGGGTCGGTCCCAACTTCAAGACTCGGCTCAAAATCTGACCTAATTAACCCCTCGGACTACGGGATTGGAAAGAATGAGGTAACTTTAATCTAATCGTATTAGAATAAAGGAACAAATGAGGTGTTGGAGGGATGCTGGAAAAGCTGGCGCTGCAGCATCTCAAAGACTGCTACTTATACCCAGCAGGCCACTGTGAGACGTTGCTCTTTAATATAGGTTCTAATGTCGAGTGACCAAAATTCAATTTCAGGACGATATCTTAAAATAGCTGACATTGATATTTTGTTGGTTGATTTATGGTATTAACTCTTTTCCTGCAATTGACTGAAATGTCCGGCTTTCCGTGTTTTCACTGTTATACTGTGCTTTTACGCATCTTCTGATCAAAACACAAGCGAAGAAGAACCAGAAACAAGCGATAGCGTATGTAAGCAAACACACGTAAAATAAAGTGATCATCAACATTAAACAGCATATAAATCAAAACTGATTAACGTATTTGAATGAAATGACTACCCAGGACAATGTATAGGACTGTGAAGCTTTGGGGGTGTTGAATCTGATGGACTCGATCTACTCCATCTGTTTTGATCATCATTCTCGTACCATCCAGATATAAAGTCTTTGACAAAAACGTGATTTTCTCAGCTTTTTGCTCAAAATGTTGCTTTTTTTATGAAACCTACCCACATTTAAGTGTTGCTTAAAAAAAAGGAATGCATGAAGCAAGAATAAAACTGTTTTTTTGCAGATGGGCCGTTCTTTATGTTGCATATCAGATAACGTTATTCATAGGCCTACAACTAAATATTTTGGGGGCCATGAAACTTTTGTAAAAATCATCAAAAATGCTGGCGGTGGCTGGCAAGTTTTTTCAAAAACGTTGGCGGAGAAAGAGTTAAGTAACCAAAATTCAACACCTTCCAAACCAAACATCTCATGCCAACATCAGCTGACGTCAAACACCAGCATTTAATCATAAGGTAAGCATCATGCTAACGTCCACACAACATCAAATTATAACACCATTATACGTGGATTTTAAATGGTAGAGTTAAGCAACCAAAATGAGCTTACAGCTTGCAAACGTCTGAACAGCTTCATATTGACCTCAAACACCAACATTAATCATTATAGGTAATTGTTTACAATTAGCCTGTATAAACACACACTAAAACAAGCACTATAAATGAATAAAATATTACAAATTGTACACCATATGTTCCTGTCCTTAAAGGAGAACTCCGGCGCAAAATGAACCTTTGGTCTAATTACACATTGTTACCTAGTCAACCGTTATCTGAGATTTGTTTTCATGATTATCGAATGTAAATAGTTTTATCTCTAAAAACAGTTTAGCCTATAAAGCTAGTATAACGGTGGTATATTGGGCATAGATCAATGACAAATAAAAATCGCTTGTTAATACCACTAACAAGGCTCAAAATAGCCCCACACTAACACGGTAGCATAATGAGGGTCCCTACCTTCAAACCGAAGCATTGAGCACTTTGTCAGTGTCCAGACATTGTCCAGATATTTTTGACATACAGTCAACTTCGCGTATACAGACAGGAGCCATCTTTGAAAAAGAGTCTCTACCAGTCGATCTACGAACGCCGATCCAAGTGCGCTGGTGAGATGTGAACGAGCTATAAGTTGTGATAAGGTGAGCGCGAACAGCAGGCTTGGACCGGCGTTCGTAGATCGACTGGTAGAGACTCTTTTTCAAAGATGGCTTCTGCCTGTATTCGCGAAGTTGACTGTATGAAAAAAATATCTTCTTATTAAACTGTCTGGACACTGACAAAGTTCTCAATGCTTCGGTTTGAAGGTAGGGACCCTCATTATGCTACCGTGCTAGTGTGGGGCTTGAGCCTTGTTAGTGGTATTAACAAGCGATTTTTATTTGTCATTGATCTATGCCCAATATACTACCGTTATACTAGCTTTATAAGCTAAACTGTTTTTAGAGATAAAACTATTTACATTCGATAATCATGAAAACAAATCTCAGATAACGGTTGACTAGGTAACAATGTGTAATTAGACCAAAGGTTCATTTTGCGCCGGAGTTCTCCTTTAATCTATGTATGTTACCCCAGTTTCATTTTAGATAAATAAATATGTAAACAAATATCAATAAACATTTTTAATGTTTAAAAGGTATTACATTAAAATCTGTTGAATAGAGTGTAAAATTAGTTAATGGTAGATTAAATAATGCCATAAGCGGATAAACACTTGTTAATGGAGATCATTAACTTTAAAAAAATTGTACGGTCTGTACATATTAGAGATTTACAAACGGCTAACGGACATGCCTACTGCAACCTGAGATAAACAAGTTACCTCTGTGTGTGTTTTTGTACTGCTTCACCATTAGCATAGCGCGCTAGCGATATTAGCTCATATTTAGTACCATCTGACATTGCTGTGTGTTGTTGTTGGTCTGTGTTAATGTTGTCAGCTAGTTTAAAACTCAAACGGCACATGAGAGGTAAAAGAGCCTCGGAATGTGTAAAGTGATAAAACCGTCATTTATTCGTTAGAAGTATGTTTGCATAACCTCTTCGAACACTGATAACGGCCAATGAAAAGATATTTGTTTAATCTTTTTTAGATCAAGCATTGGAATACGATTTTTTTCGGGGGAGAACACCCAACAGAGAGACAAATCCACCAACTACAGTAAGGTTTTGGTCAACCGACACTGGGATTAATAGTGTGATTCTCATCATAAAAATAAGACATTTAATGATAGAAAGTCTGAGTAATTTTTTGTCCTTTTGTCTTTCTTCCTCTGAAGTGGCGTACTGAAAGGGGATTCATGTCACCTCCATCAGTCCTTTATTTAACCCACTGGAAACCATTAAGGGAAAGACCCTCACACCTGTCAACAGGATAAATGTGGCTGCAGGTAAAATTATATTTTGGTTTGATTTTGGTGTACCATTTCAACGCATTCTCACCCCAAGGCGTCACTAAAATGACAATTTTGACCATGCTTCAATATTCGACGCTTTAGGCACCCTTTAGCGTCAGTTACATGACGCGATCCTAGGGCGTCATCTTACTGACGCTTTACCTAAGCGTCAGTTAGATGACGCGGGTAGGTTTAGGTCTGGGGTAGGGTTAGGATTAGATAGCGTCATCTAACTGACGTTAAAGGTAAAGCGTCAGCAAGATGACGCCCTAGGATCGCGTCATGTAACTGACGCTAAAGGGTGCCTAAAGCGTCGAATATTGAAGCATGGTCAAAATGATTCCCAAGGCGTCAGTTTCATGATGCACATAAGAACCGGTGTGATATACACTAGTGAAATACATAAACAGTGCAATCCATGCTGTTGTTTACATCCGAGTGCCTCCATAATGGCCGCGCATCCGGGTTAGCGCCCAGAACGGGATGTCGGTGAAAACCCTCTATACAATATTTTTCCGAAATAAGGTCCCATGGTGGTCTACCGGAAGGGGAGGGACTTAGGCTCTCTATACAAATGGCTGAGGGCGGAAATATGCTAATACGGGACAGTCCGTCAGGTCGTGGGCTGAGCAGGAGCAATATGACATCATATTGCTCAGAAAATCCAAACGGCTTGATTATTGAGAGTGTTTAGGCTTTTTGAGGATTTAAAAAAAAGGAGCGAATGGATTTTTTTCATTGTATGGTGGTTGTGTCCACACACTGCAAAGACACATTTATGCAAATACCATGTAAAAGTGAATTTTGCATCCGATGACCCCTTTAATAGCCTAATGATTTTTGGCATAAAAGAAAAATCGATAATTTTGACCCAAACAATGTATTGTAGTCCGACTTGTGACTGGCTTTGTGATCCAGGGTCACATATAGGCCAACCTATTTTTTGTCACCATGTCATGTGTGGGGCTCCGTAGTTTAATAAGAGAAATCACAGAAATGTCTTATTTCTGAAAAAGACTGTCTGTTGAAATTAAATGATTTCAATAATGTGATTGTTTTCAGGGTACATGTGAATAAGTTGTTATTGAGTCAGAGTGGAGAAATTGATTGATTGATTGATTGATTGATTGATTTATTGGTTGATTGATTGATTGGTTGATTGATTGATTGATTGATTGATTGATTGATTGATTGATTGGCTGATTGGCTGATTGGCTGATTGCTTGCTTTTGTGGACCACCCATTGGTGTCCATAATGGAAATACAAATGTTTTTGTAAAAAATAAAAACCTTTGCTAGTCATTAATTGATCATTGATAATCAATTACAAATACCAGTAAAAAAAAATGATGGCTGCAATTTTTTCTCAGGTTATTTCTCACACTGGAAATGAAAAGTCAAGTTAAACACGTTGCATTTTGTAATATATTATTTTGAGCAATGTGCTCTGGTTGTATATTGAACATTTTGCTGTATGTGGTCATCTGGTTATTCATTAACACATTTGCATACTGTACACAGTACACATACTATATTCTGCAGAAATGGTATGTTATTTCACACAAAAGGCATTGGCAAAAACACAGAGCAGAGGAGTGAAGAGAGCAAGAGAAGGGCATGTTTAGCATTTTGAATAAATATTATTTAAAAATATGATTACCTAGTGTTTTTATTATCAATGTTTAATTGAATAATTTAAGTAGAAATTTAGGCCTATGCTACATCCCCTATATTCACATATCCAATTTCATTATTTCTTCAATTTATTTAAAAACTGCTGTTCGGATAGAAACTGCCTCCCATTCTTCAACCTTTTTTACACAAACATCTCTTTCGTTGCATAATTGACTGTGGTAATGAGTATGATTTGGGATTATATTAACTCAACAGTTAATATGCAAATTAATATGCCTTTTATAAATCAATCTGGAAGTCTAATAATACTTAATATAGCCCTACAGAACACCTCATCAATTCTGTTCCAAATGTTTTTCTAAACATTCTACTACTTTTGTAGTGTACTGACATCTAGTGGAAAAAGAACAACATTGTTAGTACAGGTACATTACATTTCTTATTGACGTCAAACACCAACATTTAGTCATGAGGTAAGGTAACCAAAACCCAACGCCTGATAAACATCATAATGCTAAAGTCCACACAACATTAAATTATAACTATTATACTTTGATATTTTGTTGGTATTTAGTAACCAAATCTTCCAACGCCTCATGCCAACATCTTAGTGACATCTTAGTTCTAAATACCGGTAGTATGTGAAATTTGTTTATTAAGGTCATTAACACAGTTCCTTATGCAATGGAAAAGGTGTTTGTGCAAAAAAAGATTGAAGAATGGGAGGGTTTTCATATGAACAGCCGTAGTGATGAAATAATTAAATTAACCCATTTAGGCTTAAAACGCCTGCTAAAAAAGGCCTTTTTTACATCACAGATGTGTGATCCGGTTTTAATGGGTTAAGCTAACAAATTTAATTAGTTGCTGATTGGACATGTGAATGTAGTGGATGTATAAATCACAATCATAATAATAAAAAAACACTGCTAGAAACAGTAATGTGACGTGACATCATAAACCGCATATAGAACATATACATTCATGTAACGTTACTCACTGAATTTGCCATGGGGCCTCTTCTGAAACCTCTTGAGGGGGTGAAAGGACCCCACTTTGAATGAGATTGTCATGCTCCTGATTTTCAAGGCGCGTTCTTGTGAGAGTCTAGCCTTCATTTGAGTCGAAGACTGCTCCCAGGAATGAAATTTGTTGGCTAGGGAGCAGCGAGCTCTTGCCAAAGTTGATCCTGAAGCCCATGTCCTCAAGTTGGCAGAGGTGCTGGGATCTGTGGGTGCATAGCTCCTGTTCTGATTGGGCTATAAGCAGCTAATTGTCGAGATAGTTGAGTATGCGGATTCCCGTCTGTCTCAGAGGGGAGAGAGCCGCGTCTACGCACTTCGTAAAAGTAAAAGAGATGGACAGTATATTGGTATGCCACCCCCTCGAACGCGAACCTCAAGAACGGTCTGTGATGGCGGGCTATCTGGATATGAAATAAGCGTCTGTCAGATCAACTGATATAAACCAATCCCCGGGGTGAATTTGCGCAAGGATTTCAGAAGGGCCGTCTCATGAGGGCTAGATTCTCAGATCGAGGATCGAGGATGGGCCTGAGGCTGCCATTCTTCTTGGGGACGAGGAAGTAGCGACAGTAAAAGCCTGACTCGCTACGTTCCATGGGAAATTTCTCCACTGTACCTTTCACCAGCAGTAACCTCGTTCTATTATCCCCAAAATCCAGCTTGACGCTCCGGGTATGGCTTGCCAAGTTACAAGTAGTCAAGTTACAAATGGTTGAAGTACTACAGGCTGCGTCCGGCCACGACGGGACTTAACCGTTTTCTCCTCTGTCTTGAGGCATCAGGACTGCTTCGGCTGCTCAGGGTCCAGCTCTAGCTTGGGGCGAGGCCCTTGACGCCGGCGGAGGCGTGGCTTGACTTCCGGCTCCGCTTTCGGCTGGGGCTGGACGGGCGCTGAGGCTGGCTTGGGTCGCTGCTGAGTCGGCGGGCCATCTTGGAGCGACTGGAGGCAGTGGTGGAGCTGGCTCTTTTAAGCAAGAAGTGATGCATAGCCTGCGATGACTTCAGTGCCTCGATGTAGCGTTCCGCAAAGCCGTCCACCATGGAGCCGAACAAAGAGGGAGATGGGGGAATCAAGAAGAGCCGTACTGTAGGCGCCCTTAATCTCAGTGAGATTGAGCCACAAGTGACGCTCCAACATCACTAGGCTGGCCATAGCGTGGTCGATGGCTTGTGCGGGGGCTTTTGTAGCACGCAGGGCCAAATCCGTTGTACTGCGCAGCTCTTTGAACACAGCCAGGTCAGGTCCAGACTCGTCTATATGGTGCAGAAGTTTGGCCCGGTAAACCTGGAGTACCGCCATTGTGTCTAGTGCAGAGGCGGCCTGTCCGTCAGCGGTGAACACTCTGGAAGCGAGCGCTGACGTGGTCCTGCAGGGCTTGGAAGGGTGGCTAGCCTTGGTCTTCCAGCCGATAGCCATGGGAGGGCCAATAGAGATGCGCAGCGTCAGCTTCTTCCACTGGAGGGAGCTTCATGTAGCCCTTTTCTTCGGCTCCGTCAACCGTGGAGAGAAAAGCTGAAGAAGAAGAGTGGAAAACAGAGTAGGGGGTGCACCATATCTTGGTGAGTTCCTGGTGGACCTCCAGGAAGAATGGGGCTGTACGCCGGCAAGAGGCCTACTGGCGGTGCCCCGGCTGCAGGAGCCATTCGTTGAGCGGGCCCTTCTGGGGCCGACCATTCCAAACCGAGTTCCTCAAAGGCTTTAGTGAGGACTGGCAAAAGCTCTGGGTCCATGCGAGGCCGTTTGTCACTCTGTTTAGGCGGTATAGGGGCAGATTCATCACCGGAGTTCGCCCACTCTTCGCAGTCAGAGGCGGCCAGAGACTTCGAGTTCTTTCTCAGACCCACCAAATGAGACCAAGCCACTCGCGCCAGATAAGGGGCATTGATCCTCGTGGGTGAAGATAACAGGGGACTCGTTACGTTGAGGGGAGAGCAAGGCACGCGGTGAGGGGAGAGCTCGCTTCCGCCCCGCTGCTCAGCCTGGGGAAGTAGATGAGGGAGCGGCAGGTTCGCTGAAGAGCACGATCTGGGTGCGCAGCGTCACGAGGTTCAGCTTCTTACAGTGCGGGCAGCTTGAGTCCAGAGGCGCCGCCTCGGCGTGGGCGCGGCCCAGGAAAGAGGCACACTCAGAGTGCTCATCCAGAGCAGCAACAACGTAGCTGGAAATTTGCTCTAAAAGTTGCTCTTGTATTTAAGTTGCCGAATGACCGCGGGAGAGATGCTAAATCAGCTTGCAGAGCATCGTGTTCCGCTGAGAGAGAGATGAGAGAGAGGCTTCAGTCTTCTTCAGAGCAGTGATATGATCTTCGCGCTGAATAGAAGGAGATTTTGACATTTTTAAAAATGCCATTTTCAGGAGCCCTGGTACAAATGCTAATAATAAGAGGAAGAACAACAATGATAATCATTATAAATTAGTGATTAAATAATGATCATAACTGTTGGTAGATTAAACTCATTCAACAAAAAAGAAAGGGTATAATAAGGCAAAATAATGGAGATTTTGTTCTTTTCATCATGACACAAATGTGATGTAATCCTCTTGAATGCATTCAATAGTTTAACTCATATGCATGGAACATAAATGTAATATTATCCTCTTATTTAGATAACATGCTTTGAGTGTTTTATCAAGCTGTGTGGGAGAATCAATGCAAGATAACTGAACCTCTCCTTCGTGTCAGTGAAGTTGCTGATTATACTGTTCTACACTTTACAGCATTAATTAGTAAATTTGGTCTAAACAAACAAACAAATAAAGCATTTGATCACTCTGAAATACGTTATTGAAATTTGTATTATTGTTCAGTAGGGGGCGCCCTTAATTAGTCTTTCTATCTATAGAATATGTGCTAAAGAAATACGTTCTCGTGTCTCCAAACAATTGTATCTGTCATATGTGTCGTTTTAGGTCTAGGTCACGCGTATTCTTGCTATGAGATGTGTTCTTAAACTGCCTGGGGGGGGGGGGGGGGGGGGTTATGTATAAGGTAATGTATAATAGTGTATAGATGATGATAGTGATGGTTTTCAAAAATGCAGATGCCAGACCCGTTTATGCTGCCTCTCACGAGCACGTTTGAAATCCATCCCGTTATTTCCCTGCGTGCTGACGTCACTTACCGAAACTCTCGCGCGTGTGGCCTGCAGTTCGGACAGCGGTCAGATCATCTGATTATCAAACACCAAAAACTCTCACCATGGGAAACTGTCAAGTGAGTATTTCATTTCATTTTTATAATGCGCACCTTACACACGCCACAGAGAGATAGAGAGAGTGTGTTCGTGTATAGCATTCTGCGCAGAGTTTGATACGGGACTGGTCGCATAATCGATCAACTTAAATCTGTTTTAAGAGAAGGAAAGAAAAATGAATAACGTTACAGTGACAAAAGAATAAAGACAGTTAAGCTGTCTGATCTTGGTTGCGATGCCACGTAATGCTTTTGGGAAACAGCCCTTATCGTGTAAACTGTAATTATAATTGTTATCCACGATTGTTTTTAACAGTTAAATGTTGGGAAAACTATTTTTCCACTATTAGAATATGTATTACGGTGATTTAGATTATAAGGTTATATGATATCGTAAAGGGAAGGGCTGTATTAGAATCCCGTTATGAATGAGTCAGAGGAAATGCTTTGGGAGGAGACTACTCTTCATATCGCCTGTGCGGGGCCTCGGTCTAGGGTTGCAGTGTTTGGAGAGTCTAAGCATTCCTGAGCCGGCCTTTTGTTCGTATGGGGGAGACTGAGGGGATAGTACCTCTTCAGTCACACACACACACACACACACCCACGTCTGGTTCACTATCTTTGTGGGGACTCTCCATAGACGTAATGATTTTTATTCTTTTTTAACTGTATATTCTATCCCCTTACACTAACCCTACCCCTAAACCTATCCATCACAGAAAACTTTCTGGATTTTGACATTTTCAAAACACTTAATTTAGTAGGATTTTTCTTTTATAATAACAAAATAAAATGTCCCCATAAGGTCAAAATTTGCTCGTATTACTTTCCTTGTGTTGTGAGGACATTTAGTCCCCATAACATAACACACACACAAGTCAAGTCAACTTTATTTAGGCTTTTTTTTTTTTTTTTTTTTTTACAATACAGATTGTTTCAAAGCAGCTTTACAATGATAACAGGAAAATAATGCAACAGAGTTTGTTTCTGCTGTATGGCAGATCTAGAAGAAAATAGCGTCATAGTCCAGCATGGTTAATTTTTGTTGTAAAAAAAGTTAATAATTTAGTTCATTTATCTATACAGCCGCTCTGGAGAAAACAGTGATGTCATCGTCCAGCTCAGTTCAGTTCTCATATAATGATGTCAATGCAGGCAGATCAATATGAATATTGGTGAATATTTATTCTGTCATGAAGTGAATACTACAGAAAAAACAAATAATTTCTACACTGAATAAGGTAGTTCAGGCAAGAATAAAAAAACAAAGTAAATTCTACATCAGTACTCAATTCAAGCTTGTAGAAATCAAAGTGTAAATATCAACATTATAAAATTAAGTAAAACCTACTTGACTTTCTGATACTGGTGTTCCCATCATGCACTGGTTCATGAATATGCTGTATTTACACTGTTATCGTCGTTTGCAAAAGAAAAAATAAGAACATTTGACTTATCATTGTTTTTTTCAGCTCTGTACTGATTTCTCTGATAATTTTTGCTGATTTAGTATTTATTTATTAACATCTAATTTATCTCCAGATTGATGGTTAGATTTGGTGGCGCTCATTTATAATATTTTCATTTTATAATGGCAGTTTTTGGGGATATATGGTATACCACTGCAGCAGTAATAAATGTTTTAGGACTTTGAAATCTTTAAAATATGTGAGAAAACATTTTTTCATTGAAGTATCATAACAGTGGTTTGCTTTAAACACATTATTCTTGATAGCTGCAAGAATTGCTTCCATTAAGCGAAAACTATTTAGCAATAATAAGCAACGACAACGTATTTTTTTAATGTAAGAGGAGTAGTTGCAACAGTCTGACTTCTTATATTAAATTTAAATGTTTTATTAATATTTAATGGTATTACACTGGTGGCACATATAAATGTCCTCATCCAATAATAATCACTGCCAGGGTCATCGCAAGCAAATTCACTGAATGCTGAATCCTAAAACATGAATTAAGTGACCTAATTCATGTGACCTTCTAACACATATTGTAATTAACTGTGAAACATAATGAACATTGAAAATGATTATCTTTACAATGATTACATTTACATTTTATTCAACAGCCAACAGTTTTTCCTTATGAAGACTTCGACGTAGTTGCCGATATAAAGGCCATCCGCAAAGCCTGCAAAGGTTTAGGTGAGATGTTTATGCCAGTCTTATATTTTATTCAGCATTCGTTATAATGCAATTACAATTTGACATGCAGTTATAGTTAGTCTGCTATTTACAGGCCATTTTCATAACTGGTGGATCAATTTGAATGACATTTTCTATAAAATTTTCAAGGTACTGATGAGAAAGCCATCATAAACATCCTAGCCAATCGAAGTGCAGCTCAGAGAATGGAGATCAAACAAGCATACTTTGAGAAATATGATGATGTGAGTATTCTGAAAACACTTTCATGTCAAAGAAATAGTAAAAAAATATATATTTTAAGAATAAAGAGAATGCATTTAAAGGTTAATGTTTTCTATTAAGGAGTTAGTGGATGTTTTGAAGAGTGAGCTGACTGGTAATTTTGAGAATGCCATCCTCGCCATGTTGGATCCTCCTCACGTGTTTGCTGTTAAAGAGCTCAGGAAGGCCATGAAGGGCGCTGGCACCAACGAGGACGTCCTGGTGGAGATTCTGTGCACTGCTACCAATGCTGTATGTCAGTTTGTTTTGAATTGAAAGCCTCTGCAAGTTCCTGTGTTTGTGACTGTTATCAAAGCAGGGGAAAATGTTTGTCCATTACTAATATGTTTACAGTTAAATAGATTTAGAAATTGAAATGAGTCATTTCCTACTTTTTGGTTTCTCACAGGATATTGCCACTTACCAAGAGACCTACACCTACGGTAAGAACGACTCAACCAATAATATGCATTATGCAATATACATTTTACAGCATGTATTAATATTTGAGCGATACAATTGTACCTTGATCATTCATGTTAGTTCATAGTGCATTAACTAAGGTTAACAGATTCAATAACAATTTAAAGTTAATTTAAAAAATGTATTAGTAAATGTTAGGGGTGTAACAATATATCATGTCACAATATATCGCAATACAAAAATGCATCAATATGTATCATGGATAGTGACAATATGTATTGTGTATAATTCACCCAAAATGAACATTTCTGTGTGAGGAGGAATAAATTCAAGTTTACAGAGTTTTAGTGTCAATACTTCATTAAACTACTATATATAATGTTAAATATAATGTATAATTAATAATGCAATGGGGGAATATTTGTGGGTCCTGGTAATGCCAAATGTCATTTGTTACCAGTAAAAAGTGGCCTACATTATTTTAAATATATGTGGTCAGTGACAGAGTGCAAAATCTGTATTTTCAGCTTCAGAATCATGAATATTTTTGAATATTATACGGTGTCACCGTTGTCCTGTGCATTGGGTCACCAGGACCAAGTCCAAGCCTATTCATTTACACCCACAATGTAACAGCAAATTTAGCATTTTAAATTAACAGAACATTTTACCATATGTCTTGGAGTATCGCAAAAATACCGTATCGTAGGTTCAATATCTTGATATGTATCGAATCGTGACATGAGGGTATCGTTACACCCCTAGTAAATGTCGAAATTAACAAACTAACAATGAACAATACTTATACAGCATTTATTAACCTTAGTTAATGTTACAAATGGAATGTTATTGTAAAATGTTGCCATTTTATATGAATCCAAACAGTCATGCTTAAAGATGACCATCTTTAAATATCTACACAAAGGCCAGAGCATTGAAATAAGCTACATAAATGTATATATATAATCTCGCAATTTATTTGCTTCTATTTTAGAACACTTGATGATTATCTAATTAAATGACAAAATATGTATTGCAGTGATGATAAAAAAAGAACTGAAATCAAATGCGTTTCTGATTTGTTTATATGTCTCTGTCGGCTGCATAAACATATCAGTTGTCTTTCTTACATCAAAAAGCTTTAAATATGCAACTTCGACCGGCTAATGAATGATTAAGTGACCAGCTGAATATAAACTAATCCAAATAGATGGTAACAATCATGACATTAAACATTTGGGTCGGAGGGGCGTGTGTTTTGTCACATTGTTTTACCGCTTGAGATTCTACTAATGTTAGCGTCCTCAACCTCGACGGCAAACATAGTGTCGCATCCTTTTTTAAAGCCAGATTTCAAACTCTGCTGAAATCAAAATTAATTTAATTTTTCCTATAAAAGCACCATATTGCATATTTTAATATTTTAACCCACAATATCCACTACAGTCTGACATTGGAACATCATTGCATCAAATTTACCAAAATTGAATTGCTGATTATAATCTACCTAATTATTATGTGTTCATTTATTTGAAAAAATATAGTTCTTGAGCCTGTGAATGTAAAACTGGTATAAATCGTCCCATAATTACAGTTTTGTCTTCATATTTCTGGCATTACAAAATTTCAACCAGGATTTGACCAGATTTTAGAATCATGATGTTTCAAATAATTTAGTAAAGAATCAAAAGACAATACAACGGGTGAAAACATCCAACAGACTTGTTGAGACTGTTGAGGTGGGAAAATATTTTTCTTCATTTTGAACAGTTTTTCTATTGTTTTATCAAATGAAAAAAAACAACTGTGTGTTGTTGTCTACAGTGCATGACAGGGATTTGGAGGCAGACATTGAAGGAGACACCAGTGGGGATGTTAGGCGACTACTAACATTTCTTCTCCAGGTAAATTATATTTATTCTGAATCAAAATGGTTGCTTACATCTTACAAAATGACTACACTGCAGTCCTGGGCGACATGAAGAGCTCACTGTCAGCCTGTGTTTAGTACCCCTCCCCTTTCCTCATGTCCCTATAGAGCGCTGGAGCTTGGCAATGGTTCAGATCCCCTTTCATTAGATAAGTGGAGGCAGGATTCAATGACGTGACTCAGATTGGATTTCACTCTCTCGGTCAATACTTTCTCTCTTGTAGGGTAACAGAGACGAGAGCTACGAGGTGGACGAAGCGCTGGCAGAGCAAGACGCCGTCTCCCTGTTTGAAGTAGGGGACATTCAACACAATCTCACTTTATAGATATTCATAAAGCCTGGTTCTAGCACATGCCTGGAAACACAAGATAACATGTGTGGACAACATCGAAAACATGATTTGTTTAAAAAAAAAAAATTAACTTATGTTTAACTTTAGAGACAGATAAGGGTTACAAATCATTTGAGGTTTATAGATTATTGCATTTGTAGGGTGATTTTGAATGGATTTATGGATCACTAATATGCTGATTTACTGCTCAAGAAACATTTCTGATTATTATCAATGTTGAAAAGAGTTCTGCTTATTCAGGATTCTTTGATGAATAGAAAGTTCAAAAGAACAGCATTTATTTAAAATAGAAATCTTTAGTATTTCTTGATATTTCAGTCACTTAATACATTTATATGTTCACAGTTCTCTGATGTCAGTTAATGGTCATATGACATGCAAACAAATAAACAAATAATATATTTATAAAATACTATATATATATATATTGTATTTTATTATGATTTAGTGCAGTTTCCTCCAATTTGGGAAAGCATGGTCTATCTAAACATGCAAATATGTATGTGTGCTACAATATACAAATACATGTTAATATGAATGAGATCACCCTGGGATATTTTATGACAACATAATGATTTTAATATTTAGTCCCATGTCCAGTCTTATTCCAGTTTATTAATATTTAGTCCCATGTCCAGTCTTATTCCAGTTTATTAATATATGTTTTAATGATCTGTAAGGCTGGAGAGGGCGGCTTTGGCACAGACGAGTCAACTTTCAGCTTCATTCTGGCCACCAGGAACTACTTACAACTGCAGGCCACATTCAAAGCCTATGAAGCCGTGAGTTTTTAATCTGTTCTGTGAGCTTAAAGGCATAGTTCACCCTAAAATGAAAATTATGTCATCATTTACCCACCCTGGTGTTGTTCTAATGCAGTTAGCCCTTCTTTCTTTTTTCGGACCACTATCAGATGCAAAAGTATCATAGAATAATCCCATGCAACACGTGTAGTATATTCCAAGTGTTCTGGGGGAATATAATAGGGTTTAGTAAAAAACGAACCAAAATGTAATGTATTATTTAACAAAAATACGGACCTTGGCTGTTGGTCTTCTGTGCTGCGGGACTCTATTTGTGCCACAGTCACTACGACTCTCCCACAAAAAGCACACAAGTTGCGAGAAATACAGATGAATAAAATCACGACATATAATACAATCCATGTACTTTCTTCTCTGAGGTGAATATATTCACATTCACATCAGTCAACTGTCATTCTGACTGTCATCTGACAACCAGAGTTCAGGTCTGAAGATATTCAACTAAGTGAAGAAAGTATACGGATACTTTTTTGGGATTTCTACAATATATGACATGTGTCACATGGGATCATGCTGTAATGCTTTTGCATCTTTTTAAAGTCTTGATGCTGGCGCTATTCACTGCCATTATATGGACGAGCATGAGCAGGAATTTTTTTTTTATTGTGGTATGAAAAAGAAAGAAGGGCATACAGCATTAGAACACCAGGGTGAGTAAATGATGACTTAATTTTTATTTAAGGGGGGAACTCCCTTTAAAGTAGTAATTTAGTACAATACTTTTTCTAGATACTTTGAGATTGTGTTTCATGTTCTCCAACAGATCTCTGGAACTGAGATTTTGGATGCAATTGATAAGGAAACCTCTGGAACTCTGAAGGATTGCTACATCACACTTGGTTTGTATTGTAAACACTGGCCTTGTTCAAACAGGCAGCAACCATTGAGTTTTTTGTAGCATGAACACCAAAGAAATCACATGACATCTGATTTTCAAATGGAAAATTGTGCAAAAGTGAAATCTTTGAAATCCAATATCCAGTAGTGTCTACAGCTTGTAGTGTGTCTAAATTCACCCAAAACCTTAAAGTCACCATGAAATCAAAATTGACAGTTATTGGGTTTTTTTCTTTTTTAATGGAATGTTGCAGTATTTATTATAAATGATTTATAAGTGCACATCATTATTTTTCAAGTGCCCTTGTAAAATAACTCCCCCTCCCTCTTGCAACAACATCTCTTCTCTTCTTGATGACGTGATTGTTCGGGTGCGACGGCGGGACAACCTGTCACTCACATGAGATCACAACAATAGCAAACTACAACAATCCAATTTATTCCTAATTGACAAAATCAAATTATAAAATCTTATTCGAGTAGCTGTTTCACCTTCAAACTACCATTGGTCCGTGGCAATAATGTAATAGGTGGGTGTGGCTATGAGACTCCGCCTTCTTTGAGGTGGAAATCTTCTCCGGTTCATTTCTTCTGTACAATCTGTCGAGGTCAGACGTCCACGAGTGAAAACACGAACACACTGGAAAGCCGCTTTATAGAAGAAAATGGAAGTTGTAGTTCTCAAGCGTAGCATCTGTTCTGGCAGGTCACGTTAGTCAAGCTCGCATCAGCTGACTCTCAGCTGATCCACGTCTACCTATAGGAATACGACGCCTATCACTGTATACATATATAAGCTCCTTCAGTATTTTCAGCAGCTATCGCGTTTCTCAGGAGCGAATTACCCTCCTCCATCCCCAGCTCCTCCTCTCGTCCAGTCAGGATTTGGCATTCTGATCCCACTTGAATCAGACTTAAATTCTCTAATAATGTTGTACATTAAAATTAATAAAATATACAATACATTCATGTTGGTTCTGTTCTGTTTACCCTAAGGGAGACTATTGCTGCTCTTATCCATGTTAGGCTGCATGGATGCGCACTTGCGCAGAGAGTTCTTGCCCAGAACGGAACCATACCGCCTATCCAAACTGTATGCTAATTGTCAATCGTATTTGACGATAATGGTTCTGACAGAACTATTTGAAAGAGACACTGAAACTGTGTTTTCGTGTTTAATACTGTAAAGCTGCTTGCTTTTGAACAATCTATTGTATAACGTGCAGAGCCGTCGCAATGGGGTAGGCAGCTGCCTAGGGCCCCCAGCTGAAGGGGGCCCCCGATGGCCGCAAGGTCGTTTGGGTTGTGTATCTGCCCTCGTCAAACAGTATCAACCACTGTAAACAAACCACCACAGTGAGACAGCGCTATCAGTACTGCTCCGTGAGTGAGAGGGGGCCCCCCAAACTAGAGGGATTCCCCCTATGCAACGACAAACACTATGAGTGCCCTAATCACTAGCTGCGTTTACATGGACACTTATAATCGGATTGACGGCTCAATCGGACTAAAAAACCTTCATGTAAACACCTTAATCGATCCGATTGAGCTCGATCCGATTGAAATTTCGATCGGATTGAAAGGGGCGGTTTACTCCTTTTGTAATCCGATCGAGAGTACATGTAAACACTTGATCGGATTGAAAACCGAAACTAAAAGGACTGCGCATGTGCAATGACGTTGAAATAGCGTAATGACGTATGACGCACGGAACGAGCTGTTCTTCCTGGTGAATAAAGTGAATATAAATGAGTGTTCCGTTTTTAAAAATTCTCATTACACTCAGCGTCTGTGAAGTGGAGCAGGACAACGTCCCAGCAGTGCTTGTTTCAGACTCTCATCCATGGACGACTGTTTTTGGGCGCGGGGTTTTATGCGTGATCAATATAAGCAGCACGACAAAACGGTTCATGCTCATCGTCTCCAAATCATGACCAGATAAATATTAAGTCTGCTGTTTAAGAAAAATAAAGAACCAATAGAGGAGAATAGTTATGTGCGAACAGCAGCATATTCGTGCAGTGCGCATGTCAAAAAATCAATTCCGATTTGAATCTTGTGACATATAAACGCGCACATCAACCCGATTACTTTATTTATCGTTCATGTAAACACCGCGTTCGGATTCATTAATCGGATTGATTTCATTCCGATTGAACCATGTAAACGCAGCTACTGTAATGTTGAAGTGACATCCACCGTCGCGCACCCCCCATCAGGTCCCCCACTAGCTGTCAGTGGAAGAGAAACTGTTGTTCCTACACTCAGCGCTACGCGGGCATTTAAATTTAAAAATGTCACCATGATGAAGCGCTCATATCCTTCAGGATTTTCTAAAAGACAGAGAAAGAAAGAAGAAGAGGAAAAACGCCAAAGACAGCGATAAGTAAACCATTATTATCTCCAAATACAACTGTCTGACATTTTTTCACATCTCTGCGAACATAAACCTTGACATCAGTGACCAAACACAACGGTCTATGTGAGCGTTGTTAGAGGGTGAAAAAGTTCAACTAATTAATAGTCATACACAACTTTGTTCTGTTTGCAGAATTTAAGCATAAAATACACACTAGACAACTTCTCGGCCCTTCACTGTTGTAGCTACAGCATTCGAAAACTTGCTTTGAGCTAAATCCTCTTGATGCACGAGCCCAGATTACGATCGCATGAGATTGTTTGCCATGCTAATGATAATAGAATAATAATATGAATAATTATACTTTTTTTTTACCTTGTTTTTGCCTTGTTGACAAAAATAAACATTAATCAAATTGTGTCATTCACATCAACAATGCCTAAATGAAGACACTGCGACCTTTACTACACTCAAGTGGCCACTTTGTGTAGCGTAGGCTACTACAGAGTAATTCATGACTCTTAAAATGCACCAGAATACAAGAAATCCCATCTGAATTTAAAAAAAATTCCTGAGGGAGGACTTGGGACCTCACTTCACTCTTTTGCCTAGGGCCCCCAAATATCTTGGAAATGGCCCTGATAACGTGCTATATAAATAAATGTGACGTGACTTTATTGGAGTGCTAAATTGCAGAGCTGGTGCAATCATCTCTACATCGCTGTCATTTTTGTTGTTTATTTTGTTACTGAAAGGAAAGCGTGCAGCACATATGTACATATTCACATCAGTCTTAGCAGTGTGAGCGGCGTCGGGATGTTCGGTTACATTATACCACTGCAAAGCAAATAAGGTTATTTTTACCCCTAAGCGAAGAACGAAAATGAACTTTTTTTTCATCCCCATCACGAGATTTGTGAACAAAGCCAAGCTGCTATGTTAAAATACTACAATACTAGAGTTTCCAGCTTTGATTATTTGTATAGCAATTCTTCACTTGTTTAACACTTTCTATCTAACCCATAGTGAGGGTTGCTAAGAACCCCCAGCTATTCTTTGCCCGGAGGCTGAACGCCGCTATGAAAGGTGCCGGGACTGATGAAGACACTCTCATCCGCATCATTGTGTGTCGCTCAGAGGTATAATACCTTTCCTCATTTTGTATGCTTTGAGTAGTGTTAAGGCCCATTCACACCAAGAAAGATAACTATATAAGTACATTAGCGACGCGTCCACACCAACACACAATATTTTTCTGTTGATTCTAAGCACATGCCGCAGTTTTGTCGTCTGTCACTTTAAATGCTCAAGGCAGGATGAATTCTGATTGGCTGTCATTGTTTTTATCATTCATCAGCTGGAAAAAAAAATCATTCGGAAAGTGATTTCAATTATATTGTTTCTGTGCCATTATTGTTAAAGTTGTGGTGTGGACTTTTCTATTCTGTTATATTTAGAATGATTTTTAGAACTATATCTTTGTTATCCTTAAAGTTATCGTTGTTGGTGTGAACGGGCCTTCAATCATTATTACTAGTCATTTTGGGTGTGTTCAGAATGGAATACTAGAGTGTTGTGTACTGTGTACTGCACACTGCACAGCATTGAAATTTTTATAAAGTAGCATGTGAAACAGCATGCGGTAAATATTTCAAACAGTGGTACGCATTTTAAATCCAGTATTTTTTATTTTATTCCTAACTTTGGAATATTAACAGTCATGAATGATATTACACTACAATTCAAAAATTTGGGGTCGGTAGGATTTTTAAAATGCTATTTTAAAAAGTGTCATATGCTCAGCAAAGGCTGCATTTATTTGATCAAAAATACAGAAAAAAAATGTATTTTGTGAAATATTATTTCAATTTAAAATAACTGTTTTCTAGTTTAATCTGTTTAGAAATGTGATTTATTCCTGTGATGCAAAGCTGAATTTTCAGCATCATTACTCCAGTCTTCTGGTCCTTCCGAAATCATTTTAATATGCTGCTTTGCTGTGGAACATTATGGGCCCTATTTTAACGATTTAAGCACACGGCGCAAGTGCATTTAGGGCGTGTCTGAATCCACTTTTGCTAGTTTAACGACTGGAAAAATGTTCGGTGCACCCAGCGCATGGTCCTTAATGGTTGTCCCTGCTGCTGCGTGTCCCTGTGTGTGTAATAAGCAGAGTGTACGCACGTTGTGGAACCGCTTATAGGCGCACATTACTAACGCACTCTTTAAATAACAAAAAATAAATACTGCGCCATTGACTTTAGACCAGATTTCAGTTGGTCAATGGCACAGTCTATTTCAGTTGCCTCTAAATAGCAACAATGCGCCTGAACACACATCGTTTTCAGACCAGCACACAATGATAACTGCGTCGGGCTGAAACTAGCTAAAAACACTTGCGTCGCGCCCGGCGCCACATTGTGCCTGGGGTATGATAGTGCCCATTGTCTTTACTGCCACTTTTGATCAATTTAATGCATCCTTGCTGAATAAAAGTAATAATTTCTTTCAAAGAAAACAGACTTTTGAATGGCATTGTATTCCAGATATTTCATGCATGCATTTGCATACCGTGCACACAGTATATAGCAAACACTATAATTTGTATAATATGCTATTCTGATCATAGACATTGATATTTAGCATGAAGTATGTACTGTAATTACACAGAGATTAGATTATTAGACCGTTTTACAAAACAACCTGTAATGGACATTCCTCTGCTTGAGTAGATTGATCTGGAGACCATTAAAGACATGTACCTGGAGAAATATGATGTGCCTCTGAAAGATGCCATCAGATCGGAGTGTGCTGGAGATTTCAAGCGTCTCCTGCTGGCCATCCTTCACTGAGAGACGCACTTTCAGACCCCGGTGCGCAACATGGACCAAGGAAGCTTTCATTATAGTCCCAATCAAGGCAAACTAACATGACTTGTTTTCTGTCTTATAGTCTACAAACACATTTTTTATAGTGCTAAGTTTAAATGGACAAAACCTTCAAATACAATATCTTTAATATTAATATTTTACTACACTGTGCAAATATATATGCCTGTATAAATTATGAATATACATAACACTTGAAACTAAATTGGCCAGTTTGATTTGTTTAAGTGGAGTCTTGTGGTTTCAAGGATTGGAAGATATCTGTGTTAGCCTACATTATGATAATTGTGAGTTGAGAAGTAAGAACATAAATTATGCAAGACCAGCAATTTTATTTACTGTCAAATAGCAGTCGTCAGATCATTTTCCTGCCAGTATTTTGCCATACAAAAACCTCACCGTTTTACTGACCATTTCAAAATGTGCATGACAATGTGAATTCGGATTATGTGTGTATGACATTATGAAGCATGCAGAGAAACTGCAATTACAATGTAACATTTTTGGTCAGCGTACTATAGTATGAGACTTCAATGCAGCTAATATGTCAACCTGTGGTAAAATATCTGCATCATTGAAGTGACTGTTTTATTCACCTGATGAGTTATGTAACTAACATAAGACTAAAGTATTTATATTATTTAGATGGAATATTTTAATATAACTTGCATTATATTTTAATATATCTTTAACACAAGAATAAAGCCAGAGTTGTGCTACCCCCTTCCCCTCCTCTCCCCTCCCCTCCCCACCGCCCATGTGTCATTCCGTAAATGTAGAGCTTAATAGTTGTGACATGACTATTAAATTAAATGAAGTTTGAATAAACCAAATGAGATGGATCTTGGACTATCTTCTGTATTAACACAATTGTATTTCATTATATAAAATAACTGAATAAAAAAGCTGTTCAACGTACACCAGAGTATCTTGCAAAGTTACTGGAGAACTAGCATTATTAATCTGTCCTTGCTATTATTTAGCAGCACCTGCCAGTGTCCTATCACGTAAGAGGAGTTGTCGCATGGTACATGTTACTTTTCTCACCGATTGTCGAGATGGCCCAATCACAGTGATTACTGGATACATCTCTCTCTCTCTCTCTCTCTCTCTCTCTCTCTCTCTCTCTCTCTCTCTCTCTCTCTCTCTCTCTCTCTCTCTCTCTCTCTCTCTCTCCATCCCCCCCCCCCCCTCTCTCTCTCTCCCTCTCCCTCTCTCTCTCTCTCTCTCTCTCTCTCTCTCTCTCTCCCCCCCCATCCCCCCCTCTCTCTCTCTCTCCCTCTCCCTCTCCCTCTCTCTCTCTCTCTCTCTCTCTCTCTCTCTCTCTCTCTCTCTCTCTCTCTCTCTCTCTCTCTCTCTCTCTCTCTCTCTCTCTCTCTCTCTCTCTCTCTCTCTCTCTCTCTCTCTCTCAAAACAATTATGTCCCCATTAAGAATTCAGAGTAGGCCTACTAAATTGAGACTTTCTGTTTTAAATCTATTCGAGTGATGATAAGATCCGTGGCTGTAAGCTTTTTTAAATGAAAATTTAATATAATACTAAAATAAAGATTTCAATGAGAAAATATAATGCCCTCATCTGTGACAACCCTATTTTTTCATCTCAGATTAAGTGAGTTAATGTCAAACACAAAGAGTTCCATTGTGACACCCGACCTCACTACTGGGGTGAGCTGTAACAGGCTGGGGAGAGATGTTACTGAGAGGTCATGCTGAAATAGATCCACACACAATCTAAATGTATTCAAGATTGTCATTGAAGAACAAATAATATTGGTTTTGAATAAAGTGAACAATTCAAAGTAACAAAAAAACAATGTATTTATTTAAGGATTTAGCACAAACACAATAGCTGTTTGTGTCTAGGCGTCACATAACAGTTCTTGTCACTATGTTGCCATCCCCCTAAAAAAAAAAAAACGCTAAAAAATGCGCACAAATAATTGTATGTGCTCAATTGAGCTGGATAATGTTTTATAAAAAGAAGTGCATAAACTATGATGGAAACATATTTAGGCTACCACATAAATCCCTCAATGTGAAACAAAAAAAAACGATTCATATTTTCATAATTATCATAAGAGGTTGGTAACTTTTTTTAATTTTAGCGTATTTGAAGTTATAGCGTGAATGCAAAGCATCAAATTAAACTAGAAATAGCTAGATTATGCAAGTCAAATAGGGGTAGTAATACAATGACATATGCAATCTTTTTCTCTCCTGAAAATCAGTTTTTTGGTTATAAAATCTACAATGTTGCTCACAGTCACATGCCACTTCTCCTGTGAGATCAAAAAGGTGATTCTATTGTATGATATTGATGACATAGATATCTTCTGACTTGTCAAACTGACAGTGTAACAACTCTCCCTCTCACAAGTTAAAAATCCATTAGGCCTATTGCATATTTAAAGTAATATAATCTGATTACTTTTGACCTAACTCGTTTGCCACATTGATTTGAGATGGATAATCGTGTACTGATATAAAAAAATGCAAAGAGAAAGAAAATATATTCTATTCTTTATGAACATAAAGTGCATTGTTACGTTACGTCAGGGTTAGTTTGTGAGTTTAATAAAAAGCTAATAATTAAATAAATCATAAACATACAATTAAAAAAAATGTTTTAATAAAAACAATCAAAATAAAATTATAAAATATAAATTAAACTATAAAATATTGTATTTGTTTACTTGCATGCCATGTGACCATTAACCAACATCAGGGAACCATAAACTTAATTTGTATTATTATTTATTATTGACCTAACTTGTTTAAAATCTCAGTGGGTACTTGAAGTAAATATATTAGGTCAAAGTGGTTCAGCTGACAACAAATTACACCAAAATGTGATGTGTTTGAAAGACAAAAGCCTTCCAAAGTAATACATTAAATTACTCACTGAGTGATAATTCAAATAATAAATAATGTGTGTTCGTCAGGAGTTGATATGCAATGTTTCAATGTCGAGAAAACGACATTTCTGATTTCTGTAAATCCACTGATCAAATGCTGTGCCCAGTAAACAGCAGATGGCGCTGTGCTTCTGTGACTCTGCATCCGCCAGTATCGCAAAGAAGAAGAACAACAAAGAAATCCTGAAAACACTCGTGGATGTTTATGTATACAGGTCAGCAAGACGCTTAAAATAATGCTTCATTTGAGCTTTGTACGGGCATGGAAATGTTAGTTTGGATGGTATGTATGACCCCACGAACACCTTGAACATCTATGATATTGGAAGAAAGAAGAAACCAATTGAACCAACGGACCTTGTTCCCATGAATATAATGTTTGACCTAAAGTGTGAAAGCTCGTCAGGTGAAGAGGAAGAGACGGAAGGAGGAGAGGCTAGTTTAACAGCACAAGTATCCAGGTGTGCGAATGTATCATCAGCGGATTTAGACGAATTAGAACACAACCGAAACGAATCTAGTACCGTAAAGCAAACAATATGGGCAGTGAACTGTTTTAAAGCCTGGCTCCGTGAAAAGCAGTTGACAATCGACTTAAAAACCGCGGAGAAGTCGGAGCTCAACCCGGTGCTGCGCGAGTTTTATGGCTCTATTCGGACGAGCAAAGGAGAGTTGTACGGGATCAGCAGTTACGTCGGGCTCCGGGCTGGGTTAAATCGGTTCATCAACGAGCCTCCCATCAACCGTGCGTGGAATCTGATGCAGGACACCGAGTTCAGGTCCGCCAACAATGTTTTTAAAGGGGTTGTTAAGCAGATGCGACGCTCCGGTAGGGATATAACAGCACATTATCCGCCGATTTCACCTGAAGACCAGCACATGCTGAAACATTCTGCTGCACTGGACCCTGGCAACCCAAAAGGCTTATTAAATAAGGTGTGGTATGACATCCAGTTACATTTTGGACTCAGGGGTAAGGAGGGCAACCGACACCTGCAGCCAGACGCGTTTGCTTTGAACCGAGACCAAAACGGTTTCAAATACTTCACCATGACATTAAACGAGGACACGAAGAACCCGCAGGAAAGGGACAAGAAAAAACGCAAGGCTATGTTTGAAGAGCCTGGCAATTCGCTGTGTCCTGTTGCTTCTCTGGAGAAATATCTCAGCAAAATTCCAGCCGACGCAAAAGCGCTTTATCTACAGCCCAAAAGGATGTATGTGATCAGCGATGAGATCTGGTACACTGCGGTTCCTTTGGGAGTCAATTACCTGTCCCAAATGCTGCCCAAAATTTGCAAAGAGGCTGGGACGAGAACGACCTACACCAATCACAGTCTGAGGGTCACTTCAATTCAAAGACTGACCGAAACGAGGGAGATCATGGCGGTATGTTTGCACAGGTATGTTTAGCCAAAGTATTGACGCAAAACGTTAAAGGCAGGGTAGGCGATATGTTCCAGAAACATTTTTTTGTTAAGCTGGTTGAAAGTCTCTTCACATCCTTATCGCAACCACTAAGTTAAGTGGTCTAAATGTATTTTCTGTGGAAGACGTATGACCATTAAAAAGTTAGTCCAATCTATATGATAGCCAGTCAACATGTATTTCCATACTTCCGCGCACCTTGCTCGCGCAGACATCACACTTTAACAGCGCGTTTCATGCTATGCAGAGTTAGACAGACGTCAGTCAGCGAGCACCACAACCAAAACAGTAGCCGCCTTTACAGTTCCTCCTGAACCAAAACAACGAGCTTATGCTGCGTTCACAAAACTACTGTAATTAGGAAGAGATGGAAACCCGTGACCTTATACTCGGAGCGGTCAGTGACTCAAATTTTTGCGTTTCAATGGCAACACTATCAACGCCGAAATGAATCTGCATCCGTCAGGTGGTACAGGTCAGAGCTCTTTAAGTTGTTTGTTTATGTTATGTGCTTTGAGACATGATGTAGTTTAATGACGTCTCGTGACTAGGGATGTAACGATGCACTCAACTCGCAATGCGATTCACGATACGATTTTCTCAAATTAAAGGCTTGTACACACCGGGACGAATATCAGTGCGCGTTATTCGCCAGCGTTTTTCAATGCGTTTTTTGTGTTCACACCCAATCGATTTTCGCTGACGATGAGCCGAGTGAACATGCCAATTCATTCCCTGACATTAGATGGCGTTTAATGTAAAAAAGAAATAGTCCTATGTTGTAGTCGCTGTCGCGTTTGTCATATAGTTCTTTATGTTCAGAGTCAGACACCAACGAGACCAGCAGCTCTAGATTCATCTTGCCTTGCATCTTCCTCGTCATATTTCTCCTCGGCAGTGTAGACGCTACTTGGCGTATATCTTCTTCGCCGTTGCGTATGTGTGCTCGGCAAGACCGTTTTGTGTTTGAGCGCCCCCAAGTTGTGTTTTACTGTAACTTCAGAAGCTCCAGACACGTGAGTAAAAGCGCCAATCTCATTGGTCGGATAGTTTTTCGGTGTGCACACTCACATTGGCGCCCTTTGTTTAGTCACGAGGCGTTAAACGTCGGCGAATATCGCGTGCGAAATTCGTCCCAGTGTGAACAGGCCTTAAGGTTTAAGACAAATTAAAAAATGAAGTGTCCTTTTATTTCTCAGACAAAATGCTGCGCATTTCTTTATAAATTTGAAATATATTTTATGTAGCCTAATAATTAGGGCTGTAGTCAACCAAAGAAATCCTTAGTCGACCAAAGTCTTGTCCTGCACAATGATTAGTCGACTAAAAATAAAAAAGATATGCGATGTTTTGATTGAACATTTTTTAACAATTGTCATAGAGCATTTATAAAACAACAACGAAAAAACATCAAAAATACATAAAACTATAATAATAATACAATTCTTTGAAAATTAACTGCTTTTAACTGCAAAAAGTAAGGAGCACTATCCTAGGTCTATAGTAACAGTCACAATCGCGCAACTGACAACACCACACGCTACAAAAAATATAACTGCTCTGCCACAATGAAAAATCCTAACAAAAGCTCTCGTTTATACAGGCTGTATGTTCTTCTTTACTTTCAAAGCTATGGGTTAACTTTTGTCCAGCCGATCTAGGCGTTTTAAAACAAACACACACAAAAACCCAAAGAGCCTAAAAAACAATCCTAATAATAATAGGTTGTATTGTAGGACCGCATATAGGTTTATTTTCGTTTTGTTACATTATTTAGGCTATTTTCAAATGCGTCAAGTGTACAAATAAAAACATATCAAGAAAACACAATCTATTGAGTCAGCATGATAAAGCCGTTAAAGGGACTGCTCACGTCTTTTGCGCGCTCAAGTTCGATTTCAAATGTAGGCGCGCGGTGTGCGCGCTCATGATGGAAGCAACGCGGTCGTGGTGAGACCTTTATACAGTCTATGGGTGCGGGTGCGACGCGCTCTTTTTTTCCCAAGTGCGTCCACGAAGCATCAAGATAAAAACATAGTGTATAAAAACCGGAACAAGTAGCGTTCTAACTGAATGAATACAGCTGAACTACCTATATCCCTTACTGAGCACGAAGCAGCAGCGCAGCCAGCCGTGTGAACCGAGTGTTCTATGTGTGTGCGCTAAACTCTGGCGCTGTTACAACATAGCCTAAATTAAAGCATTTAAAGTTGGGGATAAACCATAGGCTAATTATATTTAGAATACAGTAATATTTAACTGCTTATAAAGGAATAAATATCAAGGAGTAAATCATGGAAAATTTCTTTCTATTGGTAAAAAATAAAATAAAATAAAAAATGCAACTGGTCGACCAATAAGAATGTCAGTCGACCAAGACGGCATCGACCGATTAGTCGACTAAAGTTGACAGCCCTAGTAATAATAACACTAAATTGACATTTTAAAACGAATCCCCCAAAAAGTCCCTCCAAGGAGATCTTCCAATGCTGTTTTCTCAGGAGGAGGTTGTTTCAGCTCTGTCTGTTTCAGGAGGAGGAGGGACACTGGCACCTTCTTCACCCTCATCCTGCACAGAAGAATAGCAGAAATAAAGACTATAAAATCCCTACTAGTGACGCTTTGCAGAATCTGCTGTATTCGTGCGTTCATGTGTTTTGAAGGACAAGTGGCTTTGGGATCTCATACTTTCAAAGCTAACTTGCTATTACTAGCCACTCCAAAAATTGCATACCCTACCTTTAAAATTTCAAACAGAAGTTGGCCATTTCCAGGTTCCAAACTGTCACCAAATTTATATGTAAAGAATGCTTATATTTCGTATAACAAAGTTGGACCTTGAATGTCTCACTCTCCTTTCTGTCTAGCTTTGGAATTATACAATTTGTTTATAAACTCTGTTGTTTAAAAGCAAAATCACATTCACAATTGTGCTTGTATACTGAAGGTACCTTCACGCCATGTCGTAATTAACAGTAAAAGCCTTCTTAGCCTCGTAGAGCTTGTAATTACAATTTGTAAGCTGGGAATTTTCTGGGAGGTCCTACTTGTACCATGTGACTGCTGTACCACCTGACCACTGCAGATTAATTTCGGTGTAATAGAAACGCGTAATTTCAAGTCCGAGGACGTGAACTGCTCTGAGTAGAACGTTAACGTGTTGTCATCTCAAAATTACAGTAATTAAGGCATGAATATCAGAGTAAATCTCAAAAATGCTATTTAAATGGTTTTCAAAAGAAAAACATTTGTTTGTAAAACATTCTTTAGTAACTGTCTTTCAGAAATACCCTTGATGTTTACTAGATATGAAACGTTTTAGTTGTTTTAGTTTTGTTGTAATATTGCACTGCACACATCAATAACAGCTTAAACTTGTCAATGCTGGCAAATGATAAGCGGGATAATCCACGGCTGGCTGTGCATTAAACGATTTAAAGGCACTCTGCTTCTCGTCAGGTGGTCTCCATTTCGTGCATTAAGTAAGGGATAATCCACGGCTAGCCATGCATTAATATAGTTAATGGACAGACAGTTAGACATGGATTACCCCTTACTTAACTAATAACTAATCACATACAGCTGTTGGATAAAAAACATGATGAAATAAAGTAAATCAAAGCTAAATAGAAATATATTATACACACTCATCAGCCACTTTGTACACCTTTGCTAGTACCGGGTCGAACACATTGTCATGTTCAAGAAACCAGTTTGAGAAGATTTGAGCTTTGTGACATGGCGTGTTTATCCTGCTGGAAGTAGCCATCATCAGAAGATTAGTCCTCTGTGGTCATGTGCATTACATGTTCAGTCTATTGGCGCGTAGTGTTTCTTTACCAAGTGACATCGCCAACTACTGGCCTGGCAGCAGAATACATCGTTTTTAGTCATTTTCGTGGATCAGGGGATTGTTTTGACAAGGTTGTCGTCTGTACGTTTTTAGTACATCGCTGTCGTGTAAACATAACCTAAAGGTGATGAGACACAGGGCAACTTTTTTGAGCAATGTTGCCGTCAACAGGCAACCAGATGAGACACAGGGCCCACGACCGATCTAAATTATCCAGATAGAAATTTATTGCCCATTTTCAATGGGAAAGTGCCCAAGCAACAATTGCTCAGCAAGATTGCTCAAAAAGTTGTTCTGTGTATCACCTTAAGATGTGTAGATTCTATAAGTGTGAGGAATTATTTATTAAACCATATAACATTGAGTTATTCAAAGTTTTGTAAAACTTTTTTTGTTTTGTAAGACCAACGTATATTCAGAGGTTACATTTCTTTACATTTAGAAACTGTCACATGAATGTTGGAAGCATATTGTCATCTTGAAAGTCCTTATTAGTCTTCATTGACTCAAATACTGTTTTGTAATATGGTATATATTAAATATCTGTGAATATCAGCAATGTAAATTAACAAATAGTGTTTTAAGTAGGATAGGATTCAAATAATTTGAAAAGTGTAATTATGAGACTGTTGTTTGATATTGTTCTCTTGCAGCGTTCCGGTTGAGATTAACACTCAGTGGCAGCAGGAATCCGCTCCGTTTTCCCCCAGCAGTGAGCTTGACTCCAGCTCAGCCAAACAGGAGAGTCCCGTGAGCAGCCACAGCTGGGTGAAACAGGAACCGGAGCCTGAAGTAGTCCAGTGGGAAAATATGAACTCGGAGGCCGCCACTGGTGCGGAGCAGGACAAATCTCTGAGCAGTGCTGTTGCTGGTATGATATTTATTCATTTTTTTGAGAATCCATATCAATGAGCCCTTTAGCATCTCCACATTTCAATTATGGGATGTAGATTGAGTGAAAATACATGACTCTTTTTCTCAGCAGCGGACCCGAACCCGATGGAGGATTTACCCAGTGGTGTTATGCTGACCATCACCAAACTTCAGTGTCTGCTGGAGACCAAACAGGAGAGGATTGAAGCTCTGGAGAGACAGGTGCAGGACCTACAGGAGGATCGCAGGTTCCTCCGCTCTCAGATCGAGAACCTCACCGGCGCTCGCTTGGTTCCGGTGCCTGAAGGTGTGGTGGAACGATGAAGAAAAAAAAAAAAATCAGTATTTGGCCTTGTTCAAAACACTTTGCTCAAGAATGAAGAGAACTGCATTATAATAGATATGATATATGATAGATAATATATATATAATTTAATATTTTAAATTTCATGACATTGCATTTGGTTATAATTACTTTGTCACAGTATAGCATTTTACCACACACAAAATTACAAAAAAGTATAACCAACATGACATGCAGTTTTCTTTAATGATCTACAAAACATTAAAATAATGTTCTTGCTAAATATAGCAAGACAACAAAAAACTGTAGTGTCTTTTTGACTGTCACTGTTCACATTAAGATTCCAGACTTCACTTTTTTAAATCTAAGATTTCACATAGTCATTTCATGTAAATGTATTTTCAGCTCAAATGATGAATGAATGAATTTTGCAGTTGATGTTCTATTTCCTGTTACACTTGCACTGGCTCATGTTCTCTTGTTTACTACCATTCTGGGTTCCTACAGCGAGCACATCAGTGTTCTCAGCGCCCAGGTCACGTAAAAAGCGGCGGAAGAGCTCGTCCAGCTCGTATGCCACTGATGAATCCAGCAGCTCCTCTTCATCTGAAGAGTCCAGCAGCGTCAGGAAAAAGAGACGCCACAAGAAGAAAGGGAAGAGAGGTACATGACAAGTTGCACTTTTACAGTAACTTGGCAAATGTTCTTCCAGTGTCATTTTTTTTTATATATCTAGAATCTGGATTGTTCATAAATTCACCTTAGCCGTTAAGGTCCATTATGTTTGCACTATAGAGAGCATACATTTTTCTGTTTTTGCAGCGTTTTTTTTTTTTTTTAAGTAATGTAGCCAATCCCAAACATATATGTTGATTTTTGTGAACGCAATGGCCAATCAGAGGTGATTAAGTCAGAATCCACTCACCAGTCAAAACACCAGAGTTTTTGTTCAGTGCTGAATTCTGCGCCCTCACGATTCCTCTCACTATTACAAATGAAGTATAGAGGTGATGTAAATAAATACTCATTGTGCAGTGTAGACAGCTTTATTGATTATAGCGAAATCGAGATTGTGATTTAAAATTAGTGACAGCTTTTTTTCTGATTTATAAATCACGCATGCAGTACAGTAGCCTATGCTTGCTTTTCTTTTTAAATTAAGTTGTTTGTGATGTTTTAATAACAAATAATTTATCGGGAGCGTTGTGGCTAGGCGCTACATTGAAACTATTTCACTGAAGTTTCATGAAAGTACTGAAATAATCGATGTATACTTTTACTTGCGGGTGGGAGCAGGACAAACATGAATGTTGCGGGTGGGAGCAGGAGAAAGTGAAGAAATTTTGCGGGACGGTACCACGCAGGCCTCTGTTAGAGTGCTTTTTTAATCCGATTTAAGTAGGACTTAATTGTATGTCATGTATTTAAAGCTGCAGTCTGTAACTTTTTTGTTTAAAATTTACAAAATGTATATAATAAGCGAGTATTATATCATGAATCCATTTTTAAAACTGTGTTTTTGTCTTATCTGAATCACTACAGTACACCTATAGTAAGTGTTTATATTGGGACTATTTTAGACTGGTTCGGGTCGTACCACAGCGGAGTAGCCCGCATGACTCGTCATAGACATCAACGGAGAGAAGAGGCTCTAGCTACAATGTTCTTCCGCAAGACGCATGCAGTTCTGCTTATTTACTGTTAGAGCGCCAAAAGTTACGGACTGCAGCTTTATATTTGTAATTACACATTTATTAGCATGTTAAAAATATGTTAATTTTAAATGTAATGTCAAATAACAAACTACAAATTATAATCAAGTACTATACATGTGATTTAGTATGTTAGTCAACACATCCAAATAAGTGTATTTTGTGTGTACACTTTAAAGATTAGTAAAATATAATGATAAAAAAAAAAAAAAGTATACTCATAAAAGTGTACACTTAAGTGACCCTTTATTTCATTATTATACCACGGCCTGTTTAAATACTCGATTCTGATTGGCTGGAAGGTGTGCAGTAAAACCGTTTAATGCACAGGTAGTTCCAGTCAGTTTGATTACAGTTCGAAATTAATCCGCTACGATAAACATTGCTAACCATAGTAACAGAGTTACACTTGCAAAAGAGTGAGAGAGAGAGACACATATGAAAACGTTAGGTAGGCTCAGAGCCATAGAGAGAAAGAGATCGCTCGCGATGGCTGTCACGTGGTTCATGTAAGCCCCAATAGTTCCAAAACATACTCGGGCTGTCATGTTCTTCTATGGGACAGACAGCAGCGATTGCATTATTGACCGGTAAAAATAAAATAAAACACACACCCAATGTCAGTTATGCATTTGGAGAGGGAGGGTGACAACGAAATAGCCTACTACTATATATTACTTAGATACGTTTTAGGCTTTTTTTTTTTGAGGGAAAAGACAGAGCTAGATAAGATCGAAGACGACAAAGATGATGCCAATACGAAAAAGAGAACTAAATGGGCAGTTAACACTTTCAGTGACTTGTTGCGCCAAAGACAGAACAATTGTGATTTCGAGACCTAACGTTACTCTGCTTCTCTTTTAAATGAGACATTTCGGGAGTTTTATGCCTCTGTTCAGTCTACCGCTGGACGCGAATACAGTGTTGCAAGTTTGATGCGTCTCAGAGCAGGAATAAACCGTCACATTACAAAATACAACATCATAAGGGATAAAGACTTCAAGTCAAGCAATGCCGTCTTTAAATCAGTTTTATAGCGCTACAGGAAAAATGGAAAAGACACCAGCGTTCATCATCAGCGTAAGAAAAGTTTGGTTTGACATACAGCTAATTCATTTAAATAAATGACATGATTAGTTCAAATAAAGCTTGCCTTGTCACTGTCAGTGTTGCCTATCATTCATAAACAATTTTAATAAATCCATGAATCATTAAGTTAGCTATAGGCCTATGCTCAAGCAACGAGGGGACTGTAGACTTTAAAGAAGAGACGCTCATAGGTAACTCGCGCACGCATCTCTCTCTCTCTCTCTCTCTCTCTCTCTCTCTCTCTCTCTCTCTCTCTCTCTCTCTCTCTTCTTCTCTTTCAGTTCTCTGTCTCTCTCTTTTAATAATGAATTTAAAATAAATGTGATAATTCATTCAAATAAAAGCAATCCGATGGCTCTACTTTATTTAAAGCGGACGGAGTGCTAGAACTAACGAGCCGTAACTTAAGAAAATAACCGTCATTTTTACACGTCTGTTAAAAAATGACATTGTAAACATCAGTTACAGCTTTAACTTCTTATTAACTTGGCAAATAACCGAGGTATAAGCGGGATAATCCACGGCTAGCCATGCATTAAAGGATTTTAATGCATGGCTAGCCGTGGATTATCCCTTACATATTATATGATCTGCAAGGACAGTTTTTATTTTTAAATATAGCCTACTACAAAATATGTACACTACAAGTGTACTTCACTTTTTCCACAAGGGATGGCATTTATCGAAGTTTGGGTTTTAACAGTAAATGCATGTAATAGTGAACATTTGTTAAAACAAAAGGTTGCTTCAACTATATCAAGGTGAAATGAGTAATATTAGTTAACTACATGTACTTACTATAGGGCTAGGACTAGGGTTTTTGTTTAGGTTTAGTTGCATGTAACTATGCATAATTCATAGTTATTACCATAGTAACTGCATGTAACATTTTAACAAAAGGTCAAATTTGATTTGAGCTGTATTTCAATTTCTACTCAACAGCGTATGTTTCCCAGTGTGACTAGGTCTTGATCTGCCTTCATCAAGAAGAAGAGTATGAGTTGGGCTTTTCCGTCCGTCCTTCCGGGACAATTTTTACGAGTGAGCCTCCATGTGCCCAGGAGTACAGTGGGCTATACTGTAAAAGGACCTTATTTGGGCCCTCCATCTTCTGGCCTGGGACAGCGCTGTCCCCAACAAGACCCTCGTGGCAGAACTGCTGCTGGTTTCTAACAGGTCTGTTCCTCTGGTGGGTCAGGCCTTGTGAGGAAACACCCTCCGCGTCTCTGCAGAGCTGTTCAGTTTGTAATTCTACAACCCAGAAAGGACTCAAGATTTCTAGGCCTTGATCAAGTGGGTTTTGATTTATGAGTACATTTGCTTTAAAAATGCAAGTTGCTATTAGTAACATAGTAACTCACATTCTTCTTATGCTACTCTGAAAACCATTAGGATAACCCTAAGATAACCTAAGTCTTCCGGGTCGGCCTACGACATCACAACTGAACAGCTGTTTTGTGATGACGAAGCCCTCAGAAGAAGGATGGAGAGGATGAAGGCTTCTACCTAGGACTGCTGAACAAACGAGCATTCTCTGTGTTTGGACACTAGAGGGCGCTCTGAGACTATTGCAAAGTGAAAATGAGAGGCTCTGGAGCCTGGAAGGAAATAAAAGTAGTGGGTGACATTAAAACATGTGTTATGCATATCACTAGTTTTATCATATGAATTACCGTGCGTACGTCTCATAGATTATCCAGTCCACTCGGGCACAGATTTGGTGTGTATGTAAGCATTGCTTGCATATTGTGTCGGTTATTTGTTTTCTTCTTCACATAAACTCTGGCAAGGTTGTATTCTCTAACAATTCCATCACATGTTCCTTTATGTCATGGTAATTTAAATCTGGCCCTCGTGGTCCACTGTCCTGCAGAGTTTAGCTCCAACCCGAATCAAACACACCTGATCAGTACCTGCAGGATTACTACAACATTGCAGGCTTGTGAGTGATCATAGATCAGGTTTGGAGCTGATCTATCTATGCTCTATGATCACTGCTTGTGGTTTATTTTCATTCTACGGTTTTGAAATGTCTGCAGTTGTTTTACAATTAAAGGTGCTGCAAGTGATTTTTAGCCATTGTGCTCTCTTAAACCAGGGATATTTGAACAATTTTGATGTCGCTGACCTTTAAATATGTTCTCCTTTCCTTCCTAATAACAATTGTGTATATATTTAAATGTTTAAAGAACCATTTATACAGTAGAATACTGTTAGAAATGTGTACAATATTATCTGGAAAATATTTAAATATAATTACATATCTCTGTCTGATTTTCTACCTGCCGTTAGTGTACTGTAAGACATAAACTTGAGGAGAAACAAAATAAAGCAAAGATATAGGACACCCCAGTTTGAAACCTCCACCTGAAACCGCATGCTCTCTATAACACAACCTCCAAAAAATGTTTCAACTTAATGTCTATAACACCAAATGCCCAAAATAACTGACAGGAAGAAAGGTTATTTGATTGCAGAAAAGGGACATTTTATGCAAATAAAATAGTCTTCACTCTTACCTTTGCATACCTTTAAATTCTATTTTATTTTGAGTTGTTGCTCTTGTTACTTATTTCAAGTACACACATGACGGAAAGTACACCTTCTTTTCTTATTTCCCCCATCTACTAAAAGAGACTACTATGCACTCTTATTTTGTCATTAATTTCTGGCAGTATGTCCGTCCAGAGAGTTTAAAAAAAAATTTCTTGCTTGCAAAAAGGCACGTGCGACTGGGGTCACATGTTGCAAATATCAGATACTAAATCTTTAGAGACATATTGCATATCCTGTTACCGACCCGAGCCACTTTTTTTTTTTGCTCTTGAACAGTTCGTTTTGACGACGCTGCAAGGGACGTCCGAGTCATTTCCGCGAATCGGTTCTTATGAACAGTTCGTTTCAAAGAACCTGACAGGTCGGAGATTCTTTTTACGTAATTACGTCAGTACGCTGTCCCTGCCATCCTGTGTTACACAGCTGTTTATTATGGTCTTGAAAATACGATTTGATATCATTTCATGTGTTTGTTTAAGCCACGATTAAGATCGAAAACAATAATTTAGAATCTCTCCAAATCGGGCAGTAAGTTTGATCTGGTCAATTCCTTGATTCACTCATGCTGTCAGTTCACTACGGTTCTTGTTCAAATGAGTCAGTTGAGCGGTTGACTCGAGATCCGCGCGGATTCAGTCAGACTCCAATTTCGTGAAAGAAGCGTTCAGTCGGGGATCCCGTGCAACTAATTCCTTGAAAGGATCCAGCAAAAACAATCGTTCACGAATAAGTCATCGTCCCTTAATTGTTTTAGGTGTTTGATATGATTCTCTGAATTAAAACGCATCTTGATATGTTGTTGTTGGTGGTGGACAAAACATGTCTAGGTGGTGTAACCGTTGTTCAATTATGAATAAGAGAAAGTCTTAGCACAAGCTTGAGATCCTTGAAAAACAACGTATGAAGCAGTTTATAAGTATTGTTTCTATGAAAACGCTCAGTGAAGCTGTTCTGTGTGGTGTAACCAGAGCCCCTCCCCCATCTCTGGTGTAACCGGGGACATGAGGGAAGCCGTTCTGCTGTCATGTGACCGTGAAACAGGAAATGGTGTGACTGAGAGGAACACTGCAAATCCTCATGGCTGTGTGTCAAGGTTAGTATGTCTTTCAAAATACCAGATCATTTGATCTTTCTATGACATGGCAAGTTTGTTGAGGTTCACATATAAATGGAAATGTCTTTTGTAGGGTCATAATTCAAAAATCCTTTTTATTCAGAAAAATATGGAAACTAAAATGTCAAATGGTGTAACCTGTCACCCCATTTGACCCTCATGGATATATCTAGCACACAAACTATGGTGATTTATTGATGTGGTATATGTAGCCTAAAGGTATGTCCCATTTATATTATTATTACCTTAAAATATAATTACAAATAATAAAAACATAATTATTGTATTGTAACACAGTGTTTTTTCTTCTTCTATTTGTAGATGCCACTATCAAACAATGAGAAATCAGCTCGACACAGAGCGAAGGTGAATGCTGATCCTGTTGCCAGGGCCAGATACCTTGCAAAAAGAAGAGAGAGGTGTTTGAATTTTATTCCACAGCGAATTATAAATTATAATGGCAAACAATTCACTTATTCAAATAACCTTGATCATATCCTAAGTTGTACTATTATATATTACCATAAACAATAGTAATGTATATTATGCAAATATGAAATTATTACATTTTAGTATGCAATACTTAATGTCTTCAAATGTCTTTGAAAATTCTTAGTTATCAACGAAGAAAGACAGAGGGAAAGACGAAACATCCTGCAGTAGCTGAACTCTCTAATGAAAGACAGGCAGAATTGAGGAACAAATGGAGACAGTACCAGAGAAGCCACAGACACAAGATTCGTAGTTTACCTCTGCAATCCGGGTATGTTCCTTCAATTGTTGCAAAACTGAATATGGCAGTAACCATTATTTTGTATCATTTTCATGTCTTTCTAGTATTAATACAATAATAATAGTAACAATAATAATTATAATTTTAAATACACTTTTTTGTAATCCTGTTGTAATTACAAAAAAAAAAATGGATTAGGACATGATAGAAGCTGCAGGCACACAACCACAGTTGTCGTGAATATTCTCATTATCCACTGTGTCATGGATGTTTATTATTAGTAATGTAAGAAAATAACATGTAATCACTTAATAATAATAATAATAATAATAAGTTTATTTTATATAGCGCCTTTCTCAAACCCAAGGTCGCTTTACATAATGGAAAGACAAGTATACACACCAGAAACAACCAAAACAATACAACAAAGACAAGTAATCTGTGTGAAGCTATGAGTTTGGTGTGGAAAAATGTTCCTTAAACAAAAAGGTCTTGAGATGAGCTTTAAAGAGGGAAAGTGAAGGACAGTCACGAAGAGATTGAGGGAGGCTGTTCCAGAGTTTGGGGGCCAAGACACTGAAGGATCTGCCACCCAGGGTGGAAAGTCTGGAGCGGGGGATAGCCAAGAGATTTTGGTCAGAGGATCTGAGTGAGCGTGATGGAGTGTACGGGATCAGGAGGTCGCGGATGTAGGGGGGAGCAAGGTTATGGAGCGCTTTGAAGGTGAGTAGTAGTACTTTGTATTTGATCCGGGATGGAACTGGTAGCCAGTGGAGTTGGTAGAGAATGGGGGTGATGTGTGCTGATCGTCTGGTATGGGTGAGGAGTCTGGCTGCCGAGTTTTGAATATATTGTAACCTTTGAAGTGATTTCACAGGGAGACCAAGGAAAAGTGAGTTGCAGTAGTCTAGATGGGACATAATGAAGCAGTTAACCAAAGTGTGTGCATCACTAACAGAGAGGAAGGGTTTGAGGCGAGCAATGTTGCGGAGGTGAAAGAAGGCAGTCTTAGTGAGTGATTTGATATGAGGATCAAAGCTAAGGGTGGAGTCAAGCAAAATGCCAAGGTTTTTGACAACAGGGGTAGGGTGGGCAGATGAACCATCAATATTGAGAGTGAGACGGGGAGATTTAGAAAGGATGCTTTTAGGGCCAATCAGCAGAATTTCAGTTTTATCTGTATTGAGTTTAAGAAAATTGTTTTGCATCCATAATTTTAGGTCAGAGAGGCAGTCAGTGAGGGAGCACGGTGGTGAATCAGTTGGAGAGTGAGTGGTCAAATAGAGTTGGATGTCATCTGCATAACAGTGGAATTTAAGACCGTGGCTGCGTATAATCGGGCCAATAGGGAGGATGTATATGAGAAAGAGGAGGGGCCCAAGTACCGAACCCTGGGGGACACCACGGGTGACAGGGGACTTGGAAGACTGATGAGGACCAAGCGTCACAAACTGCTTTCTGTTGGAGAGGTAAGACTGGAACCAAATGAGGGCTGTACCAGAAACACCAATAGCAGACAGACGGGTGATTAGAACATTGTGGTTGATGGTATCGAAGGCAGCACTAAGGTCAAGGAGTATGAGAATGTTAAGTGAACCAGAGTCAGCAGACAGTAGAAGGTCGTTAACGATGCGCAGAAGGGCAGTCTCTGTACTGTGACAAGAACGGAAACCAGATTGAAAAGGCTCATACAGGTCATGGTGATTCAGAAAGGTGTGTAGTTGTGAGGCCACCACTCTTTCCAATACCTTGGCCAGGAAGGGGAGGTTGGAGATAGGGCGGTAGTTACATAGTGATGTGGGGTCGCAGTCCGTTTTTTTGAGAATGGGTGTGACTGCAGCAGTCTTAAGGGCAGCAGGCACAACACAAGAGTTGAGGCAGGTGTTTACAATAAATGCAATGGGTTCAGATAAGGATGTGATGCAAGTTTTAAGTAGAGGGGTGGGGGCAGGGTCAAGCTGACACGATGTGGAGTTAGACTTATTTATAATGTCAGTGACAGTGAGGGAGTCTATAGGAGTGAAATGGGAAAGCTGAGGGCCCAGAGAGGAAGGAGAAGAAGAGTGAGAGATAGCATTTGGGTTGAAGCATTGGTAGATTTGGCTAATTTTGTCATCAAAGAAGTGTAAGAAGGCCTGGCACTGCTCAGGGGTCTTAGGACAGGCAGTGACAGGGGGTTTAATGAGTTTGTCCAAGGTCCTGAACAGGGTTTTAGGCCTGGACATAGAGGAGGTTATGAGTGATGAATAATAGTTTGAGCGGGCAGCATCGAGGGCATCCCTATACGTCTGAGTGTGTTCGGTGTAAAGCATGGAGTGGATTGTAAGGCCAGTTTTCTTATGTAGCCGTTCGAGACGGCGGCCAGCGGCCTTAAGTAACTTAACTCACTTAACAAAATGAGTTTTTAAAGATTTGTTCGTCATCTTGAAAATCCTTGAATAGTAATTTGTAAACATAAATGGATATAATGAAATTCAACACGCTGTATACACAACCCATTGTACTTTCTCTTTCTGTTTTTTTTTACTACATGCATATATGAATCATGCACAAAAATATCAGTATAGAGGGTATGCACTGACGTCACTTTCCCGCCGGGACACGTCCCCTCAGCCGGACTGAGTGGCAGAAGAGCTGCTGTGTGACTGGATTTAATAGGGGAAACTGCGAAAACACGAGTAAAACGATTATCAGTTTAAACTAAAGATTGGACTCGATATAGTGTTCCTTTCAACTTACCAAAATCCGGGCGATCACTTATATCAATGTTATATATCATCATATGGTCCAACCCTAAAACTTGTATAGTTTTTTGTCAGTGTTTATTTAAAAATGTCAAATTATGCAGTATATACAGTGGTAAATATTTTATTGATGAGTTGTCAATACAATATATAACAATAAAATATATAGGGTATGATTTTACCACTAAATTCAGCATATTGACACAAAAATGATAACTGCAAATCCAGCTTTCGCTGCCTGGAGTCCAGTTGTTTCTATGAATTGCAGCGATCCATTTGCTTCTCTGTTCTGTAGCTTTCGGCAGTCTGTAAAAATATACCTCAGATTTCTTGTCAAATCTAGTTTTACGGTCAGTCTCAAAGCTCTTTCCCGTTTTAGACGTGTTTTGTGTGTTTTTCGCGGCATTCACGCTGAAACCAATGCTGTTGCTCAGTCTTTTTGCCACCCAGTGGGCGTAACCGCAGTCACTCCGGCCAACGGTGACGTCACGTGCACACCCTCTATTTAGGAAGTACACAGAGTCAGTGTTGATTTAATAATCATTTTAAAAGTACACTATGTAACTTATTTCATGGGAAATTGCGTACATACGTCACTCGCTCGTGCATGTCTTGTCATATCTGAAAGTAGAGACATTTTGCCTTGGCTACTTGTGTGTTGTGGGAGTGGCATAGGTTAGTTAGTATAAATGAGTGATAAAGGTTGACAAGGAGCAGCTATATCTACAAACTCAAGGGAATAACCGTTTGAAAAAAAAAAAAATGCAGAACAGAGGAGAGTCTGCTGGCAAAACAAGAACGCAACAGAGCTTGTAATGAAACCAGAATCAACTAAAGGATTTGAAATGTTGTAAAAGCGATGCCGAGATGGCTTTTTTATTGCTCAACAGGCGAGTAAGGTATTTTATCGAACAGATAAATATGCTATATGTTCCCCTCTAAGAGTTCATTGTAAAGCAGCATCTGTTGTGAAGGGTCAATTCATTATGGCTGTTGTAGCGCTGTGTGGAATTTATCTTCAAGGAACTTCTGTGTCTATTAATTGGTAAAGCTACAGTAACATCTTTAGGTAGTCAGCTTTCCATCTAAACTGGCTATATCTCTTAAGCCTAGTTATGAATGTTTTATGAGCAGTAGGAGAACCATATTCACAGTCACACAAAGCCGAAGCACAACCAAAACAATGTTCTTCTGCAAAATGCATGCCGTTTTGTTTTTTAAAGGTGAACTATGCAAGTTTTTTTACCTCAACCGAACAGCTTCGGAGTCATTGGAATGGTTATATTACTCTTTTCGGGTTGAATGGTGGTCGTTTCGCACCCCCCTATCGCAAGTGAGTGGAAAAAACACACTTGCAACTTTGAGCCGGCCGGCCGCAGCATCAGGAAGTGTCGCGTGATATCAGGTCTCGCGATGTAACGAATTGTTTTACGGCAAAAAAGATCTGATAAAATTCGGATAAAATAAGCATCAAACAGAAATAACCCGGCGCCGTATACATGTGGTGTTCGAGGCGCACATACAATACAGACTGCCGACAGTTAAACAGGGCACGCGCAGCTCTTAAAGGGGCCACACCTTATTTCCACTCGTTACAGCGTCCATCCTACTGAACAGGTACCGGTGTACAGGGGGAGGGGATCCGGCCGTGAGTGCAGAGCCATCTCTGCGTGAGTGCTATTCACAACAGTACAAGTACTCCACAGCGACTCTAGGGGTCGCTGTTTGACAAAAACGGAATTCCTGCATAGTGCTGCTTTAACTGCTAGAGGACCAAAGGTTACATAGTGCACCTTTGAACTAAAATATTAAAGTAATATACATAAGAGGAATTATTCCATGATTGTTGTATGATATTGTCCTCCTGCAGCTCCCAGGATGAGATAAACTCTCAATGGCTGCAGGATTTCGCTCCGTACTCCCCCAGCAGTGAGCTTGACTCCAGCTCCGCGAGACAGGAGAGTCCCGTGAGCAGCCACAGCTGGATGAAACAGGAACCGGAGACTGAACTAATCCAGTGGGGAAATATAAAATCAGTGCCAGTTGATAATTCTACAGAGCAGGACAACCCTCCGAACAGTGCCGTCTCCAGTACGTGATTTTTCATTTACTGACAATCAATGTCAATCTCCAAAATGCAATGATGGGACAGAGTTAGAGAGAGCATTTAAGTATTGTCTGTAGTGATGTCAGGGCCGGCCCAGGCTTTGTTGGTGCACTTGCTGAGATTTTAGATTATTCACATATTCTCCTCTTTCGCTTCCTCCTCTTTTTTCAGCACACATAAAAACCACAATTGCCAAAGTGCGATTCATCTTGGTATATTTGTTATGACGTTTTATTCTTCTATACTAACTCGCGGCGTAGCCTATGATTCAAGTAGGTCATCATCCTACAGTTTACATGCATGTCGTTCCCAAGTTTATTAGATCCATTAGACTATAGTCTTAGTCATTCAATATAAAGGGGGGGGGGGGGGGGGGGTTTCTTTATTTTAAAGAAAACACAATGCACTTTACTTGCAGTTTAAAACAATCAAAAATGGCCCACAGTGTTAGTGTCACTCATCTCAGTTTGTCGTGATCTCACAGAGTTCTGTTATAATCAATCAAGCTGCCTCACAGCACAATGAATCTCTTATTTACATCGTGTCTACACTTCGTTTGGTATAATGAGAGGAATCGTGAGTGTGCAGAACTCAGAGTCAGCACTGAACCAGAACTCAGACGTTTTAATCGGTGACTGGATTCTGACTTAAACACCTCGAATCCCAACCAGTCAATTGGGTTATTATTGGAAGGCTGTGTTGCTAATGTGTTTTTATTATTATTATTATTATTTCCCACTGTCCATTGTTTCCTTTTTGTGAAAGTCTATAATTAAATGAGATGATCAGTTAGAGATTTTTTTTTATTCTTTTGTAGGAACAAATATACGGAAGCGTATTGCATTCACTTGAGGAAAAAAAATCTACTCTGTTTTTCTGAATTAACGAGTTAATTATCAGAATTACGAGATATTTTTTTCATGAAAAAAGAAAGAAGTTTTTGCTCTGTTTTTATGAATTAACGAGTTAATATCTCAGAATTATGAGATACATTTTTCTTGAAAAACATTTTTTTCACTTTTTTTTATGAATTAATGAGTTACTCATAATTTTGAGATAATTAAGTCATTAATTCAGAAAAACAGAGCAAAAACTTTTTTCCATGAAAAATTATCTCGTAATTCTGAGATAATTAACTCGTTAATTCAGAAAAACAGAGCAAAAACTTTTTTCCATGAAAAATTATCTCGTAATTCCGAGATAATTAACTCGTTAATTTAGAAAAACAGAGTAGATTTTTTTCCTCAAGTGAATGCAATACGCTTCCGTACAAATACATATACATAGACAGTTTGTTTTGTTTCTATCTTTCTCAGCAGTGATACCCCCGATCACGGAGGATTTACCCAGCGGTGTTATGCTGACCATCACCAAACTTCAGTGTCTGCTGGAGAGCAAACAGGAGAGGATTGAAGCTCTGGAGAGACAGGTGCAGGACCTACAGGAGGATCGCAGGTTCCTCCGCTCTCAGATCGAGAACCTCACCGGCGCTCTCTCTACTCATGTCTGTCGAGGGGTTTCGGATGAAGCAACTGGAAAAAGTTAAATGGTTCCTATGAAAGTTTTCAAGTCAGTGCATAAACTGTAACTGAATGGACCCTTAGGGCCAGATTTACTAACAGCTTGGCCAGTGCAAACCCTCTTTTGGGGTTAAAAAACTACCTAAACTACTAGTTAGGATTTACTAAAGACAAGCAGTGAAGAATGAACACTGAAAAGGCGTAGACAGTTATTTTTGCGGCTGATCATTATGGAAATGATCCGGCTGTGTCTGTTCTTTAATTTGCATGTCGTCAGTAGATCACGCGTAGAACTTTCCACTCCCATCGCCACTTTTGTGGGTTTGCGCTCTCACGCTAATTCGCCCTGTTAAGTAAATCTGGCCTTTAATGTTCAAACATTTTATTAATTTTTTTTTGTGTGTTTGTCATTTTATCATTGTTACTAATTTATTTGAGTTTTGAACAGTTACCAGTATGTATTAGCTAATCAATATCTATTGTTATCATTATTATTAGGAATAGTTCATCCTAATGAACTATAGTTCATTTTCACAAAATGAAAATTTTGTAATTTACTGAGAATTGCCTTATGTCATTCCAAACCTGTATGACTTTCTGGGACAATAAAACGTCTTCATCTCTGTCGCTAAAGGTGTGTGCTTATTTACTGGCGTTTAGCGAATTTTCTCTGGCAAAATTCAGTCATTGGGAATCCACGCAATCTGGATTTTTTTTGGCATAAGATTTCCATGTGCTGATTTTGCAACTACTTGGGGTTCATCATGCAGATTTGCAATTTTGCTCCAATTTCACAGGTAATATTTCACTTGTCCATTGTCAGTAGTGTAGTTTAGCGATGCATGAAGCCCTGCTCACATGGATGATCTATACAGCAGTCTCTTCACCTAAAAAACGGCAAATGTCCCTGCTGAAAGAAACCGCTAAATCCAGTCTAAGATTATTGGCTGGTCTCAGCTGGTTTAGCAGGATGGATTTAGATGGGTTTTTGTCACTTCATTAGCTGGTCAGGCTGGTTTTAGCTGGTCAGGGTGGGAGACCAGCTGAACACCATCTTAAACCAGCCAGTCAACTTTAGGCTGATTTTACCTGTATGTTTTTTTTCCAGCAGGGGTGGCCGCATGATCATGACATCATGAAATTAATGTTAATTTTGAGTAACCTATTAAAAATGCATTGCCTTGGTGCACAATGTAGAACGAAAGCACTCACTTCATTTTGCTATTTAATCAGTCGCTGTTTGATAGCTTATAAGAAAAAATCAAGACTACCAACATAAAGAGAAGATAATGGGTATGCTTTGCATTTGTGGAGAAACCGTTTTTAAATAATATTTGTAGACATGCATATTTTAATAAAGGATATCTGTTTCTATCATAAGTGACATTCAGAGATATAAAGGCTACACGGGCAGTCACTGGTTGTCACCTATGATATAAACATACATAGACCGTAAAATAAAGGATATAAATTGCAGAAAGGGTCTTGAACTAAGTGAGCGCATCGAATAGAACCGAACACTTCCACCAACACAACTTCCTGTTTGGTTACTGACTGGTATGGAAATCACGAGCGAACTCCACGCCTAGACAATAGAGGGCGCTCTGATACCTCTGCTGGTTCAGCTTGTTATCAAAGCCACTAGATGACAAGACCGCTTGCTTCAATGCTCTTTCTGCACAGAAGAACTTTGTTTGGCGGTAAGTTGGAGGCTGGACGAGAAACATACATTGTTACAGTGATAATTCACTCAAAATTAAAATTCTGTCATCATTTAGGCCTACTCACGTCATTTCAAACCTGTATTAATTGTGGATTGGGCTTTAAAGTACATTTAAAGATGTGTTCTACTATTTTTTTTTAACTATTGGTACGTTATCTATGGTTCAATGAAGAACCATAGATAACAGAACCTTTACAGAACCTTTCACGGCACAAACGTTAAATATTGGGCGTTTTTTAGAACTGTTCACTTATTAAAGGTTCTTTGGGGTTCTTAAAATGGATCTTATCGTCAGAAAGTCGGCCTTACAGGTTTATCACTTCTGTGGCATCACTGTGAAACCCCATTTTGGGAACATTTAGTTCCTTTTTCATAGTTGATGTAACTCGCGCTAGTATGCTTGCTTCATCATGCTAATAATTTGCTGTAAACCTTTGACCATGTCTTCATTTATTTGTGCTACATTTAAATGCCTTTTATGTTGAAAACTTTATTGTTTACCTTTGCCCCAGACTTTCAACCTTAAACCATGAAAATAAACATAATTATACATTATTGTTATCTATCAGCTAAATAAGGGTGACATTTTGCTAAACCATTTTGGTATTTTTTTGTTTGAATTTTTCACAAATTACGGCTGTCCTTTAATTAGGACCTTATATTGCCCATATAAAGTTTTTTCAAAAGTTAGTGTACTTATTTACCCATTAGACAAGAACATGAGGTAAAATGAGAGACACCCGTGTGAAGAGAAAACAGAAAAAACACAGTAAATATAGCTTTTGGACAGAATTGTTTTTATATTCTTTTAGAGAAAACTGTCTTTGTGGCTGGAATGCTGTATTGACAAATCAACATCCAAGACAGCTGCTATCCATTTTATGTATTTTTATTTCAGTATAAATCCACTGTAGATGTCTATATACAGCTGATGTCTTCACCAGTAGAATGAGCCCCAGATGAAGGTTATTGCGAGCTTGTCTTTGGGTAGCAGGAAGTGACAGTTCGGCGTGTTTTCACTGACTTCCTGCTGTTTGCCGTTCAAATGGAGTGACAAATTAGTAGTGCAAAGCCATTATAGGCCTCCACTATCTGTTTATCTTTCTGTGGGACTCTGTCTTTGTCATTCACACACTTTTTCTCTCGGCTTCCTCTCTATCTCTCCTTCCAGTTTCTCTCTCTCTCTCTCTCTCTCTCTCTCTCTCTCTCTCTCTCTCTCTCTCTCTCCAACAAAGCATTGCCATTGCAGTCATTTTTGATGGGATGACTTCCGATAAATAAACAGGCTGAGTGTGTGAGAGTGTGTCCACCTGCTGTCTTTTCAGAGCTGACAGCTGTAGTCCTCTTGCAGACGGCTGAGGGAACCGGAGGGTCTCGCTGAAGGGGACTCCATGCTTTGAGCCTAATGGAGCCTGAAGCATCATACCGGACGTGACTGGAATGAGGACCGACCGCAGCTGCGGCGATGAGGTCCTGTAAGTGACAGATTTCACAGGGTGGTCTGGTTTCATACGAGCTGAATGTGTGGCAGGTGCAGTGGCATGATTTTGAGCCAGAGTTCACCATCCTTCCTCCCAAAACTGCGCTTATATAAGATCCCAAACACTTGATGAATAGAGCACACCTGCAGGCTTATTTGACCAGTCATGACCACTATATTCCCTACATCTGTCAGGTTGTTATGATGAAAACATGTTTTCAGCCAGGAACTGTAATTTTCACTATTAACTAACTATTACCTATGACTTTTGCCTCAATAAACTCCTAATTACTGCTTATTAATAGTTAGTAAGGTAGGATTAACGGATGTAGAATATGGTCATGCAGAATAAGGCATTAAAGGGATAGTTCACCCAAAAATAAAAATATAGTCATTAGTTACTCACCCTCATGTTGTTCCAACCCCGTAAGACCTTCGTTCATCTTCGGAACACAAATTAAGATAAATTTGAGAGCTGGATCACTGCTACGTAGGCTTCCTAAGGGAGTGAAACTTGACGGCCCAGAAAGTCATTGAAGAAAATGTTTAAATATTCCATGTGACTACAGTGGCTCAACTATAAGTTTATCAAGCGACGAGAATACCCTTACAGGGTTGGAACAACATGAGGGTGAGTAATTAATGACTTAATTTTCATTTTTGGGTGAACTATCCCTTTAATATGTGCTTTATAAGTGCTAATAAACAGCCAATATCCTAGTAGTGATAGTGAGAAATGGACCCTAAACTAAAGTGTTACCATTATTTCAATTACAAAAATGATTTAATGGCATAATATAACTTAAAGGTGCATTGTGTAATATTTAGGAGGATCTGTAGACAGAAATGCAATATTATATACATAACTATGTTTTATAAAGACCTTACTTAATGAACCGTTATGTTTTGATTACCTTTGAGTGAGCCATTTCTATCTACATACACCGCGGGTCCCCTTACATCGAAATGCGCCGACGTGTTTCTACAGTGGCCCTAAACGGACAAACGCGTTTCATCACTATGTTCTTCGTGCAAGGAAGCTAGCTAAAGTCAGCGAATAAAACACTGACACAATGATGAACAAGGAACAATAATATTCACAATAACATATCGTTTTACTGAATAATAAAGTAAACATAATTTCTTAATTTATCTTTGTAAAGGAAAGAAAAGTCATCACATTTCTCCTATTTTAGCTTCTCTCAGGTGGCTACCAGTGGATTTCAGGATAAAATATAAAACTGCTGTATGTTTTTAAAGCAGTGCGTGGGATAGCTCCTGCTTATGTATATGAGCTCATTGCTCTTCATCAAGCACCTAGGTCTTTAAGATCAAATAATAAGTCATTGCTTTCTGTCCCTCGGTCTCATTTAAAGTGAAAAGGTGATCAGGGCTGCGTTCAGCCCCGACAAAACGTTGCACAACGTTTTTTAAACAGAAACGGTGATGCGTTGAACACACTGTTCTGATGACGCAAGAGTTGCAACTATGGCAGCTGAGAAAGGCCATTCTTTGTGTTCTTTGTGAAGAATTTTCGGAGCCTGATGAAGTCGGTATAAATATGTGTTTAATACTTCAAAATATGCCCGATATTACAGTTACTGCACTTGCCGCCCAAAACACAAGAGAACATCCCAATCGAGTGAAGGGATGTGGAAACTGAAATGGAAGCACACATCTTGCCTAATTCAGACTGAAGCACATCTATTCAGCCTCACATTCTGACTTTATTTGTAGTTCATACTGTTTTAATACCCTGTATTTTCTTTTTCATTTTTCGGGAAAGCACTTAATTACCATTGTTTATTTCTACCAAATGTCATACACTTGCAATGAGCTGAAAATATAAGCAACTACATCATTATGTTGATATCCTGTATTTTTACTATAAAACTTACGACAAACATGTCTTCTAATATCCTCAGTTGTTGCGTATACCGAGCTGCATCGAACACATTTGTAAATAACTTTCCTTGAACCTATTGTGCGAGTTCACTTTAATACCGTGTGCTTTATATATATGTTGCTGCTGATTGGACTGTAGTTCTGACACACCCACCAAACAAGAGAAAACGCATCTCAAACCCCGTTGCACACCGGTGCACGCCGTTTCCAGGAATCATGACATTCAACCCGGAAACCGTAGCAAAACGTTGCGCACCGTTTTGAACTTGAACGTGCCCCAGGCCTTTGCTGTTGCAGGTCCAAGGCTTTGGAATAGTCTGCCTCTTGAACTAAGATAGATCACTTCTTTAAATGTATTTAAAGCTTGTGTTAAAAATAATTTCTTGTCTTTAGCTTTTGAGAGGTTGGGCTAGTATCTGTATTGTTGTTTTTATGTGTTTTTTTAATGCTGCTGATTAGCACTTTGGTCTGCAGGTGCGGTTGTAAAGTGCTTTATAAATAAAATGAAGCAAGCAAGCATATACAACAGTAGGTACTGTAGATTACGCTGCTGGCACTTTAATACACATATCTTATACACGTGATTTCTTTACTTGCTGTTTATGTGCACAGACATAACCGACTGTGTTTATGTGAACTTTGTGTGTTTTTGAAAACCTTGTGTGCATGAAAAACTGCGATGTCACACGAGCTTCACCGCGATAGAGATGATAATCAAAAATAAACAGATGTTTTAGTCAGAGTATTCAAGGCACAAGCTGTAAAGGCTACAGCCTTTTCTGAAAAGCAGGGTGGGAAGCACTAGCTCATTTGCATTTAAAGATACATTTAAATTGTGGGGTATTTAGAGCTGAAACTTCAGACATTCTGGAGTCATCTGAGACTTATATTAGAAGATTGTGTAAAAATGGGCATATTGGGTCCCCTTTAAGCACCTTTCATGTATTGTTTACCCTAGATTTTCAATCTTAAAATATTACAGTCCATCATAAACATAACAATTATACATTTTAAGAACTGATCTTTAGAGCTAAAGTAAGCCCTTGAAAATCAAATATAACATCAGATTTCTTTTTTCTTCTACCAAATCACCCCTGCAGTATGAAATGCAGTGGGATCATGTAGTGTTTCCTGGTACTCATCTGTTTGGTTTGCTGTTTTTGTCCAGCACAAAATCTCTCTGTCATTTGCAGCTATTGTATCACATGCCAGTTTGGCTCTGGACCGCCACACCATCCTCTAACATTGTTCGTGCTGTGTGTTTGTGCCACAGGGTGTGCGACTGGTGTCTTAAAATAACCAACACACCATTCTAAAGTGGGTCAGAGCAGGAAGTGGATGCCAAAGGCACCAATGGACATACTGAGCTACATCCTGGTCATTTTCCCTGCAAGCAATTGTGAAGAATGATACTGTGTCTGGTTAATGCAGGTCAGTGTATCATTGACACTTACATTATAACAGAAATAAACAGAGGACAGCTATGGATACTGCTCTGTTTTGACATTGTAACCATTTTAAAGGTACACTATGTAACTTTTTTGTTAAAAATTAACAAAATAATTAAAATAATGAGTCAATACATCATCTATCCTTCTTCCAAAACCTGTTTTTGTCTTACCCTGATACACTATGGTTAGTCTATTATATGTTTGAATACTTTAGACTTGATGGGATTGATTTTGCGGGAAATTCCCGACATACATCACTCGCCCGTGCGTGTCTCGTTATATACGTATTGAGAAAAGTTGCTCCGGTGTTACAATATATTCAGTTACTGAAATATTTAGTTCCACTGTGTGGCGCTTTTATGTATATTCATGATATCCTCCTATTGCGGGCATGTACTTGAGACAAGCAGCGTCACTGCGGACTCGTGAACGCGGATCGACAACAGAACCGGAAGACAATACATGCTGAATAAAGTCGTAGTTTTTGTTATTTTTGGACCAAAATGTATTTTCGATGCTTCCAAACATTCTAACTAACCCACTGATGTCACATGGACTACTTTGATGATGTCTCTATTTCCTTTCTGGACAAGGACAGTATACCGTACATACATTTTCAATGGAGGGACAGAAAGCTCTCGGACTAAATCTAAAATATCTTAAACTGTGTTCCGAAGATGAACGGAGGTCTTACGGGCTTGGAGCGACATGAGGGAGAGTCATTAATGACATCATTTTCATTTTTGGGTGAACTAACCCTTAAAAAAGACAATTTGGTAGCACTTTATTTTACATTCATGTTCCCCATGTACGTACTATGTACTTATTATAGTAATTACAATAACTGGGTAATAACTAGGTTCTAAGTCTAAACCCTGAGTAATCTATTATATTGTATATATGTAGTATGTAATATCTATATATATATTATATATATTAGTATTATTAATATTATTTAAAAATGATTTTTTTTCACATTACTGTAAAGAGAACTATATGATTTAAGTGGGCTTATTTATCATGAAAATATTTTAAGAAAATCATAGAGATCCTAAAAACATTGTTTCTTTCTGATTTTTGGGTGAAATATGCCCTGGACGTTCCTCAATTATTTTCAGACACAAGGGGGCAGACATGCATTCTGCTGTAAAAACTGAATTGTTACATGTCTCTATGGCACATGCAGACATACATGATTATTGTGGTTTTGAGGGATGTATTTGTATAAGTCAATTGGATGCTTGTTGGGCTTGGACTGAAGTCAAACTGTGAGATTATGTGGTTCATGTCCTATAATCATGTAACTTGCATCCACAAAATTCAGTGTTGACGTCTTCATTGAACACAAACGTCACATACACACGACAACAAAAGCACATCAAATACATTAACTCATTGTCTCTAGCCATAAACCACCAATGGAGCTAAAAACGTACCAGAGAATGCCTTCAATGTTTTATACATATTAAACAATTAAACTACATATTAATAAGATTTCATTACTAACCAAATCAAGCCAGTAAACCTCACAATCTCTTTTTAATTTCAGATTTCTGGCTGTGTTGTTTTATCAACAAGTCTGCAGGTACTGACATCGCTCACATGTTCTCCATCTGGTTGGCACTGATAAGAACTTCCAAAGGGCTTCTGGGTAATAGTCTTCACTGACTTAAAAAGCTGGAACATAATGTATTCTGGTTGAGATGGCCCTGCCGGCAGCCTGCGTCTCCTGCCCTGAACAATCAGCTGTGAAGTGTGCGGTTGTTAGAGGCGAGCGTCTCTCTCTGAGACTCATGATTCATACTGCACCCCCATTTCAGAGAGAGAGAAACAAAATGGCTGCTTTCAGGGCCAGAGGGGGAGCCAAAAATCTTCACAGCAAACTGAAAATTGCGGCAGAGGTTGAATGGAAAAATACTGTTTTACGCTTCCAGATTAAACCACTTCAATTTAGATCATGTCGGTTTCTATTGGAACTGTTTTATGATCAAATATTTGCATACACGATGAAATGTTGATATCACTAAAGAACATGTCTGGGTTATGATTCAATCCAAAATCAAGAGAACAAAATAAGAAATTATGCTTTGGTGCATTAAGAAAATTAAGCCTGTTTTTGCATCGTTTGCATTCTCATAACCATTCGGCACATTTCCAAAAAAATAATTGTATATTATTCAAATTGCAGTTTAATTAAAAATGTATTACAGAAATGATGGCAACTACCATTGCAAATAATAATGAAAAAAGCATTACATCACAGTAAAACATCCAAATGCACTACAGTAATGAGAATATGCGGAGGCAGGTTTTTTTTGTTTTTTTTAATGGCATGTTTTTGATAGATTCACCCATTTATGTCAATGCATTATTATACATGCAATATACTAACTGCAAGTGTATTCGGTGGTCGTGTCTTCTCTGGGTGGAGTCTGTAAGCATGCTCATGCTCAGAGGCTTGCAGGATGGAAAAAGGACACAACCTCTATTTTCTGGGTCATGAGCTACGGTTTATGCCCCAGGAGTCAACTTCGCAAGGTGCATGATGGGATGCCAGATTGTATAGATATTACATGATGGGAGGCAGGAGGGGGCGTATATCTGGAATTTTCCAGAAAGGCTCAGTAACTTTCCAGGCTTCATCGTTGAATTTTGTATAACAGTGTAAAGGTGAGCTACTCTTATACATTAGCATCCTATAGATTTTAAATTGATAGCTTGTATCACATTTTGGTTATACACACAACAAAATTATATATAATATAGATTTAAATTAACGCGCTAATTTTGACAGCCCTAATATATATATATATATATATATATATATAACACAAAGAAAGCAGTATGGTTAGTATGCAACAACAACGGGAAAATGTATATTTTTGCAGTGTGCGCATGCCGAAAGATTAAATTCCGATTTGACATATAAACACGCACATCAACCCAATCACTTTATTTATCGTTCATGTAAACACTATGTTCAGATTCATCTATCAGAATGAATTCATTCAGTTTGAAGCAAAAAGTGTCCATGTAAATGTAGCTAATGTTAATCAAAGAAAATGCACTGCTCTTGACTGAATAACTTTTGTAGATTTAATAAGGATTAATCTATATTCAGTTTTTAATTTATGCAGTGAAGACTGACATGTTTGATTATTCGATTTCTGCAGCCTATAGACCCACCTGAAAATCTTATAGCAAAGCAATTTTTTTTTTTTTTTTTTTTTTTTTTGCATTTTAGCAGGGCAGGTAAAAATCTGAAGAAAAAAAACCTTAGCGATGAGCCCTGATATATTACAAGCACAGCTAAATGTGACATTTATTACAATGGATTTATGAGAAGATTGTTTTAGGTTCACTTAAATTAAAAGTTGTTATATGTTTTAGTAATATAACAACTTTCAACTATACAGTAATGTTATATGGCTATAATTAATGGAAAAAATCCACTTAATAGAGACATCACTATCAGTACTGGTATCATTGATACTGGCCTTCATTCATAGTGCTTATTAAAAAGATGCTATTAAACAAATATAAAAAATGTACTGTCTATGTTGTTTCTACATTATTTTGGAGATTACAATATAGAATATATTAAAAACATGAATGTTAGTTTTGATTAATCAAAATGAATTACAGAAGAAATGTGATTCATTTGTTTGTGTGTGTGTGTGTGTGGAAAGCAATGCTTACAATCGTCAAGACAAAGAAGGCTGATGACATATTATGCAAAAAAGCAGCAAAACGCCCCTTTCCACCTCCTCGACCCAGTTGGCTCCAAGCGCTATGACGAAAGACAGAACAGACGTCAGCAAAGAAGTACGTAGAGAGATCTCTCTCAGTCCCCCCTCGCCACTTCTTTTTTCACACATTTTCAGGTTTCGTTTCTTTCTTTTTTTTTTAGAACACGTGCTAAAAATATCGCCTGGTGTTTGACCGCCTTGTGTTCTCTGAGAATTTAATGACGGAAAATTAGAGGACTGAAATTATGTAAACTGCCGGTCATTATCAGACCAAAACAGATAGAAGGGGTGCAGAGTGGTAACCAATGGAAACACATTGGTTTGTGCCAGTGTACATGGTGGTGCCTTAAAACACAATGCCTTGCAGTGAGGCACGATGGGATTTTAACGGGTAAGGGGCAGTGATTTGCTGTTTAAGCGCTCCATGATCCTGTTAATGGTCTTCGGAAAGCTTAATCGTGCCCTTTGCGAGGAAAACGGATAAGCAGATGCCATATTCTTTACTTTCTCTCTCAGTTTGACCCTTTACGATAAGCTTGGTTAATGACACGATGATGGGCTCACCTGTTCAGCCACAAAGGAAACGTCTGCTGTTTGGGTTCAGGAGCATGTGCGAGCACTCTGGCAACATGTTCTCTGTGAACCAATTGGGATACTGAATATAAAATAAAATTTTCGAATAACACAAGTATGATTGGTGTAAAAGTCACTACTATGGTGTTGTTAAAATGTGAGATGTGAGACGTGACCATAAAACAATGCAAGGTCTTTAGGCTTATGCTGCTGCCTTCACTTCCTGTCGGAAATGTCCTTCTTCCCACTTCTGAAGTTGTGATTACGAGTTTGTTGCATTCTAGTGCTTTCTTGTCAGAAAGAACAGGAATCATTGAGGACACCAGGTTTATTCTTGTCTATATATTGGGAAAATCATATTAAAGCCAAAATGGTATTTAGCATCCCATTCATTGACAACCATATAAACATTCCCCGCTATATAGTCAGCTTGCTGACGATTCTGGAATTTCTATAAAATCAGGCTATTTTCGTTGAATAAAATATACAATACGCTTCAAATGATTATTCATTGGCCTATATACGTAATTTTAGTGACAAGACAAGGTGATGTAGCTGTTTTTGAAAAAAACTAATAAAGAATAGCAGTCACAGCAGCAATCTTTCTCCCCTCCGCCATGTTTAAAGTTTATGGCTTGCCAAACTCAGAAATTTGGGTCTCAAAATTTTCCCAGAGCTTCCCAGTGGTAAAACGACTTGAACAGGCATTCATGTCCCATTTTTACTCGGAAACTAGGAAATTTACGATAATTCCAATAGCAATAGGTAGCATTATTTTAACCTGAGCAGCACATTCATTTTTGGAATGTCATGTCTTTAGAATTTTCATGGCACTGAAAAAGATGTGAGCTCATCATTCAGTGCATAGTTACATAGAAAACAATGGAATGCATAAACGAGTTCTGTGTGAAGTTACACATTATAACTCATTTTTTGAGGTATTTTTCAGGCCTGTAGCTAAAAGTGCAAGGACGAGTTACACCCTGAATGCCAGTATGAGCAATAGTGACGTTTGCATTAGAACACCACTGATTCTACTATTCAAAGTGTAACCTTTTGCTTTCAGTTGAAAAGACTGAAATGGAATATTTCTCTAGCATTAATGAGTTTCTAGCATGGATACTATTTCTGTCCATTTTTGTGGTGTTTTCCTTTGATCGTGTCATATGCGATTACCTCACAGTGGCGTATCTGCAGGAGGGTGTAGTGAAATATAAACGTTAATCTGGCTGGCTGGCTGTTAGTCGTGCTCAGGCGAGGTGACGCAGACAGCTGAGAGACTAATCAAACCGGGGCAAGAGTTAGATGAGACGGCTGGAAAATCCTCCCTCAGGCCTGAGGGAAGCGTGAACCAACGAGCCGCTCAGCCCCCACACATTCAGAACGTCATTTCTTAGGATTTACGCAACATTGTAGAGGTCCACCAAAAGATGACACCCAAATAGATGTTTTGATTGGATATCATTTTGATTATTCCTAATTAAAGGTGTTTGCTAAGACAAGCATCCTTTTACTTTTGCTCATACTTAGGGATAGATGTTTGTTCAAATCACTAACCCTGAGTTCTGAAATTTGAGTTATGTGTAACTCGTCCTGCGACGTTTGTGCTACAGACATCAATATGTCAAATTGTGGGCCTTGTTGAGAAGAGATTTGCTATTACATTTCTGAGATATCAGAGATCCTATTGGACAATAAAACAGGTAATAAAAAATCCCATAGACCCACAGCCATATCTACAGACCAGGGGTGTCCGATCCTGCTCTTGGAGGGCCACTTTCCTGTGAGTTTAGGTCTAACACTGTTTGGAAGTTTCTAGACTGCATTCAAAATCGCACACTGTCTGAGTAGGTACTATTTCAATTCCTGTATCTGTGCTCTCACTTTTCTTTAAATAATCCCTGTTCTAGCTTGTTCTATTCTGATTAATGTCTGAATCTTTGTATTACTCGTAGTTTTCGTGTTTATTGCCTCTTTAAGATGAATCGCTTGTTGTATTCCTCATTTGTAAGTCGCTTTGGATATCAAGCGTAGCGTCAGTTCTGACAGGTCAAGCTCGCTTCAGCTGACTCTCAGCTGATAGGAATACGATGCCTATCACTGTATATAAGCTCCTTGTGTATATATAATCTGCCATGTTGTCATTGTCATGTGACTTCGTCAGTTGTGTCGCTTCAATGCCATTCACAACTCTCCGTTGGCCTCATGGGATAGTGTCCATCAGATGCACACTTCAGAATCTCAGGGGAAGTAGAAAGCCATCCGGGTACTTTTCCGCTGCTGTTTAATGAATACAGTTGAATTCAGGCATAAAACTGTTTTCTCATACTGTTTTTCACGTACTATATAGTAGGGAAGTAGGCATATTCAGATTCAGCTCTAGTAATCCTGAAGACCTTGATTCGCTGGTTCATGTGTTTAATTACTGTAAAGATTACTGATCAACTGTAAGGTGATCCTCCAGGAGAAAGATTGGATTGGCGTTTGGAACTTTAACCTGTAAATAACCACCAAAATTACCGTAGCAACACTCTAGCAACCACTTAGAACAGCATAACAATCTAATATACTCTTAGCAAAACGCATGGCAATGCACTGGCAACCACCTACACTCTAGCATCATGGTGACGACTCTTTCATGGGCAACATTGACCATTTGTTTTATTAATCTAATAAAAATGGTTACTGTACCACTGGAGGTAGTCATATTGCAGTATTCATAAGGCTGGAGTAAGACTCATCCTTCTGGTGGATTAATATGGATTAAGTGTTATGCAACTCTGAAGGTTTGTGGAGCCACTCACTGTCAAGCGCCTCTCTCTGACACATAATGTCATCTCCAGCTATCTACTTAGTTGTCAGCTCAGTAGAAATGCAAAACCAGTGGTTTTGAAACGACATAACTTTTTTTGGACATGGCTTATGATGTTTTACTGTTGTTGTAAATAATATTTAAAATTCCATTTTGAGAGCTCTGGTCCAAATTCACAATGACATAGGTTTAGTTATAGCACAGGAGGCCTACCTTCCAGCAGATTTAGCTCTAGCTGAAATGAAACACACTTGAACCATGCTAACCAAGGTCTTCAGGATCACTAGAAACTTCCAGGCATGTGTACTGCAGCTAAACTATGCAGGAAAGTGGTCCTTCACAAGCAGGATTGAACACACTTGAGTTATAGGCTGTTATTCTGGGAATTTTGCTGGCAAATATAAAAGTAAAGCATGTTTAATCTTGTTTATGCACTGTTTTCTTCCATAAGATGGACGCTTATTCAAATGGAACTTATTTGGAGATATTAAAGCTTTGATTAAATCATTAAAAAAAATGAATAACCATTGGAAACTGAAGTTCACTTAATATGTAGATTAAATGTAGAATTAATTTTGTACATCAGAGATGTCTATACATTTAAATTCAATCAAGGCACTGCATAATGACTTCAATCAAACCAGATCAAATGAAGTCAAATTTAACAGCCTGTGTTAACCAGCCCACCAATTGAAGGACAGACTAAATGTGTTTTTTTGGGGGGTTTTTTAGTGACGTACATCCGAGTGAAATGGATTATCAAAAATGTAGGACGGGGACTTTAGTTTATGCATTGGTTGTTGATTGGATGGAGGCAGATCTAAATGCGAGCTTGACGTTGAATCTAAAAAAGGGGCAGGGTTAAAGCAGATGAATGGATTGGAGAAGTCTGGGGTACATCACCAGAGAGAAATCTTGACAGTTATGGTTAAAATTGTATGGCCAAATTTAGTTTCTAACTGATTTTTTTCTTCTAAATGCATAGATGAATCGTTGACAATAAGATCATTACATGCTTTTAGAAAATAGATCTGGAGAATTTCCATGACTGTCATGCATTTCAGACTATAGATATGGTTGTGTGGTAATGTGAGAATTTGTAAACCAAAGATTTCCCTATGTGCATATCAGCAAAAGATTCACAAGACCATTCTTAGCATTACCTCATATAGACTCTGTTTACACCTGGACACAAGTCTCTTTTGTCCACTTTCGACCACTTCTGTCCTGATTTCTTCAAGGGGATGATCTATGGGCGGGTAAATGTATGGGCTTTTTCAGATCTTTCGATTTAATGGATTATATAAGCTCACGCAATTTACATATGAATGCGACTGGAAACGACGGAAAAAAAATGCAGAGAGCAGCAGCTTTCTTTTCTGCTCTGACAGCCGCAAGACCAGGCGAACGCTGTGAGTGTGTGTCAGAAATCAGGAATGGTGAGAGAACATTGTGCTTGGTATGTTTTTTAGACTTAAAACCACAATTAGGTTTTCAGCCGATAAAGTTTCAATCCTGTCTGGCTAGTGCGCATCCCATTATGTTTATGCGTCAGGTCAGTAGGCGGAGCCGGAGAGTAGGCGGTCTTTTGTGGCTGTTCGAACACATTCGACCACATGACCATTTACACTACGAAAGCAATCCGGTCAAATGCGTTTTTCGACTACCTCTGGAAAAGGTCAAAAGTGGACAAGCTCAAAACGCATTAGACCCTGTTTAAACTATTGTAAACTAAATTTAGCATCATCTACTTGTTATCCGATCAACCAAAACGCATCTTAATACCAGGTGTAAACAGGGCTATAGATTACCGGTAGACAATGAGGTGACATCACTTCACTGTAAAATATTCACACCAGTACTTTAGCGAGATGTGGTTAACACCTGCTTTTAATTATCAAACATTTACAAAATTATATTTTAGTAGCAAGAAAACACTAACATCTGAGAGAAAGTAAAGAGACAGAACTCTAACGTCGACAGAAATCTGAAAGGAATATGATATGATATTGGTGGTCAAATTGATCTACTTGTGAATATGGATCTTGTAAACCAGTACATCTGCTATCTCCAGCGGCAGCTGGGGTGAGTCATGCTCCAGTAGCCCCTCACAATGGTGAGCAGATTTAGCAGCGCTCCAGCAGGAACACATTCATCTCACGTCCTCCTGCACGACAATGGCCTCATCATTGGCCACATCAGTCTATTGATGCGTGCCTGCAACCTTCAGAGCCCATCAAACCTGCCAAGAGAATATATGGCTTTTCACAAATCTTTTCCAAACACACTGTCTCACTAGCTATGTTTCCATCCACACGTTTTTATCCGCATTAAGTGATATCGAATGAAAAATGCCTCATGGAAACAGTAAAATTCGATTGAATTTCATGAATATCGACTCAAATGAAATACGATTGGTCTCATCGGATTTTATCTTGATCGATATACGGCTTATGCGATAAACGCGGATGGAAACGTTATTATGGTGCGATCCATTTTGCCTAGTAAAACTTTGTTCGCAAATGTCGGCTTGAATGTTGTGCAATTCGGTGAGAAAATGAATGGAAACACCTTAACATGTCTCAAATCAATTCGATATACCAATTTGATCGCAAAACAGCATGTGACGTCATTACGCACAGGTTTTTATCCGCTTTAAAGCCGTTTGATGGAATCACACTTTCACCAGCTTTATTCGCATGAGGTTTTTTACCGAACTTCAGATAATTCGATTGACAAGTGGATGGAAACATGGCTTCTCTCTCTATCATAGCAGAAGTAAAAAAAAAAAATCCGTTAAAATATTTTAGAATTTCAGAATTTAGAAATAAAATTTCAGGTGGATGTCTTTGTTTATTAACAGCATCATAATTAAGGCTTTATTTAATTAGGTTTATTTAATAGGGACCATGCATATTAATGAACATTGTTGTATAAAAATACACCATGTAAAATAAATATGCCAGAATTAGTAAAAATAACTACTTTTCATCTGCACCTGCACTTACAGTTGTAAGTGCGGAGGCCAGCTAGTATAGAGCTGTGTAAGTAAACCTCCTGGCCTCAAGAGGCGCGCGAGAGGCTGCAGTCTTTAGCTTCCTTGTTAGCGTTCCCGCCTCCCACAGCAGTGACATTGGTTTGAATCCTGCTCTGAGCTGGTGCGAGTAGGACCAGATACATTGGTGCCGTGACCCAGGTGCGAGTGAGCTTTAGGGGGGTGAGTGTAACGGAGGCCAGCTATTAAAGAGCTCTGCAAGTAAACCTCACTTCCCTGGCCTCAAAAGGCGCACTAGCATCTATAACATCTTTGTTAGCGCGCCCGCCTCCATAGTTGGTGACTCTGGTTTGAATCCCGCCCGGAGCGGGTGCGAGTAGGACCACTTACATAAGTAACGAGTTTCAGGAGTGAACACATTAACTTCCAAATGTCTCAATGGATTGGTTACAATATAGGCCTTTATTAGACTGGAATTTTTCTGAGCCAAATGCTTGGACATGCATTATCAGTAAATCTGTTAAGAAAGAAAAGTTGTTTTTCCTACACACAGAAATTAGATTAAGGGAAGTTCCTAAACCTACTTTCGGGAGGAGTGAACCAATCTAATCTTTCAAATGACCCTTCGCTAAGCCACGCCCGAAAACCGCCACTGGCCAATCGTGTCTTAGCAACCGTAACAACCGGAGGTCTGGCAAGCTTTCGAGCGAGGGAAACATGCCGAAGCGTTGTGCGTAGTATGGATTGTGCAAATCTGATACCCGGTATCCTAAAAAAGTTTGGACGGGGGAGTGGAATTTTTTTCCTTCCCGAAAATCTAAAAGCTGAGGGGAGAAATGCCGGGCGTGGATCAAGCAGTGTGGAGACCCATTCACAACTACATGTCCACAGGATTAACAAAAACACCTATTGCTTGGAAGTTGGAAATAATGACGGTTCTTTGTTCATAATGCATATATTTTAACGTAAAATAAGACGTTTAAAGACAAGATGGAGGCTCACTGACATACTTTAACATATATTTCAGCATTTTGTTAATCGACAGCCTACTACCCCTGACTGAGTAACGTTAAATTTAACCCAATCCTGGTGTTATTCCACAAGATTTATTTCCTGTTTGATTTATGATTATTAGATTATTTTCACATCACTTACCCTGCTGTGCACGAACATAGCTGTTCCTCAATTTGTGTGTTTGCCATTTGAATGGTCAGCGTATGAGGCCTTGCGCTGGGACTATAGGCTATAAAATATATCAATTTTTATGAAATGATTCTCTAATAGGTTGCATATTATGTCGTGGATATATCCCTCTAATGCATACTGCAGTCCCTTTTGTCTTGCTCTCTCAGATATTTCACATGTTCGCCAAAAATTACGAATTATCTCATTGGGAATGTCTGACACCGGTGCATACACACTGTAATAGACGTGCCAGGCACGAAAGCTTGACAGGCGTAGCAACAGTAACTAGGGAGGGTGGGGCTTAGCGAAGGGTTCAATTGACTGCTGGAGCATATAAACAGTAGCTCACCTTGCTCCAGCGTGAGCTGTTTTGGCATCCCTCCACCTCCCCAACTCCACCAACATAATTTAGGCATCTTGCTTCCAGACTCATCTTCCAAGCATTAGTAATCCCACTGTGGGGTATGTCTAGCTCGAGTTGAAGCATGCTTCCTCAAGCCCCTCCACTGTTGACAGCAAGCCAAATACGTTTAACCTTAATAGCTTATAGATTATATGGGCAAACAAACTCGTGAAATGGAAAGTAAATGGAATATATAAATCTCCTGCTTCGCGGATGTTTCTCCTGCCAAAACATCCAACCTGATCTCACGGGAAAACATAACTATATTACAAGCTGATGACTTTGTATGAATTTGTACAATGCGAATCATACAAAAATGTACAATTATAAAAAAAAAAAACCTATATAGCATTAAGCATAAGGCACACCCCTAAAAATTAGGGATGTGCACGAATATTCGAATTTTCGAATATTCGATCTGTAATTATTATTCGAAAAATAAAATACTATTCGAATTTTATCGAATTTATGAAGCCGTAGCCTAAATGCTTTGCTGGCCGTAAATGCAGTGAATCCCTGATAAATCCCAAGCACTAACTCGCAGTTATAATTAAATCCTCTGGGGAGCGCTGTGGTGCGTGTTTAATAAGTTGTTTGTATTTGATCACATAATGTCGTCGTCTGCCTTGCGAAGTTTGGAATTAGACTACTAGTTGAAAATTATGTTACTAAATGATCTTACAGAAGGGAATTACTTTTGATCAAATGAATTAATTAATCTGAGTTATAATATCATCAACACAATGAGAAATCACATGAAATCCAAACAGAAGGCGACTGAGGAAAGACAGCTGTCCATCACGACTGCAGGTAAGCGCAGCTGTAGCTCGCGTGATCCGAGAGATGATAACTTATCTAATAGCAAAATTATTTTTTTTAGACATATACTTCCCTTAAGTTTCATTGAGAGAGACAGGTTTAAGAACAGAAAACGCAAAGTGCTGTTAGAAACTTATAACACCGTGACCGTTTGTGTCTCTGAATCGTCTGTCAGTGCAGCGCGTTTTCTCACTCGAGCATAAATTGCTGGCGGCGCCCCTGCATGTGGACATTATTGTTTTTCTCAACATAAACGTGAAACAATATACACGGTAATCATGCTGACTCGAGTGTGTGTACGTTCTGTGCGATATCTGGCGCAGTCTGCTACTCTGCTTTATTAGGCGGGTTTTTTCCGCTCGCGCTGCTTGAGCTTAAATCCTTTTGTTATTTATATTTTGTTTACACATAGGCCAACTGTTTAATGTTTTCAACTAAAAGAAAACTTTAACATATATTGTAAGCTTGTTGTGTATTGCCTAATCGTAAGCTTGTTAAGAAATGGTGACAAAAACTTTTTGAAAAATGTACTTAAAAAATAACGTCTTTTTCGTTAAATGTCATTTAAATAGGCTAAACGAATATTCGTTCCCTTTCAAGGCGGTCACTTCGACATTACGTACTGACGTATATGGGAACTCCTCCCTTCTCCATTTTTACTGAAATCTTATAGGCTAACGCCAGCTGGAGACAGCTGGCCAATTGACGCAAAACATGCAAATGCTGACCTGTCGGCGGGCAGTATAAATAGCATGTGTCGCGACAATTACGTCAGAATCTCTTTCTTCACGCTAGAAGTCTTATCTGAAGTCATCGTGGAAGTTGCAATAGAGGTTACTCACCATGTTTCCTCCCCGCATCCGATGGCTGCTAACGTTACATGCCAGATATATGCGGGTCCTATTGACTCGCTCTACCCCAACAAGGAATTTACCGAAGAACCGCACTCACGGACGACAGGCATGTGCCGGTCTACCAGTGCGCCCTCATAAACCCGGGCATCAGCAGGGATGAGGCCCACTGCCGCCAGCGGCCGCTGGTGGGCCCTCCCCCACCCAAAGACGAGTTGGCCCTGCCTGTCGCCAGTCCGGTCCTTTTCGCGGGCTCGCTAGAAGGACTCGACGCGATAGGCTTCGTTGAAAGGAGCCAGGCTACTTCAAGAAAGACTACGTCTTCCACGACGTCCTATGGTAAGTCGTGCGCAAGACGCGTCTAGAGAGACGAGGCAAGGCCATAGCTCTGTGTCTTTCCCCCCTGTGGCTCAGCGGCGGAACACAAAGCCCTCGCGCGAGAGACCCGTGTTCGATCCCAGCTCTCGCAGCAGCAACATATTTAGTCTCGCTGCGGCCAGACTTTTTCGGGAATGAAATGATGCTATGAGTCTCTATTACGGTACAGCCTTCCTCGATGTCTCTCTTCGTCGGTACCTCGTCCCGCCTAAATTCGGCTAACAGCCCGCCAAAACGGCTCCGTGAACCGGATCTTCACCGTTGGCAGAGGGCGGGACCGGGAGTGTGGCGACACAGGACACGGAGAGCGCCGCGCCAGACATGGGTCCTTCCCTGGCTTAAAAGCCTTTAGACGCCCCGCTCTGGCAATGGAGGTGCACAGCTTACAGCTTATGTCGTCAGGCTGCCCTGTATCCTTCAGTGCAACTGGCCATTCTGATTAACCACGTATTCGCAGTTGTTGTCGCTATATGCCACTGACGCTGCGTTTATGTTCACACTGCACACTATGTGCGCTTGATTTGTGCCGTTATATATTGCCCTGTTTCTTCAGTGCAAATGGCTATTCTGATTTAACCATGTATTCGCGGTTGTTGTCGCTACGCCACTGAAGCTGTGTTTGTTCACATGATTGTGCCGTTATATTTTGCCCTGTTTCTTTCAGTGCAAATGGCTGTTCTGATTACCACGTATTCACAGTTGTTGCGCGATGAAATGACGCTGTTTACGTGCACTCTACACACTGATATGTGTTCATGATTCATGCCGCTATAAATTGCCCTGTATCCTTCAGTGCAACTGGCTATTCTGATTACCACGTATTCACAGTTGTTGCGCGATGAAATGACGCTGTGTTTACGTGCACTCTACACACTGATATGTGTTCATGATTCATGCCGCTATAAATTGCCCTGTATCCTTCAGTGCAACTGGCTATTCTGATTACCACGTATTCACAGTTGTTGCGCGATGAAATGACGCTGTGTTTACGTGCACTCTACACACTGATATGTGTTCATGATTCATGCCGCTATAAATTGCCCTGTTTCTTCAGTGCAAATGGCTATTCTGATTACCACGTATTCACAGTTGTTGCGCGATGAAATGACGCTATGTTTACGTGCACTCTACGCACTGATTTGTGTTCATGATTCATGCCGCTATAAATTGCCCTGTATCCTTCAGTGCAACTGGCTATTCTGATACTACGTCACCGTTGTTGCGATGCAACGGACGCTGTGTTTTTGTACACCGATATATGTGTGTGTTATGCTTATGCCACGATGTTGCCCTGTACCCTTCAGTGCAACTGGCTATTCCGATTACTACGTATTCACATCACAGTTGTTGCGAGGCAACGGACACTGTGTTACGTACACACCACACACTGTCATGTGTATGTTTTATGCCATTATATTTTGCCCTGTTCCTGTATCCTCAGTGCAAATGGGTATTCTGATTACTACGTATTCACAGTTGTTGTGCAAATGCAACTGACGCTGTGTTATGTACACACTACACAGCGTTATGTGTTGGGATTTATGCCATTATATATTGCCCTGTATTTTCAGTGCACACGGCTATTCTGATTACTATGCAGTACGTATTCACAGTTGTTGTGTGATGCAACTGACACTGTTTTTATGCACACACTACACATTATGTGTTATGAATTTTGCCGCTGTATATTGCCCTGTATCCTTCAGTGCAAATGGCTATTCTGATTACTACGTATTCACAGTTGTTGCGTGATGCAACTGACTCTGTGTTATGTACATCCAACTCACTGTTATGTGTAATGATTTATGCCATTATATATTGCCCTACTGTACATTGCCCTGTATCCTTCAGTGCAAATGGTATTCTGATTACGTACACAGTTGTTGTGCGATGCAACTGACGCTGTGTACACGCTACGCACTGATGTGCTATGATTACGCCGCTAAATATTGCCCTGTATCCTCAGTGCAACAGGCTATTCTGATTTAACTATGTATTCACAGTCGATGTCGCGATGCCTCTGACACTGTGTTTTTGTATACACTAATGTAACTATGCTATCGCGTTGCCCTGTATCCTTCAGTGCACCTAGCTATCCTATCTAACTGTGCATAGTCACAGTTTGTCGCTACGGCGACTTGCGCTGCATCTGTGTACACACTGAAGCGTTATGCAGTTGTGTTGCTAACATAACTGACCATTATGTGAACTGTGCATATTCATGCAGTTTCGGTCGCTTCGTCGACTTGCACAGATGTTTGGATTGTGCACACTGATGGGTTATGCTGTTATGTTGCCTCTATCCTTCAGTGCAACTACCAGCTATCCTATCTAACTGCATATTCAGTTCTGTCGCTATGGCGACTACACTGCACGTACAAGGACGTGTTTTTGCTATTTTGTTGCCCTGTTTCCTTCAGTGCAAAACTAGCTATCCTAATCCAACCGTGCATTTTCACAGTTCTGGATGTATGTACGTAAACGGATGTGTTATGCTGTAATGCTGCCCTGTTTCCTTCGGTGCAGCTAGCCATCCCAATCTACTATCCATCTTAGTTTCTGTCTCTACACAGTTTCTGTCGCTACAGCGACTTGTGTTATGCTGTCATGTTGCCCTGTATCTTCAGTGCAGCTAGCTATACCAGTCAAACTGTGCATATTCACAGTCTCCGTCGATACGGCGACATGCGCTGCATTTATTTACAAATAAATGTGTTCATGCAGCGGTGTTGCCCCGTATCCTTCAGCCTATTCTGAGCTAACTGCGTTTATTAAGTTGGCGCTACAGCGACCGATGCTGTACGTGCATGTGCTACGCTGTTATATTGCCCCGTTCCTTCAGGGCAACTGGCTATTCTGTACTAATATTCACAGTTGTAGCTACGGTTACGACTGTGTTTGGGTGCCTACTGAGGTGCTATGCTATTATGGCGCTATTTTCTAACTGTGTATATTCACAGTTGTTGTCGCTACGGCCACTGGCACTGTGTTTATGTACATTCAGTTATGTGTTGATTGCACTTCTGTACATTGGCTATAGAACATCGGCTAAGTGTCAGTTCCTCGTGACCCGCGGTCTGGCTTTTCACCCCCGGTTCACGGACCTGTGAGAGTTGGGGCTCCCCCATGACAATCCCACTGGAACAGGAAGGTCCTGCTTCTACAGACGATTGGCACCACAGCCCCAAGCTGTGGAACCTTTGTGTGTGTCTGCGGCTGGGTCCATAGTTGAGCGAGACACTTCACACTCACAAGTGCTGAGACGGAGCTCTCCCTGAGATGGCCTTACCGCCGGCTCTCGCCCCAGTGAAGCACTTGGAGACCTACACTCATTCTAGTGAATGATGTCGCATTTTCTCGGACCTGATGACTGCAATGTCACTCTCCGTCCGATACCAGGCTACGTTCCGAAGTCGCTTACACCGTTCAGAGCACAGGTTGATCCTTGCCCGCCTTATCTGCTGAGTTTTCAGCCTCGCATGATGCCGATGCTCAGAGTGATGTTGGCCCTGTAAGGGATTTGTGAATGTACGTGGATCACCAGGCAAAGCAGTCTACCAGCTGTTGTGTGCTTGGTGGATGGTACTAGGGACGTGCTGTTTGATACAGAGACTTTCTCACTGAATTCGACGCTTTAATGTTGCTTAATGCCTACGGGATTTAAGCATGCTGGCTGTCCTCTCAGAACACCCTCGCCAGGGTTTCAAGTTTGATGCACCGCTTTGGCGTCGTGGGTTCAGTGAGTTTTATTATGTACTCATGAAACTGTTACTCCAGCTGTGCAGTAGTCTGTATTGCAGAGTTACCATTGTTGCTAACTATGTATTATGACTATAAGGTTACATAGCTGTTTCCACATTACGCAGTAGTTTCCAATGTCTGTTAACTCTGTGTGTGGCTATGAGGTTATGCAGCTGTCACTGCTATGCCGTCGACACTGTTAACTCTTGTGCTCGAGTGCTTATGGTGTTGTGCTGCCCTGTCCAGTGCAGCCTTCGCTTCATTGCATTGGATGTGCAACTTTGGTAAAACCGGAGCAGACGTTGTCTAGTTTTGCCTATCAGTTTGAGTGCTCCTAGCGGCGCTGCTGGCTTAGAACTGTTGTTCCTGTGGGAGTGTAGCTTGACCCCGTTCAGGGCTTATCTTCACTGCGCTCACGGCGGGATTCTATACAGTTCCCATATATGTCAGTACGTAATGTCGAAGTGACCGCCTTGAAAGGGAACGTCTCCGGTTACTATCGTAACCTCGGTTCCCTGAGAGGCGGGAACGAGACATTACGTCAGCCGCCGTGCTCGCCGTTTGATCAGCTGTGCTAGCGTTCAGTCTTGATTCTGACGTAATTGTCGCGACACATGCTATTTATACTGCCCGCGGACCGGTCAGCATTTGCATGTTTTGCGTCAATTGGCCAGCTGTCTCCAGCTGGCGTTAGCCTATAAGATTTCAGTAAAAATGGAGAAGGGAGGAGTTCCCATATACGTCAGTACGTAATGTCTCGTTCCCGCCTCTCAGGGAACCGAGGTTACGATAGTAACCGGAGACGATTTCTATGAGCCCGAATATTCGAATGCATTATTGTTGAAAAATGCCCATCCCTACTAAAAATACCCATCCCTGGGGCGTAAGCAGATCATACAAAAACATATAAATGAGATCGTACACATTCTTACGAATAAGCCACCAATTTGCCAAAATGTAAAATAGTTAGAAATTCCCATGAGTTTCAGAAGAGATCCCAAAAATGTCTCAAACTGTGTTCGGATTTGTCAAGATTAATCTGCAATCATTTGTCAGAGATCTCAACCATTTCTCATCAAATTCTTCCATGACCTATTATCTGAACTATGCTATTTTTTTTAAAGCTCTAGACTCTTTCTGTGTTTCATTTGTGTCCTTTTTTCATTTTCATTTTTGGAGAAACATCATGGAGCAAACTTAAAGCTTAAATGAAACACTACTGAACTGCAAGAAGTATCTCGTGATATGCGAGAATGCCTGAGCAATGTTTCATAATGCATGGTTTTTTTTTCATTTTAAACTTTGCTGTCCTTCTTTCCCAATAGGTAAACGTCTTATACATTCGCAGCGATCTGACATTTTATGATGGAGATGTTCTGAATGACGGTTATTATGATGATTATCTGGTCGTGAGTCCAGTGTGTGGGCTAAGATGCTTTCACCAACAGAAGCCACTTAACTTTGGATGAGATAATTGTGTTAAAAGCAGCCACACATATCCAAATCGCTCAGTGCAGAACTGTCCAACCATGTCTGGAGACAGCTGCATTCACCTCTGGTAAGAACTACACTCTATTTCCACCATAGATCCACTAGATTTGATATCTTTCCAGGAATCCATCATTTTGTTCATTCAGTCTTCATATACTGTTATCTGGCAAAACATTGATCATCTTCACCATCACTGTGTGTTTGCACTAAACTTGTATTAATGTCAGTCAGAACTGTATTTTGATAGCTGATAGACACTAGAATAATTGATTGTTCTGAACGGGGTCAAGTGTCTTTTTTAATTGTTTCCCAGAAGTTTTTTTGTATTATTATTATTGTTCAGATGTTGCTCTTGGATAGCTGGATAATAGAATGGAAACCTTAATTGAAGTTTATCTCAGATGTTTCTCCTAATATTTATTTGGAGAAATGCAAATAGTTTAGAGATATCCAAATTAATTGACATATTTGGTCTTGAAGAAATATCTTGAGAAATGTTTAAAGGCATTTCTGAATACATTTTGCGATATTATTGAGATTTCTTCTGAATCTAGAGGAGATATGAGCGATTACTGGTCTTTTTCTCAAATTCTGAGAAGCAGGGAACTTCAGCAAAAGTCTCAAATTGCTCTCTATTTAATCACAATGTTATCTTGCTGAAATTAATGAGATATTAAAGATCTAATTTATGTTTTCTTTACTATGGCTTTACATTGATCTTTCCATGTTAACCTTTTCTCAATCTTTTTATCCTACACTGTTCTTGGTCTGAATATGTATTGTCTGTATTCCAACCACATAAATCCAGATCATTATTAATTGATTTTTTGTTTGTTTGTTTTTGTGTGATTTCACAACCTCTAGAAGTTGCATTTGAAAATGATTGAAATGGCTAGAAGCAATGAAATCGTAACTGTAGGGGTTTTTCATGGCCACCCTCTGATACAGCTATAAGCAATTCTAGTCTTAAAAGGCTTGCTATTATTATTGCTCATACTTGTAGTTAGTGATATGAACGAGACCATATGCCTAACTTTTGTGATACAGACATAAATTATATCTCAAATCATTTGGCTTAATGACGAGAGGTGTGTACACATTTTTGTAGGATTAAAAAAATGCAACCACATAGTGGCATGCTAAAACCCCCTCAGAACAACTTCGCAGCTACTGACTTTCAGACAAGTGCCATATTTTTTTTCAGTTGTTTTAGTTATTTTGTTCTCAATTGTTTTTTATTTATTTATGTACATTTAGAATTATTTTCTCAATAAAAATGTCCTACACTCTCAAAAAGAATTCTAGGTTGTTGCAACCCATGTTTGAGTCAAACATGGACAAACCCAACCAACCAAATTTTAAACCCAATGGTTGGGTTTGTCCATATTTGACCCAAACCCAGCATTCTTTTTTAGAATGTAGGATAAAAAGAGCATTTAACTTTACATATTGGAAGATGACAAAAAGTCAAATCTGTACTTTGATGAGTAAATTAACCTTGGGCAGTGGTGGGGGATTTGATGAATCTGACATACTTGTCACCCCGAGGGAAAGCCATTTGAATCAACACCTGCCTCACAACAGCCCAGACTCAGGCATTGTGATTGTTTCCATACACACTTGTGTAAATACACTGGATCTCCAGCTGTGATGAGCTGATGGTGGAAAGAAGCAAAAAAAAATGAGACGAATATGAAGAGACAGCTGTGTGTCTTCTGTTGTTGAAGCTAATAGTATACACAAATGATGCGTGATGAGTCAAGGATCAAATTTTTCCCTTTTGCATAAATAGCTACTGATTTTTCATAATCAAAATTGCAGTCCATATATTGTTTATTGAAAATGAAGTATGATTATATGTATACTGGTCATTCATGTTATGTAGTTCCTCTGGAATTCTGTAGCTTTATGCTTGCATTGCAATTTAAGGAAATATTTCTATAAAAGGGTAAACTTAACTTATTAACACAGTGGTAAGAAAAATAATAGGATGGAAATAAAAAGCTGAAGTTAGATTTTTGATCCAGGATGGAATGGTTAAAAGTGAGACAACCTAACTGACAGTGTTGTCAGTCCGCGGGACTACTTTTTAAATTGTTGCATGTGGGTCGGTCCCCCCGCCCCCCCCCCCCCCTCCCCCCCCCCCCGGGTTAAATGAAGTGCAATTTCAGCGCTCCAACATCCTAAACCAAACTATAGCCGAAAACCCTACAAACCAAATGATATTTATTATATCAAGAATTAAAAAAATCTTAAAAAAATCTGATACATACAGTATATCATACGTACATGATAGGGACATAAAAATGTCCTGCATAACAGGAATGAGCTCAATATTGTATCTTCATAACCATGAGCATCTTGCATTAGGCATCTGTCAGCATGGCCTTTTTTCTCATTATGATCTTCATTGTCATGTAAGGAAATGGCAAGCATAAAATGTCAAACAGTGAGTGAATAATGTTCTGAGTGGGATGATGCACCGCAAATCTAAGTAGGGCATATGCCTAAAGCATCAGCACACAGTCTAATAGATAGTGTGAAATGTATGTTCCTTAGTGCTGTTTAATTACAGACTTTAATTCATCTCCATAACCTGCTTTGAATGGGTCTTGCTGATAATTTCACACATTTGACGATGTAACCTTTGAAATCCTTTTAATTACAGAAGACAAAGGATCACCAATAGATTTATATCATTGATTCATTGCAGAATAGTTAAACACTGCTGGACTGGTTGATGTTTGGTAACCAGTCGGTAGCTCTGTCTTTATGGTCTCACTAACAGCTTGTTATAGCCAATCATCACATTAAGTAGCTTATTATTGGGGCAGCTAAAAGGGGCTGTTTACATGGCACACTAAAAACAAAAGAAATTGAATGGCTTTTCCCCATTCATTTACACGACAACAGCGTTTTGGGGGCCTGAAAATGCAAGCTTTGAAAATGGGTTTCAAAGTGCAAGTTTTTGAAAACAATACCGTTATAGTTTCTGTGTAAACTACAAAAACACAAATTTGTGAAAATGGTGACGTCATGCGCATGCTTATTACTTGTTCATTTCCGTTTTTAGTACATTGTTGTTGTGTAAACGTACCCTTAGACTGACACTGTGTCTACTGACGAGACCAGTGTCATGTCACGCTGCACCGCAACAGCTAGAAGCTGTCTACACTGGACATGACACAGCAACCATTGCAAATCCATTTGCAAATCCTTCGAAGTAGCGAGAGTGCTTGGATCACGTCAGAAATAGAAAGAAATAGAAAAGTTTACTGTTGCGAATTTGTCATGTTGCATCATGACGCTGCATCCATTGTAGACAGAATCACTAATTATAAATGGGTTCTATTTGCTTTTGTTGCATCGCATCATGCCGCTTACATCTGATGTAGACCCTGTGTAAGACTAAGTGCAGTTTCCACCTTTTTAAAGGTCTTAATAAATATGATTATTTGTGACCAGAATATAAGTATCCATGAGTGAAGTAGGAATGCAATCTGGATATACTTGATCTGCCATGCCATCAGGACCTACGGCGTTAGCTGCATAATGTTTCCCTGCCATTGACGACTACCTTCCTTTGGCCTCATTGTAAAATAGTAAAGATTGTTCTTCAGAATCTTACTGTTGGGCGAATAGTGTGTATTTAGACATTAGACTACTTATTTAACATAGTTTTTCATAAACTAGAAAGTTCTTTAACTTTTTGTTCTTTTTTTTTTTTTCTTTTTTTACCCAGCTACGACTTGGTATACTCTAGCAACCACCCAGAAAACCCAGAATAACCACATAGCTATAGGCTAAAAACATTCAGAACAACCATATAGCAACACCCTGGCAACCACCTAAAATTAACCATTGTTTTAATTATAGTAACCATAGTTTTTAACCATGATTACCATTTGTATGACCACAGTTTTACAACAAATACCATGCATTGTTAAACTATGGTTAGTGTAGCAAAAAATGAAAGCTTTAGCATAAAGTTCTCCCTGGAAGACTTAATTACTACGTCATTATTACCTTCACATCTATCCAATCATGACCTTATACTCACGTATAAAAGATCGGTACTTACTCATGTTTGAGTTCGCAGATACCGGCGCGACAACTACCTCCACCATCCCCACCACCACCAGGATGGTCCCGTCCATAACCCCCGGGGGGTCGGCTGCGCCCCTGTCTTCGCTTCAGGCAGGAAATGCAGATCCGCTACCCTCGGATTATGAACTACGGACAGGGCCTACGCCCTAAATAATTGCTTGCTGGGCTGTCAATAAATTAATGCTTGTTACATCACTATATCTTCCAAGTCTTTCTGGTAGAACCATAGTTAATTTGTAGTTACCATGGTTTAACTATAATAACCATGTTTATTTTATTTGTAGTAAAACCATGGTTCATTTTCTTAAGGAACACCTTAAAGGTTCTCTAAGCGATCCTGGGTGACGTCACTTCTTGTTGACGTTCGAACTATTGTCAAACAAAACGGAGGCTAGCTAGACCCTCTCTCCTCCTCATCCGCACACTAACCCCCCAAACCCTTCTTGTCGGTCATTGGCTGGAACAGTTTGTTATGTTTCGGGGATCGGGTCGCTGCAGTTTGTTTTTGTTGCTGTTTGTGGAGCCTGGGCTGTCTACAGAGATCGCGTTTCTTTACAGTGTGTTCAGGGGACAGGCAGCCAGCGGATAGTGAGGAGATGTTTGCTGTATGTGACAAAAAATGTTTTGGCCTAAAAAACGCGTGACATCGCTTAGAGCACCTTTAACATTTTTGTTCTGGCTTGCACAGTACTTTTTGATGGTTAAATCATATTTTTTGATAGTTAAATCATAACCACCATAAAAAGAAACTGGTGATTCATAGATACTGTACATCTCTGCTTGAATAGAAGCACAGAGCAGGTAATGTCTGTCTGGCTCACTGTCTGAATTGGGGGGGCTGGTCTTGGTACAGAGATTCAGTCCAAGTAGGTTGTGGGCCCAGTGCCCACACTAATCATGGGGTCATTATGGCCACTGCTGTGTCTCCGCCTGTGGGTTGGACTGCACCATTTGTAACCCAACAGAGCGCTGTGGTAACTCAAGCCTGTGAGATCCAGTTGAGGGAGCACCACTTAAAGAGGCTGATCAAATTGGGCCCCTTTAGAAATGAAGGCCGTCAGAGGCCAGGGAGACCTTAAGAGGGGGCCGGGACGTGTCACCGTGATGCATGACGAGGGCCTCCTCGTGGGCCGGGACGTGGACGACTTCATACAGAGTTATTGATTGCCTGTGGTCCTCCCATCAGCCTGTGATTGATGGTCCTCTTTCTAGAGGTTGAAATATCAGTGCTGGCTTTTCCTCACTGCTTCGAATTATGATGTTTGCCTGGGCTAGTCATATGAGAGAAAGTACTAAAGAGAGAGAGTGCGAAGGAAAGAAAGAGACAGGGAGGGTAAAATGAGATGATCAAGGTGCACAGGAAGAGGTAGCGGCATCTTCGGAGTCTTCCTGGGTTGCACACGGCAAGTGTACAGCATGGGATCTGGCGTCTCCTCCGGTGTGAAAACTGAACCACGGGGTAGGAAGGGACCTAATGAACACCACTGGAGATTCATAGCAAACCAAGAGAAACAGAGAAGCAGCCATGAATATTTCAGCTTTTTTTGCAGCTCTTCAGATATAATGCTCTATCTCTGCAGGCCACACAGATAAACACACACATATAGAGGTTGGGCAGCAGCCCCTGTTGGTGAGTGTTGTCCCCAGTGAAGTGTGAACAACTGCTGAAATTGATTGACAGAGAAGATGATGCTTGTCAATGCTTGCCAATAATTGGATGTTATAATGGGAGTTGAATGCTGTAACTTACTGGACATCCAGTCAAGCAAAGAGAGGATGGAAGCTACGGAAAGATTTTAAGTCAGTGTTGATTGATGCAGAAAAGGGTAGAATGGATTTATGACTTGCATTTGTATGTGGCATGCAACAACTCATTGAACTGATAGGTCTAAATTGGGTCTTAGTAACACCTTAGGTTCAGCAGAGAATGGTCTTGAAAGTTCTTGAGATGGCTCTATGCACCACAATATATGTGGTTTTCTAAATCAATAGATGATAAAAATGTCTTTATGGAACTTAAAAATGTCCTTCAGTAACACCAGGCTTTAAAACCCTAAAATTAATAGATGGTAAACTTTTCGGTGGAAAAAAAATTAACTCAAGAACCTTCTGTATAAATGTGCAACGGGAGTGAAGCCCATATTATATTCATGACTATCATTCGCAACCACAGTGACAGTGACTAAAGGAATATCAAAGATGATGACTTCCATAAAGCTGCTAAGTTTTCTCACATTTGAAACAAGAAGAGTCCTCCTAACGTTTCATCATTCAATTCTTAATTAACAGCTTTTATACCCGAGTAGAGAGGGGAGCATAAGTTGCATGCAGACCACAAAACTGACCGGAGCTCCAGTGGAAGACAGTGTCTGGATCTAAGTATTCAGCGGACACATATAATGCCCGTATAATTATTAGAACCTCCTCCATTGAGCATATCTCTCCTGTTCTCTATCATTTACACTGGCTTCCTGTTAAATATTGAGTAGAGTACAAAATTCAGCTTCTCATTTTTAAAGCTCTTTACAATCTTGCATCCTCATATCTCTCCGACTTGCTTCATATTTACACCCCCAAGCGTACTCTTAGATCTTCTTCATCTGTTTCCCTTGTTCGTTTAGTCACTATGGGGTCCAGGGCGTTCAGCTGTGCTGCTCTTCATCTCTGAAATTCTCTTCCACAATTTATATGAAAAAGTGATTGACTGATTACTTTTAAATCACGTCTTAAGAATTATCTATTTAAATTGTTTTTCTCTGATCAATTTTAAATTATGTAATGTTAAACAGCTGTTGTTTGTTGTATTGCTGTCTTGTTTTATGACTATCACTCAACTGTACGGTGTGCTTGAGTGTTTTGAAAGGCACCTTTAAATAAAATGTATTATTATTATAATACATCATATCTACACATCTGGTAGTTACTAAACCACGATTGAAATCTTGTTATGTCAAATGTGATAAGACTTTCCAATTTTATGGATGTTGCCATCTTTAAAATTACTTTTGTCAATATTACTTCCATGGTTACAAGTAGTGCTCAGTAGTTGCTGATTACACTGTAATCTGGATTATGTAATCAGATTCCAAAAATTAGGTGCTTGTAATTAGATAACATTTTTAAATTAAACACAAGTGTTCTGTTTATCTAAACTAATTTTTGCTTATTTGGTATGGTTGAATTGGATCATCGAAGGTCAGCGGCAAATATAGTGACATTAAATACATAAAATATATTTGTATTATTTAAAATATTTAATTATTGTAGGTTAGCGTAATATTCTGAGTTTGTGAAATACTGAATATGTTTTTGTGCAAGTAAATGCATAGTCCTCTTTCAGGGAACGGGGGTTACAATAGTAACCTTGACTTTCCCTTTCAGTCAGTCACGTTCGACGTTACGTCAGGTAGGGGTGGGTGATATGGCAAAAATATCATATCACAATTTTTTCCAGGAAAATCACGATTCACGATTCTATCACGATTCTCTTTCATGTTGGTTTTTTTTTTTTGTTGGTTTTTTTTTTCACCTGGAGGTGAAAAAAAAAGCTACCTCATATGAAGCAATCCGAGCGATGCTACTTTGGCTCTGGATGCCATATGCCCCTGGAGCCTCTGCAATAATTTCAGTGGAGCCGCTGTCCTGCCCTTGAGCGTGTTCAGGCATGGACTGAGCACGCTCGTTTGTGAGACGTGCTGTCAGATTGACCGAGGCACCAGCTCGGGTTCGGACACAAAAGGTGCCTTCCACGATCTGGTAACCTATTCGTGCACTTCCGAGAAGAAAGGCACTATGGCGGGGCTCTGGTAGTCAGCATTGGCCGCCCCAAGATACCAGTCATCCAGCCTTGAATGTTCAGGACACGGTGGAGGTTTCCACTAGAGCCCGGCGCTCTCAGTTCTCAGCCCGGGAAAGCCTCGATCAACACTATTCTCCCCGAAGGGGGCAGAGCAGCCAAATCTTCATCCCTGGAGGACTCTAGCCCACCCTTCGATGCAGCGATTGACATCTGATCCTCCGCTGGAGCCCCTAATGAAACACTTGGTCCTCCATGCAAAGGTCCAGAAATTTCAACCGGAAGCTCCACAACTTGCGATGAGGGGCCCACGGAGATTGACCCCGCTGTGATTCTCAGGTCACCCTGGCTATTCACAGAAGTAGCCCTGTACTGGGCAAAGGGAACTAAATCGGGGCAAAGCAGAGGGCTCTCCACCTCGTTTAGTTTACCCTCTAAGGTGATTGGGCTCTCAGGCGAGATCCCAATTCGTCAGTTCCGTTCTAACGTAACTTTGAACTTGACTGACTGAAAGGCAACCACCTAGCAATGCCCTGTTAACCCCCCACAATACCTTAGCATTTACACACAAGATTTACACGGGCAAAAAAGACTCTTATTTTCTTATTAAAAAAATCTGTTATGTTTGTAAGTTTTTTTGGGTGGTAATATCTTAAAGGGGTCATATAATGGTACATGCACTTGTTGAGTTGATTGTACTGAAATGTGTGTTGGCAGTGCCTGTACACAACCATCATAAAATGATAAAAATCCATCCAGTGTTTTTGTTTTAATCTCCTTATATGTTTTCCCCTGCCTCAAATCAAGCCGTTCGACCGTGTGACGTCACACGGTCGGAAGCCCCTCCCACGACTGTTGATTGACAGGAGCGTTTCAACACAGACCCGCCCTCGCTCGTGAGGGAGCTGTCAATCATAGTCCGCGCGGACAGGCGCGGTCATTGTTTATATGCTGGAGCACTGTCTATGAGCAGAATGGCGTCTAAGCGATTGTGGTGTTCTGTTCTTGGGTGTAATAATGAACACAGCAGTCATTTTAATGTTCCTAAATCCGAACCGCTTAAGACGCAGTGGCTGAGTTTGTTTTCGAAGGGAATATTCCCCAGGGCAACGTCAATGCTTTCATGTTTGCGCGAATCATTTCACACACCAGACTGCTTTATAAACGAGGATCAGTATAAAGCTGGATTTGCTAAGAAGCTGCTCATGAAAAAAGGATCGGTACCAGATATTCGTGTTCCTGCTGAATCTCCAGAAGAACGGAAGTGAGTGTAACGTTTTATTAAACTTTATATTAATATATTAATCTTTGCAAATCGCTAGCTGCACGCTTCACAATGAATGTGTCTAAGGTTTACACTCAGGGTACATTACGGCAGGTTTTCTATGTATGACGTTCTCAATATAATTCATAATCCCACGTTTATACTGAACAACGCGTTATGGTTATTGTGTTACAAATGGTGTATGCACAGAACAGAGAGGCGGGGTGAGCAAAGCTCATTATCATTTAAAGTCATATGCACTGAAACGGCGTGCTGAAAACAGAGCTGTTTTTGACCAGGTAAAATAAGTGTTTTCTTACAATACTAATGAGAATTTTTAATTAAAGTATATTACAAACTTTTAATTTAGACCCTAAAGAATCATATTAGCTTGTACAAAAATGGCATTATATGACCCCTTTAAGTTAAAACTGTTTTTTGCAGTTACATAATAAGAAACGTATTTTCCCTGAGAGTAGGGAACGAGTATTGCGTAGCTAATACGCTGTGGGGAAACTCCTTTCCTCGAGAATATTGAAGCTTATATTTTAAAACACAGTGCAGCTGGACAGCAATACCAGCCGAGCTACTAGCTCGCCCATTGGCTGTGCTGAGGCAACTGCACACCCAATGGCGAGTTGGCTCAGACACGCGAACCAATCAGGCAGCTTGGCGTCAAGCACGTCAGAGCCCGCCAGAGCCCGCCAGAATGGGCCTGGCTATAGCTATAAAACCCGCTCCATTTCGCCATTGCACAGGTTAAATCGACTGAAGCGAAAGCACCTGAAGGTTGAAATAGTGCGGCAGGCTACTCAATACTAGTTCCCTACTCTCAGGGAACCGAGGTTACTAGGGATGGGAACCGAGAACCGGTTCTTCTTCAGAACCGGTGCCCAGTGAACCAATTCCTTAGAACCGTTAGCATGCCTGCTTAGCGATTCCGCTTATCGGTTCCGCTCGTTGCAAATGTGTCATGACGTCACACACGCGCTGCGTTGTTTTGGTTCAGAAAGCAGCAAACATGGCATCGAGGCTGAAGCGCTCTAAAGTTTGGTTATATTTCACGCGAAAAGACGACAATATATGAGGCGCCGTCTAGAGCTTAAATCAAACTTCATTCACGCACACATATACGAAACACTTGCATACACATATAATAAGTAGTCAAACATACATGTATACTACTGAATGCTCAAACAAATACATATGAAATGCACAACGACACACCTAAAGTCGCTCACGCACATACACGCAAACTCCACACACACATGAGATGCGCGGAACTCTCCAGGCAAATACTCATATGAGACTCACGCACATACTCAATGAGAAACGTAACCCGAATCCGCAGCCAAAAACACATCATCCACCCGCCCTAATAGTGTTCTCTGATTTAAGTATCCGCACCCGATGGTCAAATTACAATTATTCTGTGTTGTTAAGCGTGATTATAAATGGATGATTGTCACCTTCAACAGCGGACTCGGCTACGGTTGATGCGCGCATCTCTAGGTTAACTTTATACACTGATGAATGAGCGCTGCTTTTAAATGAACATTTCTTTAAAACAAAATTGTTTTGACAGAATTTTCTTAATGGCATAAACAGACTTTAGTCCCATGAAACTTAAACTGGAATGTCACTGTTTCTGTCACTGCGACTTCCCGAACAGGCGAACACGCACACATCACTTTTGAAGTAAAAGTGAAAATTGAGGATGCAGTGCAGTGCAGTTCAATATCGAATTGAACTGAATCGATCACATGATAATCGTAATCGAACCGAACCGTGAGACCAGTTCACACCCCTAATACTCTGTGCTGTGTCTTCTGATCAAATATTAAAGCGAGTTAATACAAACAAACAAATTTGTACTTATTCCCTCACCCAATGAGAATCGATAAGAGAATCGATAAGGAATCGAATCGATAAGCAATATCGATAATGGAATCGGAATCGTTAAATTCTTATCAATTCCCATCCCTAGAGGTTACGTTAGTAACCGAGTACGTTCCCTTTTGAGAACGGTCATTTTGTATTGCGTAGCTAATACGCAGTGGGGACTCAATGTAAAACGCTGCAATATTAGCAACTGACTCTGTCTCGACTAGTGAAACACAAGCAAAAACAAAGTGACAAACCATACCTGAGTCGAGTCCTTATGTGTAATGAGGGCTCATGTGGCCAGAATACTTCCTATAACGATGTAGTGCTTAAGGACAGTAACTTGTTAAATTGATAAGACCGGACAGCGTTGGGTCAATATCACACCGAGAGGACTCTAGCTTGCAAGCAGGGAACCTCCAAATTATAGAACCTAACAAATGTGGACGGTGAGGACCAGCCGGCCGCTGCACAAATGTTTTCGATCGGAATACCACTGGACCAAGCCCACGAAGAGGCCATGCCTCTTGTAGAATGGGCTCTAGCGCCTATGGGACAATCCTGACCCACTAAGTCATATGCCAGAGAGATGGGATCCACTATCCATCTTGATAACCTCTGCTTCGTGACTGAAAATCCCTTGGTGCGGCCGCCGAAGCACACAAAGAGCTGTTCTGACTGCCTAAACGGTGCAGAACGCTCCAGGTAGATTTTAAGAGCTCTGACTGGACAGAGCACATTCACTTCCCCGTCGTTCACAGAGGGAGGAAGTGCTAATAAGGTAATGACCTGCGCTCTGAACTGCGAGTCGAGAGCACCTTAGGTACATAACCATGTCTTGGTGGACTCACCAACCCCAAATTCCAAACAGTATGAACTCACAGAGAGTGCCTGCAGATCGCCCACTCGCTTAACTGATGCCAAGACCAACAGGAGAGCAGTTTTCAGCGAAAGCGGCTTAAGGTCAGCCGATTGAAGCGGCTCAAATGGGGGGCCTGAAGGACTGCGGAGAGGTCCCACGCTGGCATAGGAGGCCGGGGAGGGTTCATCCTCTTGGCCCCTTTGAGAAAACGAGCCACGAGGTCACTTTTCCCTAATGACTGGCCGGCCACGGCCTTGAGCGTGGAGGGGGTGTGTCCCGTGTCCAAGAGCTCTTGAAGAAAAGAAAGTACCGCTGGTACTTCACATGACTGAGGATCAAGGTCCCTAGCTGTGCACCAGCTGGTGAACACTGACCACTTCAAGGAATAGAGTCGCCTCGTAGACGGCGCTCTTGCCTCAGTGATAGTATTCAGTACTCTCTCTGGGAGGTCCTATACCTGTTGAGGGGCCACACATGGAGGGCCCACAAGTCGGGACGAGGGTACCAAATCGACCCGTTCGCCTGTGTGAGGAGATCTTCCTCATTGGTACAGGCCAGGGGACTGTGTCCATCATCTGAGCTAGCTCTTGGAACCATACCTGGGTTTTCCAGAGCGGAGCTACTAGGAGGACTGCACATCTGCTCTCCCTGATCTGCTCGATGACCTGAGGCATCATTGAGACAGGAGGGAACGCATAGAAAGGGTGTCTGGGCCAAGCATGGGCCAGTGTGTCCTTGTTCTTCGAAAAGAACATCGTGCAGTGAGTGTTGCTTTCTAAGGCGAAGAGGTCGACCTCTGCCCTGCCAAACACACTCCAGATCCAATGGACTGTCTGAGGGTTGAGAGACCATTCCCCGGGGGGAGTGTTGTTTCGAGACAACATGTCCGCACCCAGATTCTGGATTCCCGGGACATGAGTTGCTCTCAGGGAGGGCAGGTTGCCTTGTGCCCAAATGAGGAGTTTTCTGGCCATGACATACAGGTTGCCCGACCTGAGGACGCCCTGGTGATTTATGTAGGACACCACCGACATGTTGTCCGTTCGGACTAAGACGTGGTGTCACCTTAGGTCCAGCAGAAAACCTCTGAGGGCTAAACAGACTGCTCTCATTTCGAGGCAGTTTATGTGAAAGCTCTTCTTCGTGCTCGACCAGAGGCCGGAGATAGGCTTGCCCTCGTGCAGCGCCCCCCAACCTAGGTTGGAGGCTTCTGTGAAAATTGCCTTCCTTCTGAAGAGCACGCCCATGGCCACATCCGACTGGTACCAGTCCAATTTTTTTCCAGGGAGACAAAGCCTTTATGCAGCTGTGGTTCACCTTGATATGCAGGGGTCCTGAACGCCACGCATGGGCTGGCACGCGGCATTTCAGCCAGTGCTGTAGTGGGCGCATATGCAGTAGTCATAGTTGGACTACTGATGATGCTGCAGCCATAAGACCCAAAAGCCTCTGAAACTTCTTGAGGGGCGCGTGTGCGCCCGCCCTGAGAGAAGTCGCTAAGCTCTGGATAGAGAGCGCGTGCTCTGACGTAAGCCGAGCTCTCATTTGTATTGAGTCTATAACTGTGCCCAGAAAGTTTACATTCTGGCTGGGTGACAGTTTGCTCTTGGAAGTATTGATCATTCCAGATGGCCGAGGAGCCAGGACCTGTGTGTCAAGAACTCGGTTTTCGACTGAGCCAGGATGAGCCAGTCGTCGAGATAGTTCAGCATGCGCACTCCTCGTTGTCTCAGAGGAGAAAGTGCTGCGTCCATGCACTTCGTAAATGTACGGGGGGCCAGAGACGGACCGAACGGTAGGACCGTGTATTGATAAGCCTGCCCCTCGAAGTCGAATCTCAAGAATGGCCTGTGATGGGGCGTTATCTGAATATGAAAGTAAGCATCTTCAGATCCACTGTGAAAAACCAATCCCCTGGGCGAACTTGCGTGAGGATTTGTTTGGTAGTTAGCAATCTGAATGGCCGTCTCATGAGGGCTCTGTTCAGATGTCTGAGGTCCAATATGGGCCTGGTGCCGCCATCCTTCTTTGGTACAAGGAAGTAGCGACTGTAAAACCCAGACTCGCTTAGCACCGGGGGAACCACCTCTATGGCCCCCTTTGCTAGCAGGTTTATTATTTCGGTGCGAAGCACGTGAGCCACGTTACTTCTCACCGAGGTCTCGACGACCGCCTGAAAGCGTGGGGGTCTGCGAGCGAATTGGAGCGAGTAACCTCGCTTTATAGTGTTCATTACCCAATTTGACACGGAAATGGCCTGCCAGGCCTGGGCTCGTGTGGATAGGGGTTGAATGAAAACTGGGGATGGGCGGGTAGCGTTTAGCCAGTCGTGAGCGATGCTGGGTATCAGCCGCAGGGCAGGGCTGAGAAATCCGAGGCGCTGGCTTCGCTAGCTAACGTTCTTTTGGGTCGGCTCGAAGCAGATTTGAAACTGTGCCTTGGTGAATCGCTCCGCGAACCCCTTTACAGCTGGGCCGAAGAGGCCAGTGCTGGAGACTGGTGAGTCGAGGAACGCCGTTCTGTCCGCCTCCTTGATGTCGGTGAGGTTTAGCCAAAGATGGCGCTCGAGCACGATCAGGTTACCCATACCTCTGCCGATAGCTTGAGCAGTAGCCTTCGGCGCACGCAGTGAGCTCTTGCGTGCCGAGTAAGGGGTACACCATGATTTCGTCAGCACTTCGTGCACCTCTGGAAAAAGTGGTGCTGGTTTGTGACGGGGGGCCTGCCGGCGTCCTGGTAGAAACCATCCATCTAAACGGATTTTAGCAGGCTCTTCGGGTGCAGCTCACTCAAGCCCGCGATCCGCCACCGCCGTGATGAGGATTCGAAGCATCTCCGCGTCAGAGTTTGTACTGGCGCTAACACTGGCCTGTGAGAGAGGGGCGGGGTCAGCTGAGCCCAACCACTCTTCTTCAGACACCGCAATGGAGAGGCTGTCGTCGAGCTGTTCCTCGTCCGATCCGCCGAAAGAGACAAGGCCCACCACTCATTGGGAGGGGCGTTGGTCTGTCTGAGTAAACAGGACCGGCGAAGTGGACTGTGATGGAGAAACTGATGCACGCAGGGACGTGGCCGACGTGGGCTCGCTTAACTCCATGTGCTCATGTTGACGCTGGCTGAGGCGCTTCTTACGCAGCCGAAGTAGAGTGGGAAAAGGAAGCTCAGAAGGACCGGTGCCACCATCTTGTTTCAAGAGAGCTATTTCAGAAAAACTGTGTCCGGCGAACACACAGTATGCAGAGAAAGGATATGCGTAGTCGCCGGACAGCCGCAGTAGAACAGCAACAGAAGAGAGCGGCTTCCTTAGAGAAGAAAAGGCGCTGGTCCGCTGCAGTAAGGCTCGTTCTAGCTGCTTGGCTTGATTCTACGGCGAAGCTTCTCAGAGGAGACAGAGATGTGAAAGGTCGCTGAAGGCGATTAAATCTATGCAATGGCGAAATTGAGCAGGTTTTATAGCCATGAAAAAAAGCTTCTTCTTTTTTTTGAAAAGCTTTTTTAAGGGGTAACTTAGTGGCTCAATGGGTAGCACTGTTCCCTCACAGAAAGAAGGTTGTAGTTTGAATCTCAGCTGAGTCAGGTGGCCTTTCTAATGAAATCCATGACAGATGAATTGCAGACACTAGGCCAGGTTTTTTTTTTTTTTTTTAATAAAGGTCTATGAACTTAGATAAATGCAGAAATATCTAATAAATAAAATGATCTATACTCACCATACTGATACTGAAATAACCCTGTCTGCTAGGTCATGGTGTTGTCATGGCCAGAGGTAGAGACACTAGATGTCTCTCTAAGATAGATAAGTAACATTAAATCTTTGCAACAGTGTAGACTTGGATGTAGTGGCAACTGCAATACCATCTGTTGCTCCGTTAGTCATTAACAGCTGAGTCAAAACACAGAACACTGACAATAATACTCCAATCGAAATCAAGCTGTCTGTCCTAACCCTCCTTTTTACATAGTGCCTGCACTGTAAACTCTATCACACTACTCTATAGCCTGAAGTCTGGTGTCATGCCCTGTTGCACTTTTTTTTACAGTATGGGTTTTATTCTGTCATCTGCAAGTGATATTGCATGCCTTCGTCCATAGGTCACCTTAGCCAAGTAGCAACGTCGAGGTGACATTAAAGCAACAGTCAGAAGCCAAGCATGGTGGGATATTGTACAATATTGTGTTACTTTTTGTTGATGAATAATACATAAAACAGAGAGATAACCTAACTGTAGGCTGTAACAAGCACAGTCTCCTTCCTCTGCGACGGGAGGCTATGACTGATTGATACCTGAGCATGTAGAGGCAACAGCGAACTGTAAGTTGAAGTTAGTTTACTCGCATGGTGTTGGCTTTTACCTTTTGTTTGAAAGTTTAGATCTTAAAGCAGGTGTTCATAGGTTATTTTAGAGTTTGAGAAACTGCAGTATTATTAAATATATTGTTGTTCTTTGCAAATATAGAAAAACTTGGTTTGTTTTTACAAAAGACAAAGCATTAGAGCTATCCGTGGAACTATCTGTATTGCATTTGAGGTGTATAAGTTATACTGAAAGCATTTCTTTCAATGCCTTAGATTAACTAAGGGCAGGGCTAGATAACCAAATTCGACCGATTTGCTTATATTCAGGTGTGGGTTTGACTGCAATTTGTTGCTTTGAATGTGTACGTGTACATGTGCCTGTGTGTAATAGATGTCTTAGCCACAACAAGAAAGTATATAGGGATGTGGTTCTGATTTGCATCTAAAGTGTCAGGTAAAGATCAGTTACATGTTTTTGATTCAATGACAATAATTGACCTTGGGAAGCAGTTGGTGTAGATAGTAATGGCTGGGTATTTTTGCAGTACATCTTTTTATAATAAGTGAGGTTAAATGTAAAATGCTTGTAGTAACAAAACATGTAGGATAAAAAGTTGCTATTGTTGACTTCTTAATGTGCATATTTATAATGTATATTCATAAAACAATGCTTGTATTTCCTTATCTAATTTCTAATATTTTTTGCAAATACTACAAATGCTTAAATTTAGCTTGATATTTATTTTAGTGGCTTGAGGATCATTTGTGGTAATGCTGTAAATGTGTCTAACAATAAGTCGTTTTCCTCTGTATACTTTGTCCTACTAAGGTTAAACTGAAACCTCAACCCGCTCATAGCCTTGTAAATTAGCTCAGGTCTCTTGTCTTTCTTTCCCTGGCGGTCCTGGCTCCTGTTTCCTTACTCTCCTCAAGTTGCTTCGACTTTTGTTCTTTAAAAAGGTGAAATAAGGAGACAAGCCTTACCATAGAGCAAAATGCATTATCTTGTAATGTTTCAGAGTGCTGAGCACTTTCATGAAGTTGCTCTCTGGATGCAAACCAGGCAGAGATGACATCTGGCCAAAACAGGTATGCAAATTTTGGGTGAATTCACTATTGCACTACATTTACAACTGCACCACTTTTGTGCACAGTATTTCAGTGCAAAACGCTGCACCCGCAATACAGTTTAGCTAGGTGCTAAGCGCTAAAATAGTGCTGTGCCATATTAAAATTGTCATTGTCATTCTTTGATGGAAAACCACTTTCTTTCTATGCAAATTAGCCTCATTATGGATTGTACTATTTAGATCATTGCTATTTGCCTTTTGCTATTATTGCTGTGGTAAAAAGAATTGTATTAATAAAAGAATACATTGTGTTGTGATGGCTGAAATAATTCAGCAAATCATGTAGATGATCGTTATAACCAGGCAAATCCAGATGTGTTGTAGTACACAATTTTAGCATTTTCACTTTACCTGATTTTCAAAAAATCCTTTAGTTAACCAGATGCTAAACCAGTGCAGGCAGCATGTGCAAATAAAATGGTACCAGCTCTCATTCTTAGTGAATTATCCCTTGTGTGTCTAGCGAAATTTTGCTTTGATTTAGTACCAATAAGGTACAAAATTAATGCAAACATACATAGCCTACTTCACTTTTGATTGCTTCAAGGTGAGTCTTGCTGCCAAAAGGTTAGGGGGGGTTCTCATCTCTGGCACTCGAGGTCCACTTTCCTGCAAAGTTTAGCTCCAACCCTAATCAAACACAACTGAACAAGCTAATCAAGGATTCAGGATTACTAAAAAATGCTGCGTTCATGCCATGTGATAATTATCGTAGTCTCGAGATGACAACATGTGACGTTAAATTCAGAGCTGTTCACGTCCTCGGACACTATGGCTCCGCTATCAACGCCTAAATGAATCTGCAACGGTCAGGTGGTACAAGTAGGAGCTCTCAGAATACGTACAGGCTGTAATTACGAGCTCTACGAGGTCGTGAACGTTTTTTTTACAAGTTTAAATCGTGGAATTACGACATGGTGTGAACACACGTAAAGATACTGGCAGGTGAGTATGATCAAAGTTGGAGCTAAACTTTGCTAGAATGTGGACCTTGAGGGCAAGAGTTGAGAACAAAGGTGTTCTGGGAGGTTGCCAGAGTGTGGTGGTTGTTATGGTGTTCTGTGTGGCTGCTTGGTGTTTGCTTAATGGCCCACATGAAAAGAGTCCATTATCATTAATGCCTCAAACCCTAAGTATGAGCAGCAATAGTGATGCTTGCCTTTGCAAGGCCATTTAAAAATGCATACGCTAATGCATCTAATAACCTCTAAGTACCTCAGGTAGGGGAGGTCATGTTACATACTCACACCCAATGTCTTGTAATTTGTGAATGCTAAGGTGCGCTAGTCTTATCTTTTGGTTTCTCCTGTGTCTCTGTGTCATGGAGTTTTGTAACATATAGAAGCTCCATTCATTATTAAACATGTCTGGAAGTTCCTCGGCTACTATACATTGAGCTGTACATGTGCTCAGTTACATGCAACGTTGCCTCACTGTTTAGAAGGCTAATCTCTTGGCATAAGTAATGACTGATAATGTCCTATCATGCTCAAATGACATTTTATAACAGGTTTGGTTGTTTTTTAAACTTGTTGATATAATTTATGTTGTTTTTTTCCGAAAGCAGGCAGACCAACATGCTCCCTTTGACTGTATAGTACTGATACTGAAACATATTAACTTAATTGTCCCTTTCTACAAATGGGTGCAAAATATGAAGGAACTTGAAATTAAGCAAAAGGAGCCACTGACAAAAAACAAATGTTGCAGGAGTAGGTAATAGGATTGCAGATGTAGCCTAGATTAAAATGTCCCTCAGTAGGGAGCTAATTAATTTGGGACCAAGCGTTGGTTTGTAGCGGTTGATAAGCGTATATTTCTGTTTGATCATTTTCTTAACACATTAACTCTAGTAATGATTGACTGGGTTGAATGATTGAGCGAATTATAGAAAAAATACAGCCAGCACTACAATTTGTGAAAAATTAAGAAAATGGAAACTTGGATTTACTTGTCAAGTCAAGTCACCTTTATTTATATAGCGCTTTTTACAATACAGATTGTATCAAAGCAGCTTCACAGTGATAACATGAAAATAATACAACAAAGTTTGTTTCTATAAGAAAGTTGTGTCAACGATATCAATAATATTGTTGAATATTAAATGTCCCCAACTAAGCAAGCCAAAAGCCAAGGCAACAGTGGCAAGGAACCAAAACTCCATCAGGTGACAGAATGGAGAAAAAAACCTTGGGAGAACCCAGACTCAGTTGGAGGGCCAGTTCTCCTCTGGCCAACGAAGGAACAGTGCATGATTCGGGCAGCATTACAATCAGATTGGATCGGAACATTTAGAGTATTTATCCATTTCCATCTGTTTGGAAATCGAAGTAATCTGGCCGGTATGGAGACGAGTTGTTGAGGATCAGTGCCGATGGCTGTCGTGTCGATGAGGCCTTCACGGGGCTGATGAGGCTGGCACTTCAGGATGAGTTGGGATGGGTCCAGGCGCAGGTCCACCAAAGAGGGTCCCTCGGGATAAACAGAGAGACTAATATTAGCGTAGACGCCATCCTTCTTATGATGTACCAAGTACATCAGGATTTACAGGACGTGTTCCCGGTTCCGGCTGATCTAAACTATGCAGCCTAATTTTGAATTAAGGAAGTCTATAGTGTGTTATGTGTATCTCCTAATGGTAGCATGTACAGAGTGAACGGCAGCGGTCCTAGTACTGAGCCTTGTGGTACGCCATACTGAACTTGTGATCGATAAGACATCTCTTCATTTACTGCTACAAACTGATAACGGTCAGATAAGTATGATTTATCTGTCTCATGATTTATCTACTTGTCCTTCCACCATGTAAACTTTTTTTTTTTTTATGTTAATAAATGTTCCAAATAATGTTACAATTTTAAGGAATCTACATACATAATCTTTAATTCTAAAGAAAATGGAATGTGTGCCTATTTTGCTTAAAAAATTAATGGGCCATTAATTTGTACTCTAGAAAAAATGGCAAAAGTACTGGGTTATGTAAATACTAAACACTGCATGAAACAGCTTTCTTTGGTGTACAACCCTTAACAAAAGGATAATGATGCTTCCTAAGCTACTCTGTCTAGTTACTTTCTTTGGGTTAGAGAGGTAGTCCCCCTGGCGTTATATTCTTAGTAGTTCCAACTAGCTTTGGCACCTTTATCAATGAGAATCTAAATGAGGAAAGGCTCATGGCGTAGTCAACTAATCCCTCTTAATCCCAACATATCTTCTGCTGCTTAGCATTGTTTCTAGTGCCAGGCATGGCTTGCTGAGATTAGCTTTAGCTGTGGTTAACTCCTCCACAAGTGTTCACACGGCACGACTGCCTCAACAGAGTCAATATGGACTTATTCAACAAAATGTTCATCGACCATTTAAGAAAAGAATGTAAGTTACATGTTGACCTTTGCTGTTTTCATCTTGAAAGTAGGTTTAATTGCGGTTAGAGTAGAGAAAGAGCTGGTTGAACTTTCACCCGGTAGGGTCACAAATGGTGAATCTGTTATACAGACAGTATAATAAGATCAGTGATTACTAACAGTACTTACAGAATGGCAAGTTTGCTTAGCTTTTGTGTAGACATAATGCATTGTTCTTCTTTTAAACTACATTTTCTAAAGTATTTCTGCCTGATATTACTGGCATGGCACCCTAGCATCTTTTGCTACGTGCAGGTAAACTCATGGGAATTATAAGAGAAGTCACAGATAATTTTGTTTTTATTTCCATTTTATTTTATTTGAATGGAATCCGCAAACAGTGATTTAATGAAAGAAAAACAATGATTCAGAATTATATGAAATAATAAAGATATTTAAATCTAAGCTGTCACTGATAATCTGGTTTATTTCTGATCATTTTATTTTGACTATAGAAGTTCTGAATGGTAGTTAACTTAAAAATGTAGTAGCCATATTGGGTGGTGATTAAAAAAGTTCATTTCAAACCCTGACTGTTATAACACAGAGGTCTTCAACCATACCCCTGAGGACCTACTGTCCTGCAGAGTTTAGCTACAATATCCTCTAATCGAGCTAATCAATGTTCTGAAGCAGGTTGGAAATTAATTTTGCAGGACAGTGGGTCTCCATGAGCAGGGGTGAAGACCTCTATTATAAACAATTCCTCCCATTTCAAGGTAACTCAGCAGGTAACTTAGTTTAAAAAGTTTTTTGAGTGATCAGACATAAGATTTGCTTAGATTTTTTGGTTAGATTTGGGTATTATTTTAATTTTAATGATTACGATTATGCTTATCGATTCTGATTCTTATTGATTCCTAATTTCGATTCCAATAAAGTAAAAAAAATATTTATTTTTTTTAACGTAGATATCATGCATTATGCTTAGTCTTATTGCAAAGCATTTCATTGTAGCTGATACCATGAACAAAAATCAACAGGCTAAAGAACACTTACACAAGGAACTTTTCCCTATGGTTTAAAAATACCATAGCAAAAACAACTAGCCTAACTTATATAAATTTCAAGCATTATTAAAGACAAGTAAACACTCGGGTATTAAAAAAGCACAAATAAAAAATGTGCAATTGCACAAATAAATACAACTAAACAAAGATACGAGTGAAATAAACAGTGTTTTAAGATTTTCAGGTATTCAGATGCAGAAACTTAAATCAAATGTAAAATAACACTGCACTTTATTAATAAAATATACATTACATATACAGTTACAAAATGTATTCAGTCAAGAACAGCGAGTTAATTTTCTCTTTGTCTTTTGTTGTTTGATTGACGTTATTATAGAGGCGGCAGCAGGAATATTAGGCTGCTGTTAAGAGCTGCACGGATCCAATATACTGTTACACATGTTTTCTTTGTCCGAAATTTAGGCTGCTGACTTGTTGCCTCGCTGCCCTATCAGGCAATGACTTTGCAGTCAGCGTTTGTGTGCGAAGTTTCCTCACGAAACTGATTTCGGACAGACTTCTGAGGCAGTGTAACGGTTTAATATTCTACAGCAAAATAGAGCGAGCTTTGGTGAAAACTAAGAATATTTATTGACTGCAATAGTAATTTCTCGCAAGAAATGACATTATAAGTGGAAAATGTTTATCAAAAATGTACATTTACACACAAACTGACCACAGCCGCAACTTTCAGACACCATCTTTATTTTTCTAGCTCAACTGTCACAGAATAGAAAGCTCTGGATTGTGGGATATCAAAGGCAGCAAAGGATACATCTATGCTGCCTTCAAAAATCAATCAGATGAAGGTATCTCAGAAGACAGAAAGTGAAACTAACATTGCATTCAGACATGCCTTGATGCCTTCCGACCTTGTAATGCGTCCTCCGAAGGCAGCATTTATCAGTTTTCAGATGCAGAGCGCATGTGTGCGCAGCACAGAAAACAGCATGCGGGTCTTCTTGCGCTTGAAATTTTGGAGAACAACAATGGAACCGGTTCTCGATATCAAACGATATGGTCAGGGGTGTCCAATCCTGCTCTTAGAGACCACTTTCCTGCAGAGTTTAGCTCCAACACACCTGCCTGGCAGTCTCTAGTTATCCTGAAGATCTTGTTTAGCTGGTTTATGTGTGTTTAATTAGGGATAGAACTAAACTTTGCTGTAAGAATAAAATGGCAAAATTTGCAATGAACGAAGGACCTCCGAGTCATATCGACCAGAATGATGAGCTCTTTTGATTTAGGCCAGTGATCAACCACCTAGCAAACACCCAGAAAACCTCAGCCGCAGCATAGCAACACCCTGGCAACGTCTCAGGTTACGTATGTAACCCTGGTTCCCTGATGGGGAACGAGACGCTGCGTTTGAGACGCGGTGAGAACGCTCTGCGTGTTTGCGTCATGAAGCACGTGTAAAATCATACCAATGGAAGCCCGATACGTCATAGGTGACGTCATAGACCAGGAAACTATAAAGCACCCCTGAAAACAGACCGCAACAGCTTCTGAAAAGTCTGAAGCAAGTCGATCAGGGCATGCAGGAAGTATGGCAGACGAACGCAGCGTCTCGTTCCCTATCAGGGAACCAGGGTTACATACGTAACCTGAGACGTTCCCTTTCAAGGGAACTCGAGCTGCGTTTGAGACGCGGTGGGAACCCCATACCCACTATGCCATAGTGACAAATGCCCGTTCTGTGTGAAGTCCTGCGCACACTAAGAAGCAAGCAACCTCGCCCCTGGAGTGGAGAGGTCAAGGTCATAAAACCTGACAAATGTATGCGGAGAGGACCATCCTGCCGCATTACAAATATCAGGAAGGGAAACACGCGAAATTAAGGCCGTAGAGGCCGCCATACTCCTTGTAGAATGGGCCCGTACAGCCATAGGTGAAGGCTGACCGGCCGCTTCATAAGCCAATGATATAGCCTCGACTATCCATTTGCTCATCACCTGTTTAGATGCAGGGCACCCTCTCCTGAGTGACCCAAAGCAGACAAATAATTGTTCAGACTTACGCCACAGGGCAGCCCTGTGAACGTAGGCATCTAATGCCCGAACTGGACATAACAGGTTCAGTTGTTCCTGATCTGGGGTATTAAAAGGTGGAGGATAAAAGGCCTGCAGCACTATTGGGCCCCCAACATTAACTGGGACCTTAGGAATATAACCCGGTCTAGGGTAGAGAAATGCCTTCACCATACCAGGTGCAAATTCCAAACATGGAGCAACCGACAGGGCATGCTAATCTCCAAATCTCTTGATAGACGAAATAGCAAGGAGAAATAAAGTTTAGAGTGAGGAATTCCTCTGAAACCTCTTCAATGGGCTCGAAAGGAGCCAAAGCCAGACCCTCAAGTACAATGGCCAAATCCCAAGCCGGTGCTCTAGAGTGCAGTGCAGGTCTCAACCTCAGTGTACCACGGAGAAAACGAGTAAGAAGAGGATCTCTCCCGATAGAAGTACCCCCCCCACACACACACACACACACACACCCCGAGGGGTGTGGTAGGCAGATATAGCCGCCACGTAAACCTCTAGGGTAGAAGGAGATGACTTAGCAGAGAAACGGTTTTGCAAGAAATCAAGAACTGAACCAACAGGGCAGTTAACAGGATCTAACTGGCGTTCACCACACCAGGTGGAGAATAATTTCCATTTCAATGCATATAGTTTTCTTGTGGAAGGAGCTCTGGATTGGAGAATGGTCTCAACGACCTCAGTCGAGAGACCGGATTTTATGAGCCGGGCCCCCTCAGAGGCCGAGCCCACAGTATCCAAACTCCAAATGAGGGTGAACTCCCAGGAGCAAAGATATCGGGAAATGCGTACCGGTGTAGCGTCTACCACACCTAATACATCACATCCAGTCCAAGCGGAGCTGGATGTGTGAGGGAGAACCAAATAGAGCAAAGCGTTGTGCAAACGATGTGAAAGGTCGATTTGACTTTAGTTGACCAAAGTTCTCCCTAAGAAGCTCCACCACCTCGGGGTGAAGACTCCAATCCCTGGGCCTCAGCCCCTGCCTCAACAGGATATCTGCTCTGATATACGAGACCATCAGTGTGTTGTCCGCCATTCGCCGAGCGACCACTCATGATCGCCCCCACTTGTGAGGGAAGCATCCGTCGATAGCAATATGCGTCGACAAGAAGCCCCCAACACTGGGCCTGAGCGAGGAACCAAGGTTCTTCCACATGACCGAGGCACGAAGGCATAGCCGCGTGACCTTGATCATGCGAAAACATATTTCCCCTCGAAGAAAACCCCTTGGTCCCGAGCCACCACTGCAGGGGTCTCATGTGCAGAAGGCCAAAAGTAATTACGTTGGACACAGCTGCCATGAGACCCACCAGTCTGAAACTGTTTCACAGTGAGTGACTGGCCTAGATATACCCCAATACGGCTGTGAGAATCGCTACACCTAGAAAAGTGGTCCTCAGAGCACACTCTTCTTGGCGTTGAGAGGCAACCCCAACATCCTTAATGAGACAGAACGACATCTCGATGCCGAACTGCCATAAACTCAGATTGAGCTAGGATAAACCAATCATTGATGTAGTATAATACGCGAATGCCCTGGAGTCTCAGAAGAGCCAGAGCTGCATCCACGCATACTGTAAAGGTGTGGGGTAATAAACCTAGGCCGAATGGAAGAACTCGATAATGGTATGCTTCGCCCCCGAAAGCAAACCTCGGGAACCTCCCTCATCCTCTTCCGGAAACAATCAAGTAATGGCTGTCTGCTGGGAGGAGGAACCCCTTCTACAGCTCCTTTTGCAGAAGTGACAGTACTTCCTGCTCCATAACCAAAGCCTGCTCGGGGTCCACCAATGAGAGGAGGACCCCTAGAAATCTGGGCGAACGAGAACCGAACTAAATTCTGAAACCCTTTTCTATAGTGTGCAGGACCCACTGAGAAATATGTGGCAGTAGTTTCCACGCTGCCGGAAATTTACTAGGGGAACCAGTCTCTCAAGACTGGCCTCTGGATTTGTTTGAACAGTCACTACGGCGCCCTGAAGCGGCGAACCGGCAGGGAACAACCGAACTGACCATTCTACGACCCTCCTCGGAGGATCGTATGGGGATGCTGACACCTCGGTGCCCTGAACGGCGAACTGGCAGGGAACAACCGAACTGGCAGCGCTGCGACCCTCCTCAGAGAGTTGCACCCCAGAGGGCGCAGAGGAAAAACGATTTCTCAAAACCGTCCCTTGGTTGAACAGTCACTACGGTGCCCTGAAGCGGCGAACCGGCAGGGAACAACCAAACTGACCGTTCTACGATCCTCTTTGGAGGATCGTATGGGGACGCTGACACCTCGGTGCCCTGAACGGCGGACCGGCAGGGAACAACCGAACTGGCAGCGCTGCGACCCTCCTCAGAGAGTCGCACCCCAGAGGTCGCCGAGGAGAAACGATTTCTCAAAACCGTCCCTGCCCCGGAGGAGCCCTCAGAAGCCTGATAGCCTCGTTTTTTGCGACAGGACTTCTTGTCTAAGCTTTATTAGAGATGATGACAGTCCTCAGATCTTGCCTACCTCTAACTAGCTTAGTTCCTACGACCCTCCTCGGAGGATCGTTGAAAAAAGCAGGCACTTCGGCTCCCTGAAACGGTGAACCGGCAGGGAAACCGAACTGACTGCTCTTCTTTTTTCTTATTTGAAGGCTCGTTTGGGGACACTGACACCTTGGTGCCCTGAAACGGCGAACCGGCAGGGAGACCAAACTGGCAGTGCTGCGACCCTCCTCAGAGAGTCGCACCCCAAAGGGCGCTGAGGAGAAACGATTTCTCAAAACCGTCCCTACCCCAGAGAGGACCACCCTTAGAAGCCTGATCGCCTCGGCGTCAGGGCTTCTTCTTTGTCCAAGCTATTTTAGAGATAAAACAGTCCTCAGATCTTGCATGTCTCTAACTGGCTAGACTGCGACCGCCACCCAGGTACCCCTCAATTGCGGAGGAGCCCGAATGGCTACGCTCTGTTTTGCACTTTGTGCTGAGAGGAGCTTAATAGGCCAAGACTGCTCCCGCCCAGCAGTCTCAGGAACATTAGATTGGTGAGGAAGAAACCTCTGGAGCGCCGCTGAATGGTTTATTTCTTAGTTTTCTTGAAAGCGGAGCGTCCAGAAGAACAGACATAATTATATCTTTATTTTCCTTTATCTTTATATCAGAAAAACTTATATATATATATACATATATATCACTCTGCGGCCACCAGCAGGAAACAACCGAACTGGCAGCGCTGCGACCCTCCTCAGAGAGTCGCCCCTCACATTCATCCATGTCCTTATATACTTTACCCACCAGCGCTGCCTAATAAAAATGTATTCATTATTTAAGATGGCTGATGGGTAACGTCGGGGTTAATAACGATGACGCCGACTCGGGAGAGAGAAAGCTCGCAAGCGTCTCTTTAACCCGAGGCACTGTCATACTATGATACTTAATACCCAAACATTACTATAGTTAGACATCTGGGGATTAAACACATAAATACAAACCAGTTTATTCCACGATCTTGACACCTCAGTGTGGAGATAGGGAAAAAAAACCCGCAGTCCCCGACGAGGAGGCTGAGATACAGAGTTTTCCTGTTTTAAGATACAGTTCATCTAACAAACTCTTCTTTATTTTCAATCTCATAATGTTCAGCTGGCCAGTAAATATTTAACTGGCAACAGCACTAGATAAAACCTCCTTTTTTTTTAAAAAGCTCCTCTTTATTCAGCAGAGTTATGAGCTGACTTATTTATTCATTGAAAACTCAAACATCTGCCTTTTTCTTAAGATTTTTATTTGTTTTGTTCTCTTTATTTTTAAACAAAACACCAACGATACCAATTCCTCGGAACTGGAAATCGCAGTACACTAGATCTGGCATGTGAAAGCTGAGATAGGGCGGAGCCCGTCCCAACCCCCGCTGTCAGATCCGTTTGCGAACCCCGAAATACGAGCCGTCTCCGTGCCTCGGCAACAGAGAGACCCGCGCTAGGAACGCAAACCGAACCGAACCGTCCTCCTCGAAGAACGCCCGGCGGGAGCGGAGCGTCCTCACGGACAGCTTCTCGCAATGCTCACAGTCAGCTCCCTCGAGAACTGACTATTGGCATGCTCCACTCCCAAACAGCAACAACAAGTTGATGTGTGTCCCCACCCGTGATGTAACGAGGGCAGGGAACAACACAACGTCTATAATCTTGCTTGCTCGCCATAATGATAGATAGTGATATATATTGGGCTTGACAAACAACAATAAATAGACAAGGACAGAATCACAGAGAGCGCTTGCTGAAGACAACAGAAGCTGTCGCGGTCTGTTTTCAGGGGTGCTTTATAGTTTCCTGGTCTATGACGTCACCTATGACGTATCGGGCTTCCATTGGACTGATTTTACACGTGCTTCATGACGCAATCACGCAGAGCGTTCCCACCGCGTCTCAAACCCAGCTCGAGTTCCCTTGAAAGGGAACTACCCAGCATACTCTAGCATAGTGCTTTTTGCACAGGCAAAACGACTAATGTTTTTTTCAGAACATGCATAACTCTGCAACTGGGTTTCTGTCAAAAGTTTTTGCATTGTGCCAAATAAAATGCAATAATTTCTTTCACTAAGTCATAGTTTCTGAGGAAGACAGGCAGTTTTTGTTGAGTTACAGTACCTCAAAATAATAATGCCTTTGAAGGAACATAACATCTGGCCCTTTGGTAAATTGGCTCACTGCACCCTCAGATCATTCAACCTTTGATCAGATCTTCCTACTTTTCTCAAACATTGTTTTTTGAAAATGGATTCACAAATTCTTATATCAAAAAAACCCTTGAGATGTAAATTTAACCAAAACATTTTAGTCCAAAACAAGTTTTCCATCCTCAATAACAGGCAAAAGCCAACAGCTTTTGCAAAAGTCTGAGGAATACGTTGAGTCAGACATGATAAAGGGTGTTAGATTTTGTTAAGTAGGACATGTTACTACTCTATATGGATTTTTGTTAATCCTGGAGTAACTTTACTGTCAAACAGAAATAGCCCTAGCTGTCCTAAGACTAACTAAGCCCATACATACATATATGTATTTTTTCATGCAGGGTTATTTTACTCATCTTATCTTGCCTGCACAGGTGTCACAAGTGATACATCAACTTCTGTGTTAACCACTATAAGTCAAATGGGAAAACAGTGAGTGGGCCGTCTATAACTGCAAAACAACATTTGGCTCAAGACTCAATATCTGCTCTTTCTCCTCAGGAGATCGTTCGGGAAGATGTTTCCTCGCTCAGGGAAATCCATCGTCTTTGACAGCTTTCCAGATCCATCTGATACCTGGGAGATCATTGAGACTATTGGTAAAGGGACTTATGGGAAAGTTTATAAAGTGCTTAACAGAGTCAATGGCAGCAAAGCCGCCGTCAAAATATTGGATCCTATCCATGTGAGTAAAACCCTACTAGACCAAACCTGTATGTGGTGTGTGTTTTTAGGTCATAAAGAGAGAAAGAGTCATATCATAAAGTCACCATTTTTAAACACAGGGAAAACTTATGGTCAGATTTGCACAGAAGGGCAGGGTCATTAAGGGCAGGGTAATTTTGGACCCTTCAGGTTCAATCAGTTCACATTTGTCTGCATCTGTATGCATGCATTTGCACATTTGTTTGTACCTGTGAGTGTGTTTATGCCTTAAGAGAGGCCTGCAGGCAATTCCACTCGCCACTGTCATATAAGAACAGAACATCTATATCCTGCAGATAATGCCAAAAGGCTCTCTGTGTCTCTGTCCTGCTCGTTATTTCTCCAGCCAGACACTCTTTCCTTTAGTGATTGGGCAAATAAAAGGACCTCTAACAGCATATACCCAGACTAATCATGATGAGATGGCTTTTCAGAAGATGTGCAATTTGTGTTAATTTACCTTTCTCCAATTCACCCTTTCAAAGTCCTGAAAGGAAGCTTGGAAGTATTTCAATGGACCTTTGGCTGCCAGTATATTTAAAATCACTCATCTAGATCAAATAAATCTTGGCTTAATTTAATAGACTGCAGCTGCCATAGCCATTGTACCTCAGATATTCACAAATATTTGTTTGCACAGCTTTCCAACCGCAGGAAATGCTGTAATCATGTGTAGTAATAGATATATGGAGTATTTTTGAAGCCAAAAGGCATCACAGAATAGACCTGTGTACCATATCCATTAAAATTCTACACTCAGAAGTTGTTTTTCCTCAGGCTCAATCAGTAAACAGTAATTTTCCGATGTTGGTCCAAAAACCTTGAAGGACGTGGAAGCCAACAAATATTATTTCAGTCTATGCCTCATGTGTAGTTCACTGCTGTGGGGCTTTGTTAATGCTGACATTTTATGGCCTTTCTGGCTTCGCTAAATTCAATAGATAAAATGACTACAAAATTATTAATTTTTTTGCATCAGTGGCTCCATTTGGGTTATTTGTGTTGAATAGTTAAAGAAAAGTCTTTGTTCGCTCAAAAATGAAAATAGACGTTTGAGCCATTGCGCTGTGTTTCTTTTTATTTTGTTCATAAAGGAAAAGTTAAACCAAAAATGAAAATTCTGTCATTCTGTGAATGGAATTCTGTTATTATTTACTCACTGTCATGCTATACCAAAAGATTATCCCTTTTTTCCTTACAATAAATTTGAATTTTACATTTAGAAATATAGCAACCCGTTTAAGAAACATTTACAATGGCTCACCCTTACTTTATTTCAGGATATTGATGAGGAAATTGAAGCTGAATATAACATCCTAAAAGCTCTCTCAGACCATCCCAATGTCGTCAAGTTCTTTGGAATGTTCTACAGGAAGGATGTCAAGAACGGGGACCAGCTTTGGCTAGTGCTTGAGGTAAAGTTAAATTCTATGTCATGCATGTTCGTCTCATTTATTTAAGCTTGTTGTATATCACACACGTGTTAAATTGGGCTTGTGACTTTATCGGAAACACATTTTTAAATGCCCTAATCAATTATGGTTATTGTATTTTCAGCAGGAACACATGCAAATGCTAATGTTTTTGTAAATCATAGCAAAGTTGTGTACTGCATGCTATATCATTATCACATGATGGATTTATTGCTGCCGTTGCAGTGTGGGCTAATGGGATACATATAGCAGTGAAAATCTGTTTATAGAGGATTAGCAAAATATGCTGCTAATAAAATGTTATTAGTATCAACACCTCTGTATTTTTAGGAGCATACAGAACATACAGAACATTTCTCAAAGCTGTGAAATGGAAGTTTTTAGAGGACAATTAAGATATTGTCATTTTTAAAATCACATTAGGCCCACATGGCCTTTTGTGTTGTTTGACTGCTTGAGAACAGACAAGTTGGAAGGAAATGGGATGAGTGTTACATAAGAGACTTTAGTCGCAGTAGGTCTGGACAGAGTTTTTGTGGCAGGACAGGTATGGGAGGGTGGAGATTGACTACTAATGTGGGCCGGCTGTGTCCTGCTAAGATGAGCAGGTTCAGATACCAATTCTGCATTAAGATACACTGGCTTTAGCTGGAAACAGATGGTCATGGGTCCCACTGTACTAACAAGTGAGGTCCCTTTTTTATTGCACTGTACTGTAACTATTGTTGAGTACTGCTCATTAGTTATGCCTTTCGGCAGTAATTATTCAGAAAAAATATGTGTTCAGACAGCCTATGTACGTTGTATTGAATTTGCAAAAGTTACAAGTGTGTTATTTACAGCTGAATCATACAGTAATTAGAATGTGCAGGAACAGAATATTATGTACACCATATTTAATGTGTATTATTTGTATTTTCAATTTAAATAGAAGTATAATCAGTTTTACATTTTTAATAGCCGCACAACAGCTTGTATGGTTATGCACAAAAACAGTTATCTCATTTTTAAAGTTTCATTTTAGCTTACCAAATTGCAGAAGTGCCATAATGCTTAATACAACATATCAATATTTTTAAATTGTGAACTGCTTTATTTTTCAAAAATTATTTAGGCATGTTTTAAAAATTGAAGCCTATTGTTGGATTTTCATGAAAGCACTATGGAACAGTTATGGTAATACAATGTTAGTCAATTGGTATATACAGTACTATGATATTTACAAGGTACATCCAAACATAGGTAGTGTTGGGAGTATACTTGTTTGGGTTTGGTGGTGTCACATGTATGTTGGTTTCATTGTGTTTTGGTTTGGTTTAGTTCTAGTTCCTGTTTCCTTTGTTCTCATTTTCTTGCCACTAGTTAATTTGGTTTCTAATTTACACCTGTTCCCTGTTCTTAGGTTCCCTTGTGTATTTAAGCTCTTGGTTAGTGTGTAGTGCTTTGTTTCCCTCTGTGTTTATTAAAAGTCAGTTTAGTGCTCACTTGGATTGCTGCAGCATAACCGTGACAGGTGTGGGTTTGACCCCCTTTATATTAAAGCTTAAAGGAAGTCGGAAGAAATAGTTTGGACCCTAAAACTTAAATCAGCTTCAACTGTACACATGGTTTTACAGCATTTTGAATAGGCTTAGTACCACATTTTCTAATGAATAATGACTTCAAAAGAAAAGGTTTTTTTTACAAATTTTCTTAATGTTATAGAACTTTCTATGTAAATTATCTTTATAAGTTTATCCTCTTGAAAGTCTCTCTATAATTCACACACTTGGTATCACTAAACATGGTCATTTCATAATAATCATCTTTTTGGTACTTATCGACCAATACAGTAGCTATATGGCCAATATTTGATCATTTTCAAATTTCAACATTAGACAAAAACAGTTAAGTGAAGTTATTCCAAACTATTCCGGGATTTTTTTTCCACATACCTTTAAGTGAATTTTGAGTAATTATTGTCTTATTTGCTATCATTAAATGACCTAAACGAGCATTATATCTGCCACTCTGTCTAGATATCAGTATATTACTATACCAAACACATCAACCACTAATTTGTTGTAACTAGCAATTCATTTGCAGTTCGTTTTCAAAATTGTGATTTAAATGTACAGGTTTAGAAGGAATTTTCTCGGTGAGAAATGTTGCCCTTCTGTCCCTGATTTGTGCTTTCTATCTGAGACATTTATAAATGCTCTAGTTCCATGAAGCTATTAACCTGTGCTGAGCAGAACATTTCCAACACGCTGTGCCCCTGAACATCTTCTCCACTTATCTATGTTTTCTGATGATCACAGTGCAAATAGACCTTTCTGAGACCATTTGTTGACTATAGAGAGCTTCAGAAATCACACAATAAAATGCCAGTTCGTTTTATATTATCTTTTTTTAAGCATCAATAGTTACCTTGGGGAAACAGATCATAAGCAGGCTTTTTTCCCTGCGTTTGCACAGCTGAATTCACTCTGTGTTTAATATATTAGACCTGCCTGGAGAGATGTTTATTTGGTGTCAAACTTTACCTCAGTCTCAGTGTGGGTATGAGGATGGTTATGCCCTGTCCAAATACCCACACTCGCAGTCTTTGCACTTGAACACTTGTCTACTTGCATGACGTATTTCCATGGCCAAAGTGTTCAAGTAGACGTGAAGACTGTAACTCTGTATAGAACTTTTGATTACCCGATGGCACACACTTATAGTCTTGCAAAAAAATGCAAGTGTTTACAGTTTATTTGTATTTTTTTTATACTTAAAAACTTCTAAATGTGTTCAGTAGTCGCTATGTAACTAACAGAAGACACAGTTTTAAAATTGTGGTGCTTCTAATTAAGTGATAAAAAGCAGTTGTAAATGTTGTACAAAATACACATACCCTACAGTACGTATCTTTGCACCAATAAAATGTGCAACACTTTGTTTTACTACCAAATTATATGTAATATGTAAATATCTAATTAATTTCATTTGTGGAATGTTTTCCTTGAGATCTCGCGATTTCGGGGCTCGTGAGTTCCTGAACATAATGCATGATTGTGATTACCGTTCCGAAGTGGGATTCGAGATTGTGTGGGTTTAGTGTGCAATAAGGGCACATGGAACAGCCTTGCTCACTTTCCTATCACGGCCAAGACCTCAAGTGTGGGTATTTGGACAGGGCATTAGTTAACAATCCCACATAGTTCTGTAACCTTCTGAGCCAGTTTTTGTGTAGAAATAAAAATGTGGATATGCTTCTACATACCATAGTATAAAGTACACCCCCCCCAAAATAAAATAAAAACCAGTTGTAAATTAATAACATAATTTGAAATGCTAAAACAATAAATGTACTGTTTAAAATAACGAAAAAGGCTCAGAAAGCACAGAGAAAGCTCTAGTATTACATGGTTTGACATTTAGAAATTCTTAAATGTGTCTTACTGTTTGAGGCCACTGTACAAAAAAAATATATCATGCTTATAAAGTCCTTAGATATTTCTGCATAGCCTTATTAAAATTCTATTTTTGATGGAAATGTAAAGGCATGGCACGTTTCACTTTCCCTGAAGAAACCACATTCTGTTTTATCAATATGGACGTAACACAGTTACCACAAATTACAAAAGCGGTTTTCTTCTCTTGCAAGGCTTTAAGCAAGTTCCTCCATCTGTATTAGAGGGAATGATTTTTTTTCTCTTTTTCTTTTTCTTTTTCCCTAAAGAGCTTTGCATTTCTGTATGCAAACTCCTGCATGCAAAATCCACAGTCAGCAATCCAAATGTGGAAGTTAATCCCATGGCTGGAATCATAGTCGAGTATTGAAGCGTTCAGCAGCAGCCGAGATGTTAAATTGCCATGGTTACAGTCGTCCCCTCTGAACTGTAATTTTCTGTATTTCAGTATGATCTGGGGGGAAGGCTCCTCCACATTGAGTGACCCCTGATTACAGAGAGGACTTGCACAAATTGCGTCCTCCACTTTGCTGGCTTGCTCATCAGGCCTGGTGCTTGTTCTGCCTTTCCTTTGTGTTGTGGCTTCTAATTATGGATATAAAGGGGGTTGCTTTCATCTGTACTCATTGGTTTCTCGTCGTATAAGGGGCCGACTCCGCTTCGTCATATTAAAACTTCAAAGATATCAGAAGTGATCTCTATTCAGTTTTGTTCAAGTTGGCTTGTAGGTTCCAGTTGGTGGGTAATGGCTGGGAAAGGACTAATGACAGCGGTTCATTGTTGTAGTTTCACATGAAACAGTATGTCTCTGTGCCATTGTTATTGAAGGTTTTCATTTATTTCTTTTAAAATGCAAGGCCTTTTTTTGTAGATATGCAGTTTGTAAAAGCTTTCTTGATGAAGTGCATTTATTGACTGGATTCGTAGAAACTGGAGAATAGCAATATAAAATGGTGCGTGCATCATTGCTTAAAAAAGTTATTTGCAAACACCCACAATGTTATTCTATAGATTTATTTTACCGGTATGCAGTATGGCGAACATGAAATATCAATGAGCAACATTTATGGTAAAAGTTTTCAGTTATCAATACATAGTTTTATTCAGCAAGGACACACTGAATTGATCAGAAGTGACATACTTTTCCATTATAAAAAAAAAAAAAAAGATTTTTAATAAATGCTGTTCTTTTCAACTTTCTATTTGTAAAAAATAGAGAAAAAAGTGTAATGGTTTCCACAAAAATATTAAGCAGCACAACTGTTTTCAACATTGATAATAATAAGAAATGTTTCTCGAGCAGCAAATCAGCATATTATAATGATTTCTGAAGGATCATGTGACACTGAATACGCAATGTTCTGAGTATTTTTAGGTTGAAATGCTACTGCAACATTAACACATTGTGCTTAAACTAACAGTTCAAACGGTGCAAAGCTGTTTAATTTCACTCATTCCCCTTAATATAGTTAAAGTGGTGGCTGTGGTTTTTGGCCTTCATTCTTGTATATAATGGCTGGTTCTTTGGCCCACCCTTTGAAACGAAGCCCTTTTCGAACTACCGGTATGTCTTATGTGTCTAGCTTGTGCCCGTCATTAATTCACAATGAGGTTTAAAATGCCATTGTTTGTTAGGGCTTTTTCATTAAACGCTGAGAGAAAGCAGACACCTAGTTCATTATTTGAGTGTAAATGATAAGGTCGTTCAGACAAAAGAGGTGTTTTTTTCTTGAAAGGTGTGAGGGCCACACACACACTAGCTCAAAGAAAGCTGCTGATTTGATCATTTGCTGCACTTAAAATTAAAACTAAACTGCACACTAAAATTCAGTTCAAATCAAATATTCAAGGTCAGAAGCGCCAGGTGTGTTACTAGCAAGTAACTAATAAACTGTTTTGAGAACTTGAGAGTGGATACCTGCAAACACACTGGTATTTTAAAGCCCATGTTAAGACTTTGAAAGGCATTAGCCATGCTGGCAGTGGGAGGATGGCAGAATTAGTCTTGAGTCTTTTCATCCGTAGCCTATGTGAGGAATTATGTTGATGACTCGTCAGTAGATGACACAATAGCATGTTCACCACAGCCTGAGGTAATCCAGAGTGACATGGTCTAAAAATAAAATAATATCAGGAAGAAATTAAAACAAAAAGGACTGATGATTTTGTCATGTCATTCCAAACCCATATGGCTTTCTTTCTTCTGTGGAGCACAAAAAGAGATGAATGTTCATGCTCATCTTTTCCAAACATAAAAAAATAGTCCATACAACTCATGCACACTAAATTCCCAGTCATCTGAACCATAGCTTTATGCAAAGAATGGACTAAAATTGAGCAGCAAGAAGGTCCCCGGACAACACTACACTATAGCGTATATGCCATAGACTTTAAAAAAATATGGATGTAGTGTCCGTGACGTCAACTGTAGGTTTCTGAAGAGTATTTTTGAGGCGGAGCCCGCCATCTTGGCAGCGCATCACTCCCTGATAAATGAAAATGGGCAAAGAGGCGGGATTAGGTGAGGTAACGTGACGACTAACAGACAACAGACAAACGGCTTGTAGTGACAGTAGCGGCAATCCACCCGTCACTCAAGTGGCCACGCCCTTAATTATGCAGAAGGCTTAATATTATTTAAACGGATGAGTTATAACAAAGTTCACCCCCCTCACAGTCGTCATGAAGGGCAAAATGAGCTACTTAGACAAAAAACACTTTTTGTACCAGGGTGTAAACGCATTTTTTTCTGCTGTAAAGTTGGGCATATTAGCATGGGGGGTATATCGGATTGACTCTCTTTTGCAGCCTGTCTCTAGCGGCCAGTCGATGAATTGCAGTTTAAGTCACTTCCGTGTTGGATTCAAGAGAGAGATCGGAAGGTTGCCGCTTGGTATATACAGATGCGGGAGTCAATGAGTGTGAGAATTCTCTGCAACGTTTAGTGAAACACATCGGGTCACGTTATTTAAAGGTGGTGAAAAACACTGAGGAGGGCAACCCGCACCATACATGACTAAAACACTTTTTATTGAAATCTATTATGAGTTCAGTCTTCATCTCCTGTGAGTATACACCATTCAGATGACTCTTCACAAAAACACAACTTATTTCTTAAGGTGCCCTTTATGCTTTTTCAAATATTACCTTTCATGTAGTGTGTAGTATAGCTGTTTATGGATGTAAAAGGTCTGCAAAGTTTTAAAGATCGACGTATACTACAAATAATGTAATTGTCTCCTTTAAGAAAGAATCAATTTTGAACTGCCGTTAGCAATTCCAGTCTGACTTCCTGTTACAAACCTTCATAACAAACCTTTTGACTCGCCCTCAAACACTGTAGTTGTAGCTGAAGCCAAAGGATGAGGACTCGTGCTGGAATTGATAAGGGGGAAAAAACGGATGCCATTGTTACTGTTTGTATCACTTTGAATACAAGCGCTGAGAAAGTCTCAGCTGAAATTCTTTCTTCAGCTGTTTCTTTCCCATCATGCGCTGTAAGCGGTAGACCAATCACAACAGACTGAGACGCCTGCCCAATCAGAGCAGAGTTGGCTCGTGGAAAGGAGGGGTTTAGACTTAGGGCCCTATCAAACACGGCGCTATTCAAGTGTTTTTTGCTAAAATATAGACTGCGCCATTGACCAACTGAAACCTGGTCCAATGGCGCAATATTGTTTTTGTTATTTAAAGAGGGCATTAGTAATATGCGCCTAAAGGCGGGTATTCAACACGCGTACACTCTGCTTATGACACACACAGGGATGCGCAGCAGAACAAAAACATGCCAAGTATTAAAAATAAAAGGATTACAATGTAAAATATTAATATTGTGTACATAAAGATATGGTGGAATCCAGCTTGTCCCGTAGATGGTCTGCTTGCGCACTTTAACCTCGAGCACGAGCAGATCCGTTTCCTCGATAGAGAAGCGTTCGTTTTTTACGCTTGCAAATTCCGCCATGTAAATAGCGAATCCGCCATGGCGCGAACACAACTGGCTTTTTAAGGGAATGGGAGATGAGACTCTGATTGGTTTATTGCACGTTACGCCCAAAACACACCCATTACTCATTAAGAGAATAGGGACAACCCTTTTAGACCATGCGCTGGGAACGCCGACCATTTTTCCCGTCATTAAACTAGTAAAAGTAGATTCAGACACGTCCTAAGTGCACTTGTGCTGTGCGCTTTAGACCATGTGCTTAGATCGTTTCCCCTATAGATAATATCAGTATGAACATTCTAATCAACAACTGACTGAGATTTGCGGTATAACTTTCACAACTTTACTGAATAAACCTGAACCTAAACCTGAAACCTGGACGTTAATGTTGCCGTACTTGAAGGAAGTGTTTAAACATTCAAGTTGCTCTCTGTCAGATACATGTCTAACTCTCTCTGTCTGTCTGTGTCAGAGTGAAATTTAATGATGGCAGATGATCTCTGGCTGAGGTAGCCATGACGTAATGAGGTCAGCTTTGCTCTTTAGTCTTCATGGTGCTGTTCAATGGTAAGAACTGAGATTCAGAAGAACTTTGGTTGATTTATCGCAGGGATTTCAGTGCTAACATTATTGTTTCTACAGTCAAGCAACATGGAGGTGACAGTAACTGTAAGCGTTTTGTATCCTTTTCTCATTTGATTTAAGTGGAGTTGTAGTTACTAGGAAACAGTGTTTGTTTACTGTGCTCACAAGCTGAAATCTCATTGGTGAAGTCTCGTTTGTTCGCGTTTAGTCACAAGGTAAACAGTTTCGCTAGTGAGGAACTGGGAAGGGTCATAGCACTTGCACATTGTTGTCCTATTGTTAGTTTAACTGCTTCTATTGTTCTCATTTGTAAGTCGCTTTGGATAAAAGCGTCTGCTAAATGAATAAATGTAAACAATTGTGAATATTGTTAATGATTGTTTGTTTTACATGTAATACATTATTTATTATCTGGACAAAATAGTAGAAAGAAGACTAGTAGTGTGTATTAAAAATCTAAGTAAATGTCAGTTTTCCATATTGACTTTAAAGATCCTTGAAGGGTTTCTTGTATTGAACAATCTGATTACCAATTACGTTCTGTCACTGTATCAGCAACTCAAATGAAGCACATGTTTGCCAGCGCCTCTGTGCTTGACACTGAAGCGTTTGCTTTAGCGATAAATGAAACGGGCCGCTCCCTGCAGTTAGCTCAATTAACTTTGGTAAATGGTAGTGAAACATGAAGGTGTGCTACAGTGCCAAAGTCCCCCGTGGCACAGTAATAATGAGATTTCAAAATGGGCCCTAAAGCTGTGGGAATGTTTCACTTCACACCCACTAACATACATTGTTGTTCAAGTGTCCACATTCCACCTTTACTGCTCAACCCAATGACAAATGACCCTTTCAGCCCACCACTTATCAAGCTTGCACGTCCAGAACAAGTTAAACTGAATGCTATGCTGCCCTTTTTGAGAGAGGTTATGGAAGAAAAAAGACAGGAAACACATTAAACAACATTTAGTAGTTTCTAAATTTATTGTAACCATGGTTTCCTGTGAAGGGGAAATGAGACACTGCGTCATGAAGTTGAAGCTATGGGCACAGTGTGACACATCTCCTAAACTTTGACTTTTTAATTTTTTTTTTTTCACTCTTAAGGTCCTTGGACACCGAGTCCGAAATTTTTGTATGCGTTTTTTCGTATTCGTCATTCGGTGGCTCTGAACTGTCAAAACACCTCTCACAATGCTCAATACAGATACGGAAAACGCAGAACATCGAATCCGATCCGAATTTATTTATGACGGATGAAAGTTTAGGAGACAGTGTGTAAATATGATTGACACAACGTGAGGTCGTATTTATTTTTTGTTGGTTTCAAAAATTAAGAACGAGAATTTCAGACTCCGTGTGCAAGAACCTTTAGCCACTAATACAGTGATCACGCACAGACAAACAAACGGCTTCCTGAAGACAAAGAAGCTGATTACGTTCTATCTGACACACATAAGTACTCTGGTGGCGTACCTGTAATGCCACCTGACTGCGGTAGCCAATCAAAATAGGCATGTAATACGCATGCTTCAGACAACGGCTCACAAGTAGTGTTCCCAGAGCGTCAACTCCATGATGCAGTGTAAAGTTCCACTTTGAAATGGAACTCGTTTTTGTCTTCCACTGCGCTGCTTTTCAGTTGTTTTTCTTGTGCTAGACAGACTGTTTGACCGCTGTGCTCACATCTCATGTCTTCATCTCAAAACCTTGCTCTTTTTATTCCACTGAACTGTGTTTAGTGTTTTAACTCTTTCCCCGCAAGCATATTTTTTTTTAAATTGCCTTTTTTTTAAAATCATTTTCACAAAAATTTCATGGCCCCCAGAAAATGTTGTTATGTTGCAATATATCAAAAGAAAGAACAGACCATCGAGTCCATCAACACCCCCAAAGCTTCGCAGTCCTATAGCTCGCCCTGGGTCGACTTTTTATTCAGTAATATTAGGCAGTTTTGATTTATGCCATTTAATGTTGATGATCGCATTATTTTACATACGCATATAATTTCATATGCTATCGCTTGTTTCTGCTTCTTCTTCTGCTGTGTTTTGATCAGGCGATTCAGTTCCCTTTCGAGGGAACTCGCGATGCGTCACTTGACGCTTTGGGAACGCCCCCAGCGTGAATGCGTCTGAGCATCAATGTCAACTAGTCCAATGGAAAGAATGAGCGTCACGGGCGGGTGACGTCATGACCAGGAAGGGATAAAGGCTCACCCGGTGAAACGCGGCATTAGCTTCTGTGTCTCAGCAAGCGATCTGTGTTACTCTGTCTCTGTCTATTTATTGTTGTCTGTTACGATATTATTGGGAAGAGTTATGGCGAAACAACTTTACAAACTCTGTGCTTCTCCCTGCCCGCGTTATTTAACGGGTGGGGACACACACAAGCTTTGTGTAGTTTGTTTGGGAGTGGAGCATGCGGTATCAGCCTCCGAGGGGGCTGATTGCAACATTGTGAGAAGCTTTCGCTTCGCATGCTCCACTCCCGCCTGTCACTTTTCGAGGAAAGTGGCCAGGCTCGCGATCCTCGGGGTGCAGGACACGCGTCTGCCGAGGCAGCGCGGAGAATGCATTCCTGTGGATCGCGAATAGGATCTCGTTACGGGGTTGGAGACGGGTCCGCGGATCTTATCTCCTCCCTTTCCACGAGTGATCCAGTGCTCTCTCTCCGGTCTCGGAAGCCCGCGCTGCGGTCTCTTCCGCCCGGGGAGAGAAATCAATGCTTCAGTGCTCTACCTCCGAGGAGGTAGATGTGCTGGGCATTGAAAGTGTACACAATCATGGGGGAAGTGGATTTGCCATCTCTTCCCCAGCGTATGAGAATTAATATATAGCCTATATATATATATATATATATATATATATATATATATGATAGTTTATATATTATATAAAGTGTATATATATAAAGAATGTATATAAAAAATATATATATATAATAATAAGCTGGTGGAGGTGTTTACTAAGGCTGTAGATAAATTAAATATTTAATGGCCAGCAGAAATAAGGGGGCACTCGTCCTTAAAATAAATTGAACGAGTTTCCTTCCCTCTATTTTTCCACCTCCATCACGGGGCCTTCCATTTTTCCCGATCTGCACAGCGAGCTGTCTAGATCATGGAAAAAGCCTTACTCATTTTTTAGCCCCACATTCATGTATATTCAAAAGATATTTGGGGGTTAAGAGAGTATGGCTATGGGACAATACCCCGGGTAGTACAGACACTTGCGAGCTATGTCTCCCGGTTCAGTATCGTCCCTGAAGGCGTCGGCTTCTCTCACTAAACCATTAAAGAAAACTATTTTTTAATCTAGTGGGAAAAGCATATATGGCAGTGGGTCTAGCACGAGCCTGCTTGCACACTATAGCAGTGCTGCAAGGATATCAGGCTGACCTGCTGTGGTATTTGGACAGAAGTGAGGGAGTTTGGCCCGATGGGGTTTGAGAACTCCGTCGGGCCTCAGATTTATCTCTCAGGGAGGGCAGCCAAATAAATGTGGTCACTGAGAGACACCTCTGGCTCAATTTGATGGGAATCATGGAGAAAGATACAAGATAATCTCTCCCTCGCTATGTCCAACCCACTGGGGCTGCTGGGCGTGAGCAGCTCCAGCCGGCTAGTTTCTCATACACAACACAGCAGCCAAAGCCTTCAAAGCAGAAGCCGGATCCGAGGACCGTTCTTCATGCTGAGAAGGCTGCGGCTCAAAAGAAAAGGTCTGGCGCCACGGCGTCAGACCGGTGAGGGCAGCCCCAACCGGGGTGGAATGGTGTACACCTCATTATACGGTGCCCTTTCCATCTCTGTGCCCTCAGGGGACTGTTCTGCCAACCCCGCCACCCTTGGTGCTTCGGGGCGCAGCGTTCTCCAGCGAGCTTCTGGCGCAGCGTCAACTCGACGTTGCGTCGGACTCGCGCCCTCTGAGGGGGGTTCAAAAACAGTCAGTTCGGGTGGTTCCTGCCAGTATGTTTCAGGTCCCCGAACTGGCTGTCTTTATTACACCAGAGGCCAGCCTCGAGGGGCTGGTTCCCTTGGTAGATTTTCTGGCAGCGTGGAAGCTTCTGCCAAATATATCTCTATGGGTAATGGTAATCTCTCTGGTAATGGAGCAAGGGGTAAAGGCCCTGTTAGCAAAGAAAGCTATAGAGCAGGTGTACTCACCCGACATTGCGTCGGGTCTTTACAGTCGTTATCTCATTGTTCCAAAAAAGGATGGAGAGCAGCGTCACATACTAGATCTTCGTCTGTTGGAGTGTTTGGTGCTGGAACTCAAGTCCAAGATGCTGACACTCAAACAGATCGTGACTCAAATCAGATCCGAGGACTGGTTTGTCACGATAGATCTAAAAGACGTATACTTCCATATCTCCATCCTCCCTCAGCACAGGAGGTTCCTGAGGTTTTCTTTGGGGCAAAGAACACCAGTATCAGGCACTTCCTTACGGTCTAGCTCTATCACCCCGCACGTTCACGAAGTGTATAGACGCAGCTCTGGCCCCGCCAGGCTGCAGTGTATACGCATTCTGAATTGCATAGATGACTGGCTGATTCTAGCGGAATCAGAACAGTTAGCGGTTCGGCACCGAGGTGTCGTTCTCGCTCATATGCAGATGTTGGGGTTGAGGCTCAATGCCAAGAAGAGTGTTCTTTCTCCAGTACAGAGAACCACTTTCCTTGGTGTGGTATGGGATTCAGTGACGATGCGGGCCAATCTATTGCCCGTTCGTGTAGCTGCTATCCTGACAGCCACCATAGAGCTAAAGCTAGGCCAGTCACGCACTGTAAAACAGTTCGAGAGACTGTTGGGTCTTGTGGCAGTAGCGTCCAACGGGATACCTTTTGGCCTGCTGTACATGAGACCTTTGCAGTGGTGGCGCAGGACCAGAGGGTTCTCCCCGAGGGGAAACCCACTTCGTATGATCAAGATCACGCGGCCGTGCCTTCGTGCCTTGGTTATATGGAGGAAACACTGGTTCTTAACCCAGGGTTCGGTGTTGGGAGCTCTTTGCCATCGAGTTGCTATCTCGACAGATGCTTCCCTCACCGGCTGGGGAGCGGTATTGGAAGGCCGCTCAGCTCAGGGCTTGGGAGGAGTCATCATCTCGCTTGGCACATGAATTGCCTAGAGATGATGGTCGTCTTCAATGCGTTGAGACATCTCCTCCCAGACCTGAGGGGCCATCATGTGTTGTTCTGAAACAGTGACTGTTAGGCCTCAGGGCAGCAGCGTTCAATGTGATACCCTTTGACCTGCTGTACGTGAGACCTTTACAGTGGTGGCTCAGGACCAGAGGGTTCTCCCTGAGGGGAAACCCACTCCGTACGATCAAGATCACGCGGCAGTATCCCCGCGCCTTGGTTATATGGAGGAAACTCTGGTTCTTGACCCACAGACAACACGGTGGTGGCCTATTATTTTGGTCCCTCAGGAAATTACGCTGTCTGAGGGCAATGTATATTCCAGGGGGGCCAGAATATTGGAGCAGACACCCTGTCGAGGCAGGGGCTGAGGCCAGGGGACTCCACCCCGAGGCGGTGGAGCAAATATGGGAGTTTTATGGCCAGGCAGAAGTGGATTTGTTCTCGTCTCAGCATTCGACGCACTGTCCACTCTGGTTATCCCTCACTCAACCAGTCCCCACGGGGCTGGTTGCTATGGTGCAGACGTGGCTGAGGCTACGTCTGTACGCATTTCCCCCTGTTGCTCTGCTCCCAGGAGTTCTGGAGTGATTCCGCCAGGATGGAATAAGCCTATTTAGTAGCACCACCCTGGCCGAGCTGAATTTGGTTTGCGGACCTAATTTTTCTCCTCGACGGACCTCCCTTGGAGGTCCCGATCAGGAGAGACCTTCCGTCTCAGGCAGGGGATGCAATATTGCACCCCCGGCAGGGGATTTGGAAACTGTGGGTTTGGCCTCTGAGGGGGCCCAACTCATAGAGAGTGGTCTCTCAACCGAGGTTGTTGAGACCATTCTAAGCTCCAGAGCTCCCGCTACGAGGAAACTATATTAGCTATTTCGAGAGTTTTTCACTTCTTGGTGTTACCAGCGTCAGTGGGATCCGGTTAACTGTTCAGTAAACACAGTATTCGAGTTTCTGCAAGAACGCTTTGTATCAGGTCTATGTCCTTCCACGCTTAAGGTATACGTGGCGGCCATTGCGGCTTTCCACGCCCTGGTGGGTAGTACATTTTTGGGTCGAGACCCCCTGATCACTCGTTTCCTTCGTGGCACTTTGAGGCTGAGGCCTGCAACTTGCACTAGGGTGCTGGCTTGGGACCTTGCAATAGTTCTAGAAGGCCTATCTGGGGCTCCCTTCGAGCCCTTAGATTTGGTCTCAGAGAAGTTCCTTTCTTTTAAGACTATTTTCTGCTAGCTATTTCGTCCCTATTAGAGTCAGACCTTCAGGCCCTTTCGGTCCCCACCTGCCTTGAGTGCACCGGGGATGGCCAAGGCATTCTTACCCGAAACATGGATATGTTCCAAAGGTGCCTACCATTATTCCGAGGCCTATTGTGCTGCAGGTTTCTGTCCTCCTTTTAAATCTGCGGACCAGGAAAGGCTGAACCTCTTGTGTCCAGTGCGAGCACTGGATACTTATGTTCATCGGACATCTTCTATGAGGGAGTCCGACCAGTTATTTATTTGCTTTGGATCACCTAAGAAGGGTCTTCCTGCTTCTAAACAGACGGTTAGCAAGTGGATAGTCGAGGCTATTTCACTTGCATACGAGTACTCTGACCATCCGTGTCCCTTGGTGGTCAGAGCTCACTCAACGAGGGGTATGGCGGCCTCTAAAGCCTTGTTATTTGGGGTTTCCCTCCAAGACGTTTGTGATGCGGCAGGCTGGTCCTCACCGCTCACATTCGTCAGGTTTTACAGTTTGGACCTGGATGCTGCCCCAGGTTCTCAGGTGCTTAGTGCTTAGTTCCAACAGACTGACACTCAGGTACTTGGAATTCTGGCGTTTTGGGTATTCTCGTTCCCAAAGCGTCAAGTGACGCATCGCGAGTTCCCTCGAAAGGGAACGTCTCAGGTTACTACTGTAACCATAGTTCCCTGAGAAAGGGAACGAGACGATGTGTCACCCTGCCATACTTCCTGCTTCCCTGTGATCGGCTTGCTTCGACTTTTTGAAGCTAATGCCGCGTTTCACCGGGTGAGCCTTTATCCCTTCCTGGTCATGACGTCACCCGCCCGTGACGCTCATTCTTTCCATTGGACTAGTTGACATTGATGCTCAGACGCATTCACGCTGGGGGCGTTCCCAAAGCGTCAAGTGACGCATCGTCTCGTTCCCTTTCTCAGGGAACTATGGTTACAGTAGTAACCTGAGACGTTTTCTTTCAAAAGATGTGTAATAGCGCCCCCTACCGTATAACAGTGAAAACGCAGAGAGCTGGAAATTTCCTTCAATGGTGGGGATTTTGTGTGAATGGTCACTAAGTATTACATTTTGGCAAGTAAATCCCCGCAGGTCTGTACTACAGACATGAATGATGCCTCAAATTGTGCAGCTCGGATTTCTATTACAAAAAAAAATGGATTCAATGCAGTTTTCCCCTGGCAGACAATACAACTTTTAACAGACAAAAAAAATAAAATCAAGGAGATTTGGCTCTGTTGACTTGAGTCAGTCAGTACCTATAAACAACCCATATAGGAATGTGTAAAACCTCTCAAAACACCAGCAACTCCCTGCCAACAATACTTACTTTTCAGAAAATGAAATGCAGCTATTTTTGTATTTCCGTTTGTTGCCACTAGTGGCACAGAATTGACACGATTTAGCTTTACATAATTGTCCGTTCTGCAGATGTTTGAGCTTTTTGCATAATCAGGGAAATCGAGCCACTCCACCCACTCATCTGAACTCCTTGGGATGCGTCTTGGAAATTGAAGTAAATGTATTTGAAAATGTAAATGCCCTCTCGGGACATAAAGTGATGTGAGTCATTGATGTTCTCTTTGAAGTGTTCAGTGTTCTGCTAAAAGGCCGGATCAAGCAGAATCTTTTCAAAGGATTTGTAATTGGTTGCATTAGTAACGTTAGGGCCAATTTGCTGTTTTTCTTTATTGGTTAGACATGTTTTCTTGAACTACAAGGTGCACATCACTGCCTCTGTATTTTTATTTCTTCCATCAAAATAAAAGGGAATAGATTTGGGGATATTGTGAATCAGAGTCTGTCAGAGCATTCATACAAGCATTTTGTCCCATTACAATAGCAGCGGGCCGAAGACAGCCGTGTTTGCCTTTGGTCGATTTAAATGGCTCTAAATAAGAGGGTATTGTTGTTGCCTTGGCAACATGCTCGACAATTTTATGTAATTTCAAGAGGGCTTGCCTGGGAAAAAAAGAACAATTTTCACCTCCGTGTCCTCTGACTGAAAGCAAACCGTTAGCATTGATCATAGCCACAGCATCAACCCAGTTAGTTTTACATGATGTTGTTGCTACAGAAATAATGTGTTAGACTTTGTAAAGCAATGGAAATTGGCATTTTAAACATGCTTCCCTGGACTATTTAAGACCTCTCTGAACATTATTACAACAGCTGCAACCTTATTATATTTCCTACTGTTAACTTCAGCATTTCCAAGAGGAATCTATCATTTGACCCGCTGATTGATGAAAAAAAGCAGTACTTTATAGTGTTAAATCATGAAGAATCAGAAAATGATTCATTTGAATGTAATGTTTGATTAAGTGATTGTAGGCCTTTTAAAAGCAAGTTTGTTTCACCTTTTTAAGATATTTATTTATTTACAGAAATGTATTACCATATAACAGGTTGCTCGTTTGCATACAAAATGTGTTTTTTTATTTACTAAACAATAACAATTGATTTGTGTATTAATTTGTTTGTAACTGTGTAAAATGAAAAAAGCATAACAAAATTAAAAAAATAAAAATAAAAAAGCTAATTCCAAATATTGATAAATACTACACAAAATACTAAAATAACACTGATGTATATTGGATATTTTACAGAGAATATGAATATGGCCCATCCAATGTAAGTCTTTATTTATTTATTAATTATCAATCAGGACCAGTTATATATTTATGCATGTTATATATGTTATACATTACCTTATATAACAGGTTGCTTTTTATGTTTGAATATTTTTTTAAAATTCAATTAATTTAATTCATTCATTTTTTTTATAGCTGCATGTGTAAAATGATCAAAGCACATACAAATCTTAAACTAAACTAAAATATAAAAATAAAAGTTCATTCAAAATATTAAGTACTAAAATAATACTGTACTACAATAATACTAAAAACATGGGTGTATATTGGATAATATGTGTCATCCAATCTGAATTTAGAATATTTATTTATTTATTTAACCAGAAACAGGTTGTACTGCCATATATAACTGCCATATATAACATGTTTGCATATATGTGTTCTTTAAATGAATTCATGTATTCATTTGTTTGCAGCTGTGTAATGGAGGGTCTGTCACTGATCTAGCTAAAGGTATGCTGAAAAGAGGAGACCGCGTGGAGGAACCCGTCATAGCCTACATCCTACATGAAGCTATCATGGTAAAACTCAAAAACCAACCTGGATTCCTCTATATTTTAAAATGCACCTTTTGCCGTTTCACTGCTTGGCTCTGTAACATGTGCTCGTGTCTCTGAAGGGTCTCCAGCATTTACACATCAATAAGACCATCCATCGAGACGTCAAGGGCAACAACATCCTGCTCACCACAGAAGGAGGAGTCAAGCTGGTTGACTTTGGTGAGGAAGCTGTTCTTTTATTGAGAAGTGACTGCTGGCTGTGAAAGAGAAAGCCTGAATGATTGTGTGTGTGTGTGTGTGTGTGTGTGTGTGTGCAAGTGAGAGACCGATAGCTTGATCAACCTTGTTTTATACATGGGTCAAAGCCATTACTTGTGAGCGTTTCAATGCTAATTGAATAGCACTTATTTCTTCTCATCAAAAGCAGTGCATTCACATGTACGCTGTTGAAGGGTGTCTAACACACTTGCATTAAAGCCCCTGACTGTCATTATGTCATTGGGACAGAGGAGATTGTCTGCTTTCAGTTACTAATGATTTTGCTTCTAGCTTTCCTTGACCAAATGAAGCTCTCTTAAATAGAGTGAGTTAAAACAGAGATGCATGATTTGACTGGAATCATACAGGACTCCAGGTTCCAGAAATGAGTGAGGGTTCAGTAGTAAAGTGCAGATGTAAGCAATGGCTCCAACATGATAAGAATAGCAATGTACAGTGAGACATTTACAAGATTATTTAGAAGTCATTACTTTTACAAATAGTTGGAATAGAATTTCAAAAATTATTGATACGAAAATTAATTTATTAGTCTGCATTAACATTGCTTAATGTGTATCTATTTTGACATATTTTTTTAGTCTCTTGCTATGGTTATTACTATTTCAACCGTTGAAATTTTAAGAGTGAATAACGCAATTATATGTGGATGTCGCTCTCGAAACTGCAGCGTGTAATTGGCCATCGGTCCTCTTAGCAGCATGAAAGACAAAACTTTTATTCAAATTCTGAACGAATTACAGGCTATAGCATAGAAAGTGCCCAAGACATGTTCCCTTTATAATTGCTAAAAAGCTGTCACTCATCTCAGTTTATCGTGATCTCACAAAGTTGTCTACACTGCACAATGAATCTCTTACTTACATTGGGTCTCATTCATGAAACATTCGTAAATATAGGTGTAAATATGCGAGTGATTTGCGCGTAAAGAGACCTTCCCGAAAACTCTTCTCCTGATTCACAAATACTTCGTAAACGTCAGATGTGAAAGTGAAATGTGTGTGTGTGTTAATGAATTCCAATCAGTCGTAAATGGGATGCGCGTGCACGTTCATTCTCAATTACCATAAATCCCGCCCATTAAATCCGACTGACAACTATCTATGGGCATCATATTATGACATGAATGCGGAAAAAAAAAATTCTCAGATGCAGAAATTGAAGTTTTATTATCAGAAGTTCATTCAAAACGCCACGTTTTATTTTCAAGCGTATAGTGGCGTATCAGGTCCTAAAAAAAGGAAGCTTGGCAGCATTACAGATGCAGTTAATGGAGTTTCATCTGTTAATCGAACATTCCCAGAAGTGAGAAGAAAATGGTTCGACATTAAGCTTGAGAGCAAAAAACGAATTAGTTCACTTCGGAAAAATAGTATTCAAACTGGAGAAGGACCACCATCGCAGATGCTATTACTGGCTCTCATAATAAGAAAAACCGTATGTAATTACTATATATAATATTTTTTCAAAAAGCTGTGCAAATATGTACCCGATTAAGGTGAATTAAAATGCAGCCTTATTAATGAGCAAAACGTTCGGGTGTTAAGCGCACTATTTACGGGTGGCTGGGAGCAGGTGTAGATTTCTTGTGTACCAACTAACATTTGGAAAATACGAACATTTTAATGAATCCGAAAATTTACGCCAGAACCACTTTACACACGATTTACACAAAAATTCGTTCTGCTCGTGTTTCATGAATGAGACCCATTGTGTCTACACTTTGTTAATGAGAGGATAAGAGAGCATGCAGAACTCAGCACTGATGGCGATTCTGACTAAAATAAACACACATGATTGGCCACTGTGTTCAAGAGATCAACAAACATGTCTGTGATTGGCTACATTGCTCACCGTTGGAAAAGCATGTTGTAAATAGAAACATTTATCATTATTCAGAGCGCAAACACAAATACACACTGGAGCGTTTGTCAAATCTGTTTCGTCAATATGATATTATCAACTGGTGCTGTTGCTTTCATTTGAGGGTGCTTAAAATACATACAAATTGGTTATATTTTCTCAAAAATGAAACTTGTTCCAAATAAAACCAGCTCTTGAATCCCAAACAAAAATACAATAGTGAAACAGACCATTCCCGAATGCCTCTTTTCATTACGCTGGGGAAACGTGTGGCCTTTTTTTCCGAGGCTGTAAGTGAAGCATTTTTAAGAGACTCTGCCTGAATAGCCATATGCGAGAGCTTATAAACCTTTAGAAAGCCAGCAAAGACCTTTCCTCAGAATAAACAGCCAATCGTAAGCTTTTGTGATGTCGCACAGGCTAGCGTTTGCTATGCTCCACATATTCCCTTCACCCCCTTCACTATTAATTTCCAGCCTAAAATCCACTTTAAATGTAATCTCTTCTTATGTTATTCTCTCGGCGCATTTAGCCCCTGAGAGGAGATATTTACCCCCTCCCAAAGCCCCCTCCTACGCGTATCAGTCCCAGAGCAGAGGCACATAAAGCCCATAATTAGTCGACTGCATCCGAAGGATGCAGGAGATAACGGGACATCCTCCTCTTTTTAGGGAGGGGTTGGGGGATGGGCATATGGATAGAGAGAGGAGAGGTGGAGTGAGTGCTGTGGAGACAGAAAGACAGAAAAGCCAGATAGAGTGATGAGTCATGCAAGAATCTCCAAACTGCGGTAGCAAAGTTGCTGTCAGCAGGATAAGCTTTCTATTAGAGTTTGTCAAGGACAGAGACTGAACTCCTCCATGACATCACAGAAATTTGACCAATGGAAGTCCATCTGCATATAGTGAGTTGCTGCGTCACAGTTTACCTCATACTACACCCTAAAAGTATAAACTCTTTTTGTGAAGAAAAGGTACATACTAACTAAGTGTTTAGCAGAATAGCATAGGCAAGCCTTGGGACATACTACTTACTATATACTTCATAATTGTGTCTTTAACAGATCGCTCTGTTGCTTATTTACGTGCATCCTGTCACCATTTAAACTGCCTTGTCAATCATTTCATTTAATCCCCTATTGGAGAGAAATGTAGTAGCTCATTGATCTGCCAGTTGTGGGTCTTTCATGTTTGCATAATGATGCATTTCAAATAAAATGTTTATAAAAGTTCTCAATGTTGTTGCAGATGAAATACTGTATAATGTGGACAATACTTTTTTTTCATTAGGTTAGATATTGATTATTAATTACTCAAACCCCTTTTTCTAAAACTTTTTACTTAAAGGGATAGTTCACCCAAAAAATGAAAAATGACTGTTAATTTACAGTAGAAATGTAAAGATTGTTATCTGAACCCGTAGTCTTTGGTGATTCATATAATGCAAGTCAATGGCTACCATCACTTTGAGAGTCAAAAAAACTAAAACATATACAGTACATGCTAAACAAAATTGCATAAAAATAGTGCTTACACAGCAATGCTTTTACAATGAAAGCTTATGGGTCAAGGCATTGTTAAATATAATACAATATTGGGGTTCTGAATCAGTGGCAAAAAATTGCCAACCATGATCCCATCACTGAATAGTTGTCGCTTCCTGCAGTGCCCTTTAAGGGCGAAGTTTGTCCAATGACTTAAAAGTCATTATTTCTGACTTACTTTATGATGGTTGCCTCCAAAATTCAAGTAATTGGAAACACACTTTTAAGTATTATTTTTATATGTATTTTTTCTCTAGTTTTTCTGTGTAAAAATTCCTCAGTTTCAACATCCTCTCTAAGCCATTTCTTTCAAAATATATGGTTTTCAAATCTGCGTAATTTAACATGAAGCATTTACATAAGCAGTGCATGCAGAGGGGCTGATTAGTGTTAATGCAACCACATAAATGCGAAAGGGTAATGTGGCATTAGTGCATGACTCAAAGAGATGTTTTTGAAAGGTCTGTAACACTTTAAAGGCCTTATGGAAAATCTTACATTTCTAGCTTTTAGTTGAGGCCATACATGTTAGTGTACTTCTAAAGGTTGACAAAATACATTTTTAACAGATATACTCGTTTAAAATTTACAGCCTTTCTGTTGGACCAAAAATATGGATGGCATATTCTCCCTCACAGTGTTTTATACAAATGATGGCACCATAACAAATTACACAGTCCTTCATTAGTCACTGTTTTGAGCTGTAAGTAAATAAAGCGTAAAATATGTTAGCAGACAGGGGAAAATATACATTTGCAAAATGAGATTGGTATGTTTCCTGCTAAAATGATTGTGTTAGAATACACTGCTACTTTTGAATGGCCATAAAGAATAGATAGCCTACAAAAAAATATAATGGTGTAGTTGGCAGGAAAGAAAGTCATGATTATCAAACCACGGAGTGGTTGATGTCATGAGATAAACAAATCATTCACAATTTGTGTATCATTTATTTAAGCTCAATAACCAAATCATGTACACCGCCTTCATTTCAGACAGGGCTTGAAGGACGCTGCACTCATATAGAACAATCACACTTTGTGCTAAGCTAGCTAACAAGACTCATAAACATAAGCAACTGAATGCCATATTTTTTATACCAATTATATCTTAAAAAATATGATATAAAAATACATAATCTTCCATTTACCAGATTTATTTCAGATTTATTTACTTCCATTTATTATTTTGTCAGCATATAGCTTGTTAGCTTATGTTATCAAAGGGTGAAAAAGCCTTTCAATATGGTTAATTCAGCAAACAGGTACGAAAGGTGGTGTTATGTTTTGAATATAGTCACGTTAAATGTTGCTAGGCTCGACATGCAGTGTAAACCACTTCAGCTATGACTATATTCAAGATCCTTGAGGGCCTTATGGATTTTTTTTCACACTAAAATCACTATTGTTTTGTTTCTTGTGGCTATACTATTATAACGGTGAGCGTTTTAACGCTTACAGATGAGCCCCATTCACTTACATTGTAAGTGCCTCACTGTAAACCAGATTTTTATGATTTTCTATACAGAAAAGGAGAGATAAAAGATCATTAAAGTCACAATGAGAAACAAGTAGTGACCAATTTCTTTCTTCCATATTACAATATTCAAGTAAATTGAATTATTGAAAATAAAAAAGTAGGGCGGGACTTGGTTCTATCCATTGGTTGTTTATTGAATGGAGGCTGTTTTGAATGAGAGTTTGCAGTCAATTGTGAGTAAAAGGCCGTGTTTAAAGATAAAAAATTTTAAAGTTAATCTTACAATCGCTATTTTGAACTCAGTTAACACAACATTGACCAATCAGCATTTAGTATTGTAACTATTGCAACCATGTTATAATAGACTATATAGTCTCTATGTTGCAACTATCCATGTTATAATAGACTATAAAAACTTATTGTGAAAACAGGATATTTGATTTAGTTACATTCTCTTCTCAAAACCACACAAACCTCTTTTGAGCGTAGTTGAGTTTACCGTTAACCTAATTTTTCCAAAAAGAGTCCATTCGTCGAGTGCTTGGCCAGAGATGTGGCTGGGGGCGATATCTGTCTCCCACTGTCAGAAACGGAGCCGCGGCGAGTGGGTGGCTGTCGGACCGCGACTGTATGCAGGGGTTCCACATGCCCACGCCTCAGAGCACGCTTAGAGTCACGCAGGGCTAATGCGTTATCCGTGTGAAGGGGCTCACGCTATGCTGAGCAGATAAAGCCCCCACACTGACTCATCTGAACCAAAAAAGCTGCATTATTAGACAAAAAGAGCGAGAGGAAGGGGGGAATGGAGGAGGGCGCTTTGGTAGCTTTGTCATGAATATTCTAATTGGCAGTGTTATCTCTGATGATTATTAAGACCGGCCCCGGGGCCCCATGCAGATCTAATGTAGCAGAAAGGGAATAGCCGCAGGAGACTGTTTAGTGGGGGGTGTGTGTGTGTGTTTTTGTCTGTTGTTCTTCAGTACATCTATTGTCTGCTGTCCATTTTCAGCCCACAGCATATGTGAATCCATGTTTTTGTATTTGTTTCTGGTGTTGTGGGGATTTAATGTGTTCGTGGGTCTTGTGAATGCAAGGAATCATTTTTGATACCGCCAACAATGGGCTGTTTACTTAATGCTGGTGATTCAAAAGCTATAATCGGATCAGAAATAGAAGGAAGATTCTAAATTATTCATGTGTACATAGTTAATTTTAGCAGCACAAGATGTTTAATCTGCTCTAATCTAGACATTTCAGATTCTTTGTGATTAACAGATTTCAATTGAATGTGGTTATGTTTCATGGTTCTTCACAGCAGAAATCCAATTCGTAATATCTTATTTCCTAGGGAACATTTTCTGAAGTTTGTACTCAGAACTTGTGACATTAGATTTGCATTTCCTGTAGGAAAAGAATAGTGTTCATTTTAGGTATGTCACAAGTATGTGAATACCTGACCACACAAGAATGGAGATTGGCTCTATATAGCCCTGATGGGGAATTCTCACCAGCCCTAAGGGGCTACAAAGTTTATTTTTCAAAACGGTAGAGACATGGTGGAGTACGTGGAGGTGTTTCGGAGCATCTTCTATTGTGCCACCTTTAGCAACATCACGCTCATCTGGGGTTCTGGGTCGGACTCAATGGCGAAAGCCGGATGGTGATGCCGAGAGAAAACTCTTGCTGGACACTGGTTGAGTACATCAACTTTGCCTTATGGGTGGAAGGATCTTCTTTTACAGTGGGTGAGGTAGATGAGGATCCCACCACCAGCGTCCAGCCCCACTTACCATCCATCACCCCCCCAGAGCCAGACCCAGCGCCCACACCCACTGTGGAGATGGAGCAAGAGCCCACCGCAGGCCGAGAAACCCAGCAAATGCCATCCCTATACGGCTCCGTCAGGCTTATCCATCCCACAGGCTTCACCAGGGTACTCGCTCACACCGGAGTCGCCTCGGTCCACCGTCCCCCAGGCTCCACCTTGAGCGCTCGTCCCCGGTCCATCGATGCCGCTGGGTCTCTCAGTCCATCAGACTTCCCCTTGGCTCGTCCCTCCATCAGTTCTGCTGTGGGGCAACCTAGTCCTGGCTACCTCCCGCTGTGCTTTGGGCTCTCGTCGGCTGTCTACTCATTCATGGATTCTTCCACCATCCACTCCACCTGGTCTCTCCGACTGACATCTCTGATGTTTCCAGATCTTCTCCAGCTCTACGTCCACCTCCAGAGCCCCCTCCTTCCCCCCGCAGTCGAACTGAACAGACGATTATGAATATGAACCATAAATCAGGTCATATTAATAAGATAATAATAAACATGTTCAACATTTACAAAGCAGCGTTTGTATTCATCTAATAGGGTAAACTATTTGTTATTTCTTAGACCCCCCACAAATATGTCTTGACATGCTGGAAAAGTGGAAGTGCCCGTTTTGTGGCTCTCCTGTTTGTATATTTTTTCACACGAGTTGCACTTCTGTTTTTCAATTTATGAGTAAAATACTGCCTCTGGTAAACATAATTTGACAACATTTCGACATTTTGTTTTACAGCGTAAACTGGACACACTCCCCAAATGTTCTTATCTAGTTACTTATTAGAAACATACTTTTTTTAAAAAGAAAAGAAAAGAAAAAGAGAATAACCGTTTATAAAAAAAATCGTGTTTTCGATATGGGTGTATGTAATTGACGTTGTAGAGCAAAACGTTCAGTTGTAATAAAGAACACGAAGAAGGAGTAGAGAAACAATAAAAGTCTTTAATTAAATAAACAAGGAACACTCAGGAGATCGCTGGAGAATACATAACACAATCACAAAGACGACAATTAACACCGAACAAAGAACTGAAGGCTTAAATACACAATTCAACAGAAACTAAAACTGGTGCGTAACATAATCAGTAACCAAGAAAACTAACTAGTGACATGAAAATGGGAACAAAGGAAACAGGTACTAAACCAAAACAACATGCACATGACAGTTGTTTTCCACTGACCTTATTTTACTCATAAGTTGAAAAACCCCATTATAAAACCTCATAGGAAAATCTCGAGGCAACCAGTGGCGAATTAGTCTTCTGGGCTTTGACGTCATACCCGCACCACTCTATTTAGCTTCTTATCGAAATGTCTGTAGTTTAGATGCATAGTTCACCCAAAAATTATAATTATGTCTTCCTTTACTCTCCATCATGTCTTTAAACCTTCATATGACTTGTAGCATAATACCCATGCTGCTCTTACAGTAAAATAACGACTTCTGTTTCAGAAGGCTTGAGGGTTAGTGTTAGGTTACTATGATCACCGCAGACCGAGACAACACATTATTTTTTGTTTGTAACCTTGTTTGATCTCTATTCAAATTGTTTCCATTGCCACTTGGCTAAAAGCCAGTTCATTGTCCGTCCATTAGGTACTTGCAGACGATCCAAAGTCATTCCTTAACCAGCAATCATCCATAAAATCTTACATAATAACCTTACATAAAACTTTGTTTGTTTTGTGTTTCTTCCTCTCATTAGGAGTATCTGCCCAGCTGACAAACACCCGGCTGAGGAGGAACACTTCTGTCGGGACACCCTTCTGGATGGCTCCAGAGGTGAGACCCATTGGCAAGTCGTTTGCAAAGCATGGAGGTGACTTTGTGGACTGCAAATGTTTTTGTTAGCTTAGTTTTTTTCCATAAGATTTCCATATTAGACAGGGGAAGAGGACTACAGCTCTGAAGTTGTTTTGAGTGTCAAAGCCAAAATTTCCATATGACTCAAGGGTAGAGGCTTACGTGCCTCAATTTGTTCTAGGTGTCAACACAATCAAAACACAAACAGAGATTTATCATTAGTGCACTTTTAGATTCCTAAACATCTGCAGTGAACATTCTGGGTTCATCTCTGGACTAATATTACACACTATTTGTGTTTCTAATTCTGAGGTAAGACCACCTGCATTCCATTCTCTGTTTTTTTCTTTTCTATACTGTGCAATTTTATAGATCAATAAAGAGATGTAAACATAATGCGCTTAATGGATAAATAAGCCATTTTGGTAACACTTTATTTTAGTGTCTTTGTTATACATGTTACATGTAGTTACTATAGTAATAACTACAAATGATGCATAATTACATACAACTTAACCTAAACCAAGCCTTAATCCGAACCCTAAACCTACATTAATATTACTCAGTACATAAATGTATAATTACACTTCAACAAGGGCACCTTATAATAGTGCAATCGACATTTTTCATCATTTTATACAGAAAAAAACTATTTAATTTGTAGCTCTTTTGCCTTAGATTCATTTAATTTCTCTTATCCTCTGTTTAATCATATTTTTAAATTTATATTTTCTATATTTTTATGAATTTAAACTTTTTTTAGAGTGTGTAATATTCCTGTGTATTTTCTATACTATTAAGCTTATGTAGTTATGTAATTATAAGGTCATATAGTAAACATGTGCTAAAAATAATATAATCAAGAACGCTTAATTTCCCAGAATGTCATTACCTGTGTAAAATTTCTTTGAATTTAATTTAAAAAGGTAACACTTTATTTTAAGGGATGTTTATTTTTACACATTACTACATGTTACTTACTTTAGTAATAAAAGTAAATTATGGATAGTTACAAGTAACGAAACCTAAACCAAACCCTAATCATATAACCATAACCTAACCAATAACTCTAAGTACATGTAGTTTATTAATATTACTCAGTACTTATTTGATTAGGTACAATGTAACTACATCACCTTAAAATAAAGTCTAACCAAAAAAATTGTAATTCAAAATCTCAACTGATTAATTGAAAGGGAGACCATTCATACATTTTATCCATCACTGCACATTTGAAAAACTGGCTTTTATTGACATATTTTTCTATTTCTGTTTTTTTAAATAAATACTATACATTCAAATATGTAAATAGGCATTTAAATTGGTAAAGCGGAACTGTGTAAAATATACAAATTACACAAAATATGCTCTTCACCATTTTTGTGGCATTTAGTAATGTACTCTGGTTACTGTGTTCAGCAGTCAGGGTCCGTTATGAACATTTGCAGTTGAGTAATGAATGTGTTTGTATATTTGACCAGGTCATCGCGTGTGAGCAGCAGCTCGACTCCACGTATGACGAGCGCTGTGACGTGTGGTCTCTGGGTATCACTGCCATAGAGCTGGGTGATGGAGACCCGCCCCTCGCTGAACTTCATCCAATGAGAGCTCTCTTCAAAATCCCGAGGTGACACGCCCTCATTTTAGTACATTTATGACACTTTTTGATATTCAGACACAAAGGAACCTCACAGTCCACAGAGTCACATTTGTATCCGTGTTTGGAATAATTTGTGATTTTAGCACAGAGATGGATGACACTGCTGTATAGTTGGGCCTTGGAGCTGTCAGAAACCAGTATATGTTCATTCCTAGGGCTTTTTTTTTTTTTTTTTTTTTTGAGGTTAGAGCAGCTTTAATGTATGTCAGATTCCTGTGCAGCACTTTTGTGTTCTAGTACACCTCTCTCTCTCTATCTCTCTCTCTCTCTCTCTCTCTCTCTCTCTCTCTCTCTCTCTCTCTCTCTCTCTCTCTCTCTCTCACTCTCTCACACACACACACACACACACACACACAGTATCCGTTCATTGAGCGCTGTGCTGTCATAGCAGTGGTGTGTATGGGGGGGGGGGTATAATCACAGAGCGGTGTGGTAATGTTTTTGACTGCTCATGTACACACTGCAGGCTGTCTTTGTTGGGTCTGTCTAATGTTCCCGTTTCCTGCTTATAAGAAAACACACACCTTACACCCCTCACCCATCCAGACTGATTACGAGCAATGCGATGTGACAAAAATGGAACGCAGCCATTATAATCTCAAATTTGTATATTCTGAAAATATTTCACTCAAGATTAATTTTGAAATGTATATTTATTTTTGGATATACACTAGCACTTTATTTCACAGTCCTGTTCTGCCTGTACATATAGGTGCGTGTTATAGCAATTACAATAACTGGCTTTTAAGGCACTAACTCTGAACCGACCCCTAAACCTAACCTTAACCCATGCAGTTACCTTATTACCCAGTACTTTCTTGGGTAAGTACACTGTAAGTACATCTACTGTGAAATAAAGTGTAACCAAAATTTTTAAATGTTTTTGAAAGAAGTCTCTTCTTCTTTTTTTGGCATTTATTTGATCAAAAATATAGTTGTGAAATCGTATTACTTAAAATAATTATTCAAAATAATAATTTAACATAAATCTTTTCTATGTTAATGTCATGTATTCCAGTGATGCAAAGCTGAATTTTCAGCATCATTACTTTACTCTTCAGAGTCTCATTTCTGATTATTATCAATGTTCAAAACAGTGGTGCTGCTCAATATTTTTGTGGAAACCGTGATACCTTTTTTTTTTAGGATTCTTTGATGAATGCAATGATCAAAAGAATAGAAATGTAATTTTGTTGTTGTTGTTGTTTTACTGTCACATTTTATCAACCTTTTGTTGTTTTTTATCAGCTAAAAAACAAACATTTTAAGCAATAAATATTTATAGGTCAGATTACAGTTATATATTCATAAAAATGTATGATATTATAAAATATATTACATTTATATATATACATTTTTTTTTAATCTATTTAATATCTATTTTGGTAACACTTTATTTTTAAGGTGACGTAGTTACACATTACTACATGTACTTACTGGAGTAATTACAGTAGATTATGCATAATTACTAGTAACTAACCCTAAACAACCCCTAACTCTATAGTAAGTACATGTAGTTAACTACTACTCAGTACTTATTTGAGTAAGTACAATGGTACTATGTCACCATAAAATAGTGTAATGTTTCTAATATTAATATAAATCAGATCTTTTTTTATTGCTAATTCTTAAAAAAAAACGTGTCTTTTAGTTACTAAATCCAAAATTTATCTAAAAGATTACATCAAAGTGAGTCTTTGTTTTGGGAAGTGCTCTGTTATATCTTGCCACTCCATATGTCTTTTTTAGACCCCGATTGTCTTGCGGAACTGTCATGTTTCAGGTCTGCATTAGTCAGATTTGAACTCATGTCTCTTACTGTATGTTGAATGATTTTGTCTTGGGGAGAATCAGAGTTGATCTGGTATGACGGTGGCACTGCAGGCTTTGAGAGTTGGTGCCCATTGAACTGCACTAGGCCAGTGGCACATGCTGATGGCATGTTAAGTGTTACATTTGTGTGACCCAGATTAGAGCAGACTAAGCCTCGAGCCATGGAACATGATGTTTGCGTTCAGCCCCCCGCCACCAACAAAGCAAACCAGGAATACACACATTTAGTCAGTGAACAGTGGTTTCAAAGCCAAAATAAACCAGAAATAAACACATCCAATGACATGCTCAATCTGAATATGCCACTGACACGTGAACAGGTGCAAATAGAACAAAAACTAAGGGTCTCGATAAATGCGTATTAAATATATTCCACTTGATCAAAAGTAAGCGAAGACGTTTATAATGCTTCAAATAAATGCTTTCTATTCATAAAAGAATCTTGAAAAGATGGATCACAGTTTACACAAAAATATGAAGCAGCACAACATTGATAATAAGAAATGTTTTTGAGCTGATTTTAGTGTTTCTTAAATCAGCATATTAGACTGATTTCTGAAGGATCATGTGACTGAAGAGTGGAGTAATGATGCTGACAATTCAGCTTTGGAATCAAAGGAATGTATATTAAAATATATTAAAATAGAAAAGTTATTTTTTTAATAACTTTAAAAATGTACCCCCAATTTGGTGCGTAATTGATAATTTGCAGCTTTAATTGGTAACATGATTAACCAAAACAAGAACAAAAACACATCCCAGCCTACTTTACTGCTGTTGTCTTGTGGGTTTTGAATGCTGTGCTCTTAACATTGTGCTTTAAACTGCAGATGGCATGTTGTTTTCATCTGTAATCTTTTTGTTTTATGCTGCTGTGTTTTGGATAAGGATGCATTTTAATAGTCCAAGCGTTTCTCCTGGCGTTTCCATTGACACCAGCTGTTTGTGTGGGGTGCAGCGTGAGATAAGCAGAGATGTATGCCCCCCCATTAGGGTAATGAATCGCTGTCAGAGGCACAGAGCGCGCTCCTGACGCACTAGCCGTTGGGCTGGAGTACACCTCCTCAACCCTGCTCTCCCTCTGTTAATAACACCCTTCACCAGGACACCAAATGATGGCTAATTAGCTCTATTGTTCCACAGCAGGGAATGCTTGTCAGGTCCTCCGTGACACCGTTTAAGTGTCGATCTCCTTACTTATTTACATGTACAGGGAAAGGCTTTCTGGCAGCCTTCATGGACAAAGCTTTTCACAAGAACACAAAATTACTGAAAATGCTGTTTCACTTGTGCAACCTCAGCCTTGAATAAAAACATAATGGAGACCGGGAATAACTGTCACACTTTTTACCCCATTTAATATTTCTAAGTTTTTTTTTTTTTTTTTTATAGACAAAAAGCTTCCAGCCATCACTACAAAACATCAGTAGTTATTCATTAGTTATTGCCCAGAAGAAAAAAAAGATACAGTTCATTTAACCTGCTGCGGGGCACGTCATCCCACACACTTGGGATACAAATGGGTACTGATTTAAGGTGAATAACTCTTTTCAAATATGCAGTATCTGAAGTAATAAATAGAAATTAATCTTCTACAACATATCTCAATAAATATGGGTTATGGTGGCTTTTCGGTGAGAAAAAAATCTAACATAAAGTGTAATTATTAGATAAAAATCAAAACATAAATTTTTCGGGGGATATTGTGGATATTATATCTAGTACTGTTGTAGATAACTACTGCTAGAGAAAACCAAAAATAGGTGATTTGTGTAGATCCAAAGAGTTTTTTGAAATTAGGACCATTTTTTCCACCAAAATAAAATCTCTATAGTTTAATGTTTAAAAGTAATTAAGACAGCCATGAATATTTGTATTGTTATTTTACTGTAAAATAGTATAACTTTAATATATTTCTTTTTATATTTGTTTTTTAATTTAATAAAATAAAAGCAATATCTTAATAATATTATTATATACAGGATCACAAAAATATATTATTGTTTTTTTTATTATTATGTAAGGAATACTTGATGAAAGGCCGTTGAATTATTAGAAAAATAATGCACACCCGAGGTGGTGATGTGGCCACTTATAGGGTTACCACATCTCACGACATTGTTCAAATGTTTTATTTTGAAGACATTTGTCAGATTACTTGTCCTTAAAATGCTCTTTTGTGTTGGACTAATGTCAGACTAATGCAGTTATTATTACAGTATCACGTGTAGTGTAGTGTGTTTTGGTTCTGTTTTCCCTGTTCTTGTCTACTTGAGTTTGCCTGTGTTCCCTAGTTAGGTACCTTGGTTGTTAATTAGTCCCACACATCTCTTGTGTTTTGCGTTGATTGCTCTAACTGTATTTAAGCCCTCATTTTCCTCAGTTCATTGTCCGGTATCGTCAGTGTTAAACGTGGTTGTGTTTATTGTTTCCTCCTGTGATCTCCTGAGTTTTCTCAGTGGATTTAATAAAGACTGCTTTTGTAATCTACTCCTTTCATCGTGCACTTAATACAGCAACCTACTGTGACACAGAGACAGAAAGAGAGATTAAGCGTGTGTGTCCGGCAGCAGTGTTCCTGCTAATAGTGAGGCTGTAAGTTTAACTGCTTCAAGAACAGTTACTACCTCACTACTGAGAAATGTCATGTAGCTTTTCAGTTGTGGAACTATTTTACTGATAAAGTTTTTAAAAATTTTCCACCTGAGATTGCCACCACTAACCTCCAAACAGATATTGTTTTGTGGTCTGGATCATCACGCATTGTTCAACTGATAGAGTTAACAGTGCCATGGGAGGATGCGGTAGATGAGGCATATAAGAGGAATAAACTGCGGTATGCTCATCTGGCCACTGAAGCAGAACAGCGAGGATGGAGAGTCCAGGTTTATCCAGTGGAAGTGGGTTGTCGAGGTTTTGTGGCACACTCTACAACCCGGTTTCTCAGAGATGTCGGATTCAGTGGCCAAGAGTTGCGTCGCACAGTAAAGAACTTATCTGAAGAAGCAGAAAGGAGCAGCAACTGGCTGTGGTTGAGACGGAAAGATTCTGGCTGGCTGTGTGCAGGCCGCCACGCTACGGTTTCGTAGAATTCTTGAAAAACTTGAAGAGTTTATTTGTATAGGTTGTATAGTATTTACAGTCATTACGTTCCTGTGTATATTGCGTGAATGACGGGTGGTTGGGCAGATATTGTGTTTTGCGGTAGGTGGTAAGCCATACGGAACCGTTGCCACTGAAACTGCATATTAACGCACAAGTGGGGCTCGACAGCCTTAGTCAACGGGTTGGCGCGTATGGTTGGGTTGCGGAGAGATTGTGAGATTGTGGGTAGGTCTCAGCAGCAGGAGGGATGTAGAGGTCAGTAAGCTGGGCTGAGTTGAGTGGGGGACGGAGGGGGGTGACTCTGGGATGCCAGGGTCACTGTCGAGCCCTCTTGAGGTGTCGTGGGCTAGTCGACGAAACACTGAGGACGGAAGGTGCCCACTTGAAGACCCTAGAGATGTCCCCTACTCGGCTCAATCCAGACGGTTGTCGTGCTGGTCCACTGGGGAGACTACACTGTAGTTGCAGCCGTCGCGTGTGCTGACGCGCCAAGTACACTGCAGTCGTTAACGCCGGACAGAAGGGGAGTCACACCACCATATGGAAAGAAGCGTAAATGGATGGAGAAGCATAGGTTACTGTAAAGCTACGTCTTAGTGTTGCTTATCTTGGCGAAAGCCGAGTACAAATCAGCATGAAGTTTTACCATCTACTCTCGTGTAATGGAAATCATGAGGGTGAATAAATGTTGATTTTATACAACATTTTGTGATTCCCAGTGCTTCATGGGAGTGGGCGGAGCTAAATGGCTATTTTGGCACATGCTGCTCTCTGATTGGTGTAATTTTCTGTACAGCATCATGGGTTATGTAGTTTTTTCACCAAGAATTCCCCTGTTAAAATTATCTTTAAAAATAAGCTGAAATAATGCAGGCTGACGGCTTCAGCAGAGACAAATACCATTGATTCACAACCTCTTAGCTCACAGTATAGGTCTCTCTTTAAAGGTTTATAAATTATCATTCAAAATCTATTTCTATAGAGTGTTGCACTCTACTGCTCACCTTAGAACATTCACCAACCAATCAGAATCAAGCATTCAATAGCCCCCATAGTATAATATTTATAAAAAAAAATTACATCCCTGTTTATCATTAATTTGACCTTTAAACTTAAATTCTTCAAGTCACCGACATAAGTGACAGTTTGCAGCGGTCTCTCTTGTAGTATATGCAGATATGCATTTTGGTAGACATTTTTCTTTGTGTATTATTGTATATCTATGCTTATTAGGACCATTCAAATTATTCATCTAAACAGCAGAAATTTTGAAACAGTAATCTAACAATCGTATTAAGTGTTTTTCCCTTTTGAAATGAATGGGATCAATTTGCTGCGAGCGGTTGTCTCCTCAATTCTCATCTCACACTTATCTTTGGCTATTTATCTGTTTTTCTCTGAACAGAAATCCTCCACCCACCCTACATCAACCAGAGCTCTGGTCAAACGATTTTAAAGATTTTGTATGCAAGTGAGTAACACAGATTAAGTGCATTTCTATTTGTATTTGCCACTGATGCACATAGATTATAAAGTTGGATGGTTGTAAAAGTTTTGTTAGCTTTTCTTTTCTATACCGATTGTGTAGGTTAATAACTCTCACAAAGAGCTTCTCATAAAGCTTCATCATACTCCAATGAACCGCCTACTGTTTTACCAGATTGTTTGTAACTGAATTACTCTCAGCAACCTTTAGCTTGTGTTTTTCCTCAATCTGGTCCTTATCATTTGCCATTTGATGTGACATCTTGGACCTTTCAGCACAAATTCTCCCATTTTTCGATTGTGTCCCCTTCAGGTGTCTGATAAAGGATTTTGAGCTCAGGCCCAATGTGTTTGACCTTCTTCAGCATGTCTTCATCAAACAGATTGTGGGCCGAGAGAGGATGTTGCAGAAGCAGCTGATGGAGCTAATCGACCTCAACCAGCAAATCGGCGTTATTGAGAAAACAAGGTAATAAGACAAAAATATCAGCTTTAGTGGCATAAGGTCTGGGCTCTATAGCTGCTGCGTTTGGCCAAGAACTGCCCTCTTACTCAGGAAGAGGTCATCGGACTTATCATTTTAAAACTTACATAATCTCTGATGAATGAAGTACTAGCTATTGTGGCTGGACCAGTTAGAAGGGCCGAGACCCCCATCATAACCCCCTGCTATGGCTCTAATGCCCGGTACACATTGTATGATTTTGAGCTGTCCCAGACAAAAGATGACCAATTCTGGCGATTTCTGTGGTCGTGGCTCCTAAACGGTGGTCCTACATCATACAGTGAGAGAGGTTCTTTTAAGAGGTTCACGGTCTTGAGACTAAACATAGCCTGCGATAATTTTCTGAGTGTCAGAAATTTAGCATGATCTTCTCATAGTGTGTTTGCTGCTACGACCTACGTCTACTAACTAGCCAGTAAAAATGCAACATGAAATAACCGATTGATCATGCGACATGGTTATTAAACTTAAAACTACTTCCCTCAAGCTCCATTTGCTAAATTTGGCATGCAAATTTGGCCTCTTTACCCTATCCATGACCTCGTCCACATTCTCCTCTTTCGCTTACTCCTCTTTTTTTCAGCGCACATAAAAACCACAATTGCAAAAGTGTGATTCATCTTGCTCTATTTGTTTACCACTAGCGCATGCTAATGACATTTATCCTTCTATACTTACTTGCGTCATCGTAGCCTACGATTCAGTAGGTGTCATCATTGTACAGTCTACATACATGTCGTACCCAAGTTTATAGATCCATGTCGTAGGCTACAGTGATTTAATGATCATATAGGATTGCCGAGATCGCACAGTCTGAAACAGGCATTAGATATTAACTTTATTTTTATCATTTAAGCCATCTTGGAATGACAGAAAGGAGAGACAGTGAATCCAGGTATGAGATATTGACTGTCACATGGGCTAGATCAACCCTACTTCCTGTGGATGTAGTTGTAGCAGCTTCCTGTATCTGGCCATGTGTTGTGGCAACTCCCCTTGTTACTTTCCCAAAAGTGTTCATTGTGTACCCAATGTTGTGTTTTTGTGTTTTCACAAAATTTAAATGTGTAAATACATGGTTTGGACCAGCGTTAAGGGTCTGCCTACACTGAATATTTGCTTTACCCAGTATTTTTTTCAACTACATTACATACAGCGAGCTTCTAAGACAGCATTTATTACTCACAAGAAACACGTGAGGGCTTGCCATTAGCATGTTGCTAAGCTAACAACGTTTGTGTTTGATGTGGACCTTAGGAAGCATAAACAATACATAACACAAAAATTGGGTAAACTAGTTCAGCTATATTATTTATGGGTAAAACTAGTTGAGATATTTTAATAATACCATTTATTTTTTTGTTTTTGTTTTAAAGCATGGTAAGTCAGCATTTCTTTGTTAGCATATTCGACAAGTTTTTTTTTTTTTTTCAAAGCATTCTGAAATTACTGTCTACATTAAGGTATCTTTTAAGGCAGCATAATTATTAATACATATACACATGTGCAAATGTTTTTAAAGAAGTCTCTTCTGCTCACATTGGCTGCATTTATTTAAACAAAAATAAAGTAAAAGGTATTCTGATTATTGACATCAATTTAAAAGAACTATTTTTCTATTTGAACAAAATTTAATTTACATTTTGAGCTAAACAGTAGAATAACCTTGAAATAAAGATAGAAATTAGTTCTGGGGCTCTTCAAATGAATTGGGTAAAAAAGCTATTTTTATATAACTATTGATTTTTATTTCATCATTAACTTTTAATGCCTTTATCAATAATTCCAACAAGGTCATTTGTGTGAGTAATTTATGTGATTTTAACTTCCCTGGTTGCTTTTCATAGACTTTAATCCTGTGTTGCAGGCATGAGCGTATCCACACCAAAAAAGGCAGCCACATGAAGTCTCAAAGTCAAACGTGTGATGACGTGGATGATCTGGCAATCCTAGAGGTTCTGGATGAAGTAAGAAAATATACAGTATACAGGCCCCACAAGAGAAAGGCCAAAGAACACACACACACACACTAGTTTTGATCATCAATACACAGAAAGACAGGAAATTTCCCATCCCTCTGTCGGACAGCCCATTCATTCCATTCATTTTTCTTACATTTTCCAGCCGCATTTTTCAGAGAGACTGTCAAGTGACCATAACTCTTCCTAGCAGTCTTATATTTTAACTGTCAAGTGAATAAATAGACAGATTAGTGAACAATAACAGAGTTTGTATTGGAACACATTTAAGGTGATCTATCAATTCAGAGGGGGTCTCATTGACACTAGATATATTTTCTCATCCATAATGGTAGCAGTTTTGACAGGAAGCGCTTGACTTATGCCTATGTCCTTGGACTGATGTCACCAGATGGAGACCTGTGATGTGTGTAACTGTCTTGTATGATCATATTAGGCGCATATGGCAACAAAAAGTACATAGTGTGTGTGCAGTAATCACAATGTAAAGAGTTCTGAATGCAGTAGTCTAGATAATGAATCGTCTTACTGTGTCTAGATTCGGTCATGCATGAAAATGGAGACTCCTGTGTGGTATTGGTGGTTATTTTGTTGTGCAGTGGTGTGCAGTGGTTTGATGGGATGGCCATCTGTGATGTGTAATTGTTTCTCTGTTAGAACACAATCACCGAACAGCTACAGAGACGTTACACAAAGGAGCTGATCTACACCTATGTTGGAGACATCCTTATAGCGGTCAATCCATTCCAGGATACGGAGCTATATACGCCTGAGGTGCGTGTATAATATTTCATTATGGATGCCATCAACATTTCATAGTCGGCTACATTCCATTTGCTGCCAAATCTCTCACTCGCTTTCTTTCTCGCCCGTCAGTTTTGTGTCGTTGTATTCTTGCATAAAGAGTGTATATTTCATTTCCCTTTTCCATTCATGAATTGCACATGCTCTCCTCTCTCTAGATTCCCTTGTAAAAAAACAAACACACAGAAGTACACTTTAGGATAGCACTTATTACGGAAATGATATACTTTAAAAGTATAAAGTTGTGAATTAAATTACATTTTTTCAGGCACTTCAGCTAATTACATGTTTATTGCAATTAAATGAAAATGTATTAGAAATTTTTTTATGCAATTAGCTGAACATTACAGTGCTTTTTTGACCCACTTAAGTAGGACGTAAGTATCTTTATGTATCATTTCATAATTCGGTAACAATAAGGTCTCATTTGTTAACATTAGTTAATGTTTTAACTAACATGAACTTACAATGAGAAATAAATGTGTTACTGTGTTTATTAATCTTTGTTAATGTTAGTCAATAAAAATACAGCTGTTCATTGTTTGTTCATATTAGTTCACAGTGCATTAAACTAATGTTTACGAATACAACTTTTGATTTTGATAATGTATTACTATCAATCAATCAATCAATCAATTTTTATTTATAAAGCGCTTTACAACAACCAGAGTTGATCAAAGCGCTGGACAGAGACAAAAAGTACAGGACAAAAAATAAAGAAGTGAAATACAAGACAATAAAATAAAATATAACACATCTATAAAATCATTATGCTAATCAGTTGTCCATCAATTGTCAAATTGATTTATTACTAAATCAAAAATTTACATTAACATTACATTACATTATTAGTTCATGTTAACTAATGTAATTAACTAATGTTAACTAATGAAAACTTATTGTAAAGTGTTACCCATCATTTTATTGTCTTTGAAATATGGTTTGTGTATTGCCAAATGGACTGAAAAGCATTTATGATAAACTAAAATGTACTTTAATGACATTTCTATTTTAAATTTTGTCATGTATTTAAATATGTTTGTAATTACACATTTGAACTGATGAAGTTGCAATTTGTACATTTAAAATAAGGGATATTTTACCCAAAAATGAAAATTCTGTCATAATTTTCTCACCCTCATGTCGTTCCAAACCCGTAAGACTTCCGTTCATCTTCGGGACACGAATGAAGATTTTTTTGAATGAAATCTTGTCAAATGAAAACTTACTAAACACTAAACACAAAAAACTTAAATACACTATAGTTAAAATTTATAATCAATTAGTATGTTAGTCAACACATCAAAGTAGGTGTACTTCTTTAAAGCATGACAAAACATTATTAAAACAATTATTTAAAATGTAAAACTTTAAAATGTAATTTTTACATTATTACATAGTGCACTTTTTTAGTGTTACTTAAACATGTTAAGAAACATAGTCATGAAAGTGTACTCTCTTTAAGTACACTTAAATGGCACTTTATTTCATTAATACAATCGGTAAGTACAGATTTTTTTTTAAATAAACTTTTAAGATTTAAATTACACTATGCACATTCAATACAAATAAGCTCACTTCTTTTCCACAAGGGTTTCCCAGCATACTTAATTTATGAGAGATGTTTGGTTTTTGATTTGATTTGAAAGCAATCAGACTAATGATTTTGACCTCGCGGATGATAAAATAAATTGCCATAAACTTGCATTAATCTAGCAAGCTTATTACAACATACTGACAACAACCAAGACTGTAGCAACCATTTAGCAGTGCCCTGACAACCCTTTAAACACCCTAGCTAATGCATAGCAACGCCTCAGCAACCATTCATAACAGCTTAGCAATAGCAGCAATATGCTAAAAACACTTTGAACATCAAAACAGCCATCTAGCAATGCTAGGTGCATCTGGAATACCCTTGTTGAATACTTTGTTTCTCCGGCAGCATTCTAAGATTTACGTTGGAGCCAAAAGAACGTCCAACCCTCCTCATATATATGCAGTCGCGGACATCGCATATCAGTCCATGGTGTCCTATAATGCTGATCAGGTAGAGTATGTTCCTCTATGAGCTGCTGGAGTGTATCAGTCGTGGTCTGAACCGTGTTCATCTCTGTGTCCAGTGCATTGTCATCAGCGGAGAGAGCGGCTCTGGGAAAACAGAGAGCGCCCACCTGTTAGTCCAACAGCTGACCGTCCTCGGAAAGGTTTGGAGAGCAGTTTTATCTTCTCACTGTTGTATTATGTCAAGTTGTTGTCTTGCATTGTCTCATATCACTGCTTTCTTTCTTCTCAAAAAATACAATTCTTTCAACTCAAATAAATGTTATGCTCATTTATTGGGAAGTAGCCATGTAATAAGTGTGTGTTTGGTCTTCAGGCCAACAACCGGACCCTCCAGGAGAAGATTTTGTTGGTCAATAGTCTGGTGGAAGCCTTTGGGAATGCCTGCACTGTGATCAATGATAACTCCAGTCGCTTTGGGAAGTATCTGGAGATGAAGTTCACCTGTGGAGGCACAGTGGTGGGAGCTCAGATCTCAGATTACCTCCTGGAGAAGTCTCGGGTCGTACACCAGGCTGTGTAAGAGTCCTCTCGTTGCATATGACCTTGACTTTGACCAAATTCAGCATGCATGCTAAATTAAATATCAAATGATTGGATTGATCAAAATGACTGAACACATTTTATGTTTAATATTTATCCTGTTTGCAAGTTCAATTAATAGGGTACATCATTTGTTTAAAAAGAAAAAAGACAATTTTGAGCAATAAATAATTAAGCATTCATTGTTTTCAACAAATTATAAATCAAATTTGATTTCATGGTGATTTCAAAGGAAAACATTTGGTTGATTTTATTCTTACAATAAATGTTGTAAAAAGTTTGAATGGTGGATGGTTGAGCTTCATTAAAGCAACACCAAGGAACTTTTCCTCTGCGATCGCCCTACAGGTTGGAAGCGGAATTGTCCATTACCGCTGTCTTAAATAATTTAGCCTACCGCTGCCTACTGTTGCATTCGCATGCTTGCTGTTTATCCAGCACCGGCTTTGGAATCAACAATGGCCACAGACAATTTGAGGAAGTGGTGGGGGAAGTGACGTATGCCGCAAAGCAGTCGAGTTTTGTAGTTATTTTTGTGCTCCGGTTACTACCCGAAACCCGAAGTTACATAGTGCAACTAAAAGCGATACAGACCACGTCAGGCTATGGCAGATGTGTCATTTAACCTATTGTAAGTCAATATACCATCACAAGGGTCTTGGAAATATATTATGAAGGTTGAAAAACTACATAGTGTTACTTTAATCCAGAAGAATACAATATGTGTAAAAAAGAAAAAAGTATTTACTTTCCATGTGTTCACTTATCATCATTTACCACCAGCAATTTTGATCAATTGCTGACATGCTAAAATCTACAGAGCCCTCAAAGGGACATGGTGAAGGGGGGAAAAAAAGAGATGGTGGAGAACATATTTGTCAATGTTTTTGCGTTCTCTCTTCCCCCGAGAAACTTTGCATTCCCTCGCAAAAACTTTTGCATTCCGGAAGGAAGCTTTGCGTCTGCTTGCAAAGAGTTTAAAATGTTTTGCGAGTGAACGCAAAGTTTCTCGAGGGAATGCAAAACTTTTGCGAGAGAACGGAAGAACATTGATTCATTTTCACCACCACGTCCCTTTAGGGACTCCATAAAAATCCATTCTATAACCAAGCATTCTTTTCATCAGAGGGGAGCGTAACTTTCACATCTTCTACTATATCTATTCCGGTCTGGCAGAGAGGAAGAAACTCGGCCACTACAAGCTGTCAGACAGTAAAACTCCAAAGTAAGTTCTTGAACACCTGATAACAGCCTGCTGCTTTTATCTCTATCCTCATCTGACATCCTTTTTTCTATTTTGTACTCTTTGTTTTTCTCAATTCCAGGTATCTCCACAATGAGAATGTTAAATTAGTGCCTGACATTGTGGGCAATTCCTTCTATAAGGAGCAGTTTGAGACTGTGGAGCAGTGCTTCAAAGTCATCGGCTTCACCCTAGAGGTACACAAGAATACCAGTATATAGTGACATTTTTAATTCTTTGCTGCAAATAACCTTTATTTTTGTACTCTCTTTCAAGTAGAGTCAGCGTTTCAATAATACGTATCATTTAAAACATTGATTTAGTTTTACATAATTTGAGTTCTTAAATTGGAGGCGATAGCACTGACTGTCGTTACACTAAAATGCAAATGTTGTTTCTTTTGGAGAAGGGGCTAAAAGGGCCTTATATTTACTAAATAATGAAGGGTGATACAGTTGTATTCAAAATTATTCAACCCCCATTGCAAATCAGGTTTGTTGGCAAAATTTACAGACTTTCAGCTCTTTGCAATGAACAAATCAAACTAAAGTAATTGAAATAGCTCAACACAACAAAGTGGTTTCCCCAAATTCAACTGAAAATGCAACTTTTAATGACTTCTGCAGTCTCAAAATTATTCAAACCCCTGAATAGAATCCCTCACAACAGCACAAATCTGCAAAACAGGTGTTGTCTCAAGCACACCTGGTGCACCTAATCAAGGGCTTCATTAGTTGCACCAGGTGAGCTTGAGCTAGAACACATGAAATATATGAACTGGCAAGGTTTGTTGAGTGCATGATAGAAATATGGCTAAGTCAAAAGAAGTTAACAGAAGAGTTCATCGCCCTTCACAAACAGGAACAGGATACAAAAAGATAGCGAAGGCACTAAATGTTCCTAGATACACCGTTGGAAGCATAGTTTGCAAGTTCAAAGTTAAAGGAACAATGGTTACACTATTTGGACGAGGCAGAAAAAAGGCAGCTATCAACAGCTGCAACCAGATTTCTGAGAAGGCAGGTTGAAAAAAGCTCTCGAGTGACTGCAAAAGACCTGCAGCAAGACTTGGTGGCAACAGGCACTGAGGTTTCAGCTTGCACAGTAAGACGCGTACTAAACACAGTTGGTTTCCATGCCAGAACTCCAAGATGTACACCACTACTGACCCAAAAGCACAAGAAAAGTTGGCTCCAATTTGATAAAAATCATATAAACAAGCCACAGAAGTTTTGGGATTCTGTTCTGTGGAGCGATGAAACAAAACTGGAACTTTTCAGCCCTGTGGATAGCGGTATGTCTGGAGGAAGAAGAATGAAGCATATGCTGAAAAGAAAACTCTTCCTACAGTTAAGCATGGTGGTGCGGTGATGTTCTGGGGCTGATTTGCATCATCTGGCACTGGAAACCTGCAGCGTGCGGAAGGCAAGATGGATTCATTGAAGTATCACGAAATCCTAGGAAAAAACTTCATGCCGTCAGTGAGGAAGCTGAAGCTTGGGCATCACTGGACCTTTCAACAAGACAATGATCCCAAGCATACCTCAAATTCCACCAAGGCTTGGTTTGCAGAAGAAGTCCTGGAAGATTCTACATTGGCCATCACAGTCACCTGACTTGAACCCCATAAAAAATCTCTGGTGGGATTTGAAGGAGGCAGTTGCAGCACGTAAACCCAAGATTATTACTGAGCTGGAGGCCGTTGCTCATGAAGAATGGGCTAATATTCCTCAGAAACGCTGCCAGAAGCTGGTGTCTGGTTATACATCTCATATACAGCAGGTCATAACAGCAAAAGGGTGTTCTACTAAGTGCTAAAGATGCTTGCCATGAAGGGGTTGAATAATTTTGAGACTTCAGAAGTCATTAAAAGTTGCATTTTCAGTTGAATTTGGGGAAACCACTTGAAACATTTGTTGTGTTGAGCTATTTCAATTACCTTTGTTTGATTTGTTCATTGCAAACAGCTGAAAGTCTGTAAATTTTGCCAATAAACCTCATTCGCAATGGGGGTTGAATAATTTTGATTACAACCGTAGGTAGGAGGAACAATGATGTGCAGGGAGTATGAGAACAGCCTGTCTGTCCATTCATGTCCAGTGCTCTGAACATTGTTGATGGCCTATGTGAAGGGTTATGTAGAAGTTGTGACCCAGTGCTCTAATGCCATCAGTCTCCACAATTACCATCAGGCGAATCAATGATGCATGCTGGAATACATTACCAGAGCACGTTTTATCTGGAAGGCCACATCCAAGCTTATCAGTGAAATAAGATATCCCAAGATCATGAAACTATCACAACAGAGCGCAACAGTTGGGTTTTGAAAGTAAAAACCCAATTAATGTTCTTCATAGAGAAATGCAACCACATGAGGTTAAGCGAAAGTATATTTTAGAAGCTACAAATAAGAAATGATGTAAATAGCCGGATTCTTGTGAAGAACTACACAGTCCATAATCTTGGAGAGAGATCAAGCAATCCGGGAAGTTGCTGTCACCCTGGAAACAGAATGTTAGAATACATTTAATATATATATAAATATTTTTACCACTGAACTTACCACCAGGCCAACATCTGAGGGATACAAATGTGAATGCTTTCTATTGGAAACTTATTCTATCTCTGTAATGTCAGTTTAGATTTCCATTTCTCAAGGGAGATATAAGTAATCACAGGCCTTTGACTGACATGACTGTGACTGCTGTGCCATTACTGAGCATGGCATTCTTAAGGGAATCCACATAATCAAATAAACAGACATGGCAATGTGCCACTTGATATTATCTGCTATGCTACATTTGCAGAAATATGCTGCACATTTATTCCTCTGGGCCGGGGCTGATGTTATTAGTAATAAATCATGTTGCGTATGACATCTCTTCTGTGGTACTTATAATTTAATACATATTATTTATGCATTAATATGAACAACGGTGGTGCATTTGTATGTCATATTTTCATCAGGAGCTCGGGAGCGTTTACAGCGTCTTAGCTGGGATCCTAAATGCAGGTGATGTCGAGTTCACATCAGTGGCTTCTGAACATCAGACGGACAAAAGCAACATTTCCAACATGGCAGTGCTGGAGAGTGGTAAGAATTAACACGAATTCCAGTTTCTCAAGGCTGACCTTTCATTCTGTGCAACACAACCTCTTGATCTGAGCCTGAGCACAGTTATATAATCAGTCATGGGTGTTGTGTGTTTATGTAATTCTGAAGAGCCATTCAAAAAACCTGGATAAATCCCTATTTGTATCCCTTCTGAAAAAAATCTCCATAAACAAGCCTAAGGTGGTTTGTTGCTCTTAGCTGACTCAATAGTTTTAGAGGGTTTAAGGGCACTTTTCACCAGCTTATCCAGACCAGCTTATCCAACTTAAACCAGCAAACACCATTAGACTAGTTTTTTTACACAGTCATCTTGGGTAGTAAATAGTATAGGGTTAGTGCATTTCAAATCATACTGGGTTAATTTCATAAAGTGTCTAGGATAATTTCACCCACAACCCCTTGCGCTACAATGATTCGCCCTTGTGATGATTCGCCATTTTTGTTGCAGAAAAAAAAATGGTGTGAGGTATGAGACAGCAGTTTTAAATATTTGAACCTAAGAGTATACCATTAATGACTATTATAAGTATGTAAATTGGGATGCGGCTCCAGTCAGATACTATCTATACTGTAGGATTAGTGTGTCCCAAATCCAGTTTTAACTAAAACTAAATCTATTACAAATGTGTGTTTTTTGGTCATTGAAATATAGCTGAAATAAAATATAAATATTTGATGAAATCTTAAACCTAAACTTGGCAACTACCTGAAATAAATAAGTTGATTTTGAAGTACTAAAATTACTAAAACTAAAACTGATTCAAAATAAATGAATAACTTCAAGCTATACAGAAATATAAAAAACTAGTAAAAAGGACAAAAGCACATAACAAAAAAAATATTTATACTTATTAAAAATATTATTAAATACTGTATTAGTATATAAATAATACTAAAATCGCACTGCCCTAATCATAGTACATTAATTTCCTATATTAGCCTAGCAAAGGGGTTTTCTAATTAATTTTAATATATTTTTAACGAATTTGGCTAGATGTTAAAGCTAACAGAATGTAAAATAAATTAGTTAATTAAAACACTATTATAGTTTTTATAAATATTTTGAATGTTTTTTGTTTTACATTTTCTCTTTAAATCTTAAGGTTTTAGTAATTTAATCAAATTTAGTACATATCTGGTTCTGTTTTTGTCATTTTTATTAATCTTTTTTTTTATGTCTGTATATTTTTATTTATTTATTTCAGTTTTAGTTGTCTTAGTGCATCAAGTTAAACGAAATAAAAATGAGACATGTTGGCAACTATCTGAAATAAAATAAGTTACTTTTTTATGGTTTTAGTTTTAACTATATAGTAACCCTAGTTTGTGGTATACAATTTTTCTGCAATTTCATGAGATGATAGCATGCCCCTAAACTGGTGTACTGGCTTGTCACATGTACTGAGATTATGTTTAAAATCACCAATGCAGTAGAAGTGGCATGCAGCCCCAATATACAAATTGAAGCAGATTGTCGTTATGTTTGTATGTGTTTGTGCAGCTGCGTCGCTGCTGTGTATCCGTGCAGATGAGCTACAGGAAGCACTGACCTCTCACTGCGTGGTCACACGGGGCGAAACCATCGTCAGGTCAAACACAGTGGAGAAGGCCACTGAGGTGCGGGACGCCATGGGCAAAGCTCTCTATGGACGGCTGTTCGGCTGGATTGTCAACCGCATCAACTCTCTCCTGAAACCGGACAACCAGTCAGGGTGAGAGAAAGAGAGTGTTCTCAAACTGTGCTAGGATTTGCCAAGATTTCAACGTTTTCAATAAAAAAAATGGATATCTCAATATGAACATTTTTGCATCAAATTGTTCATCCAAGACCAGCGTAGATACAACTTCTCCTAATTGACCGAATACTAGAAAGAAATGGCAGAGGCTATTTGCAGGTAGTTCAAATAGCAATAGATGCAATTTACTTTGTTAAAATATCAGTATTTTCTTACCATCTATCGCTTTTTACACTAAGTGAAAATATCAGTATTTTCTTTGCACTAAGTGAAATCAACCAGACGTTGGAGTTAGTGTAAATAGCCTCTGCCAACAAGGAAGGCTATTTGCACCTGGTGTAAATTGACGGTCTGGAAAGAAATAATGACAATTCTTTATATATTAGCATTTTTTTCAATTCTATGTAAAAAAAAATCCAATTCTATCCTTGGATTTCTCTCCAGGGAGGAAGACAAGGGTCTGAACATCGGCATCCTGGACATCTTCGGCTTTGAAAACTTTAAGAGGAACTCTTTTGAGCAGCTCTGCATCAACATCGCCAATGAGCAGATCCAGTTCTACTTCAACCAGCACATCTTCGCCTGGGAGCAGGTACATCCCGACTCTGATAAAGTCATCTCATTCAATCCAAGCTTTTCTATGCCTTTTGGGAGCATTTTTTTTCCTCTATCTCAGCATAACCTTATTTCCATCTAAATGGTGGTAACACCTCATCATTTATGGTTTCTCAGTGCTGTGAGAGAGGGAGGGAAGGGGAGCAGAATATTCGGTTTTCTTTGTACGCAGACAAGCGTGGCAATTCCCCAGACTGACTGGACTGACTGTAGCCTTGGGGGGAAAGTGATTTGGTGCCTCTAAACGTTTGAGACTAACCCACATTAGTGGCTTCATAAATCATCTGAAACAAGGGTTACGTCAGGAGCCGCTGACTTTGCTGGTGTTTCTATAAGCAGACAGCAAATGCTGCTTTACCTAAATGTGTGAGTGTGAAGTCCACGTGTGTGTGGTTTATGCATAATTCATTGGTATTTATATGAGTAAATCTCGCAAAAAAAACATAGGAAATGCCCAGGTCATATACAGAAAAAACATTTATTTGTTTGTTTTTTTGTTTCTTTGTTTAAATCAGAATAAAACATCCCACTACAAAAATAAAAATACTTTTAAATACAATTATTTCCTGTAATATGTATTTTACTTTTTGAAGAATTTATTATTACATTTTTATCAATGATGATTCTTATAGATTCTCATAGATTCTTATTACTGTAATACAGTATTATTTTATGTATTAATAAAACATACTATAATGCAATTACTATTATTTTAAAGTATAAATCAGTATAAATTAAAAGGCAGTAAAACATACCACTATAAAAATATAAATACTTTTGAATAGTTTACACATTTCAAAAATTTGATTTGATTATTTAAATTATACTAATGAGATTTGAGGGGAAAATGTGCTTTTAGATCATTTTTAGATCATCTTTAATGTACACTGTAAAAACTTACATTCGTTTTAATCAGATTTAATTAAAAGGAGTAAAACAAGCTACTTGTTACAGGTGATCTGAATTTGAGTCTGTTTTAGTTTGACTTCGATTTGTTTTTTGCTGTTTTCCCATTCTATTTCCTATGTTTGATTGTGTTACTATGGTGATTTATTGTTTGATTCATTCCCTGCACATGTGTCTCGTTTCCTTGGTTAGTGTGCTTGTGTATTTACAGCCCTGTGTTTGTCTCTTAGATGTCAGATCATCATTACAACTATGGTTTTTCTGTTTACCGTGTTTTTGTTTCCCGAGAGAACCTGAAAAGTATAAGTTTGAGTTTGGTTTCGTTAAAAGGTACTCTGCTTGCTAACAGATCCAGGTTTTTTCAACCCCAGCGTGACACTGCTAGTGTCTATAAATACTTATATTTGAAATAATAATACATATTAATGAGAATGAGATTTTAATTACACTGGTAATTTGGGGTAAGAGTGCTTAATTGCCATTAGAATAAAAACAATAATACTAAAATGCGAATTGTCCAAAATTGGTCCAAAATAATTTGTTTTTCATTAAATTTGGATTGATATGTGACCCAAAAAAGGCTTTGTGAGCTTCCCCTGTAAAATCTAATAATATCCTATTTGTTGATGTGTGTTCTCCATATTTTTATTTTTACTCCGAGCGCTCAGGAGTATATAGCCTCAAGTAAACACTTGAGAGCATGTTTTCTGTTATTCTTGTGGTGTGGTGCCCGTGTTGCTTTGAATTGCTGTTGTTTTTTTATCCCTGAGGCTTGTATGTCAGCAGCAGTCTTACTGTCCCAAAAAATGAGGTTGTTCCCCATTCGCTGGATGACTTTACCCACGGCTAGAAGCTCTAATCTACACCAGAGATTAGATTTCTTGGACAAGCTTCTGTATGTGTGTTGATGCATTTCGCCAGTGAACAATTTTGGTCCATGTGTGTATTGTAATTTATCAACATGGCTGTCTAGAGACAAGACAGACAGGTAATTTGCTCTTCGGGTTGAGTGTTTCGCTCACAGGAAGTCATCGTATAGCAGTATGAATTGCCTTTAGGAGCTTACGGAGCTCCAGGCGTTATCCAGCAGAGTTCAACAGTGTTGTTGAGAGCTTACAAATATTTGAGGATAGATGAACAGAAATTCTTTCCCCAAGGAGAAATTCAGGTGCAAAACAACACCATGCATCAAGCGTAAAGGTCACAGAAAACATCACATTCGGAGACATAGTGTAATCAAACAAGACAGTTCAAAATATAAATGCATTGTCTGATAATAAAGAGTTTTCTTTTGACATTTCGTGTAGAATTAGTCACGCACGACCAGAATTTTGACTATCACCATGAAGTATTGTCCGCTCGCATCTTATTCTGGACAAAAACCCACACTTAGACAGAAAGAGACCATCTAATTGACATGCAAAGTGACCCATCATACTTTTAATGCTGTTTTGGGGGTGAGGAATTAAAGAAAACACAGTTTTGGTCTGGACCGGATGAAGAAATTTTCATAAAATTGTGTGTGGACTTTGTGGTTAAATTTTTTATATCCAAAAGAAATAAATACTGATAGTTTTACAGCTACACTACCATTCAGAAGTTTGGGTTGGTAAGGTTCTTGAATGTTTTTGAAAGAAGAACAAAAATTAACTAAAAACTGTAATATTGTGAAATATTATTACAGTTTAAAACTGTTTTCTATTTCATTATATAAATGCAATTTTTTTCTGTGATGGCGAAACTGAATTTTCAGCATCATTACTCCAGTCTTCAGTGTCACATGATCCTTCAGAAATCGTTCTAATATGCTGATTTGCTGCTCAAGAAACGTATTATTATTATCAATGTTGAAAACAGTCGTGCTGCTTCATATTTTTATGGAAACCGTGAAAAATAACCGTTTTTTCAGGATTCTTTGATGGATGGAAAGTTCAACAAAATAGCTTCTAGTATCTCCTTCTAAATTTGTCAAACGAAACTGTTCAGATGGTTCAGAGATCTGATTCCAGTAACCTCACAAAGTTCATCAAAACATGTGGTTTCTCTGCAGGATGAGTATCTGAACGAAGATGTGGATGCTCGAGTGATCGAATATGAAGACAACCGGCCGCTGCTGGACCTGTTCCTTCAGAAACCCATGGGAATGTTATCGCTGCTGGACGAGGAGAGTCGCTTTCCTCAGGCAACCGACCAGACCCTCGTCGGCAAGTTCCCCTCCCTAAAACATCACAGAGCTTATGGGCCCTATTTTAACACTCTAAGCGCATGTTCTAAAGCGCACGGCACAAGTGCACTTAGAGCATGTCCGAATCCACTTTTGCAAGTTTAATGACGGGAAAAATGGTCGGCCCACCCGGCGCATGGTCTAAAAGGGTTGCCCCTATTCTCTTAATGAGTAATGGGTGTGTTTTGGGCGTAACGTGCAAAAAAAAACAATCAGAGTCTCATCACCCGTTCCCTTTAAAAGCCAGTAACCATGGCGGATTCGCTATTTACATGGCGGGATTTGCAAGCATAAAAACCGAACGTTTCTTCAGAGAGCAAACGGATCTGCTCGTGCTCGAGGTTAAAGTGTGCAAGTAGACCATCTACAGGACAAGCCGGATTCCACCATATCTTTATGTACACAATATTAATCTTTTACATTGTAATCCTTTTATTTTTAATATTTGCCATGTTTGTGTGCTGCTGCGTGTCCCTGTGTGTAAGCAGAGTGTACGCGCGTTGTGCATCTGCATATAGGCTCATATTACTCATATTTGTGGTCTTTAAATAACAAAAAAAGATTCTATTTAATAGTTTTAAAATTGGCAGTCTATTTCAGTTGCCTCAAAATAGCAACGCGCCAACAATGCGCCTGGACACACCTCGTTTTCAGACCAGCGTGCATTAATGGGCGCAAATGCATTTGCTATTTAAACAACGTGGCGAAGCGAAGGACGTGAAAATGATAACTGCGTCGGGCTGAAAATAGCAAAAAAACACTTGCGTCGAGCCTGGCGCCGCATTGCACCGAGTGTATGATAGGGCCCTTAATCTTTAGCTGTGTTCACATGGTGGGTTATGACCCAGGTGAACACTTGCTCACTCTCTCACACACACACACACATATTTAGACGTATGGTCAGACCCACAAGAACAAGGGAGAGACAGTCATCAACATTTACTTGCATGTTAAGTTCTCATCTGCTTTCTCCTGAGGACTCTCTCAGTGGAGTCTTTAACTGACAGATTAATAATTCAATATCACAAGACTAGACGCCTAGCTGGTTTTCCATGAGCTAGCTTTTGATGGATGAATTCATTCACACGTATGTCATGATATCATGAATGGATCAATGAATTAATGAATGAGTGTGGTTCAGGTCGGTAAATGAGCAAATGTATGAACGAGTAAGTGAATGAATGAACTGACGTGAATGAGGGGATCAATGAACAGTTAAATGAATAAATAAATGAATGAGTGAATTAATTAATTAATTGTAATGAACACATCTTTTGTTTAATCAGAGAAATTTGAGGACAACTTAAAATCGAAAAACTTCTGGAGACCAAAGAGAGTTGATCTGGGCTTTGGAATCCACCACTACGCGGGCAAGGTGGGAATATTTTATATTTTATCAATATTTATTTAAGCTTGTTTTAGACATACTAAAAACAGAAACAGAAATTAAGGATAATTGAAGGTATAGTTGACCCAAAAATGAAAATTCTGTCATCATTTACAAAACTGTATGACTTTTTTTCTTCTGTGCAACATAAAAGAAGAAACATTTGAAAGAATTTTGGAAACAAAACCTTTGACTTCTATTGTACGTTTCTGAAAATATCGTCTTTTATGTATGTGTGGGTGCGTGAATGATGAGAGAATTTTCATTTTCATCTCTTTAAGTGAAGATAATAGCCTGTTGGATGTAAATACATCTTGTTTCTCATGTGATTAGGTGATCTATAATGCCAGCGGCTTCCTGGGGAAGAACAGAGATGCTCTGCCTGCTGATATTGTTCTTCTGCTGAGGTCGTCAGAAAATGAACTGATCCGTAAACTGGTTACTCACCCGCTCACTAAAACAGGTTTGCTTTGACTTTTTACTCCGTAGAAACATTTAAAGCCTTCGGTTCATCATGCTTCAGTTTCTGTCCGATATTATACTTTTAGGTTGCTTGGGAGCCCACAAATCCACACACATTCATCCAGATATACACGTGTGCGTGTGTGTGTGCGTGTGCGTGTGTGTGTGTGTGTGTGTGTGTGTGTGTGTGTGTGTGTGTGTGTGTGTGTGTGTGTGTGTGTGTGCACCAATATACGAAATTCTTGTCCTTGTAGGGACATTTTTTTGTCCCCATGATGAAAACAGCTTATAAATCATATTAAGTGATGTTTTTTTTAAATGTAAAAATGCAGAAAGTTTTCTGTGATGGGTAGGTTTAGCGGTAGGGTTAGTTTAAAGGGATAGATATACAGTTTGTACAGTATAAAATCATTGTCTGTGGAAAGTCCCCATAAAACATGTAAACACAATGTGTGTGTGTGTGTGTGTGTGTGTGTGTGTGTGTGTGTGTGTGTGTGTGTGTGTGTGTGTGTGTATTTTTAATTCGCCCTGTCGGTGTGAGATAGATTTTCTAAACAGTGACCTCTATTAATGTGTCAGTCAGTCCTATCATTGCGTAATTGCCTGGTTCAAGGACTCGGTTTTCCATTGTGCTGCCAGAGAACAAAGGAAATGGGGACATTTTGTTGCTTTGAGTACATCCACCAGTTTCCATGACTTTTGAGTCCTGCAGTGTGATTGCTTTTTATTGGCAAAGCAAGAAACTAGGGCTGAGGCTCTAATCACATGAAATCCTACATTAGGGTTGGGCGAAACATGTATATTGATGTTTATCTGAAAATAAAAATCCAGGATAATGATAATAAACACTTAAAGCAATTTACATATGTAGCTCACACGTTCCATGTGTCTCTGTGTGAATGAGCAGCGCAGTTTTGTCGACTACACCTACTCAATTTTATGGTGTTTTTGGCATCTACTGTCTCAAATTTATATGAATTACTCCACATGAACGTCATCTTCAACTTCATCTTCACATCTTCAGTATTTAATAGCAAATTTAATAAAAAAATATCAGCAATACATAATAAAATACAAATACTGAAACTCAAAGGTCTTCACTACAACCAACCAAAATAAAACTTTAACTTGAAGATATTGATATTGATTGAATCATTCAAACAAAAATATATATTACTATTATCTATTTTAAAATGTATTTCTCAAAAGTAGTAGTAATTATTATATTATATTAATTATATTATATTATATTATGAACAGATTATTATTATAATTATTTTAAGGAATATCATATACAATCAATATATTTTAGCCCATTATTTATTTATACGGGTTACAGTTTTTGTGTAGCACCTTATTTGAGAAAAATGCAATGTTTTGTTGCCATTTTTTTGGGGTTATATTTTCATTTGATAACATTTTTAAAAGATTAGGTAGAGTTTAAATAATTAATTTCATTAGACTCCAGTTTTGATTATAAATTTATATTAAATCATAAAACGCAGAATCCAGGAGAAATAAAACAGAATTTCCAATAAACTATCAAGAACCATTTGCATGGAGGAAATGCCACAAAATCTTAAGTTCGTCCACAAATAAAAGTAGTGAAATTTTACAGCTTGAACAACACTTGTTTATGTTAGGAAAGAATTTAAGTTAATGCTTTAATAAAAATAAAAAAACAAGGTGTACATATTTACCATGTAAACCCTCCAGTCAACATGCCCCAAAGTCTTTCATAATAAGCACATTAAGTCCTTTACACTGACGGACGAGTGACATGGTTGCTAACAACATGACACAGATTCTGTTAATAGATCTTTGCCCGGTTTCACAGACAAGACTTAAACCTAGTCCCAGATTACTAACTAAAGTCTTCAACTATGCCATTTTTTTTGTTTCAAGATTTTTCTAATGTAAGTTTATAAAAGCTACTTAAATATCCTAATTTAACTAAGGACTAATCCTGGCTTAATCTAAGCACTGTCTGTGAAACCAGGCCATTAAAACCAAAATATTCTTTAAAAATCCTTTACGTGATCCACTAGAGAAAGCAATACTAGCTTGCACGAGCAGCCAAATGGTAAGTACAGTATAGTCACCTTCTATTAGATATACTGCATTAGGTCACACCACAATCACACAGACTGGAAATGACAGTGCAAACACCATCCTGTCTGAAACATTAAGCATGGATGTTGATCTATTGGTCTGAACGAATGCAGGCCAATGTAGCTCTCTCTCTCTAGAAAAGAAAATGTGCTCACTCCCATGTGGTCTAACGTGATGAATGAAGGTCGTCTGACTGACACAGTCGATTACATCCAATGAGATTCACTGGGGATTGTTTCCAGGAAGTCTGCTGGGATTTTGAAACTAGACTTCATTCATAAGTCTTTTGTTAGCTACTTGACCTTTGTGAAGCGTATTTATCTGTCACAGCACTGACCTCTAAAGACCATATATCTCCGTGCCCTTGAAATGGTTAACCTTGAAATAAATGGTAGATTATATCTTTGAACAACGTGTGACTTATCTAATAAAGGATCAACAGCAGATTTCTAATGTGTGTGGTTATCACAGTGAGAGTAGATATTTCCCCTGACCTTTCTCTTTGTGCAGGTAACCTGGCTCACACTAAAGGCAAGGCGGCGGGCTCTGCTCGTATGGGAACGCAACAATCACAGCGCACCATTAACTTTGCCAAGGTACCTTGTTTTGCCCTCTTTTCCTCTCTGGTCTGTTATTGCCACTGTGCCTTTAAGACTTCCATATGGAAATGACTTCTGTTTTGATTGGCTAGTTTTATGGAAGTGAAATGAGCAACAATAAGTTGCTGAAACCTGATATTGATATGTAAATTTGGACATTCATATGTAATTTGATCATGGTTGTGCTGTTTTTATCTGAAAGGAGCTCCAGTGCTTTCGCTTTACTAATTTTCTTTCCCACTCCATTTTGTCTCTCCTTCTCTTCTACTTTTCCATCAATGAAATGTCCACTCCTCCTTTCTATAATGTCCTCTGTCTAAAGTTGGAGGGTCTTATGTTGTTCAGTACTGTATCAGTCGGTGAGGTAATGATCCTGTAGTGTGTGTGCTGTACAGTAGAGAAGTGTTCTTAAAGGACATGCTCTTTTTGCCAGCCGACACTGTGCTCACTGTTTTGGGGTGTCTGTTTGTGTACATGTGGGTCTTTCTCAGGAAATGGTGCTTTTTTATTGTTTCATTTGAAGCATTTATCTTTCAAAAAATGTTTATTCTAGCTCAGTAACATTTAAAATGTTCAAGGGTTGAATAAAATGCATTGCTAAAATATACAAAAATGATAGCCTTAACTAGCAAATATCATAAATTTGCAGCACATCACATGATTTACAGTGATTATTCTCATTATTTGTACCAAGAATATATAAAGATATTGAAATGCTGAGCTTGATGGGGCCAATGTAATTGTAAACAATGAAATACTGATAAAAATGTAAAGAGAAACTCATCGTGGGGGTTTAAAAACCATAAAACATATGGTTTTTAAAAAGAAATGAAAAGGGGAAATGTCAAAATACCCATGGTGGTGAATAGGGTCATGCACATTGACTTTTAAGAGAATCGAACATTTAGCAAGTAAAATTCAGTTTAATTTTAAAAGTTCTTTCGTATTATATACTAACAGTCAGCTCCATCAAATAATGCACCAAAAGTCTATTAATTGCGACAGTAGTTATTATTTCTTGGAAATGACCCATGTCTGTGAGAATGAAAGAGTATCTTCTCATGTCACGTGACCCTACCAGCTCCCTAATAGCTAATGCATTTGTAGATTTGACTGATTTGCAGCTTGATTAGTTCATATAATGCTCATTAGAATTGAGTGTCCCTGTGGAATAAGGAGAATTGTGAATTGTTTCTGTGCAGTTGTGTGTTTGTTAAAAACCTCTACTTGTGTTCCAAGTTGTATTTTTTAGCATTAAGTTCATTATTCCTAAGAGAATTATTAAGAGAACATTTGAGCTACTTAGAGCTGTCATTCAGGTTGTACTCTGAAATGAATGAGGGTTTTAAACATATTGAAATGATGTCTTTGATGAAGACCTGCATACATTACCATTAATTTGCATATTTCAGCATGCTGTCTTTAGAAAATTTCACATGAAAGATTCCATCCATTTTAGCCCACGTAAAATAAAAGCACCTGTGTCAGTGTGTGATTTTGCTTTGTCTTCAATATCGAAAACACCTTGATAATATAGCCTGGTGAAAAATTCATGGCCGTCAATTGGAAATTTGGTCTTATTGATGATTGGCATAAGTTCCACGTAAATGAATGCTTTGCAAATGAATCATGTAGTTAATTTCATGTATATTATTATTCTTTTTACTATTTTTAACGAACAGTTTTATATATTTTCCTGGATTCAAATCAGACTGTCTTATCACAATCTTTATGCATTTCTTTTTCAGTCTTCCTCTCGGAAATTAACTCCCAACCATGACAAATCAATCCTTGCCTTGCCCGTTGCCACTGTGCAAATGGTGATTTGTTGTATGACTTGTCTCCAAGAGGCATAAATGTATTATAAACACAGATTTATGTTTAAAAAAGACCCCTTTTTATGTTTATAAAGAGACCCATTGTCCCTTTTGTAGATTTTCATGATCAGCATGCTGAATATTTTGTGTTTGTAAAGGCGGAGAGCACAGGGGAAAGCACACATCACCCCAGAGAGACCACCAACATGAAGACTCAAACTGTTGCCTCTTACTTCAGAGTAAGACTTGAAAAAATTATAAGAACCAATAAAATGGTCCCGCTCGTGTTCACAATCTTGTTTGTTTTTTTCACTGTACTTTGCAGTATTCTCTAATGGACCTGTTATCAAAGATGGTGGCAGGCCAGCCTCACTTTGTCCGTTGCATAAAACCCAATAATGATCGTCAAGCCCACAAGTTCGACAGGGAGAAGGTTCTGATCCAACTACGCTACACTGGAATTCTAGAGACGGCCAAGATCCGCAGACAGGGTTACTCTCACCGCATTCTCTTCAACAACTTCATTGAGAGGTCAGACAGATGATACAATCATATCAATTTTGCATAAACCCCTTTTCCACCTAATTGGTGTCTGTGTTGGTGCTGGAGCCAATACCCTGCCAAGGGACCTCTTAACCAGGCTGTGTTTCCACTGACTTGAGGACTGAACAATGACGTAATGTGACTACACTCTTATAAATAAAGGTTCTTAATTGGCATTGATGGTTCCATGAAGACCCTTTTACATCGACAGAACCTTTCCATTGCATACTTTTTTTTTTTTTATAGTTTTTTTAAATGTACTTTTTCACACTAAGAATTTTTATTTTATTTTATGCGAAAACCCCCTTTTGGAACCTTTATTTTTAAGAGTGTACAAAACCTGCCCAACAAACAAACTCATTATGAAACCCATTATAGCCCATGAAGATATTTGATCTTGGTTTTGAAAACTTATTTTAACATCCAAAGTAATTCAATTAAGAATCCATTGTGCCATCACAAACTGGCTTTGATTCAACAATCAAAAGTTTATAAAATGTATGGCGAATAAAATTCAAAGACAAGGAAAGAGTGGACCACCAGTTCCTGTACCAGCACTAGCACATTGCCGGTGAAAAAGAGATTGCCTCCTGGGTGTAGAATTTCTGTTGTTACGTTCAACGTTTTACTAACCATTGGGATTTTTCAGGTACTCTATATTAGCATTTAGAGCCAATGAGGAGCCAGCAATGAATCCAGAGACATGTGCGGTTATTTTGGAGAAAGCCAAACTAGAGAACTGGGTTCTGGGAAAAACAAAGGTTTGTTTAAGAAAAGCATTAATAACTATGGCAGTTGATGTTCAACAAAGCTCACTAGATCATTATTTGTTCAGGTCTTTCTTAAGTACTATCACGCAGAGCAGCTGAATCTGATGGTGAGGCAAACCACGGACCGGATTGTTCTAGTCCAGGCATGTGTACGGGGCTGGCTGGCATTCAGACGATATCGTTTGATGCTGGAAAAGAGAGAACAAAGTGCCGTGGTGTTACAATCAGGTGAGCTCATGTTGTTGACCGGATGTTAAAATGCAAAAAGTCCAATAATCTGTTGAACCAGCTCTAAAATCTTCTTTCTTCTAGCATACAGAGGACACAAAGTTCGGAAAACAGTGGCTGATGACAAAAGCAAAGCAAAGTCTGAAGTTGTTTTAACCCAATTTCAAGCTTGTAAGACAAAAAAAATCCTAAAAAGTATTGAAGAGACTATGAAGTGCCCCTGTTATGCTATTTTAAAGTCACCTAATGTTGTTTTGGAGTCTCCTACAACAGGTTCACATGCATCAAAGGTCAAAAAACTGTTTCATTTTCTCATAATAAACATTGCACATCACCACATTTTTCAATGATTCTCAAACGACTCCATGGTTAAATCAATCTCTCTAAATCCCTCCTTTTTGCGAGCTACTCTGCTTTGATTGGCCAGACAGCTCAGTCTGTTGTGATTGGTCTACCGCGTACAGCGCGTGTCGAAAACATAAACGCCCATTGCCATAACTGAACTTCAGCTCCATCCGGAGGCTTCCTACAGCTCAGCGATTGTACACCGTAAACTAAAGACAGTAAAAAACAATGACGTCGATTTTACCATATCAATCTGAACGCGAGTCCGTAAATGAAATATTGGAAGAATTCACCATGCTCACCATCAGCATTTACAAGTGTATGTCTATCAACAAACCGATGGGTATATTTTAATGCTGTCAAACGATTAAAATATTTAATCGCGATTAATCGCATTCATGTCTAGTTAACTCGCGATTAATCGCAATTAATCGCACATTTTTATCTATTCTAAATGTCTCTTGAGTTATTTTTGTCCCATTCTTTTTTTCTCATTTTAATGCTCTTATCAACATGGAAAAGTGGATCGGCTTGCTTTGTGCAAATGTTTTTTTTTATTGAAAACAACATTGACAATACTGTTCAATTTCACACTAACATTCTCACTTGGAGCAAATAATCTCTCACACAATGTAACACTGTCCATCAATAAAAGGGTGAAAGAAATACTGACAAGGTATTGACGAGGGGGCGGAGAATTTGCATCAGCTGTGTGTGTGTGCTTGACCATCATCAAGTGGTATTTCAGACTGGACGTGCTGCGATGATGATAGCTCAGTTCACAACGACAAAACACACAGATCACTTTGGTCTTCTTGTCAATGGAACCATTTGGCACCTTTTTAAAAGTAAACTTTCAATTCAGAATCTTATTGGCATCCATTTTGACGTCTCGCGCTCGTCAACCACTCAAAACGTAACGTTAACCAACTATTTGGCCGACTTGCAGACCCAAACAAGTGCCTGTTGTTTTGTTTCCGGTCTAGCTAGATCGGCTTGCGCTTTCAAAACGTCCTCGCGTGGCGCAAGCCATTGAAATGAATGGGTTTCGTAGCGCAGCGCCGCGCATGCCGCGTCCTGTTGCAAAAGCATGTGAAAAAAAAATACAAAGTTTCCTAGGCCAAAAAGACCGCTAATTGCGCGATAAAAAAATTAACCCCGTTAAAATGGGTTTGCGTTTACGCCGTTAATAACGCGTTTAACTGACAGCCCTAGTATATTTCTAATTTATTTCATTGCACATGAGGGAACTGTATCAATAACAGCGCATGTGTAAGCCCAGCACTAACGTGAATGACTGATGTTACATAAACACAGTTTGTAACACAGTACAATGAAGGGAACACAGCAAAAGTTTGGAATTATACTGCTGTGGTATCATGGTAAAGATTCATTTCAACCACTGATTCTTCACAGCCTCATCCAAAATAAACCGAATTTACTTTCTCAGTGGAGAGCACAGCGTCTTGACGACACGATATTCACACGAACGAGCTACAGCAAGATGTCCTGTCCATGCAGAACGTAGGCGGGCATGCAAATGTAGTAAGTTGTGACGTGTGAACTTCGCGAGAAAAGATTCAAACTCCAAAGAACTCGTTTGGGCGGTTCAGCGTTGACTCTTTGCAGAGTGTTTACATTCACATACAGCTAAATCCATAATAGGGGCACTTTAAATGGGTTTAGAAGTCATACATGATGACTAAATCACACCTTCTTCGTGCAGTGTGCAGAGGATATCTGGCAAGGCAGAAATACAAGGAGTTGCTAGAGGAGAAGAACAAAGCTGCTGCAAAGATCCAGGCCCATTACAGGGGACACAAAGAGAGGAAGAGCTTTAAGAGGAAAAAGTAAGACCTATTCTTATTCCATCTGATTTTATTCTCTTGGAGATATGCTTAAAGAATCTGCTAACAAACAAAATCAATAATATTTAGTCCATCGGTCCATCAAAGGTCATTTTAAAATTCTCTATTTTCAAGCTCTTTTTCTTACTGCTTCACTGTGCTTCCAAGCTATGTCTTTATATTCTTGCTTCAGCCGTTCTCATCCCAAGGCGTCATACATGTGATGCTTTTGACATTTCGTCGAAATCTTACGCACATGGCATCCTTTAGCGTCAATATGAGACGCAGATCCCAAGGCGTCATAACCGTACCCTACCCCAGACCAAAACCTACCCATAACAGTGCGTGTTATATATGCCATGTGCGTAAGATTTCGACGAAATGTCATATGGCGTCACTTATATGACGCCAAAGGATGAGAATGTGTTGCTTGCTTTAACTGGGGACTCAAGCTATCTAACAAAAGGTATATGGTGGCCATTAAAATTAATTATTAAAATGGCCTTACTACATTAGCAAGATGAGGTTGATTACAGTAGCTATTCCAACTTGTGTTGGTATGAAATGAGAGAAGGGAAGTGATATGAGAGACACCAGTAACACCGGTATGTTGACATACCTTGGAGAGTCATTAACATCACCAATTAGAGTCCAAGCTGTTCTCTCGTGTTGTCGTGGGTTTCCTCTGGGTGCTCCAGTTTCCCTCACAATCCATGAAGATATGTGGAATAAGTGAACTTGAGACACTAAATTGTCCATAGGTGTAAGTGTGAATGTGTATCCGTCTGTATGCTAGCCTTGCCGTGGACTGGCCATCCTTCTATGATGTTTCCCTGTCTATAGCCCAAGATACTGGGATAGGCTTCAGCTTCCCCCCAACCCTACGTCTGACAACCGTTTTTTGAAGATGTATGGATGGATATACTAAAATCTTAGACACTTAGGGCCAGATTTACGAACAGCTTGGCCAGCACAAACCGTCTTTTGGCGTTAAGAAAATACTGTCAGGATTTAGAACAGACACGCAGTGAAAAATTAGTGCTGGAAGGCATGGATAGAATTATTTATGCGGCTGACCTTGTTGCATATGCATTTGTAGGAGTTAACCTTTCAGACTCAAAATTTATGGGAGGAGAGTATTTAAATGGATTATGCAAGGTGATTTACTAAGGTTTGTGCTTGTCAATTTACTGGTATTTGTGCCATTATTAACGCCCCAAGAAAAGCATGTCTTAAACCAGACGTTAATTTGCTCTGTTCTTGGTAGATTGCATTGGTTATTATGGAAATGATCTGACTGTGTCTGTGTTTTTTTAATTTAGAAAAACGTAGATCACGCAAAGAACTTTCCACTACCATCTGTGCTTTTTTGGAATTGCACTCTCACGCTAATTTGCCCTGTTTAGTAAATCTGGCCCTTAATGCTGCAATTGACCAGTCAGATACTCATAGAATCAAATATTTGACAATGATGTGTTTGTATAAACTGATTTATTTTACACAGAGAAGCAATGCAGAAGGAAAAGACTGAGAAAACAGAGGAAGGGACTGAGGTCCCATCTGAAGCAGATGGTCCAGATTCAGAGGAGCCGCCACAGGAAGGAGGTGAAGTGGAAATGGATGATGCTGATGAAAAGGCTGCTGTGGTCCTCCAGAGCAACTACCGAGGTTACAAAGAAAGGAAGAAATACAAGGAGCGTCGGGAACGGAACAAGACCTTGACCGGGGATGAGCTGAACGTTTCCTCATCCAGCGCTGAAAAAGATACTTCTGGAGAAGATTTGGATGATATACAAAAGGAAGGGCAGGAGAATATAGAGGAAGAAAAGGAGACTGAGGAAGAGGCTGCAGGTGGAGGAGATGAGGACACTGAACAGGAAGCCAAAGCAGCCACTGTTCTACAGAGCAACTTCAGAGGTCATAAAGAACGTAAAAAACTCCAGGAGGAGGGGAAGATGCCGGTTAGAGGGAAGACGGAGACACAGAGTCCTTTAGTTGAGGAGGAGCTTCCTATCCCAGATCCACCACCTCCTGAAGAACTGAGAGAGTTCACAGAGGAAATGGAACAAGAAGATGAGACTCCAGCTGGAGGCGATGAAGAGGCCAAAGCCGCCGTGGTCCTTCAGAGCAACTTCCGTGGCCACAAAGAGCGTAAAAGACTCCAGGACGAAGGCAAAATACCAAGGAAAAAAACTAAAGAGGATCTGGCTAATCCAGAAGCTCCAGAACCAGACATTCTGATTGATGAATTTCCACCTCCTCCAGTAGAACTTGAGCTAGACCAAGACCTAGACTCCAGTCCATCAGGGGCAGATGAAGAACACGCCGCAACTGTTTTACAAAGCAATTTCAGAGGCCACAAGGAGAGAAAGAGATTGAGAGCTGAGAGAGAAGGAGCCACAGGAAGCGAGCAAGAAATGTCAGAAGAGGTGGAGGAGCAGGAGAATGAGGAAGGTCTGGATATCACAGATGTTCAGCTAGAACAGAAGGAGGTTGAGGAAGAGGAGGACACTCAGGATGAGGAAGGCCAATACGACGAGCAGCAGGCAGCCATTAAAATCCAGAGCAATTTTAGAGGTTACAAAGACAGAAAGAACCTGAAAGCTACATCACAAAAACAGGACGAGGAAGTGGAGTCGCTCTTCAAAGAGGTGGTGATCTTTCTTTTTTTTTTTTATTCTGTTCTCATTTACCCACCCTGATGTCAATCCAAGTACACATGTCAGTCTTTTACACAAAATTCATATTTTTCCATATTTCTTATATCAAACTCTTATTTCTTTGTAACTTGCTCAGGTAACCAAGGCTTCTGAAGATTACCTTTCCCTGCAGAAGAAGTTAAACGAAATCATCCTTGCCCATCAGCTCAACCCCAGCAAAAATGGGATGTTTGTGAAAGGACAAGCCATGAATGGCTACATGAGCAGCTATCAGCCACCAGGTAAACATCTCTCTTAAATCATGTCTCTCAGTACTTTTAGCCGCGCTCCCCCCAACTCCCTCCCCCAAACTGATTGGTAGACCAAAGCTTGGAAGCAAAATTTGAAAGTTTTTGTTAATTTTCCAAACCGATAATTATTATTATATTATTATCACCATAAATGCTTGTCAGTACATTCAGCAGTACACTTTAACCATATTTCAAAGACAATAGAAGTAACTATGAAATTACATATGAAGACAAAGATGCCCTACTACTTAGTACAACTAACTGTATTTCATGTTCATTTAAAGGGATAGTTCACCCAAAAATTAAAATTACGGCCGTCTGCCGGAAGCTAGTATTTTAGTCGATAAAGTTTTAAATATGGATATTTTTCTTACACAAACACATCGCTTCGCTTCAGAAGACCTTTATTAACCCCCGAAGACGCGTGGAGCACTTTAATCATGAATAGATGCGCTTTGATGGACTTCCAAAGTAAAACAGCCATTCACTCTCATTATCAAGTTTGGAAGAGCCAGGACATTTTTTTATATAACTCTGATTGTATTCATCTGAAAGAAGAATGTCATATACACTTAGAATGGCTTCAGGGTGAGTAAATTATGGGCTAATTAAAATTTTTGGGTGAACTATCCTTTTAAGCTAAACATAACATGCAATTAAGTGTCCTAAAACATGACTAAACATTGCTAGTAATATACAATCTTATAAGCAACTGTGTTACCATCTTTTACTTAGGTACTCTTTTTAAAATTATGTTAAAATGTACTTTTTTTCACAAGGGCTTTGGTATTTGCACAGAAAACAAATGTTTTTTCAAAGTTGGAAAAATATAGCTAATGTTTTCAGTATTCCTAGCGCACTATCCAAAACTGCTTCTGATGGAGATTAAAATAGCTGTAGGAAAGCTCTACCTTGATTATATTTGCTTGCTATAGATTTTATCAGTATGCGAAGTTTCCTTTTCTCTAACGGTGACTGTCTGATCATATCAAAAAATGGATGCCACAACAGGCAAATTGAGCTCAACAAGATGTGTCATCAGAAAATTCCCCCGCCTGCACAGATTTACTCTTCATTTGATTTCTGTTGCGATATATCTAATTACTTTTGGAAGGATAATTCTTGCAGATTCTATTATTCTTGATATGTCTAAATGAATCTGGATTATTCTGTCAACAGTGATTATGGTTTGTTTATGACGGATGTGGTTTTCTTCTCTCACACAGTCTCAATTTCTGTGAAAGCTGAAGTTCTACAAAAATCTAGATTTTAATTTGTTTTGTAAATACTGTGGTCATCTGTCACAAGTTTATCAATGATTTATTGCCATTGTAAAATCTATTTGTGAGCTCCACAATCATAATAAATAATTGGAACCAGAATCATTCTGTGTAGAAACAATTATTATTGTGCAATTATTATTGTTTCCACATAGAAGTGCCCTTTGAATGCCAGTCACATTTACGTGTACATGAAAGATTTTTAAATGCTAATCGCATTGGCCCGGCAATTATAGCAAGCATTAATATAAGAGCTGCAAATTGGCTTTATACCTCTGAGCAATCAAGAATTGCTGATGACCTTTCCAAGAGACACATTCAATAAATATGACAAACTCTCCAGCCTGTTCCCACTGGTCCTGCTGGACGTTGATTAATTTTCTTTCATACCTGACTTTTCTACATGATAAACAGTGCTTGAGTTAGCAGATATTCAAATACAACAAAGGTCATTTTTGTATCTTTTGTTGTTGATCACTAAGATCATATTTCATAAAAAAAAAGTATTCTCTATCATACCTGACTTTTCTACATGATAAACAGTGCTTGAGTTACCAAATATTTAAATACATCAAAGGTCATTTTTGTATCTTTTGTTGTTGATTCCTAAGATCATATTTCATAAAAACAGTAAGACATTCCAGTGTGTAACACTCTATAACTCCGTTTCAAAACCTAGCCAGCCTACATTTACAGCATTTTTAGGCATCATAGGTGTGCTCCCTACATGAAGGCTGTTTCAAAACAGTAAGCATGTCAAATTATTCTTCATACTTATCACTTTTTGGTGAAAAATTGCATGTATACTTCATGACGAAGGTACAGGCGGAACTCTTTGCAACAGAACAAGGTAAAGAAAATCATAAAAAAAATCAACAGAAATCAGAGAAATTATGGTAGTACTTTGCAATAAGGTTTTATTTGTTAACATATACATTACTTATGAAATAACAACGAACAATTACTCTTCAGCATTTATTAATCTTAGTTAATGTAATCAAGATTTACTAATATTTTTAGATCAAAAGTTGCAACTGTTATCATGAGATAATTATTTACTAGCATTATCAATGGTTAATAAATGCTGTAAAATATATTGCCTATTGTTTGTTAAATTTAGTTCATTTTAACAAATTCTTAACTAATGTTAACAAATTAGATCTTATTGTAAAATGGTAGCAACATTATAAATGTACACTCACCTAAAGGATTATTAGGAACACCATACTAATACTGTGTTTGACCCCCTTTCGCCTTCAGAACTGCCTTAATTCTACGTGGCATTGATTCAACAAGGTGCTGAAAGCATTCTTTAGAAATGTTGGCCCATATTGATAGGATAGCATCTTGCAGTTGATGGAGATTTGTGGGATGCACATCCAGGGCACGAAGCTCCCGTTCCACCACATCCCAAAGATGCTCTATTGGGTTGAGATCTGGTGACTGTGGGGGCCATTTTAGTACAGTGAACTCATTCTCATGTTCAAGAAACCAATTTGAAATGATTCGAGCTTTGTGACATGGTGCATTATCCTGCTGGAAGTAGCCATCAGAGGATGGGTAGATGGTGGCCATAAAGGGATGGACATGGTCAGAAACAATGCTCAGGTAGGCTGTGGCATTTAAACGATGCTCAATTGGCACTAAGGGGCCTAAAGTGTGCCAAGAAAACATCCCCCACACCATTACACCACCACCACCAGCCTGCACAGTGGTAACAACGCATGATGGATCCATGTTCTCATTCAGTTTACGCCAAATTCTGACTCTACCATCTGAATGTCTCAACAGAAATCGAGACTCATCAGACCAGGCAACATTTTTCCAGTCTTCAACTGTCCAATTTTGGTGAGCTCTTGCAAATTGTAGCCTCTTTTTCCTATTTGTAGTGGAGATGAGTGGTACCCGGTGGGGTCTTCTGCTGTTGTAGCCCATCCACCTCAAGGTTGTGCGTGTTGTGAATTCACAAATGCTTTGCTGCATACCTCGGTTGTAACGAGTGGTTATTTCAGTCAAAGTTGCTCTTCTATCAGCTTGAATCAGTCGGCCCATTCTCCTCTGAGCTCTAGCATCAACAAGGCATTTTCGCCCACAGGACTGCCGCATACTGGATGTTTTTCCCTTATCACACCATTCTTTGTAAACCCTAGAAATGGTTGTGCGTGAAAATCCCAGTAACTGAGCAGATTGTGAAATACTCAGACCGGCCCATCTGGCACCAACAAGCATGCCACGCTCAAAATTGCTTAAATCACCTTTCTTTCCCATTCTGACATTCAGTTTGGAGTTCAGGAGATTGTCTTGACCAGGACCACACCCCTAAATGCATTGAAGCAACTGCCATGTGATTGGTTGATTAGATAATTGCATTAATGAGAGATTGAACAGGTGTTCCTAATAATCCTTTAGATGAGTGTATTTCCTTCAGTAATGAAACATATTAAAAGTCTGGTTTTACTTTATTTTTATGGTCCCTTTAACACATTCTGTTGACTATAAGTACAGTTGCACCTACATCTCTACTAACTCTCATTAGAGTGTTAGTAGAGTATTAGTAGACTGGTAGGGTTAGGGTTAGAATAAGTTGACATGTAGTTGCAAAGTTACATATAGTCAGTAGAATGTCTGTTGGAGGATCATCACAATAAAGAGTTAGCAGATATTAAGCAGACAGTCTACTAATACTTTAATGAGAGTTAGTTGACATCTAGTTGTAAAGTTACTTATAGTCAACAGAATGTTCAAAAGGGACCATCAAAATAAAGTGTTACCAAAAGTCTAAGTCTACTATTTTTATGCTCATTAAAGTGTTGCACAGTTAGCTTAGCAACATGCTAACATCAAACTCTATTGCAATCAATTGTGAAATAAATAGCCTATTTTGAGTGTTTCAAGTCAGTCACCTATGGGGTTCCATTTCAGTTATGATGCTGCCTTAGAAGGGAGCTGCCTATGTAGGCCGTATACAGAAAGAGTAGAGTTTGTAACAGAGCTACCGTGTCTGTGTCAGTCTGTAGGAACATGTTGTGACTCGTAGGGCTTTTCTGATTGATTGTTAGTGGATAATTACAAATAGCGACACCCGGGGGGTTAAACCGTGCCACACGGTTTGTTCGATAAGAACAAAGGGGTCAAAGGTCAGCTGGATGTTGTGTGCTGATCCTATTCTTCAATTCGTCTCAATGGGGCTCCCACCAGGGAATTATTTGTTGTATTCTCTTTGTTCACCGTGCACACAGGGGACCATAATAAAATATCCAGACAGGGTTCAAAAAGCTCCAAGGTCAAATATCACTAGGCACCCTTTAATTGTTGATTGGTTTTTCCTGTTCCATTTTCACCTTTTATTTTTCTGATGTGATTTGAACCAACAGCCGACACAAAGCAGTCCCGAACGCCTCGCCGCACACAACAACCAAAGACCCTGAACACACCAGAGGACTCCACGTACTACACACTCATTCATGTGAGTCTACATCACACAATGGCACTCACTTTATCTGAGGATTATCTGGGCTTCTGCTTTAATGATCTTTCTCATGCTGGGTCTTTTCCAGAGGTCTGTCCAGGACGATAAAAGGAGGCCGAGAAAACAAAGGTAAATCAGTTAGCAGAAGCGTTATAGGCCTACTAAACACGAATGTGCGCTCTCTCTAGATGCTGCTGCTTTGCAGACAAAGAGGAAACACTCTGTTTGGAATGGAATACTAGTGTACAGCATATTGCATATGATACACTGCATACTGCAGTTTTTAATAGTATATGAAACAGTGTATGATGTGGAATGAGACAATACACTACATTGTTGTCACATGACCTCAATGTATTAAATATTTATTGCTATTTATTGTCTCAGAAATACACTACCGTTCAAGTTTGGGGTCAGAAAGACTTCTTACAGTCTTTGAAAAGAACCTTTGCTCACCAAAGCTCCATTTATTTGATCAAAAATACGATAAAAACTGTAATATTAATTACAATTTAAAATAACTGCATTCTATTCAAAGCTGATTTTTCAGCATCATTACTTCAGTCTTCAGTGTCACATGATCCTTCAGAAATCATTTTAATATGCTGATTTACTGCTCAAGAAACATTTATTATTGTTGTCTGTTAATGAATAGATTTTTTTAAAGCATTTATTTGAAACCGAAAAAGTTTTAATTTCTTATAAATAAATAAATACTGAGCCCAAAGTTTTGAACAGTAATGTAAATCTGATCATTTGACATTATTTTAATTTTGCATTTTAATTTAGTTAAATCCAATAACATTTAACTAATTTAGAGGCAAGATAGACATGTTACAAAGGTCAAAATGTCAAACACAATGCATTATTAAATAAAGTATTCTGTGCAATGCACGAATTAGAAATGTTATGGGGTATCATGGGTAAGAACATTTGCATACTGGCACAGATACTTCAGAAACAGTACAGGTGTGACTATAGTATACTGTTCCAAACGTAGCCAAGCAAAGTAAAGCATAAGAAAACACTGGATATAAAGCTAAATCCTAACACACATGACTGATATCAGTTCACCTAAAAACATATTTGTGTGAATAAAAAAAATACGTTGGCAGGCCACTTCTTAATAGGTTCATATCTTTATTGCTCTTAAAAATTCTCAGTATAACCACTAATACTTATTGCAATGATACATGTTCTCATGCCAGACATACAGTAATAAAGCATGTAGGATATGCACTTAATCAATAAAAGCTGAATTATAGACAATGTTCAGATTGATCGAATTATATTAAAGGGCTTTTATTGTAATGCGGATCCTAATAGCTGGCATATTACGGCTAGTTCCTGTAGCGTTTCCCTGTCAGGCCTGAGGCCAGTGTGACATATCTGCAGTGTCACAGCATGTGTGAAATATTGTGTGTGTGAACATGAATCTGGACCTCCACGAGCGGCGCTGACAGAAGATTTCACAGGCCGGTCGAGTGACGAACAGCTCTGACAGACAGACACCGGTGCTGGACGCTTTATAACAGCACTGACAGACACACAACATCAAGTTTTAGCAAATGAGCAATAGCTAAAGTCAATATGGGCAGCTGACAGTATTCATGAAATCCTGTTTTACTTACTGTACGTCACACGAGGAGTCAAAATGGTTTCATGTTGACTTGAAGAGTGAGAAGGTCAGTAGGACGGACAAATCTCTGGCTCTGTCTGATAACTGGCCCATGTTGTGTCAGAGAGAAACAGAGGAAGTGGAAAGAGAGAAACAGAGAGAGATAGGGGAACATTAAGGTATCTGGGGGGGAATAAGAGCAGGCTGAGGACATGCAGGGAATGAGGGAGTCCTGCGGGACAAATGTGCACCACTGGAGAGACAGAGCACCGAGATGTAGCAGAACACTCGCTTTCTACTGCCATATGAATGAATCTAACCGTGTCCAGGTCACATTTCACTGTAAAATTCAAAGAAAACTAAAATGAATTATATCTTTCATGAAGAAAATCATTATAATTAGATTTTTGACATTTGACCGTAATTTCATGATGGTTTCCACACAACCTTTTCTTACACAAATGCCATCATTTAATAATAATAATAATTTGAACAACAAATTTTAAATACAATTAATAATTATTTACAGTATCATATGAAAAAGTGTTAAATTATTATTATCTGTATATTATGTTTAGGCCTTTTTAAAGAATTATGTATTTTTATGTGTATGTAATATTAATACTTTTTTTGTCATTTTGATAATTACAATTAATCACATGACATTTTCCACTCAAATTCTGCTTACATAGATGTAATGATTCATTTAAAAACATAAATAAATTCAGCATTAAGGCAGAAAAACAAATCTTAAGCTCTTTATTATTTTAAGTATCATAATGCATTAAATTTTGATATTTAATATATTCTTAAACACCATGGTTTATGTCAATAATATATACGTTTTTTTAATAAATAAATTGGATTTATTAATATATTTCATGTATTGATACTTTGTTGGTATTTCCCACACAAATTCTCCTTACACAGATGCCTTCATGAATTTTTGTAAAACTTAAACTCAACATAAAGGTAGAAAGCATATACAGTATTACCACAATGAAAAAATGCTTAAATACTTTATTATTTTAAGCATCATATCATAATGTATATTACAATTATTATAAATATAATTTTTATGGCAATAAAAATATATCTTATTCTATTTTATATTAATACTTTATTATTATAAGTATCATATTTTAAAAGATTACATTCTTTACAATAATTTGTTAACATTAGAACTAACAATAAACATATTTCTAAAGCATCTCAGTTAATGTTAATCTCAACATTTACTAATACGTGATTAAAATCAAAAGTTGTATCTGTTAACTTTAGTTAATAAACCTGAACTAACAATGAACAGTCGTATTTGTATTAATTAATGTTCACAAAGATGAATAAGTACTTTAACGAATGTATTCTCATTGTTAGTTAATACTAGCTAATGCATTAACTATGCACTAACCTTATGGAACCTAATGTTACCAATACATGTTAATATAATAATAAATATTTTTTAAATAATAATGATGTATATATTCAGTTGTTTGTTGGATATCAGAGCGTCAGTATAGTGGTGCCGCTGACTGGTGTAATCGCATCAGTGGTCTGGCAGGCCGTAGGCTTTTGGCTTCATTGGTTTCATAGATGGCTGTTTTCATTACATAAGCCTTGAGACAATGGTAAAGTCTACTGAAAGAACATTCCCATTTGAGTCTGCTGAGGAGACATGAATCAGAGGCTGTCCTGAAGGCCATCGCTTACAATCTGCAGAACAGCCATGAAATGCACCCAATACAGCATAATGGACAACTATTAATAGCAGCCTTATGACAAAATAGACGTTATTTATGATCGGGAACAACAAACTTTGGCTAACAGCAAGCAGGGTTTTCTGAAGCAAAGAATTATAAATACAGCATTGTAAACAGGAATAGTTCTGTCATGATCACTCGAACGTATGTCATTCAAAAAAGTCGATGGAAAAAAAACATAAAAATAGTCCATATGACACGTTACTATTCCAAGCCTTTTGAAGAAACAAATCAATGACTTATGAATAAATGATGACAGAATTTAATTTTATTGTGCGAACTATCCTTGAAAACCTTATTTCAAAAATAAAGGTTCTGAAGGGGGATTTTAGAAGAACCATTTCTGGATGCCCGAAGAACTTAAGTGAACAGTTCTTAAAGTCCCCCTGTGGTAGAAATCAAGCGTTTAAAGGGTTAGTTCACCCAAAAATGAAAATTATCTCATTAATGACTCAGACTGTAAACGAAGCTTGGGCGCACCAGATAACACGTCAGCAGCGTCACTGAACGCGGCAAAAAAACGCGGGCTTACGGGCTTGGAACGACATGAGGGTGAGTCATTAATGACATCATTTTCATTTTTGGGTGAACTAACCCTTTAATGTTGTTTATATGTCTGTGGTGTTTTTAATATGCTTTAAGACAAACCATGCGCAAATTCATCAGTCAACACCATTACTGAGTATTTTCTCCTTAAGCCTGCAGTGAAAGACCAAAGACAGTCTCAAAAACACGGTTTGAAATCGCCTGTGTTTCTGACGTCATAAACTACCTTTTAACCAATCACGTCATCATGCCGGCGGGCTTTAGCATATCATTAACTGCGCTCTGAAGCAGGGGAGTCTCAAGAAGCCACGTTATCCCGGTATATGTTTCTGTTGATATGAAAAATAAGAAACATTTAGCAATGTAGTGGGTGATTTATGTACATGATGGATATTATGATGTTATGATGAACTATATGCCTTTCAAAGCGTTTGTAAGGATGCTGATTTTTAGAAGGCAGACTGAGATGGCGAACGGGAACATGGTAACATTAGCAACACATCATTAGCTGTTTGATAACATAGTCAAGGAAAAGGCTAATCATATTAATGTCCGTTATGTGCCCGACGTTGTAAAGAGTGATACCATTGTGCAGCGTTTACTACAGTAAGCTGGCCGAGTAAATCTGTGAGCTGGCGTGAGTGAGTGGAGGCGGGGCTCATTTGCATATTCATGGTCCACGTATACTAAATGAAGCAAGGGTGAAGAGTTTCATTCAAGCTATTTTAAGGCATGAAGAATTTTTTTTTCCATAGGGAAAAAACGGTAACACTTTACTTGAAGGGGTGTGCATAAGACTGACATGACACTTTCATAATCATGACATGACATGACACGTCTTGAATATGAAGGAGGTTGTATGCATGTTTATGACAACTGTCATTAAGTGTCATTCGCTCAATTTTGACATTTTTAATGCAAATATGACATTGTTTGAGATGTCTTTGTTATGACAACTTGACATAAACCAATACATCATAATCTGCCGTGTCTTTGTCATGACAACTTGACATTACCAAGACAACACAATCTGTCATAAATATGTCATAAACATGACATAGCAGATTAATTATCAAACTTAAGAAACCACTTAGCTTTATGGGTTAACATTACATTAAACTGTCAGGTGGTTGGTTTTGACATTGGCTGTCATGAGGCCATTATAACATTTTAATGACAATTTCAATTTGTACCACTGTAGTTGAGGTTAAGAAAAATATTCATGACACAGTTATAATGGCCTCATGACAGCCAATGTCAAAACCAACCACATGACAGTTTAATGTAATGTTAACCCATAAAGCTAAGTGGTTTCTTAAGTTTAATAATTAATCTGCTATGTCATGTTTATGACATATTTATGACAATTTATGTTGTCTTGGTAATGTCAAATTGTCATGACAAAGACACTGACAGGTTATGATGTATTGGTTTATGTCAAGTTGTCATAACAAAGACATCTCAAACAATGTCATATTTGCATTAACAATGTCATAATTGAGCGAATGACACTTAATGACAGTTGTCATAAACATGCATACAACCTCCTTCATATTCAAGACGTGTCAAGTCATGATTATGAAAGTGTCATGTCAGTCTTATGCACACCCCTTCAAGGAAAGTTTTACCAAATAATATTCTTTTCTTAGTGTGAATAACATTTTTTATTAATCTAAAGAACCATTTTCCATGATAAAGAACCGTTTGTGCATTGAAAAAGTCCAATGGATCTTCACTGAAGCACAGTGCCAATAAAGAACCTTTATTTTTGAGAGTGTAGGTACAAATTCATCTGTTTTCTCTGCACCCACCAGCCCCAAAAAGCTGGACAATGATGACCAGTACTACCAGGGTTTGAGCAGCAGTAAATCCACAAGCCTTCCCAGTGACCGACGGCGCTCCAGCAAACGCAGGGCTTCCACTGAGAGAAGACGCTCTTCTGAGACGCCGCTGTCCGATGTCCCGAAATCTGATATCCCTAAAGATCCAAAGGAGAAGAGGTGAAAGAACACAGTCTGTTTAACAAATGCACTCCTCAAGACGTTGACCTCACACTGCTTTACGCTGAGCGGCAGACATGATGAATGTGTTGGAGCAGAAGATGCAGATATCCACGCTTTCTTTCCCTTTCTGTGTGAAGTCATGCTTTTATCTGCCCCTCTCTGTCCACAGGCACTCGTTCTCTAGAATGCCCTCTACAGAGACTCAAAGTGAGGACAACCCCTATGACTATAGAAAGATACTGAGGAAGACCTCCCAGAGAAGAAGGCTTATAACACCATAACCCTCGACAACAGGACTAACTGTCAGTGACCAATGTGGTCAGCAGAGAATGCTGTTTGTCCTTAAAGGAAGAGTTCACCTAAAAATGACAATTCTGGCATCATTTACTCACCGCCATGTCATTCCGAACCCAGATGATTTTCTTTCTTACAGGGAACGCGAAAGGAGACATTTTGAATAACGTAACAGCCGTTCTTTTCCATGCGATTACAATAATCAAGAACTGAAGCTTTCACAAAGTGATGTTTAATTAAAGGGATACTTCACCTCTGGAAAGATGAATGTGTATTTAAAATGGGTCATTTATGTAGAAGAAATGTGAAATTATTTTTGAATTTGGAGCTTTCTAGACTGAGAAAAGCCAGAAATTGTACTTTTGGCTTATGTGGATGAAAGACAACAACTCCCAGAATGCACTTGCTTCGCTGCCCTAGGAGGCCACGCCTACCGGTAACTAGCGCAGTAGTTAAACAACAAGTCTAGGCTACTAGTGAGTCTCCGTGATGAGGCTTTTGCGTTCTACAGTCGCCATTCATTATGTTTACTGTGGCGAGCAGGACGAGTAAGAGCCGCGGGAGAACGGCGCGAGGCCGGTGGCGTGATTACTGATGAGCGACACCTGTGAGACGCACCGGTCTCGTATCTCTCACGGAGGAGTGGGAATTTTCTTAGCAATATTTCTCCACAGAACAAGAGCCTGCTAGCTTAGCTTCCAAAAAAAGATGTCTGACACTATATGTGTTTGTGTACGTTCTGTGAGTGACATCCCACCCTCTATGGGCGGGTTGAAAACATGCGGGACAGCCCCTACTACTGGCTGTAGTCTTTAGCCTCTGGCCAAAAAATCCTCCGATGACGCAAAATGAACATTTTTGCGTCATCTGAGGATTTTTTTCCAGACAAAAAATACAGAAATCTCTCGTCTCAGGGGGATATGAGGGTGAAAATCACGGTAATTTGAAAATACTACAGGTTTTCTACTAATACAAAGCTTAATGCTAAATCCTGAAGTATCCCTTTAATCAAAGAATCATTCGTTTGAGTCAGAGCTGAATCAATTGAAATGATTCGTTCAGAAACCAGACTGATCCGGTTGCAGAGGTCAACAGATTATCTCTTTGGGGGACCTGTTTCTTTAAGTAAATCAGTTCACTTGGTTGGTTTCTAAAAAAAACGGAAGTTGTGATAGTCGTTTTTTCCCTATTGTGACGTATATCCAAGTGAAACGGCTTCTCAGACTAGTAGGACGGGACTTGATTGTGTCTTTTGGGAGTTGATTGGATGGTTGTGGTTTGCTATTGGTGGATCTGGTGTGAGTGACAGGTTGTCCCGCCCTCACGCCAGTAAACACATGACCAAAGAAGAGATGTTGCTGCAAGAGGGGGAGAGGACGGGGTTTTTTTTACTTTTTTTCTTTTGTACTTTTTTTTCTTTAAATATTTTTTAAAAAGAGAAATGTGTATGGATAATAAATTCTGCAATATAGCTTTAGTTTAAATAGTTACGAAAATAGTGACCAATTATTGTGTTTTGCTGCACATTTGTAACAATAATTAGCTAGTCAGTAATGTTTTCATGGATGGAGCCAAACAGCTGACAGTGTAACAGGACATTAGTGCTGCCCTTGCTTGATTTTGAACTCAGGTTTAGCAGTTGATGTTTGTTGATGCATTCTGTTCAAATCTCTTTGTGAATAGAGATTCGTCTTCAAAGACATTCATAAAATGACCTTTTATATTTCCACCAATATATTTGAATTACTGTCTCTAATGGATCCTGGATGGTTTAGTGAGTCAGACTTGTTGTATCATTTCTGCATAAACATCAGCAGGATGTAAAAATATAGATTACATTTATACTTTTCCAGATGCATGTACAGTATGCACTTGTACCTTTTGCACATAATGCAAACACATGGATATATGTATTCTCGAAATGTCACTTATTTGTAAATATGATTTTATAAATATTTAATTATTCTGTAATTAGTCAGATTAAATGATAAAATGCATACAATAGTGTACATAATGGTTGATGTTAAACCCTGAGCGGACTAAAGTTATAGAGAAATGCAATTGTACGAGCTTCATTTTCTTATGCCCTTTTCCGCTTATCCTATCTACAGTATGTTTTCATTTTTTTTTTTTATCTAATCTTAGTTCATGTGAAATACATTATTTGTAATAAATGGTTTTGGATTTCATGTTTAGTAAATGTTAGTGGAAAGCAGATTCCTAATAAATTTCAATTGTATTTAATAATTGATCAAATAAATCTTTTTTTTTTTTTGTTAGTTTAGTTTGATGTTCATTGACTCACCCTGACCATTGCTCATTGGATTGACATTGAATATTTTTTTCCCCGATGTAACTCTCTTGACCATCTTTTCTATGTGATTTTTCTCGATTAAACAAGGTCTACACACCAACATCAACCTGATTAAGCTGTTATTTTCTACATCTTATGATTGTAGTTTATTTCTGCATTATTTAGGGTTTCGTCTTATGAAGAGAAAAAATAGCGCGCGTACCATTGCGCACGATCACCGCACACAACACACACTGACATTGATAATAATAAATAAATTCAGAGTAATGTTTTGACTAATTCTAGGTTATCCCGATCATGTTTGAAATTGGGTCTCCAATTTTCACATAGGAAATTGTTTGATGATTTAAAAAGGGGGGCAGGGATATGGACCACAGATCTGAATGTCATGGTCCAGCAGCCCGGCTGCTCCTCCTGCCTCTGATGAGGTCTGTTCAATATTAGAGCAAAGCAATTACAGAATCTAAAAAAACCCGGTTGTGCCTTCAGCACAGATGCGGGTGGTGCGCCAGGGGGTTCATAAACTAGTGTGTGTGTGTGTGTGTGTGTGTGTGTGTGTGTGTGTGTGTGTGTGTGTGTGGTCACGATTAACGACGCAAAATAGTGTCGTCATGAGCCGAATCGCGTCGGAATTTCTCTGGTGACGTGAGACGGATTATCTTTACGCCACAAGAAGCTTTTATTACCACTAAAGTTGCGAGTTTGCATGTTGGAGAGCCCGCGCTACGGATTGCTACGAGTGCGTTTTTAATAAATGTAGGCTACTGTGCATCCTCAACTTGCATTTGCAGTTGAGCCACGTGAAAGAGAATGAGAGCCAGTGGATGCATGTGTCTCCATCAGTGCCAGTGTTTCTCCGTGAGTTCAGTGACGGCTGCTCCAAATCATTGCGCACGGCGCACCAATTGAATAAAGACACTCTGTCTCGGCTGTTCTCCATCAGAGGGGTTTGAACATCTTTTTATGAGCACCTTAGAAATTAAGGTATTTGACGCGTCTGGACAGGTGTGATTGTGAATACGCAGCTGTATTTTCTGCGCATTGGGCAGGATCGAGCTCCCGTTCCCCCGTGACGCGCGTCTGGATGGCTGCTGCTCGCGTCTCTCTGGTTCTGCTCTGATCCGCTCTGTTCGCGATGGCATCACACGGGTTTTGGTTTATGGGTGCTGAAAACCCGGCTGGAGACGGCAGTCAAAGTCCGAACACTAGTAAGTGGCGTGGCGTCAAAAGGAAGCCTGAAATTGTGTTTTATATATTAGTGGCTATGAGACAAAGAAATGCGACATTTATTGTGTCTTGAACGCTCAAGGTTATTTTAAACCTTGAAATGTCATGTCAAGTGTGTCGTGTGATAAACAACCGAATTTAGTTCGGTGTTTTAAGGCAAATGCCATGCCATGGATAATTGATGGTCTTAATGGAAGTTTTCTGACGGATCTGGTGTTTAAATCACGCACTTGATCGTTTCAGCCAGAGCATGGTGTCAGGCGGCGGCCCAGAAATTCTCCGGAGGCATCGGCTCCAAATTATGTGGTACGTTTATTTTTAACATGAAGTCTATATTTAACATCTTTATTTGTGCCTGTCACCTATATTCCTAAAATGTGATATGTAAATAATTTATAAAAGCATATTTTCGTTTTTGGAGTCTATAGATTCTGAAAACTCCTACACGAATTAGGTGCCGTTAAAAGAAAAAGTAACCCTTTGCTACAATTTGAGGTGCTGTTTTTTTTTTATTCAGTTAATAGAGTAACGGTTTCTCCTGTAGCTCTGTTAAATGTCGGGGAGGCTGAGAAAGCAGCTCAAGCCTCAGTTAAAGCCGAAGATGAGTCTACAGCCGAGAGCTGCTCCTGTAATAAACCCTGTAACTGCTCCAAAGCCACCGTGGGTTTCTCTGATCTCTATTCAACAGGTAAATCACCTCATATCACACCTCTATCACGGTACAGATCACGCCCGAATAAAGGGACAAATCGTCTAGAAATCATGGTTATATTGGTTACGTGGTTTTATTCGATTTCTATAGGTTTTGTTTGTGGTATGTTCATCCAGGCGGCGTTTTTCGTTAAAACTCTTTTAATTTTTAAATAGCTACATAGGCTATTTCTTGATTTTGCACGTCGTCTGTTTCAAATGCTACTCGTTTTAATATGCCATTTTTAAAAGTCATTATTTTGAATCCAAACAATGATATATAAAAAAAAGAAAAATAAAGAATAAACTAAATAAAATCGTGCCTGTGCATTGTTGTGGAAATTATTGAATAAAAAGGGTAGCTATACCAATTAATGCTTATTGTCCTTTTTATTCAAGGTTAAATGAAGCCATTTCACTTTTGCTATTTGCATAAACACCATCATCTGTTATTGTAATGCAGTCAGTGTTGTATTATTATTATTTACAGATCTTTTACCTGCATTGGACGGGGACGCGAAGACTCTGAATTTTCTGCAGGAGGTTGTTGATATATTGCTGGCTTATATAGTGGAATCTTTTGACAGATCAACGAAAGTGATTGATTTTCACTATCCAAATGAATTGCTCCAAAGGAATAATTGGGAGCTTTCGGACGAACCCGAGACTTTGGATGATATTCTGATCAGCTGTCGCGCTACGCTAAAATACGCCATCAAAACTGGTGAGTGTTTTAATTAGTAAACAATAGGGTTCACATAGATAGGCTACTAAAATATATATTATTTTACATATTTTTTATATTCAATCTAACATGTTTATATATCATCTAGCTTAGCCTAGATACATTATAACAATTGTTTTATTGATTGCCTCGCTTGTAAACCAGATTATTTCAGACCGCAGAAGCACGAGCATCAGTGTGTGCCTGAAGGCGAATCGAATCAGATCGGAACATGACGTGATATTAAATGAATGCGTTTAGGGACGATTTTATTTTCTCTGGTTGCATTTTAACTAAGAGAAATTATTTTGAGTGGTTTTCGTTTTGGGAATTGTATGAATGTCCAGAAAGATTGATTGATTTATGGCTGTCTGCGCCGGTCTGAGGTTCATTTGAGCTTTTACATTAACCGCAAGTGACTATTATAAATAAATAGTGGACTATTAGTTGGGCATATTCAAACATTAAATTCATTAATTTTGTATGTTGTGTCAATCTTCAGCACATCCCAGGTATTTCAATCAGCTCTCCACTGGGTTAGACATGATTGGCTTGGCTGCAGATTGGCTTACATCCACTGCCAACACCAATATGTGAGTGTGTGTGTCTCCTTCCATTAAAATACAAAGCAGGTTGAGATCATTTCCGTTTTCTCTGCCTTCATAAGCATTCTTTTGACCTGGTCTTTGTGGTGGCTGCCTTAACCTCATAGATAGTTGAAAGGAATAAAATGAAAGGCACAGATGAAATCAGAGCAGCAAATATAACATCCCCTCTCTCATCTTGTGCTCAGATTCATTCAAAGAGAGAAAATAATATGGAAATTCACATTCAGGCTGATAAGAAAATGTATTTTATGTTGGGAGTCAACGTTTTAATTTAACAGATGCTTAAACAATGCAATAACAATGTTATTATGTAACAGTTTCTGTGAGGGTACAACAGCTTTTTCAGTTTGTTTAATTGGTTATATTAGAAATCAAATGTACTATTTTAGGAAATATGTTTTTAAAAATTGAAATATTACAAAAATTCATGTCTTATCCATGAATTTGATTTCCATCATCTTTTTAAGCTGGCAATGACACACGGCTGTAAAACCTGCAGACTGTTGCAAAATCCCCTCAAACATCAGTTGCGAAACAGGTTGTCGTGACGTTTGCTTGTCCTGACATTTTTTTCTGGCTTGTGTAACTGGGTCATGTGATCTCTGTGCAAACAGGTTCACCTATGAGGTGGCTCCAGTCTTCGTGCTGTTGGAGTACGTCACGCTGAAGAAGATGAGGGAGATCATTGGCTGGCAGGACGGTCGCGGTGATGGGATATTCTCTCCGGGTAAGAAGCTGTCAATCTGAGTGACCTGCCTTATCCTGCACTGAGTGCTTCTGCTGCCACGTTTTTAGGACAGGAGGTCTCTCTAACTCTTTGAGGATCTTGAAAAGAAGAATCTCAGTTATTTGTGCTGTTGGGTTGTAAAAGTGTTATCTAACAATGAATGTGACTCCAACCACACAAATTAAGGGGAAAAAAATGTGAAACTGATGCAAATGATTGGAATTTCAGCACTGCTTTTCTTTGCCCCACTTTTAAAAAAAATAAGCCTTCTAATTGACTCAGATTTTAGGCACTGATAAACCGATCACAATTGGGATGTGGAGAATTAGAGCAGAGAAGGCTTGAGTAAAAACTGACAGGAGTCAAGCTTTGCCTGAGTGATGGAATGGAAGGATTGCTTTATTGTTCTCTAGGTGGCGCCATTTCCAACATGTATGCCATGCTACTGGCTCGCTATAAAATGTTCCCTGAGGTGAAGGAGAAAGGAATGTCATCCGTACCCAGACTGGTGGCCTTCACATCTGAACATGTACGTCCATTTATTTATCTCTCTTTTTTTTTTTCACCTTTCCTCCCGTATTTTTAATAATTAACAACAACCTGTAGTAAAGATGTTTCTCCTAAAAAGCAATAGGTCTACTTTTTTTTTTTGACTCCTTAACAGCAGTCTTCTTATTCTTGGGTAGTATTTTAAAGTACACAGAGAAGTTACTCAATTACAAATAAATCTTGTCAGTCACTGCATTGGTGTCAAAATAGGCCCTTTTTGTTTTAATGCAATATGTTTTATGGCCATTATTATGTGACCAGTCATTTGTGAATCCAGACCCCGATTCGTTTTCAGCATTACAGTTTGATTGACAGGTGATCTGACCAATCATAATGCTGAATCCGCCATTTTGTCCGACAAACAAACCAGACAGGAGATTTAAAGCTAGTTCACCCAAAAATGAAAATTCTGTCATTATTTACTCACCCCCGTGTCGTTCCAAACCCGTAAGACTTTCGTTCATCTTCGGAACACAAATGAAGATCTTTTTGATGTGACATTTCTGTCCCTCTGTTGACAGCTGCAACTACCACTTTGATGCTTCAAAACGTATAAAAAGATCGTAAAACATATGAAACATGAAATGATGAACAGATTGAATTCAGGCTTTTATTCACATAAACATTCATCGATGCACACATTAGTAGTGGACATGCGAGAACCATTGAGGATCATTCTCGTGTTACGCAGCACGTTTGAGCTTCCGGGAGAGGTTTGTTCTCGTGCGTCAAGCAGGTTCGGTTGAGCTTCTGTTTATGTTCGCTGATCAATGTTTATAAGTGAATAAAAGCCTAAATTAAATCTGTTCATCATATAAAGCGATTGAGTCTTTTAATCATATGGATTAGTTTTATGACCTCTTTTTGAACTTGAAGTGGTATGACTTGAACTTTATAAAAATACATCTCATGTCAATTTTGCATTAAAATATAACTTTGTGAAATATTAAAAAATAAATAAAAACTTGGACAAAAATTGGACAAAAATGAATATATGTTTGTAACAGATTACTTTTATTTTTAATAATTCCAACAAATTAATACACTAATATATTCTGAGTGCAGTTTCTATTATTATTCTATCATTATGCCTTTCAGAGTCACTTTTCAATCAAGAAAGGAGCAGCCGCACTTGGAATCGGTACAGAAAGTGTCATCTGTATTAAAGCTGATGAAAGGTTAGTCTGGATTGTCACAACTGAAGCATGACTTCATGACTGCACGACGGAGAAATGTGTGTCTTAACATAATAAACCATATGACTTCAGCTTTACTGTTCTCATTTCTGCCAGGGGAAAGATGATTCCTTCCGACCTTGAGAGGAGGATCATTGAAGCCAAGCAGAAGGTAATTTCAATGAGCGTATCTCCACGACCGTCCCGTGTGTCTCTCTTCTTGAGTCTGTTTGAGTGTCTGGTCTGGTTCTGTGGCAAAATGGGCCCTTGAATAACCTACCGATTTCTTTCTCACAGGGATACGTGCCGTTTTTCGTCAGCGCCACGGCCGGCACCACGGTTTATGGCGCCTTTGATCCTTTGATCGCTATAGCGGACATCTGCAAGAAGCATGAAGTCTGGATGCATGTGGACGTGAGTAGATCTGCTGCCCTGAACTTATATGAACTTCCTGAACATTTCACCTGTGAAATACAGACAGTGGACTGTGATCCAAGAGTGATCTCAGAGTTGGCAAAGCCTAAGTATCATTCTCTGGATGCAGAACTGAGGACCTTCTCGATTGTTCTGCATTACAGCCTGTAACGTAGGACTATTGAGTGTTGATGAGCTCTATAGGTTTTAAGAAAAAAATTATTTAATCCTTATACATAAAGTCAGGGATTTGAACAAAGCCTGTTCTGTTGAGTAAGGTCAAACTTCTGATTTTTAATTAGTGGATACAGCAATATCCTAGTAACCAACAAGAGCACCCTAGAAACCACCAATGTGCTAAAACCCCACTCTGACCAGCTAAGGACCACCCAGAATTTTCTTAAAATCTCATGATTTGTTACTATTGACCCAGCTGTGTTTGAAATTTGGCACCGAGTTAATTTAGCATGCATGCAATAAATGAAATGTAGCTTCATCTATTAGAGGAATTACCTTCAATCAGTCTGTGTGAGTGTATCCATGTTTGTATTCATTCTCATGGACCTGATATCATTCCTCAATATTACAATATAAACGCCTCTGGCATTTCAACAGCCACACAGACATATTGTGAAGGCATGCTGGAGCTCAAACACATGAATCACGTTTGGATATACTTAGTCTCATTTATCAACTCAAGGCAGCAGTTGACATGTAGTACAGATGAGACCTGTATCCCACTCCTCTGCAATCTCAAATGAGCTGTGAATATAATGTACATGAATATAATGATGAAAAAAAACATAAGATCTGCCTTTATAAATGTAATAATAAAGATGAGTGGTGCTCATTGCAGACTCAGAGCCAATTGGGTCAAATGGTTGGAGCTTGATCTAGATTAAACCTTCCTTCCTTTTTTTAAAAACGAGAAGGACAAACATGTTTCTATTAACACATATAAGAGTGTCTTTAAAATGACTGTTGTCTCTGCTCCTACAGGGAGCATGGGGCGGAAGTTTGCTAATGTCCCGGAAACACCGGTGGAAGCTGAATGGAGTCGAGAGGTCAGTACAATCTGCCGTTCTTATCGACTAGGTGTCTAGTTCAGTCATGAAAATCTATCTGTGGGCTGATTGGTTCTCTCAGTGCTGGTGCCAAGCCCTTGTGGTCACACTTCTTCATCTACAAAACTCTTTATTGTCCCAACTTAACTAGCACGTTCTCTGTGCGAGCTGTGAGAATTCTTCATTTTATCCCTCCTCGTCCCCAGCACCACCTGCCTAAATCTGCTACGAAGGGTTACTCTTACTTTACTTTTAGCCGCTGCAGGTTTCGTCTGAGCATGTTTAACAGAACAAGTCTCAGTACTTGCCCAGAAAGTAGCAGTAGCAGCGTGACATATCTAGTCCACCATGACAGCACTTCATTCTTATCAGTAAATGCTTGTTAAATTCAAAGAGTTGCCATGAATGAAATTTGATTAAGAAATCCACAAACTTCTGTATGAAAAGTTTTCCCCGTGAAATGATTGGATTTGATAATTTTTCTATAGACTTGACATTTCACTGCACAACACAGTCCCTCGGGGAGAAATGTTGTCTAAATCAAAATACATTTTTATGTAGTTATTTATTTATTTCATGTGCTATTTTAATAATTTTATATACAATTTTAGGGCTAATTCTATGACCTGGAACCCTCATAAAATGATGGCTGTGCCCTTGCAGTGCTCTGCTCTACTGGTTCGAGAGGAGGTGAGGCTCTCTGCTTTCTCCATCAAAACCAAAACTTAACACATTATCACATTACAAAGGCCCCAAAACTATTCAAACATGCACAGTCACACTTAAAAACATGTGAAAATCATTGCAACAAAAATTTGCTTTATGTTTTGTCACTTGTTTCCTTCCTCTTCTTGTTATCTGATCCAGGGACTGATGCAGAGCTGCAATCAGATGCAGGCTTGTTATCTGTTCCAGCAGGACAAGCACTATGATCTGTCCTATGACACGGGGGACAAGGCCCTGCAGTGCGGCCGCCATGTGGACATCTTCAAACTATGGCTAATGTGGAGAGCTAAGGTATTGTACAGCTTTATGTTAAATGTTGCTTGATATTGCGAAACACTTATAACTACAAATAGAGGGAATGCATTGATGTCACTTTCCCGCCGGGACACGTCCCCTCAGCCGGACTGAGTGGCAGAAGAGCTGCTGCGTGACTGGATTTAATAGGGGAAACTGCGAAAACGCTTTAAACTAAAGATTGGACTCGATATAGTGTTCCTTTCAACTTACTAAAGATCCAGTGATCCAGATTACCACTAAATTCAGTATATTGACACAAAAATGATAACTGCAAATCCAGCTTTCGCTGCCTGGAGTCCAGTTGTTTCTATGAATTGCAGCGATCGATTTGCTTCTCTTTTCTGTAGCTTTCGGCAGTCTGAAAAAATATACCTCATATTTCTTGTCAAATCTAGTTGTATAGTCAGTCTCAAAGCTCTTTCCCATTTTAGACGTGTTTTGTGTGTTTTTTGCGGGATTTTTGCTGAAAACCAATGCTGTCGCTCAGTCTTTTTGCCACCCAGTGGGCGTAAGTAACTGCGGTCAATCCGGCCAACGGTGACGTCACCCGCACACCCTCTATAAAAACATGAGTTATAGTTTAGATAAATGTCTGTCTGTCTGTATGCCTGTCTGTCCTATCCTATCCTAGGCTATCCTGTCCTATCCTATCCTAGGCTATCCTGTCCTATCCTATCCTATCCTATCGGCTAACCTATCCTCTCCTAATCCTATCCTAGGCTAACCTATCCAATCCTGTAGGCTAACCTATCCTCTCATAATCCTATCCTAGGCTAACCTATCCTATCCTGCCCTATCCTATCCTATCCTATCCTATCCTGCCCTATCCTATCCTATCCTATCCTATCCTGCCCTATCCTATCCTATCCTTTCCTATCCTATCCTATCCTATCCTATCCTATCCTATCCTAGGCTAACCTCTCCTCTCCTATCCTTTCATGTCGTGTCCTGTCCTGTCCTTTCCTGTCCTATCATATCATATCCTAGGCTATCCTGTCCTATCCTATAGGCTAACCTATCCTCTCCTAATATTATCCTGCCCGGTCCTGTCATGTCCTATCCTATCCTATCCTTTCCTATCCTATCCTATCCTATCCTATCCTATCCTATCCTATCCTATCCTTTCCTATCCTATCCTATCCTATCCTTTCCTATCCTATCCTATCCTATCCTATCCTATCCTATCCTATCCTATCCTATCCTATCCTATCCTTTCCTATCCTATCCTATCCTATCCTATCCTATCCTATCCTATCCTATCCTATCCTATCCTATCCTATCCTATCCTAGGCTAACCTCTCCTATCCTTTCATGTCGTGTCCTGTCCTGTCCTATCATATCATATCATATCATAGGCTATCCTGTCCTATCCTATAGGCTAACCTATCCTCTCCTAATCTTATCCTGCTCGGTCCTGTTCTATCCTATCCTATCCTATCCTATCATAGGCTAACCTAACTTCAAACTATTTTAAGACAACAATTTAAGTTAACGCTAAGACAAACCAGCATCACAGCTGCCCTGCCCTAAATGACCACTTGGGACAGTCGTTTTGCTACAAGGTACAACCAAATTGGTTGGTTGTTCAGTGAGGTAATGTGTTATCACAATGTTTGCTCTCTCTGTTCTCTGAAGGGCACTATTGGTTTTGAGTCTCAGATTGACAAATGTCTGGAGCTTTCAGAATATCTCTACAACAAGATCAAGGACAGGGAAGGATATGAGATGGTGTTTGATGGAAAGGTAAGTCTTATTAGATGTGTTTAATTCTTTTGGATTACTCTTGCATCATGTGATCAATGATTTTTATTCAGTAGAAATAAAAAAACTGTTCAAGAAAAGAAAAAATCACCTTTCACAAAAAAAGGAATTAGGCAAAACTACCAAACAACAGGCCATTTCTACTGACAGAACTTCTATGCTGTTGTTTGGTTTGAGCAAACAGAATGGAATATAAATGGACCGCACATAATCTGTGCACTGATGCCCTCAGCATATTACACACAATAATGCTAATAATAATGTCACAATAAAGCCACAATAATGGACAGACATTTTCTGTTATTTTTACCGTGAGGCTGCCGCACCACAATTTGAATTCATTTTCTGTGGCATTCCATTATTGTGATATATCCCAATACAATCCCCTGGTTTCACAGATATGGTTTAAGTCTAGTCCCAGACTAAAATGGTTGTTTGAGCTGTTGTAACTGAAAGCAAATGGCACTGACATAACTTAAAATGTCAGTTCCATTGTTTTATCTCAAGATGCACACCAGTAATGTTTTTTTCTTGGTCCTAATTGAACTAAGGCCTAATCCTGGCTTAATCTAAGCCCTGTCTGTGAAGCCAGGCCCATATAACCCACCCGTCTCGGTTATGGGGGCTCTTCCTGAATAAAAAATCTGCAGTGTTGATTAGGCTTTATATTGATGTTCAAAAGACTCTGTGGGGCTAAACATGATACATATGCATACCAAAACTTGTGGGTCTGTAATTAACAACATTAATTAACGGCATGTACTTTCTCTAGGGTTAGGAATAGGGTTTGTTGTTTATTTGAATATATTTTAAAATGTAATTTATTGCTTTAATGGTAAAGCTGAATTTTCTGCATCATTACTCCAGTCTTCAGTGTCACGTGATCCTATCTAATCATTCTAATATGCTGATTTGCTGCTCAAGAAACCATTCTTATTGTCATTAATGTTAAAAACAGTAGTCCTGCTTCATATTTTTGTGGAAACCATCATATTTTTTTCCAGGATTTATTTATGAATATAAAAATTCATAATTTAAGTCTTTATTTGAAATAGAAATAGTTTGGTACCTTACCATCACTTTTGATCAATGTCCTTGCAGAAAAAAAGAATTAATTATTTTTTAAAAATCGTACTGACCACAACCTTTTGAACGTTAGTGTCTGTGTAATGCGTGGATGTGCTAATTAATTCATAGATACTGCTTTAATATTATTTATTTGCTTTTTATTTTATTTTTAAAGAATCTTAACTGTGTCCTGTGGTTCATTTATTTTTTTTAATTATTTACATTTATTCAGAATTGAATGGTTGGATGGAAATTAATTCAGTTAATAATTCCTTTATTTAATTACATTTCATCCTGAATTGTCAGGAAATAGCACATCTGCTAAAGATACAAAACACACAGTATTTCTAAATCACATTTGATGCCTTTTTAAAAAACAACGATCCTCTCTAAAATGAAATGCAAGTCCTGTATTCCTAAGTAATTTTGAGAGCTGATTGTATGCACTAATTTAGCTAACATGAAATGTTTCACCCTTGAAATGACTGAGCAGTCGTTCGAGGCTCATTTAAATGTAAATTGTGCTTGGTGCCAATGTGACAAAATGATTTGGCTGGAGGCTTCTCGGTGAGCGCGCTCTTGTTGAAGTCAGTGCAGTGCAAGGCGAGGAAGGTTGCGGTGTTGCAGTATGATCGAATGACATTTAACAAAGCTCTCGATTTGATGTTTAGCCAGCTCTTTTTGGTTCTAGCACAGTGATGTATGACTCGATCTGTGTTTTATCTGTGTGTCCCACCATCTGAATGGCTAATGAACCCTTTTCACTAGTGCATGGAGGCATTCTTCTCCAGCATGGCCCCTGGAGCCGCATAATGGCCACGAGGGCCTCTAATGGACTGTAGTGTCTGTCTATGAGCTACCTGCTCAAGCGCTCAAAGCCCTCAAAGAAAAGCCTTTTGATTGAATAGATTACATGGCTGCTTCCAAACTGACAGCGGCAAAAAAATTCCCATTATGGCCCCAGACGGCCCCTAATCGAATATTCCGTCACGGATCTTTAATGGACTCCCCAGAGTGCTCTATTTATGCAAGCGTGTGTCGTACGTTAAATTGAGAGATAGGTGTGTGTGTGTTGCGTGAGCGTACGCTGATGCTATCTGGTTGTCTCGTGTCCTTGCAGCCTCAGCATACCAATGTGTGTTTCTGGTACCTTCCACCGGGTGTGCGCAACCTGGAGGACAAAGTGGAGAAGACGAAGCGTCTGCACAAGGTGAGAAAACTTCGATTCAATCAATGGATGTGAACTCTTACATTTCAAATGGTACATTGCAGTAAAAAAAGAATATTAGGCCTAATGCTCGGTTTGGGCAGTTTAAAAGACACCGAGGTCATTTAAACAAACCCAAAAACATATTTAACATTGAGATATCATGTTGATACTGCATGCTATTAAAAACGGATTATAAAAAAAAAAGAACAAACAATCCTCCATTAGCCTATACAGTACATATAAAATATATATTCAATTTATACATCATTTCTATATGCTAAGTAACTCAAAACGGTTAATAGTTTAAATAAAGTGCATTTAAATCATTATGTTTTAATCATTTGTCATGCTTTTAAGACACATTTTATGTGTTGAGTAACATTCTAAAGCACATGCAAAGTATGATTATAATTTAAACTGTGTGTTATTCAATATTACATTTAAAGTTTATATATTTTAAATGTACGTATTTGTGACTTCTTCGTTAAAAATGTGTAATTACTACTATATTTAAATACATGACATACAAGTTTCAGTAGAAGTGACATTAAAAGTATATTTTAGTTTAACATAAATGTTTGTCAGTACATACGGCACTACATTTTAACCATATTTCAAAGACAATTACATATAAAGATGTACTTAAGTCCTAAAAGTGGGTCAAAAAAGCAATCTAAAGACCAGCTAATTGCATTAAATATAAATTTAAACTTGAACACATTTTCATTTCATTCCAATTAACATGCAATCAAGTATATTCTTTTAAAGTATATTATTTCCATAATTAGTACTCTTCTTAAAAGTATGTTCATGAGGGATATTAAAATAATCTAAAGGGAAATTATGGTAATTTCAAAATGACTGTTATAGCACTTAAGCCCCAAACATCATAAGTCTCAGCACATGACAGTTAAGGTGATGTCTGTTTGTAATGTCTAGATGATTCAAACCAGAAAAATATCTAAAATGACATCTCTGCAGTGATGTCACTGTAGGGGGAGGGGCTGCTCATCAGGTGTCCTTTCATTGGCTGGCTGCTCTTCAGTCACTCCCATGCCAGCAAAGCTCTAACCGGCAATTAGGCCGAACAGATGGTGCGCGTGCTAGTCATACAAAGAGGTTCTCTATCACACTACCCACAAACCCCTCCTCATATACCTGAAACTAGAACGCTCATGCTCTATCTGTTACAAATGATAGACACTGGTTTCTGGAGACTCTCAGGTAACAGGATACACACATATGTTTGTGTATTGATGCTATGAAAAGACACTACTGGACAGGTTCCAGTATATCAAGGCTTGTTTCATAGAGATGAAAGGTTACTGTATGTAGGTGTTGGATACAAGCCGGCTGTTAATAGCTGGAAACCTGCAACAGATTTGAGGGGAAGTGAGTGTAATTATGTGGTGATGAGTGACTGTGTGTCTTTTATTCAGATTACAGACACACACACTGTCCAATGCTACTGCTCTAATCAATGCAGTTCTGCTCAAGCTAAGCCTATACAACATGATAAGGATGTATGCTTACAAGAAAGCACTGTATTTATATTCCTCAAACATTCTGGACAGGGTTTGGTCTAAAATATAAAAACTGCTTAACATAGAGACTTCGCTTTGACTCGAAAATAATTGTCTTTCAACTCTCACATTGATACTATATTATATACTATATTAAATGTACATCCAAATAAATGCAAAAAACGATCAGATAAACATTTTATGCTTTGAATTATGCTTTCAAAGTATGGAGCCCCTAAAGGAATGGAAACAAAAATAGAGATGTGAGGAAAATTATATGTCAATGCTTTTCTGTTCCCCCGAAAAACTTTTCTGTTCATTTGCAAAGAACTCAAAAGTCTTGCGAGCGAATGCAAAGTTTCTGGGAGGAAAGCAAATCATTTGCGAGAGAACACAAAAGCACTGACATATAATTTTTCCTCCCATCTTATATTTCCCTTTTGGTGTTCCGTATCAAAGACTTTCTCAAGGATAATTCACCAAAAATGAAAATTGTCATTATTTACACACTCTCATGTTGTTACAATCCTGTATGACTCTCTTTCTTCTGTGGAATATAATATATATTTTCAAAAATGTATTTGTGTTATTTTGTCCATACAATGAAAACCAATGGGGTTCAGTGTTATTTTGGATTCCGTTGACTTTTATTGTACAGACAAAAACAGTTGAAACAATTGTTGAATGACACGAGAGTGAGTAAATAATGACAGTATTTTAATTTTTGGGTCTATATATTAATGATTATTTCTTTGAATATGACACTTTTAGCAGTTGTCTTATTGTATTTGCTTAAATATTACTTTTTTTGCGTCAGACTTTAGTTTAGGGTCCAATTCTCACTATTAACTATAACTATTAACTATGACTTTTGCCTCCTAATTACTGCTTATTAATAGTTAGTAAGTTAGTTTAGTTTAGGTATTGGGTAGGATTAAGGAATGTAGAATATGGTCATGCAGAATAAGGCATCAATATGTGCTTTATAAGTACTAATAAACAGCATATATCCTAGTAATATGCATGCTAATAAGCAACTTAATAGTGAGTATAGATTGTTTCAAAGCAGCTTTACAGTGATAACAGGAAATTAAAGTAACAGAGATTGTTTGGGCTTTACAGCAGCTCTAGCATAAAGTTATCGTCCAGATAAAGTTAGTTTTGATTGATTCCGTTGCAAAGATCATTAGTTATTAACGTTGGGGCAGCTTACACGACACCGTTCTAACAGAAACCCCTTAACGCGCTCCGGCCCACTCATTCCCACAACAACAGTGCCTGGTGGTTCGAGAACGCAAAGCATTAATATGGGTTCCAATGTACAAGCCTTGAAAAATTTAGAAAAGCGTTACTCTCCCCGCGTAAACTTCAAAAACGCGAATCTGTGAAAACGCTGACGGCGTGCACATGCGTATTACGTGTTTAGTCTATAGTTATGCGTGTTTGAATATACTGTATATGTGTGCAGGCGTGTAGTCTTTCTTTACAAATTGACCCCAACAAACTACTTGTCTTGCCTTAAAAATTCATAATACAGATTTGTTTTGTCGCTTCCGCGTATCCATGTGAACTGGAATCATTTTGACAAGGTTTTATCTGTACAGAGGTAAAGGGAAGGAGAAGGATGCCTTCATAGGGGAAGGCCTTTCACAGGGGCAAAAAAAGTTTGCCTCCAAGTTAGTCAGAATGCACTGAATAGAATTCAGAAGTCGCCTAAGGTAACCATGGCGACAAATCAATAGGCTGCTCAAGCGCATTCCGTTACGATCAATAACAGCCAGCGCATCGACAAAACACAAGTACTGTCGTCATTTAGCGCTGTATTATACAGTAGGTTTACTACTTTTCAGTGAGTTGGAGATGTCCTGTTATTAGTGGTGTTTGTTAAGGTGAGGGAAAAAAGTCTTGTTTACCATATCGAGACACCAGACCATCATAGAGACTCTTTTGACTTGGACCAGTAAACAACCCCCTACAGGTCCTTCTAAAAAAATGAGCATATTGTGATAAAGTTCATTATTTTCCATAATGTAATGATAAAAATTAAACTTTCATATATTTTAGATTCATTGCACACCAACTGAAATATTTCAGGTCTTTTATTGTTTTAATACTGATGATTTTGGCATACAGCTCATGAAAACCCAAAATTCCTGTCTCAAAAAATTAGCATATTTCATCCGACCAATAAAAGAAGTGTTTTTAATACAAAAAAAAAGAGTCAACCTTCAAATAATTATGTTCAGTTATGCACTCAATAGTCAATACTTGGTCGGGAATCCTTTTGCAGAAATGACTGCTTTAATGCGGCGTGGCATGGAGGCAATCAGCCTGTGGCACTGCTGAGGTGTTATGGAGGCCCAGGATGCTTCGATAGCGGCCTTAAGCTCATCCAGAGTGTTGGGTCTTGCGTCTCTCAACTTTCTCTTCACAATATCCTACAGATTCTCTATGGGGTTCAGGTCAGGAGAGCTGGCAGGCCAATTGAGCACAGTAATACCATGGTCAGTAAACCCTTTACCAGTGGTTTTGGCACTGTGAGCAGGTCCCAGGTCGTGCTGAAAAATGAAATCTTCATCTCCATAAAGCTTTTCAGCAGATGGAAGCATGAAGTGCTCCAAAATCTCCTGATAGCTAGCTGCATTGACCCTGCCCTTGATAAAACACAGTGGACCAACACCAGCAGCTGACATGGCACCCCAGACCATCACTGACTGTGGGTACTTGACACTGGACTTCAGGCATTTTGGCATTTCCTTCTCCCCAGTCTTCCTCCAGACTCTGGCACCTTGATTTCCGAATGACATGGAAAACTGAGCAACAGTCCAGTGCTGCTTCTCTGTAGCCCAGGTCAGGCGCTTCTGCCGCTGTTTCTGGTTCAAAAGTGGCTTGACCTGGGGAATGCGGCACCTGTAGCCCATTTCCTGCACACGCCTGTGCACGGTGGCTCTGGATGTTTCTACTCCAGACTCAGTCCACTGCTTCCGCAGGTCCCCCAAGGTCTGGAATTGGTCCTTCTCCACAATCTTCCTCAGGGTCCGGTCACCTCTTCTCGTTGTGCAGCGTTTTTTGCCACACTTTTTCCTTCCCACAGACTTCCCACTGAGGTGCCTTGATACAGCACTCTGGGAACAGCCTTTTTGTTCAGAAATTTCTTTCTGTCTTACCCTCTTGCTTGAGGGTGTCAATGATGGCCTTCTGGACAGCAGTCAGGTCGGCAGTCTTACCCATGATTACGGTTTTGAGTAATGAAACAGGCTGGGAGTTTTTAAAAGCCTCAGGAATCTTTTGCAGGTGTTTAGAGTTAATTAGTTGATTCAGATGATTAGGTCAATACCTCGTTTAGAGACCCTTTTCATGATATGCTAATTTTTTGAGACAGGAATTTTGGGTTTTCATGAGCTGTATGCCAAAATCATCAGTATTAAAACAATAAAAGACCTGAAATATTTCAGTTGGTGTGCAATGAATCTAAAATATATGAAAGTTTAATTTTTATCATTACATTATGGAAAATAATGAACTTTATCACAATATGCTCATTTTTTTAGAAGGACCTGTATAGTGGCACGCTAGCAACCAGCCAGTACCACACAGCAAGATGTTAAAAAGTACACTGAACACTTCAGGAACCATATAGCAATGCCATGAAAAACACCAACAGTACCCAGCAAGTTTTACAAGGCCAAACTGTTAAAAAAAATCTAAAAACGTGAAGCACAAAGCATATCGTCATTCCCAAAGCTAATAAAATGTTCTCTCACAGGTTGCCCCTGTAATCAAAGCCAGAATGATGGAGTATGGAACGACCATGGTGAGCTATCAGCCGCAAGGAGACAAGGTCAACTTCTTCCGAATGGTCATCTCCAACCCAGCCGCCACCTTTGAAGACATTGACTTCCTCATTGAAGAGATTGAGCGACTGGGGCAGGATCTTTAAAAACTCACCGCACCAAAACCTGTTATTCTTGTGTCCCTGGATGGATCGAATATTTGTTGTGAATGTAACGGTAAATCTTTGATTCCTCTTCTCCAAAGTCACATAAAGATAGTATGATTTTAAAAAATGACAATATGAAAATATCTAGACTTTAGTATTGTAGCGTTGTTGTGGGCTTCGTGCTCCAAAGCCCTGTAAAAGTGTTACTGTCTGCTTTTACTGTCTATCTTAGTGTCTTTGACATTACTTTGTTTGTTTACATGTGTTTGAATATGAATATGAAGAGTTATTTGCTTCTATTCAGTGCAGGTCATAAGTTTCTATTTGACTAGTTATTCAAAGTGCCAGGTTTCGTTCATATGACTATATTATAATAGTAAAGACACATAATTGTCCAAAAACACTTCATCATAACTTAAGCTTTTGCAATCACAGACAATGTGTGACTTATCTTTTATTGATATGTCAAGATTCAGAAGAGTTTTGAGCTGTTGAGTATCGAGCGTGACCAAGAAGTTCATAAATAGTTGAAGGTAATAAAAGTATGCGCAAAAATAAGCACAAATATAATGTTTGACTGCCTGGAAATTGATATTGACAAGAGGCTGCTGAACAGTAATTTTATATAAGCTAATGTCTATGTTGACAAAAATGTAACTTTAACTTTTAAAATGGGTCCTCGATATGCTACTGTGCTTCTAAAAGTTCAAATTAAAATTATAATAATAAAAAATAAAAAAAAATGAATCAAAATGTATCTTCCCAGAAACCCCCGACAAATATTCTTGACTCTATTTGCAGGATAAAATGCCCTTTAAAATGAGAATTTCTCTTCCCCCTAATAGCATGTGCAATTGACTAAGAATAGTTATTTTAATAATTCAGTTGGAAATTCTGAATTTCCAACTTTATTCTTGGAAAAGTGCAATAAAACAGCATTTGAATGGCAGTTATTCTTGGAATCTCGTTGTAAATGTGGCACTGACCAGGTAAATGTTCACTTTTAAGCAAAATAAGATAAAAAAGAAATCAAATATTATTTAATACACAACAATAGCACATGCACATTATATGCTGTATTTAAATTAAAACAAATTTAGTCTAAACGTGTAGTAACACGCTTTTCTACATGCATAATAGCAATAGATTTCTTCATTTACCGACCCGTTCATGTACTTATTTAGTTTTCTTATACAGAATTATAGATATTCAGGGTATTAACAGAGCTAAATTTAATGTTATAAATAAACTCCAAAAAGAAAACAACACATAAGCATAATAGGGTTCTGCCCTATGATAGTGTAAATAGACTTTTAAGATGTTCTCGATCAATTACATATCTATGTGAATACATCACTGTACTGTATATAAGGCAGAGTCTATTTGTGTGGTAAAAAAAAAATATTATTTTCTCTATTCAACAAATATTTAATCATAAATGGTTGTGTGTGCGCGTGTCAGATGTGTTGAATATGATGACTTATGTAACTGCAAAGATATGTGTATGAAGGAACTGGCTTTAAATCCACTTGAAGCCACTGCATTTTAACATACTAACTTGAAATGATTATTATAGCACATTTCGGTAGTTATGAGAGCCATTTCTGAACCAATACTGGTTGTATTTGTGCCCAAGTGATAAACTTGACATCCTGTGCCGATTTGTATTTTTGTGTGTTTGTAACTGTATTGCCTTAGTATTAATTGCCAGTATTGTCTAGTTCTCCTGAAAAGGAGCGTGTGCACTTTAGCTTATATGTATGATGATGATCTGTCCAATGGATGTTCATAGTTTGATGTTTTAAGAAACTGAGCGTTGTCTGAATGTGTCCCAGCTTGGATGTCCGTTTCAGGATGAGAGTTGCTTTATAGTTGAAATCCTTAGATTTGCTAATGCTACATTACTGCCTGTATCCTTGCAGAACGTAACAGTCAACCTTGCTGAAAAACCAACGCTATCTCATGACCAATTCGTACGATGAGTAAAAGGTGGCTAATTCGTATGAATTCCTATGACCTCACTCGTACGAATTCGTACGGTTTGTCTAAACCCGCGTGATGGGTAGGTTTAGGGGCGGGGTCAGGTGTAGGTTATTCGTACGAATTCCTACGAATTTGGCATCTCGTAAAATATGTACGATTTAGCAAAATTCGAGTAAGGTCTTATGAATTCGTACGAATTAGCCACCACGTAAAATTCGTACGAAATGCCGTGAAATCGGGTTGGAAAACCACAACTGAACCCAGCCGGTTTCCCAGTCTAGTCAGGCTGGAAGTCCAACTTCAACCAGCTAACAACTGGCTAGTTTAAGTTGCTTTTTCAGCATGCTAAGTTCGTAATATTTGAGATACGAGTGTTCTTTCATCGGATCGACAAGCTGTGTCACATAGTTTGTGTATTTTAAGCTGTTGTAATCATGACAAACGCATTGACACCCTCGACGTGGTAGTCTTGGAACGCCCACCGTGCCGTCTTTCCCCGCCGCCGCTGCTGCTACAAACCCGCTCTCTTTGCACGTGCATGAACGCCTTGCCTTCCGAGCTTGTGAAATACAATCCCAGATATTCATATATATATATATATATAGTGTAACCTGGTGTTAGTTTTAGTGGCAAATGGATAGCTTAGCTTCAAATATATAGTACTCTGTCGCTAGCTTGCTCACTCTGTATTAGCATTACCCAACGTATTTATCTGCTAAGCAAGCATGTTCTGTGGCTAGAAGTTGTATGCTTTTGCAACCGTATCTCTATCTTTCTCTCTGTCTATCGCTTTCCCGCAGCTTTAATACTAGTGTGTGTAGTTTCTTGGCATGCCTCTGTATAAGCATATTCAAAGTCTCAGTGTTTCTCTATCGCACTCTCTCTTCTTCCTGCGTGTCTTTCTCTCTTGCTTTGCCCCGTAGCAGCTCTCAGACCTTTAAAAGCAGTGTTTTCCTGCGGTTTCACGGCTACCCATCATGTCCATCAGTTTGTCGTACGAGGAACTCGTGTGTTGTCACGAACCTGACCAAACAGGTTCAGAGTCATCCATGTGACTGGGTGAACTCATTTCTTTTCTTTCTCACCCAACATTGCTTGAAAGAAAAGTGATTATCTGAGGAACTGACGTTCAGATGAAAGTTATAAACTAGTGTGTTGAAATTATATAGAGAGAGGCAGATAACAGACCCTCTTGAAATGTGTTTTACTTTCATGGGAAACACCATTAAATGTTACTGCCAAACAAGTCTGTCTGGATTTTTATTAAACCTGTTTGAAAGACAGTGGGCTCTTCTGACTAAGCATCCTCCCAGAATTCCCCAGGCCCTGTTTACGGTTGCTATTAAGATGCGCTTTAGTCGCTCGGATCACAAGTGGACGACGCTAAATACAGGGGTAAACAAGGTCTAAAATGTTTTGAGCTTTCAACCACTTCCAGAGGTAGTCAAAAAAGCATTCGACCGGATTGCTTTTGCAGTGTAAATGCTCACGTGGTCTAATGCATTCGAACAGCCACAAAAGACCACCTACTCTCCGCCTACTGACCTAATGCATAAACATTATGAAAGGCACACTAGGCAGACAGGATTTAAACTTTGTCGGCTGTTGACCCAAGAGTGGTTTGAAGACGGAAAACATACCAAGCACAATGTTCTCTCACCATTCCTGATTTCTAACACACACACACACACACACACACACACACACAGCGTTCGGCTGGTCTTACAGCTGTCAGAGCAGAAACTAAAGCTGATTCTCTCTGCATGGTTTTCAGTCATTTCCGAGCATGTTCAAATGTACATTGCGTGAGCTTATTTTGTCCATTAGATCGAAAGATCTGAAAAAGCCCAAAAATTTGCCCATAGACCCTCCCCTCGAAGAAATGCAGGACAGAAGTGGACAAAAGAGACGGATTTAAACACCAGGTGTAAACAGGGCCTTAGAAACCATCTAGCAATGCCCTCGCAACCTTTCCCAAAATAGCATCCACCGACCCTTGAGAAAATGATGTACAGCAAACTTTTTTTTTTTTTAAAGAGAACAATATTGTAAAAATATATAAAGTGCAAACTCAATATTTTCAGTCAGTTATAACACTATATGAAAATCCATTATACATTACACATTTAAAGTGGTACTAAATGGAATTAGCTGAAACTTAGAGTGCTCTTTTGACCCATGTAAGTTGGACTCTTTATAAGTATATATCACAATTCTATTGTCTATTAAATATGGTTAATACTGCAGAATGTACTAACAAGCATTATAGTAAACTAAAGTATATTTTCATGTAATTCCAATCGAAACTTTTCACATGTACACATTTGTAAGGATGAAGTTGAAATTTAGTACATTTAAAAGTCCATTACTTTTCTGTGTATTCTTTTTACAGTAGATCCAACTAAAAGTCATAAAGCACTGTCAAGTGTGAACATGCTGCTAAATTTATCCCGAAAAGTTACATAAAGCCATATAAAGTGAAGTGGCTTCTGAAGAGGTTCTTCAGTAAATATAGCAGAGCATAAAGAGAGCTGGTGTTTTACCACCTGAATAGCACCTGAATATCTATCTCTCTCCATCCATCCATCCATCCATCCATCCATCCATCCATCTATCTACAAACCCACCATACCCATCTATCTATCTATCTATCTATCTATATATCTATCTATCTATCTATCTATCTATCTATCTATCTATCTATCTATCTATCTATCTATCTATCTATCTATCTATCTATCTACAAACCCATCTATCTATCTATCTATCTATCTATCTATCTATCTATCTATCTATCTATCTATCTATCTATCTATCTATCTATCTATCTATCTATCTATCTATCTATCTATCTATCTATCTATCTATCTATCTATCTATCTATCTACAAACCCATCTATCTATCTATCTATCTATCTATCTATCTATCTATCTATCTATCTATCTATCTATCTATCTATCTATCTATCTATCTATCTATCTATCTATCTATCTATCTATCTATCTATCTATCTATCTATCTATCTATCTATCTATCTATCTAATCTATCTACAAACACACCTACCCACCTATCTATCTATCCATCCATCCATCCGTCTGTATTCTACATAATTCTACTGATAATGACTTGTAGTGGTAGATTATTAATAAACTGGAAAGAGATTGCCATGATTATTCGAGTCATTGGGGATGTAATTTCACATCTCATCTCATCAGGGTGTGTAAGATGTGTTGTGATGTAGTAGGGCTCCCAGAGGATGTGACAGGAACCAATTGTTTTGAGAGTTGAATAACTGACTGATATCAACCTACAGGGGGCACTGTGACCATACTAGTGCCTCTGTGAACTCCAGTACAACATGTGCTTTATCATTTTTAAAGAGCATATCACTGGTAAAAATAATAATAATAACAATGACTGATTTTTGAGCTTGTAATACCGTAACATTTTGTAATATTTTGAATGTTGACATCCTGAACTCGAATCCCAATCGAGTGAAATACTTCCAGAAAACATGTATGTCTTCTCCAGAAGTCCAAACTAAACCAGAGATAGAGGACAAAAAAAACCTGTTCCCTCAACCTTAATCTATCAATTTAAAAAGCTTATTCTCTTTGCAGTGGCCACTAATTAATTTCCTTATCTAAATATTATAAGTATTCAGATAAATTGTTTTTATTAAAATGAATATAATCTTGAATAAGCTTAAATATATAACATACTAATCTTATAGCTGTTGGAAGTAAATATCTCTCCCCAATTGTGTGTGCTGTACCCAGCTGTGATTTTCTTCTATTTATTAACCCTAGAAAAATTAGTAAACTTAAATAAACAAATACTATGTATTTTTGTAAAAAGATTGTAAAAATACAACTTAAATTTAATTCAAATTTTTCATGTGAAATTTTTCATTCAGTTCTGAGGAGTTTCACACACATTGAAACCATAACTCAAGTGATATTGAACATATGTCATAATAAATGCAATAATATGCAAACATGAAAGAAGAGAAGCTTTTGTCATATTTACAAATGCCTCATATGTACCAAACCCTCATCTGAGACACTCGTGACACTGATTACAAATAGAAGTGCATCAACAGACTGAGCTTTACTGAGGTTTGGCAGCTCACGGATCTACGCTGGATTTGCACAGTTGTCAGTACCAGGAAAAAATACACTGTTGTCACATTCAGTGATGAAAATAACATTCCAGCTTGTTTTCCTTCTCTCTGTGCATACATGAAATGAATTTCTCAAGCTGCCCTTTGTTCTTTTTCTTGTTCCAGATTGTTCTTGACAGACAGTCGCAGTGTTTACATTCACAAGACATCCAGCATTCTCAGCTTTCCTCTTTGGTTTTTCCTCATTTTTAAGTTGCTGTCTTTACTGCAGCTGCTTACCAAGGCAAATTTGTTCCCCATATAGTCATGCAATCTGTCTCAGGCAGCTATACATAGAAAACCATCAGTTCCGCTGTTATCTGTTCAGCCCTGTTTCTTATCATGTCACTGCAGATATAATGCATCAGAAACCATCACCACGCAGTGTTTGCTTTATAGTCTCACACATTTACTTACTGAGCAAATAATTACCGAAATAATTTTAATCATCAGTTTACTTTCTTCTTGTAATGGCCTCTGATGTATGCAGAATGTTTTAATGCATGTCCTGTGTTCTGAAAGTTTGTATTAGTACATTTCAATCTCAAGTTATACATTTTAATCCTGCAGATCCTAGAGTTCTGATCTTTAGAGTTCTTGTAGGAACTAATGGATTCCACCTTGTTCCTCGAGTCCTTTTTGAAGTGTGACGATGTGAGAAACCACAAATGGTGCCTCGAGTTTCTTTTTATTTCTACACAATAATATAACCTATAACAAGTAAACAGATGTAAACGATTTATTGAGAAAAGAACCCTATGGAATCTTGTTTCCACCACAGAATAAAAAATAAAAAAGGTAATTGCGACTTTTTATCTCACAATTGCAAGTTTACATCTCGCCATTCTGACATTTTATCATAGAATTGCGTGATATAAAGTCAGAATTGCGAATTTATATCTCACAATTCTAAAAAAAAAAATGTCAGAATTGCAAGATATAAACTAGCAATTGCGAGAGAAAAAGAGTCAGAATTGTCTTTTAAAATGTTTTATTCTGTAGCGGAAACAAGCTTCCATAGCACCCACACCCTGATGGCATAAAGAGTTTCATTTAGAAAATCTATTTATTAAAGTAAAGATAAAAAACGGGATAAAATGAAGGGGCTTCATTTATAAAATGTTTTGTAGAAACCGTCCAACATTTCTCAAACATAAGCACAAAAAATGACCGCAGCTGAATGGTTTCAGATTTTTGCCTTATAAACGCCGTCTAATTAATGTCATTAACATATAAAAGAGCACAGTCAACGTCCAAATACTTTGCGGTACGTGTATACGACAACGATGCACTATAAAATATGTTTTCCCTTAGCTTTTTTTTCGTGTACAGAATCAGATGACAATGTTGTCAAAATTATCCCTGTTCACACGGATCTGTGAAAATGACTGAAAACGTTGTATTCTGCTGTTCGGCCAGTAGTTGGCGATGTCACTTTGTAAAGAAACATGTAATACACATTGCACATGACATGAGCATTTTCACAAATTCGTGGTTTAGTAGCCTAGTTTACACAGAGACAATAATGCTAGTTTGTGTTTTCAGGCCCCCAAAATGGCGTTGTCATGTAAATGAACGGCCAAAACGCATAAAAAGTTTTGTGTTTTTAGTTGAAAAGAGTGTTGTGTAAACGCCACTTACTTGAGAACTGCAAGTGGCAAGAATTGCTTAGATTTCCAAATACCTGCGATACTGCGACTCTCTGCCACAAAAAAAAGTGCTTAGACCCTGACGTCGCACTGAGCCCTTTTCCACGTCAAAGACCATTTTTATAAATTCGAACGTTGGCGTAGATTTTAGCACACGCACACTATAAGTTTAAATCTGTGCGTACACACGTTTTATAAATGAGGCCCTAGACCTTAATAGGCTGTCTCCTCCAGAAGGTTTTTAGGCAATAATGTCATATGTTGCTTTTTGCTTGTATTGCCGTACGGGGCAGTTAATCCAAACCAGATGTGAGGTGCAGGTTCTTCACAGGACAAGATTCATCCCTCAGCCCGCTGCGTGGCAGCAGTTTATCTGATGTGGTGTCACCCCTGGACTTCCTGAGGGATCTCCTGACATGCAGAAAAACTCTGGCCGTGGGTTCAAGAGGTTAGATTTCAGAGTAAACACTGTAAACTTTTTTTTTCTTTTTGTCAGCTGAACAATGTATGTCTTTAAAAAACAGTATAATCCATTGACAGTATTCTATCCATCACAGCCTCATTTTCAGTCCTGAACTTCCCGAATATGGTGCTACCCTGATTAAGGTCTATTATGAGATTGTATCTCGCATTTCAGACTTTATAACTTGCAATTCAGACTTTACATCTCGCAATTCTGAGAAAAAAAGTCAGAATTGTTTCAGAATCGGAAACAAGCTTCCATAGTATTCAGTGTTCATAAAGGACAAAAAGGCTGTCCTCAAAGCCTGTTCTACCACTGCAAAGTATTTACTTCACTTTTTGTGTATTGATTTTGAACGCTAGAAAAATCTTCCTGTGACATAAAGTGCATATATGATATAACACCACAGAATCTATTATAAAACCTAAGTGGTGTTTGCTAAAGTGAGAAGCTTGAGAATGGGCTCTTTTGGACACAGCACTTGCACTTTGAAACCCACTTCAATGTCACGCCGTTGTCGGCTAATGAACAGCCAGAATGCATTAAAAGTTTTCTGTTAAAAACGGTGTTGAGTAAGCGGCCCCTAAGTTAATAACTAATGATTTTTACAACAGAAATGAATCAATTAAAAACTTACTTAAGCTAGACAATGACTTTATTCTAGAGCTGCTGTAAAGCCAAAACAATCTCTGTTGCATTAATTTCCTGTTATCACTGTAAAGCTGCTTTGAAACAATCTGTATTGTACAAAGCACTATATAAATGAAGGTGACTTGACTTGACTGCAGTCTCACATGACATTTTTGTTGATCCTTGAACAACATTTCAATCAACCAATAAGATTTTAGGGGCAAATTTACAATTTATGTCATGTTTCGGCTTACAACCAGGGTTAGGTGCTTCTGTGTTATTCACCTATCATTTCTCTCAGATTTTAGGTATAAGTTATGGGTAGTGCTAGGCAGTCACAATGAAATCAAAATGGCCAATTCTTGGTTTTTATAGAATTATGCAGTATTAAATGATTTATCCATGCACATAAATTCATGTGCCCTCATAATCTTCAATCAAAATAACTTCCCCTCCCTCTTACAGCGACATCTCATCCACAGCGCAAGGGCGGGACAACCTGTCACTCACATTAGATTGACCAAAAGCAAACCACAATGATCATCAATTCCAGACGGGCATTTCTCTTTTTTTTTTCGAGAAGCCGTTTCCCTCGCACATATGTCACAGTAGGCAAGAAAAGAGTGCATGTTTCGCAACTTCCATTTCATGCCGATTTTAGAATTCAGCTTTGCTATCACAGGAATAAATTACATTTTGAAATATATTCAAATAGAATATAGAATATATTCATTATTTAAAATTGTAATAATATTTCACAATATTTTGATTATACATAAGCTATATAAGCAATATGCTAACACCACAATGCATACTGTGCTCAGAGTAGCCAGCTTGTGACTGTATATTGAAGGTAATTTGTTTACAGCTGTTTACACACACTTAATCTCTCAGTTCCTGCTGCTGAAGGCAATTAACCTCAGTGCTCACAGGGGAACGGCTTTGATCTCAGCTCTTTAAAACTACACCATACACCTTGCATCTTGTCAGAGCCTGAGCTGCCTATTGTTTCAGGCCAAGAGCGTTCTTCCTGACATGTTTTGGAACAATGCTATATGTTATATTCTTGGCTCCTTCTCAGCTATAACTAAAGCAAATCAATCAATGCCATTCAGTTACTGTGACCAGTTTTGTATTAAAAACTAGGTTTACACTTTGTGAAGAAAATCTGAGCTGTGTCTGCCATTGTAAACTCACCACAAAGATATGAGGCATTACTATTCGGTGGGTAAGATGTTCTGAGGGTTTTTTAGTGGTGGCTGTGGTGGGACCTGAATAGTCGCTATTTGGTTTCTTACTGGTCCAAGTGAAAAGACCCCACCTCCAAGTCTCTATGATATTCTGTTCTGTAGATTTGAAGAACCTGTGTAATCGTTCATTGGTGCTATAAAGGAGACCCGGACCAAACAAAGTCAGCTTCTGATTGGCTGAAGTTGCTCACAGGCATGCAGGAGGTATCACATTCCCTTCTCAGGGAACAATAGTTACAGTCGTAACCTGAGATGTTCCCTTTCGAGGCAACTCGTGCTGCGTTGGAAGTAGTGACGCTATGGGAATGATAATTCCCACTACGCTATACTGACAAGTGCCTGTCCTTGTGTGAATCTTGTCGAGCAAAGCTTAGGACATAAGCACCTGAGACCCTTGAACTTCCCTTGGTCCGGCTACACGAATGGAGAGCCCGTTCTCATCCCAAAGCGTAATATATTGACTCTTTTGACAAAGCGTCTATATCCAACGCACATGGCACCCTTTAGCGTCATATGAGACGCAGATATATGGCGCCTCCTAGTGGTCTAACCCTAACACTACCCCAGACCTAAACCTACCCAAAACCGAAGCGTGTTATATTGACGCTAAAGGGTGCCATGTGCGTTGGATATAGACGCTTTGTCAAAAGAGTCAATATATTACGCTTTGGGATGAGAATGCGTTGGAATGGAGGAGGATAAAAAGCCTGCAAGACTACTGAGCGACTGAGCGAGAAAGCCCCAAAACTCCCGCATGTGTAGCAGGTCTTAACCTCCACGCCACACAGGAAACAGGATACCAGAGGGTGTCTCCTTAGATATCCATTGCCCCAGGTGCATAGTAAATAGCTATGGCCACCATGAAAACCTTAGTGTGGAGGGGGATAGCCCAGCAGAAAAGCGATCCTGAAGGAACTCCAGCACTGAACCAACCAGTCAAACAACTTGGTTCAACTGGCAATTCCTGCATCATGAAGTGAAGACTCTCCACTTATAGCATAGTTTATAGGCATATAGTTTCCTTGTGGAGGAAGCTCTAGAGTTAGGATGGTCTCAACAACTTCGGTTGAGAGACCAGAGTTCATGAGTTGGACCCCTTCAGGGGCCAAACCCACACATCTGGACGAGGGTTTTTGTCTGGAACAGAAGGTCCCTCCTGATGGGAATCTCCCATGGAGAGCCATCGAGGAGAGACATAGGTCTGAGAACCACACTCTAGAACTCCCGGGAGTAGATCGATTGGGGGGAAAGCCTAAGCCACGTCTGCACCCATGGCATCCATCCCCAGTTGACCTGGATGTGTGAGGGAGAACCAGAGCGGCCAGTGTGTTTCCTGAGACGTAAATAGGTCCACTTCTGCCTGGCCAAACTCTCTCCATATATAGTCTCCACCACCTCGGGGTGGAGCCTCCATTCCCCGGCCCTCAGCCCCTGCCTCGACAGGATGTCTGCTCCCTGGTTTTGGTGCCCAGGGATGTAAGCTGCTCTCAGGATTTGGTATGCCAGGTTGTAAAGTGGGCACGACCACAGACCTGATATTTGTAAGCTCCGCCACCGAAAGCAAACCTCAGGGACTTCCTGTGTTGTGGAAGGATGGATACGTGGAAGTATGCGTCCTAGAGATCTATAATAAAAAAACAGTCCTCGGATATGATTTGAGTCATGATTTGTTTCAACGTTAGCATTTTTAACTTAAACGTTTTAACCATACAATTTAATTTGCACATCTAAGATCGGACGCAACCCCCCATCCTTCTTCAGAGCGACGAAGAACCGGCTGTAGAACTCGGATTCTCTCTCGGGTAGAGGAACCTGTTCTATGGCCTACTTCCCAAGAGAGTTACTACTTCTTGTTCCAGAGCCTGCTCAGGGCCTACCACTTTGGGAAGGACCTCTTTGAATAGAGGCGGACGAGAACCAAATTGAATTCTGTTCCATCTCTCTGCAGTCTGCAGGACCCACTGAGACACATTTGGCAGAAGTTTCCATGCTGATAAGAGAACCAGTCTCTCGACGCTGTCGACGCACAAATGGTGGTAAGTTTAATGCTTAGGGTTAGAGCCAAGAAGTTTGTTGAAATCATTAACCTTGTGTATGAGTAATAGTAATAGTGATGTCTTAAAAAAATTGAGTCAGGGACAGTGCCAAAACAATAGTTACATGTTAACAAACTCACTTATTAAATCTAGATTTAAATAACAGGATACATTTTAGTCAGTGTTCCAACAAAAATCCAAACACAATGACGTTATATCTGGGTAATGATTACAATACCGCATAGACACCTAATATTTTTTCCCGTAGGAAACACGGTAAGTTCATCTTTATGAGTTCATTGGAAAATGTTGCTGAGTGGGAGGAAGATCTTTGTGGTTGGCGAGACTGAAAAGGCTTTCATGAGCTGCAGACTGTGAATTTCTCTCTGTTTGTGCGTGGTGACCTGCTGGCCTTCATTAACATGCCTCAGTAAACAGCCTAATGAGCAAACAGAGATGAGATGGAGGAGAGAAAGTGTGAGAGGATGAAGTTGGCCATAAAAATAAGGTGTGTGAGAGATAGCAGTAACAAGTATCATCACATAATATATTTTTAAAAAGGTAGTGTATACTTTTTCTGTGTCTTGAGCTCATTACAAACATAAAGGTATGCATCTAGAGATCTGATTAATAGAGAATTGGAATAATTGCATCTTTCAATTTGTTTTTGTGTCTTTCTTTTTTATCCCAAAATGAAATACATGTGAACCAATAAATGCCATACTGGTTTTATTTTCTTATATTATTTAGGGGTTAAATAGGTGAATTTCATGAATTCTGTAAAAGTATTCATTCTTTTTTGCGACAAGCTATAAACTTCTTATATCAGTACGTGCATTTTTTTCCAATGTGTATTTAATCCCAAGTATTCTTTTGATTTAAATACTTAAATTTGGATATATTTTTAAAGTAAACAAATGTCTGAACAGAATGTAAACTTCCATCTTAATCATTGACAGAGCAGGTTTATTTGTGAGTGCATGTAATCAAATTGTATTCGTTTTTGAGGTTGTGTTTATATTTGGGTTTTAATTGCCCTTTCATATTAGTTTCTTTGCAGATCTTCTAAAAGTTTTTTTTTGTTCTGCTTTATATGAACTGTTGAGTATATGGACAAAGAAATCTCAAAATAATTATGTTCTCAAACCACAGCTTATAAAGCATGACATTTATAAAATGTGTGTACGCACAGATTTGATGTTATAGTGTACATACACTTAAATCCATGACAATGTTCAGATAAAAAAAAAGGCATTTGATGTGGAAAAGTGATTAGCTAGTCAGGTTCTAAGCAGGCGTGTGCAGTTTTCCTTGTGGCAGAGTCGGAGTACTCCATGTATTTGGAAATCTAATAATAAAACTCTGTTTTATTAATTACACAGCATTAAAGTTCAGTTGTTTAGTAAGCATGCTTTGGTTCTACATGTGTAAATTATTTCGGCCAATCTATAGGCTATAAATGGCCTATAATGCAGAAATAGATTTCACATCTGGAAGTGTGTGTGTCTGTTTGTTTTTTGTTTGTATGTTAATTTGTTTGTGCATATCTTCGTATCTGAATCACACGTACGCACATTTGAAAAATGATCTCAAATCATAATAGGGCAGTTTTAACACATACAATTTTGACATGTATATAAACTCCTGTATTTTTGATTGGCTGTATCACAAAAGATGGACTTTAATAAAAAAAATGTGTAAACATATTTATAAAAAAATACTGTAAAAGAGCTATAAAACTTCCTCCATGGTGTAAAAACCAAAAAGACCACATATCGATCCAGAAAAAAAATCTCTTTCCAAAAATATGGAACTTTCTGACGTCAGGTACACTAGTGGTATTTTTACTTTTCATATCTCTCTCTCTCTCTCTCTCTCTCTCTCTCTCTCTCTGTTTGACGTCTGTCTCTCTTCCCAACCATAGCATTTATATGGATATTTTCTTGTATGCAGTGACATCTCATTTGATCTACACCAGAAACATCTGGTTCAGCGCTCTACACCTGCTTTCCATTCCCATTCTATTGTTTCTCACAATCAGTTTTCTTGCTAATTTAAGCACTATTAGTCATGTTTCGGCAGACATTCAATTGTTTTCATTATCAAGTTCCTTAAAAACTTTTGCATGAAGTGTATTGCAAATATATCTCGGACACTATTTGCTCTAATGACATGACTCTTTCTTTGTCACACTTAAGTAGTTCAGTGTAAAGATGTCCTGTACTGCCATCTGAGGTTTCACCAAACTTCTGCCCTCTTTCAGTTGACGCTGTGCCCAATAGAAGGTTTTCTGGTACCCATCTGGGGTGGAAACCTTGATCCTGAACATATGGGTTAGCAAAAACGGCTAAATATATATATTATTTGCATTTATGAAGCAACCAGTATACTAATACAAGATCAAAAACAACCACATGTGACATGTTTTAGATTTTTCTAACATGTTCTCGAAAGTATAATATTACAGATTTCAGTCCATATGGAGTAATTTAGAAATTCTGGAATCACCAAAAAGCTTTTTAAATAAAATAATAAAAAGAATATTGTTCTTTAGCAAAATTGTTATGACTTTAATTTTGTTTTATCAAAGATTACACACTACATCATGTCTATGGTAAATGAATTCCCAGTCGTTGCATCAAAATGCACTATTCCAAAGCAGACATGGCATTAATGTTGCCAAATGTTTGTTCACTTCACTGTTTGTGATCTGTAGTTTGAGCACATACAAAAGCAATTAAACATGGTATGCAAGGCAGCATATGGCAACAGCATTTGAATAATAGAAGACATATGCCACTTACAGTTAATAACGCTACAATGTAACTTAGGACAAATTTGTGTCTGTTTTGTATTTTTCTTATATATATCAATTACAATGAGAAGACATTGTGGTCAGCAGTATTCATTCATAGCACTAAATATATATAAATATTCATGATCTGAAAGATGCAAAAGGATTTCGTTATTTGATTTCTTATTGTAAAATATTAAAACAAAAAAGAAGTCAATAATGCATCTATATCTTTCATATAGATTAAGCTATATTATTTGAATCCCAATCGGTTTAAAAAGAAAAACACAAAAGTGTGCACTGTACAACATTCTGCACTACGATTAAGTGCAGTAAAATCATCACATCAGCTCACAAATACACATAAAAAACACATTCTTTCTTACTTTTTAACAAACACACTCTGTAACAAACACACGTAAATACTGTTTGCGCAAATTTAAATCGATTCCAAATCAAACAGATGTGAAAAGCATTAACTCTCTTGCGAAAAATTGGTCACTGCTCAACCAGCCAAAGCACTTAAAAAGTACTTTTTTAAAGTTCATTGTTCCATACAAGAAAAAAAAAGAAACATGTTCATATTTCAATTTCTATTTCTGTAACTGAACGTTCCTACATTCCTCCTCACATAATTCCAATAAACATAGAATCTGAATACCAGAGGAGTATTAATAGCACCTGTGCATTTCAGCTATTATAAATGAACCAAAGTCCATCTGTATTGTTCCTACTTTGTGTGACTGCACCTTCTGAAAGCACCATTTAATTTTTGTATTATTATTTTTTTAAATCAGTTAATTACAAAACCATTGATCTACATATTTGGGATCATGATGCCAACCAAAGAATGGAGATGTTGGTGCCTCCCTCATGGGTGATCTGGTTGATTCGCCCACGAACGCAGTCCAAAGAAACATAGATGGCAGTACCATTCTGTACTTCGAATGAAGTTCTCAGCCCCACGCTGGCCCACTCACTACCTTCAGGCATATGTCCACCCACCTGCTGGGCCAACGACGTGGCCTGACCTCCATCCTTACCTTGCCGGTAAAGGGTCAGCTTCACCACATTGCAGGAGTGGATCAGCTTTAGGTTGAGGGCCACACTGACCGTGCCGGCTTCAGAAAACACAAAGTTCCTCTGGGCATGTGCCTCACCTGAAGCAGCTAGCCGCATTTGGTCTGTATTCGGAATCATCTGCCTGAAAAGCAGGGGTTTATTTCGTACTGCCCCAGAGGGAAGACCTGTTCTTGAGACAGTGGCTGTGAATGTAGAGGAGACAGTGGTGGGGATCCAGATCAAGCTTAGCATACTAATCCCAGAATTATCGCCAAAGTAGCGGACATTGCACTGAGATGGGGCAACAATCTCAAAATTAAGCCAGTCTTCTCTGTCTACCCTTGTGGCTCCGGAAAGGGTGATGGAAGTGTCCCTGTAGTTAACACCAGACTTAAAGGAGCGTAGCACCTCCTGGTTAGTGCCATTTCGGTTGACGTAGGCAATCAGTGAGAAACCTTCTCGAACACAAGCATGGCCCATGGAATAGATGGCCTGCTGGAGCACAAACTTCACCACGCCACTCTCCATGAAACGCACCCCGCGGCTGTCGTGGGTCAGTGCCACTATGTAGGGATCAGAAACAGCGGCTATACGGAAGGTTGGGCGATGGTTACTCTGATAGTGGGCTGCTGTTGACATCTGAGCAGTCATGGCCACGGCACCGGTGTCATGGGATAACCACAGCAAGCTGAACGAAGCCCCTCCAAGCTCATAGACTTGAATATCTTTACTCTGGTTGCAGTATTGGTTGGGACTCTTCAGCACGAGTGTCAGTATATGACTGGGTTCCACTTCAACTGCTGTACTTACAGTCACACCCTGGAAGAACTTTCTCTCTGGTTGCTCAATTCGAACCCCGCTAAGGTCTCGACCCTCCTCTTCACTGCCGTTTATCCGTATCCCGACCTGGAGAAAGTTCCTGCAGCTGTGCTTTAGTGCAAAGTTGTAGTCTATCCAGACCAGTCCATGTTGTTGGAGATTGAGGTAATCATCATGGTTGGTCAATAGGTTGTTTCCCTCTTTGCCACGAATATTAAGCTGTAGCCCTGGAAAGATGGAAGTACTCTTCGATTTTGTTGGTGGTATGACAATCGAAGCAGCCCAAGACTGTGAGAGCATGTTCTCAGACACAGTTCCACATACAGCATCACTGGTGGAAGTGCAGGGAATGCCAACAGGCTCACCATCACAGTCTGAACAAGCCTGGCACTCCTGAAGTTCCTTATTGTAGAAGTACTCATGACCACACAGCCCTGTGGAAATCTCCCTCTCGGAGACACCAAGACAACGAAACCCTCCTGATAAACAAAACAAAAAGTAAGCTTGGTGAATCCCAGGAAGAGACTATTTGAATGCAGACATTGGAGTTGCATCATGTTTTTAATTTGCTTACCTGGGGTATTAAGACATTTTACTCGCTCCCCACACAAGCTCGGTAATTCAAGGCATTCATCCCTGTCCTGTTGATAGATATTTGTTACTCAAAGACATGTTAAAGATTAACACATACACCTTTGCTTGCTCTTTACTGAAATCTTATGTATTGCATGCATAATGCAATTTCTGCCACAGTGTCACCTGGCACATCCTATCAGCAGTGGGGGAGCACTGTGACACCAGGAAGAATCCAGGGGGACACATAGTGCACCTTTCACACTGCGGTGGATCCTTTTGTAAGTCACAGTATTCCTCAAGTCCACAAGCAATTCGACAGCCCAACAATGTACGTCCTGCGTCCCCAGCTACATTCATCACTTTGGCGTCCACATCTACCTTATGCACAGCATAGGACTTTTGCAGGTGGCTACGTGCTTGGCTCTGAAGATCGGCCAGGTGACTTTCGAAATGGCTTTGCAGTTCTCCTTGCAGACCTTGGAAAGAGACTTGCTTGACCGTCTCAGAAAGCAGACCGTACTGAGCCTTCACCACATCCATCTGCTCGAACATGCGGCGCTGCTGGCTGAGTATCTCACGCTGCTGGGAGAGGAGGGCTCCCTGCTGTTCCACCAGCCTCTGCTGCAGATCACGAATCACCACTTGCTGAGCTCTCAAAGCTTCCACCAGCTTCTCTTGTCCCTTTGCCAGCTGTAGGTGTAGGATAAGTGCGTCCTCGGCAGGGACCTCATTCTCTCCTTGTGAAAGAACGAAACAGACAAGACTAAGTGCCATTAACTCAAAAAGTGTATGATAAGCTTTAAAGGTGCACTATGCAGGATTTTCCAGTAGCACCTCATTGCAGTACACGAGATCTAGGGGGCGGAGTTGGATCCAGATCTAAGGGGTGGAGATGGGTAGGATTAGGGGTGGGGTTAGGGATCAGGGGGCGGAGATGGGTAGGATTAGGTATATGTAAGGTGGGAGGAGTTTGATCTGGATCCAACTCCTCCCCCTGGATTTCGTGTTCTGCAGTGAGGACCATCTCAGATTTTCAGGAAAACATCAAAATAAAAGTATAGACTCAAAAACAATCTCAATCATTACGTATCTACAGAAATACTGTGCTCGGGATGTTTCTGTGCTGCAATCTTTGGCCCAGCCAATAACGACGCGCGGCGCAGTTGAGGGCGGGGACTTTATTGTGTCTGTCTGAAGCTCGGTAAGCTTCACTAAGTTCTTCTGTCTAAACACAAAACAATTCCTTAATGTTGCTATTGCCTTTTTGACTGTTGTCTGAAACTCGTGAAAACTGTAATTATGTTTTTATGATGACACGTACTTATTTTTTATTATCGAGCTAGACTGAAGATGGCTAAATATACACAAAAAATGCTATTTATGCATAATAAACACAATTATTTGAAAAAATATTTGCAAAATAGCTCATTACCCATTTTCCTGCTGGTATTCTTTTGCATCGGTTGGACTGCGTGCCTGATATCATGTTGGGGAGAGGGCATCGTTTACTTTTAGAATTAAAAATCCTGCAAAGTGCACCTTTAAGAATGACATACATTTCCATTATAAGTTACTCTTGTCCATTCTACCTTATATTTCGATATAAAAAGGATTATTTGGGAGTAATTAGAGACATGTAGTTCATGCTCTCGCTTTGATGCAATTTTGTGTGAACTGAGAAAATGGTTATCTAAACAAGAAATTAGTAAATTATTATCATTAGTAGAGTGAACAGCTTTTTGATATGTGAATGTTAAAGCGATTTTATTGGATCATTTTACAACCACGCACTATTTTTTTTTCTGTGCTAGAACTATTTCAATCGTATGGAAATGGATTAAAGTTGTCTGCAATTTCTTGACAGTTGACTGCCAGCAGTTCTGCAGCTCTACAACACGCTGTGTAGCCAAGCAGATGTGTGTGTTTGCAATAATAGTTCTTGGGCCAGCTGTCAAATTCCCCTATTCATTGATGTATGAAAATACCAGCAGTAATGTATTATGTATTATGGAGCCTGATAGTTTGTGTACACTCCCCACCCTGCAGCATGCCTCTCATATTGTTCAAGGACAACAGAGATAATTCCTCTGTGATGTCTGTAAATTTACACTGTAAAACCTAATGCTCAAAATAATAAATTGGTTTGAGTAGAGCCAACTTAAATTAAACAAATCAGTTCAATCAGATTAACTTTTATGAGTATTTAGAACTTTCTTTTTCTTTTGAGTTAACAAAACTGACACATTTTAAGTAATCTGAATTGTTTCATTGTTTTGAGTTTTATGAACTTGTTTCTTTTAATTCAGACACACTTAAATTTAACTGAAACTGGACTTGGGATTTCGAATTCCCAGCATGCTTTTCCATGACACTTAAAAGGGAGAGTGAATGCTAAAATTTTAAAATACTAAACTGTTTTTTTTTGTGTGTGTGTGTGTGTGCAAGATTAATATTAAGTGGGAGATAGTAGTGAAATAGTGTTTAATGTTTTGTCATGCTAGAGTAGAGTTTAGTAGAGTTTCTGTTATGTTGAGGGTTTTTTTTTTTTTTTTTGGTTATCATCATGGTGACGAGTGGAGCATGAGCTTGGTTTGAGAACAGATATATGTTAAATGTTTTATATTGCTGTACTCATTCAGCAAGTGCTATGCTATGCTAATGCTATCAAAGCATTGTGTTACCAATTAGCAAGGTATAGCATTTATTGAATTAGCTAGTTAAAGCTAGCCAAGTTTCCACTACAAAAAATATTTAGGTTGAGATTATGAAAATTTTAAGTTAAATTAATTAGCTTACTCAATATTTCAAGTTAAGAGCAGTTAAAATGTACGAGTACAAAATAAAAATCTGCAAGTTCTTACTTAAACTTAAAATTTCTTAACTTAAAAAATTGGCACTTATTCAAGTTTACAGTGCACAAGCATTAAAGAGATTTCTTCTGTGTAGTTTGTATTAGACTTCTAGACAACATTATTTTTATTACATCTATAGATTATAATTCTGGGGAAAAAAGCAGTGTGGGGAACCAAGGTTCAGTGATAGTGTGATATCGAATTCATTAAGGTAATCACAAATGTCTTGAGGGGCTTTGTAAGATTGTGATATAATTATCAAATAAATTAAACCATTAAAAAAATCTAATTTTATTTATTTATTTATTTATTAATAAACAAACGAATTAAAATATAATATGTAAAACTAAAATAATCAGGTGAATACAAAGGTTGGAAACACCTGATTTATATCATATTAATTAATGATTACCATATTCATTTACTATGCAATTTCCACCGCCCAGGGTACTTTGAAGAATACCATGGTATTACCAGTAGCCTATAAAAAAAATAAAAAAAGGTACTTTTTTGTTAGTGGAAAAAGTCATGAAAATGAGTTATTACATGTTTCAAAATAATACCATGGTATTACCATGTTCGACAAAGCATATGGTATTACCATGGTACTTTTTGTAAAGTAACAAAAATTAATTTTAGCTGGATTTCCTTTTATAATACACTATAGGTTTGTTAGTAGTAGCTTACTCTATTTGATTAAGTGTTACGCTAGTTACTTTCATTCAAGAAGTGCAGAACAGCTGGAACCACTGTTTCAATTCACCTGGTTTGATGTCACACGTGAGTTGAACTCCCAGAGGAGCCCCGACCTCTGATGCGGGATATCCAATGTCCGGAAATTCCCCCAGAAACTGAGCGGCTCTGTCTGCCACATGGATGAGGGTTGGTTGGCTGGGCTCGGGTACACACCCGTCTCCGGCACAGGGTCTCGACCGGGGCTTCTGTCGTATCCTCAGAGGCAGACGGCACTCAATTCCTTTACATTCCCCGGTGTTGTTCGCAACATGATCTGGTCCTTGAGGCGTAACGCAATCTGCGCACACAGGATCAAACACTCCAGCGACGCGCGTCTGGACGGTTTCCCTGGTCTGGTCTCCAGACCGCCCGCGCTGGGACAGAAACGTGGCGTGATGTTCAGATGAAAAGCTGAAGGGAGCATGATGTTGATTTATTGATCTGCTCTGTGTTGTCGGACTGTGTTGTCGCGGCGGTCTGGGCGATCTGCCTCCCGGACAGTGTGATCCGGAGCAGGGTCTGGCGTCTCCAGAGTCCCCCGAACGCGCGGAGCGGAACGTGCATAATACATAAACCAGCAGCAATAGTGTTTTTTTGGATGATGACATTGTTAATTCATTTATCTACTAAAATAAAAAACAACAGTTATGACTCAAGCGGGAAAACGCGTTTGAAAGAGTTCATTTAACTGAAAGAAATGAGGCTACGTCAACAATATGTTTTGAAACATAAAGATGTTTAGATTTTGTTTAAATCCGCAGATAAACTATTTAAACAGTGAAATCATATTACCTGCAGCTGCCTTCTGTTGGAATGTCAGTTAAAATATAAACAGCAGGAGGTGAGCATCTCTCCTTTAGTGCAGTGTGTGTGTGTGAGCCACTCTAAACACTTCTGAAGGAGAATGTTATAGGCTGTGTCTCAAAAACCAGTGAGCTCCCTATCTAGGCAACATTTCTTTGGGCATCATATGTAGGCTACATGTATAGGCATCATAGATGTGTGCAGTTTTTCTAAGAATCATCATTTTATGCAGCATCGCGTTATTGTGTATGATGCATTTTTGGCCATCACAAGCAGATGCACAACAGTTTTGATCATTTGTATGTGCACATGCAATATTTTTGAGCATCAAATGTGCATTCACACAATTCTTGGGCAATATAAGCAGCAGTTTTGGGCATCATCGTCCCATGCTGCATTTTTAACAAATTAGGAATGTATAATGCCCACAAAGGCAGTCTTTTGAGGCAGTCTATGTCATTCTCCTCCAGAAGTGTTTAGAAAAATCCTGCACACACATATAATGCCCAAAACAAATGTATGTGTGCCAAAATATGCTCGTTGTTCCAAGTAGGCCCCAAATTGCTGCATGCATAATGCCCAAATAATCCTATATGCACATATGATGTCAACAAATGCTCCACCTCCACATGTGCCTATAATGCCCAATAATACCAACAACGTCCCAAAAGTGCTGTATCCGCAAATCATGGCCAGAAATGCTGTCTAGTTAGGGGGCTTGCTAGGTTTCGGCACACAGCCTGTATGTGGCATTCCAAAGACCTAATTAGCATCAGGTTTCCCCAGCCTGAGTTTAACCCCTCACTCTCCCTGTCTTTCATCTGTTTTTCCTCCTTTGATGTTTATTTTCCCTTTTATTTAACAGTGCTATGTTGTACAATATTCGACTTGACACTTTTAACACCAAAACACTGGGCTACACATAAGAAGCTATTACTGAAAAAGGCAGTCAACAAAAAAGGTCTGGTATTTTTTCCTTGTGAAAAAGAAGTACACTTTAGCGTACTTTTAAAAAGGACATTTAATCCGAAAATAATATTAGTTCAAGAAATACTTAAGTGCAAACTGTTTGCAATGTGTTTGGACACTTTATTGCATGTACATGAAAATGTATTTTATATTAAGTGCAATTAGTTGAACTTATGAGTCTTTTTTGACCCACCTAGGACTAAGTACATCTTTATAGGTAATTTCGTAATTAATTATGTTGTCTCTATAATGTGGTTAGTCTGCAGAATGTACAACAAGCATTTATGGTAAAAAAAAAAAAAAAAAAAAAAATTTCCATATTAAATGTGTATGTCATATATTTATACAAAGTGCCCTTTTTAAAAGGCATGCAAGTGTACTCTCTTAAACCTAAGTGGTATTTTGCAGTATGTCATTATTATTATATTACCTGCAAGTAGGCCAATAATTAAAAAATATATAAATATACTTTTAAGATTCAAAATACACTGCGAGTGCACATTTAAGGGTTTGCCAAGCTCTTCCTATGTTTTAGCTAAATATATCCTCCAATATAGGGATATGATGCAGACAGGAACTCAGTGGCTGCAGTGCAAGGTTTTTATAGAGGCGTCTTCATGAGTAATGGAAAGTTGTGTTACGACCGATGTCACCTTTGTTTGTGGTCATGTCCGTTTTTTTAAAGATACACAGGCTTTTGATTGTTTAAACAGCTGTTGTCTGTCATTCAGAATCTGTCACGCAGAAGAAAAAGTCTGAAAGGGTCAGAGTTTATTTGCTAGAGTTCAGCCGGCCATGCTATACACACATTTGGAGAGGAGAGACGGGAATCCAGAGCTCTTGGTGCCTGATAATTAAAGAGCTTTCATTTGCATTTTCATGGCTTTTTCATGGATCTTCTATAGAGCGATCGTTAATTAAAATAAATGTTCAAAAGCAAATGAAGCAAATTCTGTTATTACTGGCTATAATGTTGTACTTTATATAACCAGTTTGCGATTAAGCAACGAATAGGATTAATAATGTATAAAATCAACTTCACAGTTGTACTTTAAGACATCTAAGAGGGTTGTTTAAAAGACAATGCCTAAAAGTGCATTGCAAAATGGTTTATTATCATTATTTTACTCAATTACGAATGTCTAGCCATACCCTGTTAGCTGGTTTGATATTCTGATTTTATCTCAGATGATTTCAGCAGAGGGTGCTATTTGTATCCTTGGACACATTTGCAGACAGTATCGGGAATTAAATTGTGAAGTTTGACATGCTGAGACACTTTAAATAGGCAACAGTGGTTAAATCTTTTTGATATTATAACAGCTGCGAACGACCAGAGTGTTTGACAGTGTTAAATAGTAGTAAGACCTATACATTAAACCAGAATAATGAGTTAACTAATGTTTTTTACAGAGCGTAGTATCCCCTCACACCTCACCATATGGGCTTTTGGAGTCAATTGAGACCTACTTTCTTTATAAAGAGCTGAAGTGTGTCTGTTCATTGTCAGACCAGGTCATGACCCTGTTATGAGCTAAGCCTTCACTTTATGCCAAATGTGCCCACCTCTCCAGCTGTTTATAGTGGTCTGTTTCAAATCACCGCTTAGAAATGTAACAGAGGGGATATGATCAGTTATATGAGAATGTATGTGCCTGTGTGATTGGAGTCACACAATCAATAAGAGCACACTGATATTAAACAGGGACTGACAGAAATCCACCGGCTGACAGATTCCACATCCTTAACTGTGAACAGAATTGGATATAAATAAAGCACATGCTGAATTGGACTGAATCACCAAACTCAACAACACAGTGTTCACTTTTAAAGTCTAAAATATTAATTTTAGCTATAATGTTAATCTCAACATTTACTAATCAAAATTTGTATCTGTTAGCATGTATTAATGCACTGTGAACTAACATGAATATGAACATTTTTGTTAACAAAGTGTAATAAATGCTGTAAGGAGATGTAGCTCATTGTTCATGTTTGTTAATGCATTAAATAATGTTAACACATGAGACCTTGTCTAGTAAAGTGCTACCAAATCAAATTCAACCCTATTTACTTTCCTAATACACATTTGTGTTCTTTTTGTGGACATATCGTCAGAACACATGATTTATTTATTTGAAATTTTGTGTTGACTTTAAGATGGGTTAACTAAATGTGTTTGACATTTACTACACAAACTGCATGTCAGTCACTTATACAGTAAAACCAAAAGAATATGGCACTGTTTTGGTTTATACCATGGTCTTTCTAAATACTAAATTCTGATTGGCTGGAATGTGTGCAATAAAACCGTTTAATGCAAGTCAGTTTAATTACAGTTCTACATTAATGCGCTGATTTCTTGATGAAATGATTTTTAAATTTCCAGCACTGGAACGCATTTTTATCTCTTGCCATGGTGGCAACTCTCAGACAGGTTGTAGCCTAAATACGAGCAATGCGGATTGAATTAATTGGCAGACGTGGTGCGCTGCAAATTCAAACAAAAGAGCCAATAAAAATCAACATAATAGCATCGCTTTACTAAATGGCCTTTAAATGGCAGGCGACATCGTGCACATCAAAAATAGACAAAGCAACAAATTAATATTATTCAACATACCCTAGCTTTTTACAGAAAATATTCAGATCCAAATCCCTTTGTAATCGTTAACATTTTCATAAGTAACTGTAATTTAATTAGACATTTTTTGAAAATTACATAGTTACTCAGTTAACACTGCGCATACGTCACTCGGAGATCGCGCTGCACACAGAAACATTCAGGAGCACAGAAACTTGTTCTCAACACGACTTTATTGATAAAATAGCTTCGCTACTGAATCGCTACATTATATTTCTCAGCAATGATGGGGTAACATTGCTGGTTTTGAAGTAATTACACTAAAAGCTTTGTTGTTAATAGAGAGATACGCTGAACAGATGCAGGTAATTCACACACATATCGAAAATAACTGTCAAATATTGCGCTGAAAACATCTTTAAGTTGTCAATGATGGCAAATGACCATGGTATAAGTGGGATAATCCACGGCAAGCTGTGCATTAAACGATTTGAATGCACTCCGCTTCCCGTCGGGTGGTTCTTTGCCTCCAGTCTTGCATTAAAATCACAGCTAGCCGCGGATTATCCCTTACATCAAAGATTTCTGGTCTCAGATGGTTTGGGTTGGTGTCAGTGTTGACTCGTGTCATGGAGGGTGGTCTGTTTTTCCTACAGAAGCTGGTGTGGGGCTTCTAAAGAAAATGAAAAGGCAGAATAAGACCACATAAAAAAGTCCTATAAGAGCAGATAATTGGTAGCAAATGGTGATAGTTCCGTCCTCTTTATTTTAGGAAGAGTAAAGTTTGGATTGTTTTGTAGTTTTCCAAAATGAGTGCGTCTAATAAACAAAATAGTTTATTTATGGCATCACTGTGAAATCATTTTTTTAAGAGTATATGCTATGCATTCCTAAAAGTTAACAAAATGACCTAATTAATATAATATATATATTTTCCAACTTCAATAGGAAATTTGTCAACAATGGAAAGAAAACTTCACTGTTCTGATAAAAAAGTGTATATATATTGCAGCATCTTTTCTCGCCTCTTTCCTGTAAGACTGGAATTACTGACAACTCGTTTCAAAAGTTCACAATCGATTCTTTCTTTTGGGAGACATTGACTCCATTTATCGTGTACTTTGATCTTACAGCTATATTACACACTACATGTGATGAAAAACCCGATCAAAGGGCCATTTAAGAAAAAATACTCAGTGCAACTTTAACTTTGATATTTATTCAGACATGCAACTGGGTTCACAACAAATATCCACTAGCAAGTCCAGGTTTACAAAACTACATAGCTTCACTGAAACGTGTATCATTACATTACCGAAAAAAAGCAAACATGCCTAACAATGGCATTAATCATTAACAGAGAGAAATGCTTATCAATCATTCACCAATATGTAATCTTAAGACAATAAACTAGCACTGGGTGGCCTGTCTCATACACAATCTCAGCTGTGCACTGGTGTGCCACTGCTTTTCAGCGTCACAAGGAATGCAGAGACAGGTTTAGACCTGAACTTCCGTGCGAGGCAGGAAGTAAGCGAACTGTCAGTGACTAACACACAAGCGCACAGCTCTCAGCCTGCTGCATGTGGGTTGGGTGGTGTCCAACGTTAAACAGGAAAGAGAGGCATTTTGCTGAAAACTTATTTATGACCACATCACCTACTGTAGGCATTAAAGCTGAAAGATAAACCAAGGTAAGTGATGCTTTTCCTCAAACAAATAGTGTGGTTGACAACTAGGACTGGGTTCAGTGTGTTTTTGATTTTGTTCAAATATACCTGTTATATTTAACAATAATCAAACAGGACGATTTTGTGGGAATTAAAAATCCTATTAGTTAATTATATTGTTGCGACTGGCCAGATATAATAGTATATTTACACTCGTATTAATACAGCACAAATAACACCACACCCATATCAGTGTGATATTATCATTTACTAAAAGACTACAACATGAATCCAATAGTTTTGGACTAGCCGATCTAAAAGTTGACAGATCAAAAAATCAAAATGGATTCTACTTACAGCTCAGTAAGTTCCCAGTTTTGTTGTTTCATTGTATTCATAATCTTTTTTTATTATGTTAACCAATAGTCGTCCACAATTCTCTGAAACATCCAAGTTACAGAATCCAAACAATTTATGATGGTTAAAATCAAGTCTTCCAGACATTGTTTTCATTGAATAATCTGTTTACTTGGAAATATGTCACAGTATGGAAGTAAAGTTGGAAATGGCATTTCATGTTGACTTGAAGAATGGATGCTAAATGTAACATTTATTCAAGATTAGAGTTTATACTCTTGCTGTTTGGCTTGTCCAAAAACTGAATTATGTCCTCAGATGTCTGGTGTCTCTATCAATAATTACTGTATGTCTGTCTCATTTGGAATAGCACATGCTGTCAGTTCTCTAAATTAGCAAATAACAGTCATTTGTACAAAGGCCACTGAAGTAAGTCTGTTTCTGGGCTGTTCTATCTCATCTACGGAAAAATATTTCATAAGTGAACTCCAGCATATGCAAACGTTTTAGCCTCAAAGCACATAAAGAGGTTTAGTGTTTCAAGAACAACATCTCACATGTTAAAGTATACCAGCACTGTAACAGGAATCATAGAACGGCACACCAGCTGAACTAAAACACTGCCCAAGTGTTTGAGGAAGAAACAAACAGGAGACTGCTTTTCTATCAGGTTACCCCAAAGCCAACAGTCTGTCTGGTTCTAATGACTGTTTTCCTTAGACTAAAATTACTGCTAAAGAAGGATAGCATCTCAGTGGTTTTAAAAAGCAGATTACTGTGACAACATTAGCTGCTAGGCTATTCAGAGAACTGTGAATGAACTGTTAAGTTACTCTTTACTGAATCATGGAATGCTGTAAAATACATTGTTGATAAATGCAGCCTCATAAGTTTGCAGCCTCAACAGTGACATTTAAATGTTAAAAAGTCCTGTATATGACAAATATTTAGTCTGTTTATAAAGGATTCAACTTGTATTAATGTCTGTGAAAGCAAGCACCACTAGTACTATTGTATCAGACAATAGTAAACTCCAAAGTAAACTTTGGCAAACACTTTTCATGTTACAGATATGAGTGACACCTCAAATTGTTTGTTGAAGAAAGATGTGCTATTAATTTTCTTAGTGATCAGACTATTTTCACATGATACTATTATACTATTTCCTAATACTTATCAAAAACATCCCATAAACTATATTTAGAGACCAGAATATTACAGAGACTTTAAAGTGGACTGTTTTGACTTGGCCAGTGCGTTACCACCCAGCAACCAATGAAATAAAAGGACACTTAAAGAGAGTGTATTTAAAGAGAGTACACTTTCATGACTGTTTATTGACACATTTTAAATCATTAAGTTTTAGTAATCTTCTGTTGTTCTTTAAAGAAGTACACTTATTTCCATGTGTTGACTAACATATAAAGCACATGTGAAGTACTTGATTATAATTTTAACTGTAGTGTCTTATTCAACATTGTATTTAGAGTTAAACTTCATTGAAACTAAATTGAAACTTTATCGGTACAAATGTAATGTACAAATTACAAATATATTTAAATACATGACATACAAGTTTCAATTGAAATGTCATTTAAGTGTGTTTTAGTTTGTCACAAATGCTTATCAGTACATTTGACAGTAAACTTTAGCCATATCAAAGACAATAGAAGTAATTAAATAACACATAAAGAAAAAAACACTCTAAAGTTCAGCCGTCTGCATTTATTATAAATATAAAATGTAATAAATTTTCATTTAACTGCAAATAACAAGAAGCTAACTCTCTGGAAACTTTCAGTTCACACTTAATATTATTCTAAAGTATAGAGTTAATCAAATCAAACAGTTCCATCGACAAATTTGAGAGGTTTCAGGAGACAGAATGTACAGTTATCCTGCTTTGATTACAGTATGACTAAATAACTTCCTCGATATTTAATTTAAAACACATGCAATTGTGAAACAAAAGGAAACACTGAGCTAATTTCTTTTCCAGACCTGAAATCCTACAGAGATGCCCTTGATATGGAAATTATAGTTACCATAACACTTAACAAAACAAAAGAAAATCATTCTTGAAGTAGAAAAGAGGAGGATATTGCGCTGCATATTACTTTTTTTATTTCTTCCTGTTGTGGCACATTAAATCTAGGTAGCATAAATCAAACAAAACACATGTTTTAACGTGAGCATATATTGATGATATATTGATGCATGTAGTTGTCAATTGTTTGGAAAAAGAAACATAAGAGACATATGATAAGCACCATATTGTGATAGCTACATAGAGATTGAGAGTGTCATCTGTTTCCTGTTGGAAACTTAGATGCTTTCAACATCTTGTGAGGGGAAGTTGCTGTAACCACTTCCCCATGTGTAGCAGGACACAAACAGCTCTCTGATTGGCTGCACGGCAGTGCTTCATTTAAACAAGAAGACACAGCATTGTTCTACTCACAGGTGCTGGTGGTACAGAGACTCTGCCCGCATGGTTTGACATAGTATCAGTTGAAGAGTTTATTTGTTTTTGAGGAGCATTGCAGCACTGCTCATCTTCGAATGAATATTCGCTTATTGTCGTGTTCATTTAAAATCCAAATCCAAACTCAATAAATACTGTATATATATATTTTTTATAATTTTTATACAAAATAAAATAATTTCAGAATGAAAAAAAAAAATAAAAGTAAATATTCTTAGATTTAATAAAATAAAAAAACAAAACTAGATGAGTAAAGAATGTGAACAAACCTTGATGTTGGCTTGAGAAAGTTTGAAGTAGGCCTAATTATAAAAGCTTGAAGTGTGAAATGAGAGAGAGAGGGAGAGGGAGAGAGAGAGAGAGAGAGAGAGAGAGAGAGAGAGAGAGAGAGAGAGAGAGAGAGAGAGAGAGAGAGAGAGAGAGAGAGAGAGAGAGAGAGAGAGAGAGAGAGAGAGAGAGAGAGAGAGAGAGAGAGAGAGAGAGAGGTTTAAAGTTTGAATCAGTTTTAAAAGCTGAAAGTTTGAAGGTTTTAAATCTCTGACAAATTGTTTGCAATGTTGTTGCTTGGGTACTCGGGGGGTTGCTAGGGTGTTTCTATGCGGTTGCTATGTTACTCAAGGTGGTTGCTAAAGGTGTTTCTATGTAGCTGCTAGGGTTTTTAAGGTGGTTGATAGGGCGTTGCTATGTGGTTGCTAATACTCAGGGTGGTTGCTAGGGTGTTAATGTAACTTATCATAACTGTAACATTTTCTGAAATAAATGTGAATGGTTTTTGTGCCTTACCATAATATAAGGTGTGGTTGGTGGTCGCCAGGGTGTTGCTAAGTGGTTGGTAAGGTGTTTTGATTGGGTTTGGCAAAGTGCTCTATGATAATCTGCTTTTAATATGGATTGAATCCCTCCAGTGTAATTCTATGAGATTTTTGTCCATTTTATTATCCACCAGAAAAAAACTTACATCTCACTTAGAAAAGTACTCTTCTTCTTGATTTGAGGAATTCATTTATTTCTGTTGCAAACAAGCTAGACGACTGTGTTTAAAAATGTTAACATGTGCATTAATTCAAAGCGGTTGCACAAATGATTTGCTGAATGCGGGAGAATAAGAAGGAAGTGGGACAGAGTTGGGTAGTTTGGACCAAGATTACCGATACTGTTTGTCTTATTAAAGCTGAACTGCAGGCAGCTGGAATAATCAGCAGAGAAGTTACTGTAAAAGATCTGTTCTTTAATCCTACTGGCTCATACACATTAACTGTGAAAAAAAGGAATGTTTATTATAGGACATGAACTGGTTTGTGCAGTTACTGTAGCAGCATTACATTAGAATGAAACAGAGAATGATCTCTTTGCATGTAAGTCATACTTTCTGTAATATTGTACACTCAGGCTGCACTAAGCGTTCATGGGCAGGATTCTGCATGTCTTAGCAAAGAATGAATGTGTAAAAGAGTTATGCAAGCCATGCTTTTATCTCTAGCCTCTGGATGGATATTGTGCAATGTTTAGCTTTGGGTTATGTTTTGTATGCACAGGTACTCTGCTCTATATTATCCATTACAAACTTGTACGCCACTGTAACCGGTAAAAATTACACCGTCCAGTTGACCAATTCTACACAGCAGTTACAAAAGTAAATGAAGGCCAGATTATCCAGATGACAACATCTCCAACTTACAAAAATACATTCTAAGAACGGTTTGCTAACGTTCTCATTAAGTTTTTGGAATGCTTTCAAAACGTCCTGTTAAATGTTTTAAAAACATTATTTCGTGGTTATGCAAATGTTAAGGGAACATGAATTTCTGCTAATATCATAGGAGTGTTACTTTTGAATGTTCTCTGAACATTCTGAAACAAGAAGTAACATTTAAAAATGTTAGACAAACGAGTCTAAAACTTTTTTCAGAAAAAAAGATGTATAGATAATATTTTTTGCGGCAGCATTTTAAGAACATTATTAAAGACCATATAACATTTGAACAAACTGTCAGAATTCTGTTTTATTTGTTTTTTTGTTTTGTTGTTCCTATGTGTTTGTTTCTTGCCCTTCAGTTTAGTTTAGCCTTGATTGTTTAGTTAGTCTCTTTGGTTACTGATTACGTTCAGCTGTCGTTCATTATGTTTCCCTTATTAACTCTGTGTAAGTACTCCCAATTTTGTCCTGTTCCTTTTGGGTTATTGTCATTGCTTACATGTGGTTAACGTGTTTGTTCTTCTGAGATTCTCCTGTGCAATTCTGTTCATGGATTAAACACTGTTTCACGAAGACACTCCTTCATGTTGGATTCAACCATACAAGGATGAGACCCTTAAACAGCTTTTCTGGAGTGGAATGCACGACATTCTTGGAAGCACCGTCCCTTCGCAGAGTTCGTGGAGTATGCCTTATGGGTTTGCGGAGCAAGACTACATCAACTCCGACTCCCCAGGACTTTCAACACTTTCAGCAGCCATCTCCCTGTTCGCTCCAGATATGGCTTGTCATCCCAGCCCGGAGAGTCCCGGACAGCAAGAGAAATCCTCCACCACAGACCTGATGATGACGCCTAAGCCCGGCACAGAACCAGAGCCTGAACGAGCATGAGCCCCCTCCAACCACAGAGTCAGAGCCAGCCAAAGAGTTTGTCCTAGAGCTAGTGCCAGTTGCCATATCTGTCCCTAGCCAGGTCCATCACAAAGAAAGTGCCATTCGAACAGTCCACCTCAAGGGCAGCTGAGAATCACTGACTCATTGAATTTACAGCGGAGCCAACTCCCACCCTCTACCGTACCCCTGGGACTCTCTCCTCTTCTGGTAAAGCCAGCTATGATTCTGGACAACCCAGTCCCGCCCGCCCATTAACCTTCCTACCCCCTTATTCCTGGATCCTATGCTTTCAGTCCGCTTGCACTGACCTGTCCCACTGGTACCTCGCAGCTCCTCGACTCCGTCCTCGGCGCTGACTCCTGCAAGCTCTTTGGCTCTGCCTCGGGCTCCTTCACCACTTGCATGGCTCTGTGAAGTGGATCCCCTGGCTAAACCTCAGGCATCCAGGCCCATTATTCCACCTCGACCTGTCAGCCCTTTAGCTCCGCCGTGGTCTGCCATCACTCAGGCTCCACCTTGGTCTCTCGTCATCCTGGTTTGGCCGCAGACTTCCAGATCTCCAGCTGCGCCTCAGTAATCCATCCTGTCGGCTCCATCGGGTTCCTCCTTCCATCTGGTTTCGCCTTGGTCCTCAGTCCCTCGCATGTTGCCCTTTTCTGCCAAGCCCCCGCCTCTGCCATGGAGGATTGGATTTAACCATACAACTGTGACACAAACATTCTATTAATGTTACTGGAAGAATGTTCTTTTTAATAACTTTAAAAGAACCTATCCAGAATGTTGGGGGAGTTCTGAGGTGTTCAAAAAGTTTTTTAGGTCTGACCATGAATTACTTCAAAAGAGGACTGCTGTGAACTTCACAACCTCAGTGTTTGATAGCCTTTACTACAGTATGAAAATTAAATATAATGATAATTTTAAGACAAAATCTGAAACAGAACTATTATTTTACATTCAGAATACAAAAATATATTTTGATTCAGTCTGTGATCTTTTTATTAATTGATGAAAAACTTATAACTGATTTGATGATGTTCAGGACTAAGAATGCTGACTCACAGCTGTATATAAAATAAAACAGTATGTGTCTGAAAACACATACTGTAAAGTAGTACTACATTTGGTTTGAAACTTGCAAACGACCGTTAAAAGAAAGTAAGTTTCTTAATGGCATGAATATATAGGTAGTATTTGTGAAATTCTGATGTACTACATCCACCATGTTGTCATTGTCACATGACCTGTCAGTTGTGTCGCTTAACTTCAAAACATAAATCCTCTCCCGTGGCCTCATGGGATAGTAAAATGTCCAATGAATGCCCACTTCAGAATCTCGACGGAAGTAGTAGGCCACTGGGGTACTTTTTTTTAATACTATGTATTTGGACATTCTACTCTGTTGGCGTACTGTTTTTCACATATATATAGTAGGGAAGTAGGCTATTCGATTTCATACGCAGCAAAAATATTTGCATGCACACATGTTTACTGGTACTTCATGTCATCACTTTTCCCAAGTTTGAAGCAGTGAGGGCCAATTTAATCTTAATCTGAGGGTCATGTAAAATTATTCTCAAACCACATTTGCCCCACCGATCACCAATTCAAGAGCCCTGGTCTAAGAAAATATGTAAGGTACACTATACAGTAATGTCTGCTAGTCATGGCAAAATAAACAGGCATGGTTATCAGGACCCCAGCATAAAGTGCAGTGGAGTATAACCCTGCTCATTTCCAAGTTTAAAAAGATGCATTTTCGAATTAATACTGTCCTCCATAAGTAATTTTCGTTGTAGCATTTGAAGTCACAAGATAATGCCTCTATTGATATTAAAAAAGAGAGAGCACTATTGATATTAAAAAAGAGAGAGCACATAGTGACATGAAAATAATACCGGTATGTTGCCAAGGTCGACGATGAAAAAATCCTGTTTAGTAGTCATTATATAAAAATATTTGGTTAAACTTTATTACAAGGTGACATTGTTACAGTGTAATTACACAATTAAGTACTGAGTAATGTACTTAATAATAGGGTTATGGTTTGGTTCAGAGTTAGTTACTTGTAATTATGCATATATTTGTTGTATTTTACGATTTTCCATTCACCACTTTAGAAGTTAACCCAGCTAGGACGACTTCCACGTCTGAGAACCCTGGAAATGTGAAAAGAAAGGGTCAATTGACCAAACATAATTTATTATTCCAGAAAGTATTACATAATGGACATGGTAATAAATAGTAAATTAAATTACAGTGAAAATGTATTTGTATTTACATTTCATTTATGTGTTTGGTTTCTGTGCTTCAGTTACATTATTCAGTCTTTAAACAGAGTTTTTCCCAATCCTGTTGTATGACGTGTTCTAAAGATGTTAAATTCTCATTGCCCAACTATTCCTGTTTTAGATGGACGACATTGATGCCATGTTCAGCGACATGCTGCAGGAGATGGATCTCCTAACGCAGGTAAGTTTCCTATGGATACGTCTCATATCCTCCTAGCAAATCAGTGCCATGTGTGCCTTTATGTGTTTCTTACAGCAAAAGCAAAATAATAATAATAAAATACAGAAATAGCTTCATAAATAGTAACATTTCTAACATGAAGCTTTCCCCAAATTTTCATTTTATGTTTATGGTCACTTCAACAGAAGACAAAAGTTATCTCCCATTCAAACAATGGCAATGGTCATTTTTATTCAGTTCCAGTAATGAGATGTGATGACTTTTAAATGTACATATTTTCTCTTTATGCAATATAACTGATGGCCTACCTGTGGGCCAGCAGCTGCAAATAATTTGAACACAAAATAGGGAAAAAAGGAAGCACACATACAGTATTAACACTGATATGTACAGGGGTTGGACAATGAAACTTAAACACCAACACAGCATCAGTTTGTCTTGGGAATGACAGATACAAGTCCATTTCAGTGGCCAGAGGGATTTTGAGCCATTCCTCTTCCAGAACAGTGGCCGGGTCATTATGTGATGCTGGTGGTGGAAGAAACTTTTTTTGCTCCTCCAAAATTAAAAGTGGCTCAAAAACATGTAGATCTGGTAACTGTGCAGGCCATGGGAGATATTCAACTTCACTTTCATGTTTATCAAACCATTCTGTCACAAGTCGTGATGTGTGTATTGGTGCATTATCATGCTGATACACGGCACACCTTCAGTGTACAATGTTTGAACCATTGGGTGCACATGGTCCTCCTGAATGTTTCGGTCGTCCCTGGCATTGACGGGCCCATCAAGCATGGGAATTACATGATTATCGCAGCCCAAACCATCACTGATCCGCCACCGGCTTCTCCCCACCATAACTCCCACGGATGTGGGAAAGACAGTGAATGTGGACTCATCAGAGAACAATACATGTTTCACATTGTCCACAGCCCAAGATTTGCACTGTTGGCACAAATGAAACCGACATTTGGCATTGGCGCGAGTGACCAAAGGTTTGGCTATAGCAGCCCGACCATGAATATTGACTCTGTGGGCCTCAAACTAACAGTTTCAGGTGCGCATTTAATTCTGCAGTGAGTTGGGCCGCTGTGGTTTAATGTTTTTTGAATACAACCCAGGTTAGTAACTGAACATCCCTTTCAGACAGCTTCCTCTTGCGTCGACAGTTACTCCTGTTGGATGTAGTTCGTCCTACGTGGTGGTATGCCGACATTACTCTGGATACTGTAGCTCTCGATACACCAAAGACTTGCTGTCCTGGTCACAGATGAGCCAGAGAGATGCACAACAACAATTGTCCTCTTTTTAAATCTGATATATCCCATTATGTTGTGTGGATTGCAATATTTTATGGACAGCTGTGCTACTCTGCTAATTCAACCTTCACACTCTGCTTTTACTGATGGAATGTAAAGTCTGTAAAGATTAGTATCCAGGCCATGCATATCTAGTGTGAAACATCTCCAAAACCTGTATGTCACATCTACATGCTAATATGATGACAGTTGATTTGCGGTTATTTCTGTTATTTCAAAAATAGCTTCCATATTTGTTATCTATCATTTGTCTTGTTCCTCATTTGTCTTTTCGCAGAGTTTGGGAGCAGAAGCAGAGTCTGCACCTTTGCCTAAACCTTCCTCCATTCCTGCCCCCCAGGAAATGAACTTTTCCATCGGTTTTACAGATTTGAATGGTAAACAATATTTCAAACTAATATTTTTCTAATATATTTCCACGTTATTTCACCTGAAAGTCTCAATTCATCAACTGTGTTGAATAATTTGTGAGAAAATTAGTGATTAATTAACCATAAAATTGCTTAAAACTATGTCTAAGGGCAGCTCAAAGGTGCACAGATAGGGCTGTTTGAAGTGGAGAATGTTTCTCTATGTTATGTCTGCAATCAAATCCTGAATAACCCACTTATATTTTGACCTCATCAAGCTCAAAAGTTCAACTCTGTTATAGGCACACAAAAAAACCACAACGATAAATCTTTACAGAAAAAAAAAATTGTTCTTAGCACAAGAAGATTAACTGTAAATACACTGTAAAAAGTGGCAGCCTGCAAATTTTACCTGCTATTAAAAAACTATTTCTATTTCTACCTGATTTAACCCATACATTTGTTTTGTTGGTATAAATGAATGTATATAGGTTTGTTCAGTAATGTTAAATAATATTTTTTTACTTAAATAAATCCAGTTAATTTAGATTCAATTAAATGAGGCAGTAAATATGTCATTATTATTGTGATGCATTAACCTTGGATTGGGGGTACTAGTTAAGGATCACTGATATGATGTTATGTTTTGGGGTGGACCTTCATGCTTACTTTTTTATCTAAAAAATGTACATTCTCGTACAAATCACATCGCACAAATTCATATGAAATTGCCATCTCGCAATTACTGTACTGTAGTTACTGTAGATAGGATTGTAATTTCTTGTTCCTCCCCCATCTTTGGGTGCTCTGTATGTTGTCAACAATGTGATGTTTTTGTTTCACATTGTTACCCTATATGTTTCTCAAAAGCATCCCTTCATGAGATGGAAGACAATGACTTAGATGCCTTGATGGCTGACCTGGTGGCAGATATCAGTGCCACGGAGGAAAAGTTTGCCACAGACAGAGATACGTCAAAGGGGTCAGCTCCATTTGCCCCAACACCCATACAGCCTCAGAGTAACTTTGGCCTTCCAGTGTCAACTGACACCTCAAAACCTGCAACTTCCTCCAACTCAATTGCAACTCTGCCCCCACCACCCGCCTCTAAACCATCAAGGGTAAGTATCATTCTGAATGGTCCGCACACCCACAGGCCTCATGTGGTTAACACATCCTTAGCTGAAGGTTACAGGGTTTATTTTAAAACCAGGCCAAACAACAGATGTGAACGGATATAATGGAAATTTAAGTGCAGCCAACGCTGTAAAACTGCATTAACTTTATGAAGTATGAACCCTATGAATGTCTACAATATCCATCTCTACTCTGCGTGTAAAAAAAGCCCAACCATAAAATGTAATTACCCTCATGATTGCAATGTTAGCTCAGCCGGATATTCACTGAATGTTATTTTATGTCTAGTCCAGTGCTTGACGGAATGTACAACAGGAGACTGCTTTCTAATGTAGATCAGCTCTTTTTCACAACCTTAAGTGAGATGCCAACCTAGCAAGCACATTAAAGCATTACAGACATACTCTCGATGCAAAGGCTGTTTAACAAGTAGGGCAGAAAAATTGTATTGTCTTCTCAGCTAGAATTGTGTACATCCTTATTTGAATCCTAGAATGCCTTGCAACATGCTATTATGAGGAGCGTTCTAAATTAGTAATTTATGATGTTCCATTTCAGTTAAGATACCCAATACTCTCTTACTTTTGTCATTTTTAGATTTAATCTGTAGAATCAGAGTAAGCCTTGCATTTCCCATATGTAGAGCCTTTTGACGCCACATTGACTCCATGAAACCTTAATTAAAATCAGAATCAGAATCAGAATCAGATCACTCCAAAAATCATTGATATGTATTGTTATTTCTGTTGGGTAATTATCCCTTTGTATCCCCCCAGGAAGAACAAGAGGAACAGATGAAAGCAGATAAAATCAAGCTTGCTTTGGAGAAGTTAAAGGAGGCCAAAGTGAAAAAGGTAAGCGATGCAGTCGTTTTAATATTTTTTTTTATCTTGAATGCACTTCAATGGTTTTAAGAATATTATTCAGTGCATTTCTAAAACAGCTGGAGACAAGAATGTGAGTCATTTAACTGCAAAAATATAGGTGCTTTTCATGGCATCGTTCAATACTGTGCGGTAGGAATGTCTGGCTGTGTTAGGGTTAGCAGACATCCACCTCATTGATCCATTTCTAAAACAGATCAATGTCAATGACATCATGGCATTCTAAAACATGCCGGGAATCTGCTGCACGCTTGTTCAGACATTTGTTCATGCACAACCTCATGTAAGCCCAAAGAGGCCTCACATAGAACATCCCTTAACCCTCTGGGGTCCTTCGGCCCAAATGGACCCGAAGCATTTAAAAAAATTTTTTTTTTTTTTAAATCATAGCTTTATCGGAATGGTCCGAAATTTGGTGACTTTGTTGGTACTTGGTATATGAACACCCAAAAAAATTGGGGACAGGATTTGAATAGTCTAAGTGGTTGTAAAAAAAATAGTCACACTCAGGACCTTCGGGTCCAAATGGACCCGCATAGGAAATGAATGGGAAATTGGCAAAAATGTGAAAATACAGAGTGCGTACAATCTACAAATCAGCCACGATCCAGAAAAAAAGCACACAACAGTGAAGGGGTGAATCTATAAAACATCAAGAGTGCAAAACAGACACATCCACACACACACACACACACAAACACACTTTTATACTCATACACACTAATAAATTCAGATTACATATGGGTTTTGAATTTTTAAAAATGCTCAGTTTATCCACCAGATGGCATCCATCTCATTTCAAAAATTGCTTTCATGAGGCCTAGGCTTGACTCTAAAATGTAATACAGCTTTAAAAAAAAAAAAAACCATTCTAATATATTTAATGGGGAAAAAATGTGTCATAATTATTGCAAATTACTAGAGAGAAGAGCAGCACCATCCCAGGAGGGATGAATACCATCTCTTTTCAACAGGTCAGGCTTGCCCCAAAAACTTTTCCAATTGTCTATGAATTCTACATTATTTTGCGGACACCACTCAGACAACCAGCGATTCAGTGAGGCCAATCTACTAACTATATCATCACTCCTGCGAACAGGAAGGGGGCCAGAGCAAATTACAGTGCCTGACATCATACTTGCGAGTTCACACACCTCTTTAATATTAATTTTGGTGATCTCCGACTGGCGGAGTCGAACATCATTAGTGCCGACATGAATAATGATCTTAGAGAATTTACGATTGGCATTAGCCAGCACTTTTAAATTTGCTTTGATGTCAGGCGCTCTGGCTCCCGGCAAACATGTGACTATGGTGGCTGGTGTCTCTATTTTCACGTTCCGTGTGATCGAATCACCAATTAACAGGGCACAATCAACAGAATTCTCAGTGGGTGTTTCACTGAGTGGGGCAAATCGATTTGTTATGGGAATCGGAACGGAAGAGTGGTTCTTTGATCCACGACTAGAGCGGTGATCTCTCACAGTCACCCATCTGCCCTGCTGCACGGGCTCTACTTCAGCCGGAACCGAATCATGTAAAGAGTTCACAATGCTAGGCGCATCCAAAACACTATCTAAAGATCTAGCATTCTTACCATCCTCAATTAAAGTTTGGATGCGTGTCTCTAGTTCTGAAATCTTCTCCGTCAGCCTGACTGTCTCCTTGCATTTATCACATATAAATCCTATATTGCCATCGGAGAAGGCTATCCTAAACATATGATACATGACACAGGTGACAATAACAGGACAAGACATTACTCACCATGTTTGTTGACTGATTCTTACTTACCTGGACTTATGAACTCAAAGGCGCAGGCGCGCGAGAGAAAATAAATAAATAAATCGCACGGGTGGTGCGTTAACAGGCTAACGTTAGCGAGTTAGCGTGCTGTGTTAACAATAACGGAAGCTAGAGATGTAAGGTTAATCTCAGATGTTGGGTACGCTGTATTTAGTAGTATAAACAACTAGAAATGATAGTAAATGATAAATGATGGCTCAAAACAGAAAGAAATACGAGGCTCAGGCGGAGCTTACAACCTCGAAGCAAACAAACACACAGCAGGCAGCGAGGCAGACAGGAGCAATCGATCAGCGATGATAATAAAAGAACAAGCTTTGAACAATAATTGTTTCCTCTTAGATATACTTTAGTTTTTACAATAAGCTGTCAGTTGCTTTCTTCTCAATAGATTGTAAAAAAAAAAAATAGTGTGTCATGAGTCAGCCTGCTCTAAAAAGTCTGGTTGTAGGCTACATGACCCACACTGACTTAATGTCACAGCTGAGTGATGAAGTTGGTTACTTAAAGTGCTCAAAGTGTACTGACTCACACCAATATGTTGTAATAATGGTTACATCAAGAACGGATTTAAAGTTGCAACAATGTAAGACTTTAGAATAAGCTTAACTGCTTTTAGCATGATTGCTGATATTTAAGGATGTCCTTCTGCAGTTCACATGCCATTATCAGAGCGTTTCTCTCTATAAGACCATTCATATCTCTGTCTTCCAAACATCTGTGCATAGACCCTGTTGAAAACACGAGCATGGCTTGTCACCAGCATGTGATTATGCTGGTGTTCTCACCAGGCTTCAACTAGTTTGTTTAGCCAGAAGTTCCACTTTTGTCCACTTTGCAGAATATTCTGGCCAAGAACTGCTCACTTAAACGGGATGAAACCATCTGACCAATACAATAAAAAGCATCAACCAAATTTGGTTACACTGATCATGCTAACGATCAAATCATGCTATGTGGTTATCCTGTTAATTGAGTTTAACCCTGTGATTTATCATCTGTTCTGATAGCTGGTCGTAAAAGTGGAGATTATGGATGGCAGCTCAAAGACTATGATGGTGGATGAGAGACAAACAGTAAGAGAGGTGATAGACAACCTGTTTGAGAAGACACATTGTGACTGCAATGTGGACTGGTGTGTGTGCGAGACCAACCCTGACTTACAGACTGGTGAGTATTATCCATGTACACACACACACACACACACACACACACACACACACACATACACACACACCTGTCCATTCAGTCGTCATCAGCTTTACAGGACTGGATTTTGCGAAGATGATGAAGTGTGTTTTCATTGGCGTGCTGACAGGCAGGATCCAGTGAGCTCACAGTACAAAGCTGACGTACCACCATACACATTCACTCTCACACACCAAACGACAGGTGGGTTTAATTTATTGTCCCAGACACTGTCACTCAACCTCCCTATCATGAGGAAATACAGTCCTTATGATCGAAATCCCCCTTTACTCTTTCTCCATCTGCTGTGAGGCTTCATATACAGCCATTATGTTTGCTGTCTGGTTGCCAAATTTTAGATGAATAGACTTAAAGAGACTGCATTTTTCTGGCTATTGCTATTCCATTTGTTTCCCTTATGAAAAAAGAAGTGCACTAAATTTGATTGAATAGTGTACTCCAAACCATATAAAATATATTTTTGAAAAACTGTACTTGGAGATAATATACTATTATTGAAATACAGTACAAGGCCACTTCAGTGTATACTTAAAGAGTGTATACTTTCATTACTATGTTTATTAATACACTTAACAAGTGCACTTTGTAATAATTTCAAATTAAAAGTTTTATTTCAAAGTCCTTTTAAATCAGTATGTTTTAATAAACTTTTGTCATGCTTTAAAGAAGCATGCTTTACGCTTATATTGGATGTACTGACCAACATACTAAAACACATGTAAAGTACTTGATTATAGTTTAAACTGTAGTCTTATTTGATATTACATTTAAATATAATATTATATATATATATATATATATATATATATATATATATATACAAATATATTTAAGGCATACAAGTTTCAATAGTAATGACATTCGTCCAATTTAGTCCTTAGCACTTAAGTCCTTAAAGCTCTTAACTTTAGCTAATTGCGTTTAAAATTGTTTTAAACTAAAACACATTTTCATTTAATTGTAAATAACATGCAATGGCATAAAATATTACATTTAGTTTTCACTTAAAGGGATAGTTCACCCAAAAGTGAAAATTCTGTCATAATTTTCTCACCCTCAAATTGTTCTAACCCTGCATGAATTTCTTTCTTCTGATGAACACAAAAGATATTTTGAATAATATGGGTAACCAAACAGTTGATGGATCCTTCCATATGGAGAAAAAAACTATAGGAGTCAATGAGACCCATCAACTGTTTATTTACACACATTCTTTAAAATAGTAAAAATTTCAATGAATTAAAAACATAATGATTTAAATGTACTTTAAAGTAAAACTTTCAATTTGACCTTATTTTAACGTCCACTTTTTCAAAGTTAAGAAAGAGTCATGAAAGTGTACTCTCTTTAAGTAAAACTTTTTATTATTGTATCAGTATTGTAATTTTTGCAAGTACAGGGTTTTTTTAATATACTTTTAAGATTTGAAGTATGCTACAAGTGCACATTCAGTGCAATTAAGAATATATGGGTGGGTGGTGTGGACCAAATGTTATAGCTTAAGAATAGGCAACTGACAAAATAAACCTAAATCAGCTGACCACTAATCTTAATATCGTGGGCGGTGTGCATCCTCTTTAAAAACAAGTTGCCTCGATAAAAGAGTGTGAGGCAACTAAACAAACATTTCCATAAACAGAGTCAACGTTTTACTATGTTAAATATCTTTGGAAATTTGTTACACCCAAGTTAATTTTAGAGAAGTATCATCCTCGCATGATGATGTTTCCTACTGTGAGTGACTTATAATCATGAGAAAAGTACTCATGCGAGAACATCTAAACAGCTCTGACACACAGTCAACCTGCATAAATACACCGTCGAGCGCCATCATAACTTTGCCAAACCTATGGGCGGCAGTGAAGGGAGAAGGATAAAGCCATGCAAGCCAATCAGAATCCTCAGAATGTGACTTTTGAGAACCTAAAACCCTGTTTCTCCCAGTTGACATGGCAACACAACCGGCGTTGGCCGGAGTTTTTAGAAATAATCGTTTTCTGTCATAAAAACAGGGTTTTCGTGTGAATGAGAGGCCAAACCACAGGGAGATATCTGCGTCTTCCCTTCGTATAAACGGGGCTTGAGTTTAAGTTTGGTTTTAAATCGTGATCTTGTTTGATTTGTTCCCCGTTCAAGCTCATCAGTTACCATGTGTCTAGTTAATTATCTCATTTAGTCCCTAGTGTTTCTCTGTGTATTTATAGCCCTGTGTTTGTTTCAGTCTTTCTCAGATCTTGTCTATTATAAGCAGTTGTTCTGTTCATTGCGTTTTTTGTTTCCTGGTGAAGTGTATTATTTGGCTGTATTAGGCTACGTCTACATTAATCCTTGAAATTTTCGTTTCAAAAAGCTTTCCATCCAAACTAGCATTTTCAAGCGTTTTCCAAAAGTTTAATAAAAGCTCATAAAAGTTCACTGAGATGATACATACGGAACAGATATCATAGTTATCACAGTATTCTTCTGGCAGGGTAATTTTATTTAGCAAAATATCTCCTCATTCACTGATGCATCCAGGTCACACTCAATCACCATTATATGTTTGTTCTAAAATGCAATTGCTCTTATGTTTTGCTTTTGCCGCAGGACAGAGATTGTGAGTAAATTTTCATCTTTGCAGGATTGTGATATGAAGAGTGAGCAATTACAGTAACATATCTTTAGCAACAGTGTGAAAGTGAATAGCACATAACAGGCACAGTTCAAGTTCAGGATGCAACTAATCATATGTCATTGATTGTTTTCAAAGACCTCAGTTTTCACAGACCACACTACAACGCGAAAACGCCATTTTCAAATTTATACACTTAAGAAAACACGTTTTCAGTGTTTCTCAGGAAGACCAAAACGGAGAGAAAAAGATGCGTTTTCAAACGAAACCGTGTGTGTGTGGACAAGGTCTAAAACAACTTGTTACTGCTTGTTATTGCAAACAGTTTTAAAGTTTACTGTGCTTTGTTTTTTTCACCACTATACTCCCATCCGTTTGTGTACAGGAAATCATACATATGCTCAGGGAAAATAGCTTCCATATTAACCACACTTACCGTCAGACCACCTACAAGCTCTCATCATTCCAGTTTTTAATCAGTATATGGAGTCTTTAACACACAGACAGCATAGTACCTATAAGACTACAGTGTCTAGTTTGGCATCAATGCACTGGAAGCTGCACACAGTAAAAACTTCCCTTTGGTTAATAAGTTTATGATAATCATTTCTTAAGATATTTTTTTATAAAAAAGCTTTTATATTAATACTTTCAGCTTCAAACCAATAGTCAAGTTAAAGTCAAGTAAAGCTAACATCTTAAAAAGGAAGTTTTGTTTCGAGGAAGTTCTATTCTATATTTGTGCTTGCTGTGCATATGCTTATTAGAATACAGATTAGTGATGGGAAGTGCAGATAGTAAAGGCCTCTCATTTGATACTAAATGTAAACCCTTTATTAACCCTCCTGTTACCCTCAAATCTGATAACATTTTTTACCCACTGTAATTTAAACCTCCGGAATATGATATATATATATTTTTTTTTACAAAGGTTTGTGTCTCAGGTAATGTATGTCTTTGTTGACTACTTAAATAACATTTTAAGTTGACATACACCCACCACCCCCGTCCCCACCCCTTATACATCCAGAATACCGATTGCACGTCTATGGACAAATTTACAAATCACCATAAAATCTGATTGAAAATTACTGATTGACCTAAAATTGGAAAAGTATATTATATATTTGGTGTTTTATTTGTTATATAATATTTCTAAGTATCGATTTTTGTAATCTACAACATTTGTAAAGAAAAATGATTTATTTTATCAAGGAGAGTAACACGAGCAATGTTTGGGGTCAATCTCGCAAAAATTATGTTTTCCCCTCCCCCATGGCACTGGAAACATCAAAGTTCTCACAAAAATGATGTTTTCCACTCCCCATGGCACTGGAAAGAATTATTAGTTCTGATAAGAATTATGTCCCATGTCATGTGAACTACTAGTGGTTCTCGCAATACTACAGATATGGTTATGTTAGGTTAGAGCCCTATAACAGAAGGAAGTTTTTTAATATAATATTGAATACGGTATGTAAAATTATAATGAACATTATAAATTATAACATGTTATATTTACCTCAATAAAACAACCAAAACAAATGTGTGTGAAATTTTAATATTTTTTCTGTTTTATTATATTATAGCTAAAAGAGCCTGGGGTCAAATTGACCCCAAGGAACACCGATACTACAAAATGTGTACAGGACATTGAAAAAATATCAGCAGGTTAATTTTATGTTTACAGTTGTCCCCATTAAATTAGCAAAAGTCATTAAATTTGAAGCAAAAAAACAAACAAAAATCATGTATTTACAGACGTTAAACATTGAATGTAATAGGAGGGTTAAAAACTTTTTACTGTACTTTTAATTAATACTTTGAGGACCTTTTTAGCTTTAATCCGTATTTTAGGTGCGCAATGTCATTTTTTTTACAATTTACTGTGCAAAGTATATTATGAATGAAAACAGTTATTTTTAAAAAACATTTATTTATTTATTTATTTATTTATTTATTTATTTATGTGTGCAATTAAAGTTAAACATTCTTTAATGTATTTATGTATGTACAGTAAGTATTTCAATCATGACAACTCTCGAAATTGAAACACTATTTTATTGATAAGAATGAAATGTAGCCTACTATATGGACTAGATTTTCTGCTGCTGCTGGCGGCATGAGTAAAGGCTAATGTCGAAACATGCACATACATACAGGAAAAAGGATACAAGCTGCTGTAAGGAAAGTAGGCATAACCCCCTAGTAGATCTAGGCAGGTGGAGCTGGGGAAGGAGGAGGGCTAAGAAAATGCCCATGGCGTTCTGCACTTAGCTGAGCCAAGTCGGGATGGAAATAAATAGGTCACATAGATGGATTTAGGAGAACCACTCAGCTGCTCGGAAGAGTTTAAAGATTGTTTCATAAATGTATGTGTGCAATTAAATTTAAACATTGTTTTCCATCTTGTAGTTGGTAAGCTGCAAGGTAAACCCAAGATTGTTGGTACAGTTCCTTGAGAACACACACATATATATCTGCATTGTATTTTAATATAGCTTTGGATAAAACTGTCTGTCAAATCAATCTTTACACAAAGTGTTCATAACTTCAAAGGGGCAATATTGATGATCAATATTTATGAAAATAGGAAAATGCGGTATGGACAAAAAACTATGACATTTTAATTGAGTTTGACCTTTCCACAGAACGAGGGTTTGAGGACCATGAGAACCTAGTCGAGCCTCTTTCTACATGGACCAGGGACAGTGAAAACAAAGTGGTTTTTCATGAGAAAAAAGACAAATATGAAGTGTTCAGAAACCCTCAGGCAAGTATTTGGACGGCTATTTGTGCTTCTAGCCAATGCAATTTGAATTACAGCTTATGAAAATATCAACGCTTTTTTCTTACAGTAATGTTTCACAGAAGTGACATTTCCAGTGCAAAAACTGCTCTCTGACTTCTCTATTTCTAGTTCAATAAAAATGAAACAGAAATTAGAAAAACAGTTAAACTCAGCATATTGACAGCTTTCTGTAATTGTAGAAGACTTCTTTGGTGTAGAGACTGCCTTCATGACCAACATTATTACTTAAACATGACATTTTGTTGAATGCTGATTAAAATGAAGCCCCCATTTTCAATTTGTTTTACAGTTATTTTATTTGTGGAAAAAGGATAAGAAATCTCTAATGGAAATGAAAGAAAAAGACAAAGAACAACTTCTGGAGGTGCGTCTGCGTTTAACTTTTGATATAATTGAGAGATTTAATGTCAGCTTACCAATGTAGACATTTATCAAAATAATTTAATGGAGTCAAGTAATGTCTGGTTCTGTATTTCTGGGTATAGGAGAATTTTTGTGGAGCCTCCATCATTGTGCCTGACCTTGAGGGCATTCTGTATATGAAGGAGGATGGCAAGAAATCCTGGAAACAGCGCTACTTCCTACTTCGGGCCTCTGGATTGTATTATTCACCCAAAGGCAAGACAAAGGTCAGCTCAGGCAACCCAGACAGTAACACATGCAGTGCATTTTGAGTTCAGGCAAATCCTAGCTTATTAAGCTCAATGTACATCAGTTTACTTTTTGATTAAATACTTAAATCACAACAGACCTAAATAATAATTGTTATTTAATACATCTAATGTTATCTAAATAATAATTCAGCCTTGGTGAAAATGTCAATAAATTACATTTCTGTGTGTTATGGGGTTCTCTCTCCATCAGGCATCACGGGACCTTGTGTGCTTGGTGCAGTTTGACAATGTGAACGTCTACTACTGCAAAGAATACAGAATCAGATACAAAGCACCAACAGACCACTGCTTCATTCTCAAGGTACAGTTTTCTTAAACTGCTCTAACTTTAAAATGAATAAAGAGTTTGGATCAGAAACATACAGTGTGACAAGGACAAAGATGAATAAAGTAAAACATGAGAACAGTCCACCCTTGTGAAAATATATTGCAATTCATTATATTGAATGTGATCTTGTAGTGTACATTACATCTTTAAAGTATATATTTTTTTTAAACTGTACTTGCTGGTAATATAATATGAATGAAATAAAAGCCAATTTAAGTGTACTCTTAAATGTTTCTTAACACACTTAAAGGAACACTCCACTTTTTTTGGAAATAGGCTTATTTTCCAACTCCCCCAGAGTTAAACTGTTGAGTTTTACTGTTTTTGGAACTATTCAGCAGATCTCCGGGTCTGGCGGTAGCACTTTTAGCATAGCTTAGCATAGATCATTGAATCTGATTAGACCATTAGCATCTCTCTAAAAAAAATTACCAAAGATTTGTGATATTTTTCCTATTTAAAACTTGACTCTTCTGTAGTTACATCGTGTACGAAGACTGACGGAAAATGAAAAGTTGCGATTTTCTAGGACAATATGGCTAGGAACTATAATCTCATTCCTGCGTAATAATCAAGGAAGTTTGCTGCAGTACCATGGGTGCAGCAGGCGCAATGATATTACGCAGTACGTAATATGCATGTGCATGATGTCCTGTTTTCACAGATTCACGTTTTGTAGTTTATACAGAGAAAGTTCAAAAACTTGAACTTTGAAACCCGTTTTCAAAAGTTTTCAGACCAAAACGCTGTTGTCGGCCAAAACGCATAAGCCTTCCGTTTTTACACAACACCGCTGAAAACAGTGTTGTGTAAACATCCCCTAAATTACTAAATGGCAAACCTAGTCTCGGGCCAGTGTTAGAGTGCAACCTCGGCTTTTTAAGTAATTTGCCATGATAACAAGGTGTCTTTAAGTACTCCAGGCAGCAGGGGATTTGTCTGATATTTACACACCATAAATAAGCTTGGTTCTCTTTCATACAGTAAGTGTCCACTCAAAGACCATCAAGCTGGTAGGCGTAACCCCCAAACGCTGCTAAACACAAATTGTACAATAATTATTTCAAGGTGTGTGCTTCTTTTATGTCTGGTGCTACCCCTAAAGATTAAAGCCAATGTGTTGCATTTGAACGTCAAGAATGCAGGAAGTGGTTGGGGAAACATCTTTTCCTGTTTAGCGTGCATGGATGAGAGCTGATATTAACTGTGGCAACATAAAACACAAGGGATGAGGGTTTGAAGATTCACAGAAAGTGAATCTTTCTTAGATAGCAAGTTGCTAAATTCAAGAAACGGTACAGTATTTTAGTTTATACAAAAACAGCATCTTAAAAAATATAACGGTAACACTGTATTTTACAATGTCCTTGTTACACGCTATATCTACTTGCCGTTACTAACAGTAAACTATGCATCTACTAAACGACTACATTCAACTAACCATAAACTAAATCCTAATCCACACAATAGCAAATACATGTTGTTTATTATTATTACTTAATTCTTAATTGTATAATTACACTGCAACAATGACACCTTAAATAAAGTGTAATTAAAATAACTGATGTGTAAACTTTCTAGATCTGGTAAATAACTTTAAATGCTACATCTTGTGTGAAGAACTACAGTGGGTCGAAGAGCGAGCCTTGTGGCACTCGGAGCTTAATTTGTATATGTTCAGACAGTATAATTTTTATGCATGCATGGTGGTAACAGTCTGATAAATATAACCAAAACCAATCAAAACTAGCAGTCTAAGAATGCTATCATGGTTCTCAAGCCTTTCCAAATGAATAATATAGTCTATAATTTGAACAAGACACTATGGTTTAGTAACCAGCCTGCCACAAGTTGTAAAAGGTCAAAAAAAAAAAAAAATTCTGGTTATTTTTCAGTTGACAGAGCCTTCCTTTAATTAAAGTCTTTGCACACAATTCAAAATACCTCAACTTAGTTTTTTCCTGTCCATCCTCACCTCTAAGAATATGAATATGTGATGAAAGTGTTTATACTGGGTTATTGTTCTACCAAATTAAAAACGAGGCATATCACAATAGCTAAAAACTAATTTTGGACAAAGAAAATTATAACTGTAAAAAGCTATTTTTTACCATCAACCCATAGGAAATAAAATACCTTAAGGATTATAGCAAAAGCAGGTCCACTAAGAAAGCATGACAAATCATCAAGGGTGTCTATGTTAAGGTTAGGGTGTGCTGTGTTTTATGTTTGTCAAGCAATTGGGAAATAAAACGTAAAAAAAAAAATGCAATAATACGTGCACAATTAAACCCTGACTCCAACAGAAAAGGGACATGCATTCTTTGCATGTGTGCAATAATTCAAAATTATAAAGCACAATATTTGTGTGGTTCATTTTAGCAATATTTAGGACTCATCCTAAAGTGTGGCACTAGAGGGGCATTGGCAATCAAATTGTGATTTTAGTGTGCCATCCACTGTCTCTGCTATGCAACTGCAGCTCAATCAAATTTGTAATCAATTGTTAATACCAACTGTCCATTTGGAGAATAACTAATATTAGCAAAGCATGAACTAATATCGAATACCCTAATACGTTATTACCCAACCCTTTGTTGTTTTGAGAACAACAAAAAACACTGATTAAAGTAAAAATTAATGGTTCCACAAATCTGTGGGGACAGGGGGAACAATTATGGAACACAACTAAATTAAGTGTTATTATCTTGGCCTTCTCAGGTGTGTATATCAGGTTTATGTCATATTCATATGGTTACTGTGATCTGCTTTCAGCATCCTCAAATTCAAAAAGAATCCCAATACATCAAGTATCTGTGTTGTGATGATGAGTTGACCATGACTCTGTGGGTGACTGGGATACGTATTGCAAAGGTGAGCAGAAACCAGGCCACACACCAAAAACCAAAATAGATAGTGTCTTCTTGCATTTATCATACAATCATTAAGTTGAACTTTTTGCAGCAAAAATTGGCATTATAAAATTATAGTTTACAATGCAAAAATGTACTGTAAATTGTAGCTGTATTGTGTTGGGTCCTATTGTTAGCTGTCTACTTTGTCAAAAAAATAGTAATAATAAAAAAATAAGTTCCCTTTCGTTGTCACTCCGAGTTCCGTGGATGACGACGAATGGAGTTTCGCTTAGAAAGCCTATCAACTTCGAGTATTACAAAACGAGCCAATGGCAAAGAAATGCCATGGGTCTGCGGAATTTGCATGGCGTAACTCCGCCCCACCTCGTGGGTATAAAAGGAGGAAGCCGGCAGAATGCAGATATGTTTTCGCTTCGGAGCCAAGTTGATTCTTCACTCCACAAGCCATCTCTGAACTGTCAGCTTTTACAAGACGAGCGAGATTCTTCGGTGTTGGTGTGACGGCGATCTCCCGGCGAGTGCACACTTCCTGCTTATCTGTGCAGTGGTTTGCCAGTGAGTGTGTTTCTCCCCGGGCGCTTCAGCACCGAGTTTCCTCTCTAAAAGAGCTTGCACGTGGCACGTCTTTTTAAAGATGCCTCGCCCGTGCACTTCTGGTTGTGGCAGACTCGTGTCTGACTCTGATGGGCACGAGCGCTGTCTAGTGTGTTTGGGCATTGATCACGCTAGAGCAGCGCTCGTGGATGACTCATGTTCTCTCTGTGGGAAGATTACCATCACGTCATTACGGTCGAGACTCAATGATCTCGCAAGAGTGAGAGTCCCCTCATCCACACCCCGATCTACTTCCTCTAAACCTAGAGCTAGTACTTCGGCTGGTGGCCAGGGTGACCTGAGGGTGACGGTGTAGAACAAGGCGCAGACTATTTGTCCGTGCCCTGCACCTACCCCTCCAGTGACGGTGCCCGTTAGTGTCCAGGGGATTCCCGCGGGCCCATCTTCGGATGTCCTGCGAGTTTCCTTTGGCGCTACAGAGGATGATGCGATGTCTGAGAGAAGAGGAAGAGTTTGACGTTACTATGGTAAGATGTGTTAGGTAGTCAAGTCATCTTCATTTATATAGTGCTTTTAACAATGGAGATTGTTTCAAAGCAGCTTTACAGAGATAAACATACAATTTACGGTAACAGAGATTGTTTTGGCTTTATAGCGATTTTGAATAATGTTATTTCCGGCTAAAGTTGGTTTTGATTGATTCACTTCCAGCTAAATTATCATTTGTTATTACATTAGGGGCCACTAAGACGACGGCGTTCTCTCTAAACAGACTTTAAACGCGAACCTGTGACCTGATGGCGTTCACATGCGCATTCAAAATTTATTCTATAGTTATATTCGTTTGAATATGTGTGCGCAGGTTTGTAATTTCCCTACAAACCATACCTAAACAAACTACATGTCTTGCCTATACATTAGATAAAGAATTTTGTTTTATTTTATCACTTCGGGGTACACGCATCCGCATCCAGTCTGTCGCTGCATCACAAGGTGGGCAGGATTCGTCGAGTGAAGACTCGACAGCGCTGCCTCCTTCGGGTGTGCAGTCGTTCATCGAGTCTGATCCCGAGATGACTGCCATGCTTACCCTGGATGATTGGTTTTTGGGTACGGCCGCCGATTTACGTCCGCGGCCAACCCCAATATCTTTCTTCCCGGATGTGCATGATGAGATCTCGAAGTCCTGGAAGACCCCCATGTCTTCCCGTGACCGCTCGCTGATTTCATCCGCCTTTCCTCCCCTCGATGGAGCAGCTGCCCGTAGGTACACTGGGCTCCCCCGGTTGAACGCTCTGTTGCGATGTAACTGTGTCCTCAGAGTGCGTCTTCTCGCGGCGAGCCTAAGCACCTATCCAAAGCCTGTAGATTTTCGTCTACGTTAGTGGCGAAGTCTTACAGAGCGGCGGGACAGGCAGCTGCTTCTCTGCATGCTATGCCCACTCTGCAGGTCTACCAGGCCCAGATGCTCAGAGACATGCACGAGGGTAGGACAGACCCAGGGCTCTTTGATGAGTTGCGCGCCGCCACCGACCTCGCTCTCCGGGCGACGAAGGTGACCGCACGCTCCCTGGGTTTGGTGATGTCCACAGCCGTGGTCCAGGAGAGACATCTGTGGCTGAACCTGGCTGACATGAAAGATGCCGAGCGGTCCCGGCTGCTTGACACCCCCATGTCCCAGGCCGGCCTCTTCGGCGGTGCAGTTGAGGACTTCGCCCAACAGTTCTCGACTGCTCAGAAACAGACTGAGGCCATTAAACACATCCTGCCCCGTCGACTCGCTGCTGCCTCCACCCAGTCGGCCTCTGTTCGCCACCGAGGGCGCCCTCCTGCGGCTCCCACCTCTCCCGCCCGGCCCAAGCAGCAGCCTTCACCCGGGCCCGGTCGTGGAGGAAGCCGCAGGAAGGCACCCCAGCCCTCTCCAGCCCCGCGCCCCGCTAAACGCCGGGCAAAGCGGCGCTCCTGAGACGGGCTGCACAGAGATGTTGACTGTTACTTCTCAGGAGGTGGTAGCAGGACCACCCCTTCCCCCGGTGGAGGGCCGGGGGAGAATCTTTTGTTCTCCACTCCCCGCTGCTCACCCCCGGGTGGGCAGCACCCTAATGTGGTTTAAGAAAAAAGTAACAGATCCATACCTAAGCACACAGTGTTCTCGGACGACACGGTGCGCCGCCCCCGGGCTGTGCACCCCTCGTCCTCCTCTGTCCCAGAGCCGGATGACAGTGCGCGCCGTCCCCGGACCATGCCGCTCTCATCCTCCTCTGTCGCCAGCCCCCTGGCAGAGCAGACCCCTGTGGAACGTTCGTCCTTCCCTGGTCTCCTCTGTCAGGGCGCGGTCAATGACTGTGCCCCCACTCCGGGCCGCTATGCCGTCCACGTCTGGGCCAGTCATTCCGCCTCGCTGCACCACCGATGGGAAGTCTGTGGTTCGTATGACCCCGCTGGTACAGTTGTTGGGAGCCTGGCTAGAGCTTCCCAACCTGTCCCGCTGAGTCGCTCGGACAATCAGGCTTGGCTACGCGATTCAGTTCGCGCGGTCTCCTCCCTGCTTCAGGGGAGTCCGCTCCACTATGGTCGGTGGCAATGCCCCTATCATGAGAGCAGAGGTTGCTACCCTACTGGCGAAGGGTGCGATCGAGACTGTCCCTCCAGGCGAAATGAGGTCCGGCTTCTACAGCCCCTACTTCATTGTCCCGAAGAAAACCGGTGGGTTACGGCCAATCCTGGACCTGCGCGTTCTGAACCGCTCCCTTCACAGGATGCCGTTCAAGATGCTCACCGCCAAACGAATGTGATTGGATTGGTTTGCAGTGATCGACCTGAAGGACACCTACTTCCATGTCTCCATTCTCCCTTGACACAGACCGTTCCTACGGTTTGCTTTAGAGGGGCAGGCATACCAGTACGCGGTTCTCCCTTTCGGGCTAGCCCTGTCTCCTCGCGTCTTCACGCAGGTCGTCGAGGCAGCCCTTGTTTATGAAAAAGTCTATGTTGCCGCTATTGCAGCACACCATGACCCAGTCGAAGGTAAGTCTGTGGGGAAGCACGACCTGACTGTCAGGTTCCTGAGAGGAGCAAGGAGACTGAATCCTCCTCGCCCTCCTCTCGTTACCTCTTGGGACCTCTCATTGGTTCTAACTGCCCTGCAGAGTGCTCCCTTTGAGCCTTTGCAACATATATTAATTGAATTTGAATGAATAAAGAATAAAAATGTGAATAATATAAATTTTAGTATTAGTGATAGTAAAATGAATGGCATCTTAGTGCCGCTGTAGTGACCCCTAGAGCAATAAGCCGAGAGAGGGAGAGAGTAATAGTAGTAATATGAATATTACTAATATTACAATTAAGCTACATTTGTCAACATTCATTAGGTAACCTAACCTTTTTAACAGTAATATAGCATTTATTAATCTATATCAATCAGTAATTAAATGGCCTAGAAAATTAAATTTACTAATACATGTTTTTAGCATGTTAACATTACTTTATGCAATGCATTAAACTAATATGAACCCAAACAGTCACCAAACCAAGATGAATAAATGCAATAAATGTTGATAAATCTCTGTTGATGCATGACAGCTAATGGTTTACATGTCATTTCATTATTCTATTATTATTATTATATGTGAATCTATTATTATAGATATTAACCTATTTTAATTGTATAATTTCAGGGGTTTTTTTTTTTCAAAATCAAAATTTAACCTACTGTATGTTCCCTGACTGAATTTGTTTTTTTTTACACTTTGATACATTTTCTTTGCACATTTGGTAGTGGAGAGTTTCAAGCAGTGTTTTTTAAGTGTCACTTAAATTTTGAGACTGTTTTTTTTTTTTTTTTTACCTGTGGTATCGATTTAGTATCGATACTGAGGTATTAGGTTCTGGTATCGTACCGAAGCCAAAATTGTGGTATCGAGCCATCCCTACCCCATTCGTCGTCATCCGACGGAACTCGGAGTGACAACGAAAGGGAACGTCTCTGTTACGGATGTAACCCTCGTTCCCTGAGTAGGGAACGGAGACGTTCCGTCTTCCTGCCACTTTCCGCTGTACCGCGGGGATCGCCTGAGCTCAGTCTTGGCTCCTCAGCGAAGAAACATATCTGCATTCTGCCGGCTTCCTCCTTTTATACCCACGAGCTGGGACGGAGTTACGCCATGCAAATTCCGCAGACCCATGGCATTTCTTTGCCATTGGCTCGTTTTGTAATACTCAAAGTTGATAGGCTTTCTAAGCGAAACCCCATTCTTCGTCATCCGACGGAACGTCTCCGTTCCCTACTCAGGGAACGAGGGTTACATCCGTAACCGAGACGTTCTTCTACCTTATTAACGGTCTTGTTTTGTCATGATTTTTTCATAGTATGGTAAGCAGTTATATGAAAACTACAAAACCGCTGTGAGGAAAGCAGCAGGCACTGCAACCTGGGCTAACCGCACTATCCAGGCCTCCTCCACTGCATCGACACCCTCTCCGACACCTAAAGGTAGAGATAGTGAGCTAAATACATTGTTATAAAATGTAGATCTTGATATATAAAAGGATTTTGATGACATTTTTGTGTTTGTCTTTCAGCCAAAGCTGCGAATGGACACGCTCCTCAGCTTCCAAAGGACACCAAGGTACCTCTAAATCTATCAGTTGCCTTAGTAATGAAGAACACCATAATATAATACGATAAATAATGTAAGTTCATGGACCATACTTAAGTGTGAACTGAATGTAATGTTGTCAGACACTTAACTACATGCTAATTACAATTAAACAAAACATAGTTTAAATGTATTGACACACTTAAGTACATCTTTTTATAACATTTCATAATTCTATTTTCTATGAAATATGGTTGAAGTGTACTGTCGAATATACTGAAAAGCATTTATAGTAAACTAAAATATACATATCATTTCTATTGAAACTTGTCATGTTTTAAATATTTAATTACACATTTTCACGATGAAGTTGCCAATTGGTACATTTAAAATATATTAACATTAAATGTATAAACGAATAACACACTACAGTTAAAATTATAATCAAATTTACATGTGCTCTAGTATGTTTGTCAAGACATCAAAATAAGTGTACTGCAAAGGATTACTAAACCATAATTTAAAAATGTATTATAAATAAACGTTTAACAGTTAATTTGTCATGATTGCAAAGTACACTTTTTTAAATTGTACTTAATTCTGTTTAGAAACAGTCATGAAAGTGCACTGTCTTTAAATACACATATAGTGGCCTTTAATTTAATTAATATATTATCAGAATATATATATTTTTAATACTTTTAAGCACACTACTTTTTCACAAAGAGTGACAGTTCCTTTAGAGTTGTTTTAATCCCCTTGTAATTTTATAATTTATATGAAATGCACCTGAATGCTACATTTGGTTTGTTTTTGAAGGGTTCTGGCAACCAAACATCTTTCCCACCACCTCCGCCTTCAATGGAAACCCTGCCTCCTCCACCACCCGACCCCATGTTGCCTCCTCCACCCCCTACTCCTCCAACCAAAGTCAACAAGTTTCCTCCTCCACCTCGATTCCCACAATCCTCCCTCCCACCTCCACCCATGGATGACCTGCCTCCACCACCTCCTCCTCCAGAAGATGCCGAGCTGCCCCCTGACTTTCTTCCTCCACCGCCTCCTAGTTTTGCACCTTACGGGGGAGACTCGCTCCCCCCACCACCTCCAGACCCCATTGCCTCCCTTCCACCACCTCCTCCTCCTGGTCCCCAAAACTTTGCATCTGCAGGTGGAGCTCCACCACCGCCTCCACCCCCGCCTCCACCACCAGCTCCTGCACTGGCTGCCAAACCATCCGTCAGAAAAACGGGTCCACCTCCACCAAAGAGAACTACACCTCAACAAACAGCGCCCCCAGGTGGCGAACTCATGTCAGAACTGATGACAGCAATGCTGAAAAAGCGCAGTCAACAATGATCTTGAATTCAGATAGAATTCAGTTTGTGTAGTTGGACTGAGGAACTGACCGCCAAACAAGTTCTTGGCGTGACATGAGGAGACACATCTTTAATTCTTTTGTTGGTCAATATGCTTGTATTACACCACCAGACTAAAATATGTAAATACTTTGTACTTACGCACCTAATCAGATTATATGTATTACAAATATGCTATATCATCATTGCTAATGGAATGTCATAATAAAGAAGGTCTTGAAAAGTTAACTGTTTAACAGATTTTGGCATGATGCAAAGTTTTTTTGCACTTTTGTAGAAATGCAGAAACAGCAATATTACAAAAGACATCCATGTCCATTGTCCATATATAACGGGCATATATGTACATATATAACGTCGAACATGGCTCATCCTCCAATCAAATCATCCATTAGGAAGTGTGATTACAATGTCATAAAAAATATTTTTGGTTCAAATGATGCTGAAATTTGTGATTTTTTTTTTTCATTCGACCCTGAGTTAGGAGGAACAGCTGACCCTCAGCTGCTGAGCCCAGGATGAAGGTTTACTGGCATATCCGGCTCTCTCAGCCTCTTCCTGCTCCATAAACGGCTCCATTAAAGTCTTCTGCAACAGCGCCACCTAGAGATACATCAAAAATACTGTCACCTAAGAAAAAGACAAGCCATAATGGTCTGTCTGAAGGTGTTACATTGTATGTATAATTGTCAAGTCTTCATTTCACAGTAATATATTAAAGCAAATGCTCTAAGATATATGATAAGCATGATCATGACAGCATATTAGTTTGACATCACATGTAATAATACCTCTGAAAAGTCATTTTTCTCTGCTTTTCTGATAGCAGATTCAGCCATCCAGTTCCTCAACACATACCGTGGGTTTACTCCTGAACAATAGAAAAATTTCAAATAGCATTAAATGCAACAAAACACATCGTAAAAAAACATAAACTACCATTTAAAAATGTACGGTCAGTAAGGCTTTTTTTAAAGAAATGAATAATATTATTCAGCAAGGATGCATTAAAAGGGACAATAAAGACATATAATAAAGAGCGAATATTACAAAAGATTTCTATTTCAAATAAACGCTGTTCTTTTTAACTTTATATTAATCAGGGTTTCCACAAAAATATTAAGCGGCCCAACTGTTTTCAAATGTTTCTTGAGCAGCAAATCAGCATATTATAATGATTTCTAAAGGATCATGTGACACTGAAGACTGGAGAAATGACCACAGGAATAAATTACATTCAACTGAACAAATATATTAATTACACAAATACTGTATATTCAATAATACCTAGTATAATAATACCTTGTAGTAATAAAAAATGACTGTTTTTATTGTATTTTTGATTAAATAAATGCAGCCTTGGTGAGCATAAGAAACTTCTTTCAAAAACAAATCTTACCAATCCTGAACATTTCAACGGTAGTGTAACAATATATAAACACATAATAAATAACATTGCATCATATAACATATACAAAAACATACCTTGCATTCTGTGCTGCCGTGCTGCATCTGAGTCACTTATTAGCCTGTAGAAGATCATTAAAACATCTAGTGATGTTCATTTTAATCCTCTAAAGAGTTTGAGTTTACATTACAGCAGCATTACCTTGACAGACGCTGTAAATACAGCTGAACCCAGTCTCTGAAATGCTTGTGTGATGAGAGGTCTGAAAGAGCCCACAATGACTGTCAAGAGAGACACAGTCACAGTTAATGGACTGAAATCATGATTATGGATATTGCAGCTGCTGTGGGAGCGAATGGAGAGCAAACGCACCGGATCAATGGATCGCTTCTGAAGCTGGGACAGGGTCACTTCACTCAGCTGTCTGAAAGTCATAGTGAAGTCTGCTCCAGTGTCCTCCATCAGCTCAACACATCACACATCACACAACAATATATGGGTCATTCTCAGGAAATGCTGCCATTTGTGTGATCTACTACTGATTTAACTCCATACTGAACAGTTTGGTTTTTACTTTGACATGTTTAAACATATATATATATATATATATATATATATATATATATATATATATATATATATATATATATATATATATATATATATAAAAAGATCTCATTAAAAAATAAAAGTGTGTATATATATATATATATATATATACACTCACCGGCCACTTTATTAGGTACCCCATGCTAGTAACGGGTTGGACCCCCTTTTGCCTTCAGAACTGCCTCAATTCTTCATGGCATAGATTCAACAAGGTGCTGGAAGCATTCCTCAGGGACTTTGGTCCATATTGACATGATGGCATCACACAGTTGGCGCAGATTTGTCGGCTGCACATCCATGATGCGAATCTCCCATTCCACCACATCCCAAAGATGCTCTATTGGGTTGAGATCTGGTGACTGTGGAGGCCATTTTAGTACAGTGAACTCATTGTCATGTTCAAGAAACCAATTTGAAATGATTAGAGCTTTGTGACATGGTGGAATTAGCCATCAGAGGATGGGTATATGGTGGCCATAAAGAAATGGACATGGTCAGAAACAATGCTCAGGTAGGCCGTGGCATTTAAACGATGCCCAATTGGCACTAAGGGGCCTAAAGTGTGCCAGGAAAACATCCCCCACACCATTACACCACCACCACCAGCCTGCACAGTGGTAACAAGGCATGATGGTTCCATGTTCTCATTCTGTTTACGCCAAATTCTGACTCTAAGACCTGAATGTCTCAACAGAAATCGAGACTCATCAGACCAGGCAACATTTTTCCAGTCTTCAACTGTTCAATTTTGGTGAGCTCTTGCAAATTGTAGCCTCTTTTTCCTATTTGTAGTGGAGATGAGTGGTACCCGGTGGAGTCTTCTGCTGTTGTAGCCCATCCGCCTCAAGGTTGTGCGTGTTGTGGCTTCACAAATGCTTTGCTGCATACCTCGGTTGTAACGAGTGGTTATTTCAGTCACTGTTGCCCTTCTATCAGCTCGAACCAGTCTGGCCATTCTCCTCTGACCTCTGGCATCAACAAGGCATTTCCGCCCACAGAACTGCCGCTCACTGGATGTTTTTTCTTTTTCGGACCATTCTCTGTAAACCCTAGAGATGGTTGTGCGTGAAAATCCCAGTAGATTAGCAGTTTCTGAAATACTCAGACCAGCCCTTCTGGCACCAACAATCATGCCACGTTCAAAGTCACTCAAATCAACTTTCTTCCCCATACTGATGCTCGGTTTGAACTGCAGGAGATTGTCTTGACCATGTCTACATGCCTAAATGCACTGAGTTGCCGCCATGTGATTGGCTGCTTAGAAATTAAGTGTTAACGAGCAGTTGGACAGGTGTACCTAATAAAGTGGCCGGTGAGTGTATATATATATACAAATGACACCATTTGTACCAACACCAACAAACGTTATCACATGAATTAATTATAGTACAATTAGAGAGAGAAAAAACAATCCAGCTGATATTTACCGTTAAAAGAAATGCAATCACATATGAATCCTTTTCTTCATTTCCCAGAAAGCCCAACTTTGCTTTGAACAGCTCCTGAAATCTATAACAGAAACAGTAAAAGGAGATCAGGAATGACTCAGAGATGAATACAGTGTTCTATATCGTCTAATGACATGCTCACCTTTGGTGGTAGATTTGTGGATATTCTCTCAATATTTGCTGAGATCTGAAGTAAATGAATTGACACGAATCACCTGTTTTATTCCAGACCAATACCAACAAAAAATAAAACGATGTCTTACTGTGAAAGCTGATCTGAGGTCAGCAGTGGTCTCAGAGCTTCTAGAAGTTTCTGTAGATTGAACAGGCCAACATCAGCCTGAGCTCCTATACTGTACCGGCCCTCGTCATCAGACGTGTTGGGGACAAAATCTATACAGAGGAAACAATGCTGTAGCAATAACACCCATTAACAATACAATTATTATATGTTATTATTATGGCTGTCTGTTTCACTTTAACTTATTAGAATATAATAAAGTAAAATAAAACAAGTAATGGGTTAAATAAGCATACTATTCATACAATTTTCCTCCACTTTTTGCAGTATTGTATATATACTGTGTGTATGTGTTCTCATATATGGTTTATGAGGACACAAATTGTGTGTGTGTGTGTGTGTGTGTGTGTGTGTGTGAGAGAGAGAAATGTTATATGACAAAAAGCTTGAAAAATTTACTTATAGGAAGATGATTGCTAATATTATGAAAGTTTAAGCAAGACAAAGAAACATACTTGGGTCATATGATTCCATAAATCCGAATGGGCCATAATCAAAAGTGATAGAAAGCAGACTGAAGTTATCTGTGTTGCAGACTCCTGTGTGAAGATGCAGATCATGTTGTTGTGCATTTTGCATATGAATCTCAATCTATAATGATAAATCTATGTGATAACTAAACAAGTAAAGCAGAGTGAACTAACCATGAGCAAAACCAACCGACATCCAGTGGGCGATTAAATGTGCGGTTTCATTCACCACTCTGGAGAAAAACACCTTCACACAACATGACAACCATTCAAATATAGTGAGACTGATCAGACAATATAAAACAATCTAGTATTACAGCTGAACAGCAGAGAGACACAGATACTCACCACATACTTGTCAGGGTCATTTGTTGCTATAGATTTAAAATGCTCTTTAATTACAAAGTCCAACAATGTCCTGAAAATAAAAATTTAAAAGAAATGAAAAAGCAAATAAGAGTGAGAAAAAAATATTACCATCCCAAGTTAAAGTTAATATACCGTAGGACATCTAACTCTCCAGTTCTAGTTAATATCTCCAGTGAACCGATGCGAAACCAGGACTTGGCCAGACGCAGAACAACCGCTCCTGAAAGATACAGAGAACAATCACAAAAAGCTGAGGACGGATAAAGAACTAAGTTACTCTATTTTTCCAAATCTGATCGTATTTTACCTCTTTCTTTTATGACACTGCCATTATAAAACGGATCCCTCCAAACAGGTTCCTCACACACAACCAGACTGACAAACAATAAAGGCAAAAAATGGAAAAAGTATAAATAAAAATAATAATAATATTCAACACCAGACATTTGATTGTGATAAATACATATATTCCTCTTCTTGTGCATGTCCACATGTACCTGAGGGCTCTGCTGGTAGGAACTCCCAGAAAGTGCATGGCTTCACTGCACAGGAACTCCCTCACAGAGGAGCGAATCACAGCCCGTCCATCACCAGCCCTGCACACACAACATCATGCACAGTAAACAGCAGAACCATTACACTACTGACAGACAGACAATGTGAGATCATTTACAACTAAATATATCTCAGAATTACTTAAAAAGCATATCAAAAATATTGAGCAGCAGGAACTGATATTCGCCTTGAGTATGGTGTCTTTCCTGAGCCTTTCAACTGGAGTTCCCATCTTTCACCTTTTCTGGATAAAAAAAAGAGATTGTATAACGGTTAACACTTGTCACAGTTCTAAACTGAGAGATGTCATTGTCCAGACACATGTTTAAGCATTAAGTGAGAATTAGATTTTTTAAAAAGACAGTATCATCTATTTGCTGAAAAACCAAGAAGTATAGATCACACTCTCCATTCTTTAATCTTACACAACATTATGGGAAAGTTGACATGCATCACAACAGAAAAGTCCCATATGACAATAACAACTGATGATTTCTGTTGAACGCTGATGGAAAAGGATGATTTTACCTGTTTGTGTATTCACCCAGCAAATGTGCTCTTCCATCGCCCAGCTGTCCGGCCCAATAACCAAACTATAATAATAATAATAACACATGGTTGACATGTTTGCTCTGGTTGTCTTATGCCATCGCTGTCGGGTGTGAAAGGACTGTCAGTTTTACCTGATGGCCGCCGTATCTGTGTGCCAGTGGAACAGAGCCAGGAAACAGTTTCCCACCGCTGACACAACGGACAAACTCTTCATTCTGAATCACAGACTCATTCAGATCCAAAATATATAACACATCCTGAAATACACAAAAGAGCCTGAATATATGCAGAAACAACATTTACAAAAAAGTACTGTGGTGGTACCATGGTCCAGTTGTGTTTTAGAGCAGTTTTCTCAGACTGTGATCCTCAGACCACTGGTGTTCTGTAAAGGAGTCCAAGTGGCCCACAAGTTCATTGGCTGATTAAAAGCTTTATGACTGAATAAATTAAGAAAAGTATAACTGACAAAAAAAAAACCCAATGAATTAACTGAATTAATTAACTCAATACAATAAATGCACTTTTTGTGACTAAATTAATTTATGATAAAGTGTTTCTATTGGTATGTAAGTGTTTGGTCCAATTTTTAAGCTAGCATTATAACATACAATAGCTAAAAATAATTTGTCCACTACCTAAAGTAGAAGTTTATTTGAGGAGTTGGGTGGTTCATATATTTTTTCTTTAAAGTGATCTGCTACACCCTTGTAAAAGTGTTAAAATAAAAAATGGAAAACTATGTTTCTTTAAAAAAAAACTGTTTTTGCAGATAATACAATATTAATCAAATAAAAAGCTAACGAGTATACTATCATGACCGTTTCTTAACAAACTTAAGTACACTTTTAAAAAGTGCACTTTTTAATAATGTCAAATTAAAAACTTCCTTTTAAAGTACATTTTAAATCATTATGTTTTAAATTGTTATATAATAATATATTGTTGTGCTTTAAAACATGACACTTATTTTGATGTGTTGACTAACATACCAAAGTGCATAAAAAGTACTATAATTGTAACTGTAATTGATTAATGTTCCATTTAAATATTGTACTAAATTGCAACTTCATTATAACAAATGTGGAATTACAAATATGTATTAAATTCCATGATTTAAATGTCAACGTTTAAATAGAAATCATATTAATGTTAGTTTACCATGTACTAACCAATTTCACACAAAGACGTAGACTATAAGTCCTGCTTAAGTGGGTCAAAAGAAGCACACTTAAGTTCAACTAACTAAATTTCATATAAATTAAAAACCATAATAAATGTTCATTTATGATGCAATTAAGTATCCGAAACATTATATTCAGTTTACAACTAAGTATATTCTTTTAAATTGCCTATATTATTTTCATAATTTCTCTGTATGCTGAAGTGTAATTCTTTGTAACAACGTCCATTGTATTTTTCTGTTTCTTAAATTACATACATAGTCACTGCAACAATATCCCCAGGTTTAACCATAGACAGTAAAGGGTTTAACTGCAGTGAAACATAGGTTTTCTGTAAATGATGATGAGTGTATGGGTTTATTGACCTGTGCCACAGCAGCCAGTGTCAGGGGCTCTTTCAGAGGAGAGGGCTGAGACTCTGAAAACACACATCTCTTCACAGTACGAATACAATTACCATCAACCTCATCAAGAGGGAGAGCATCTGTAAAACACACAGGAAGTGATTAAACATAGTCAACGTGTAAAATAGCATATTGACACTCGTACTACCTGTAGCCAATCTTACCTAGTAGTTTATGTGATAAAGCCAGTGGTATTTCTCCACAGTGTTTCACATTGCTATAAAAGTGACTCTTATCGAACTCTCTTTCATTACAACTTCCATTCTCACAGAATCCTTGTTCGTCCTTAAATGTAGCGATGACGACGGCCGATAGAAATAAAAATAATGTGAAACCATGTTTTGTCATTACATCAAACTCACAGGCATATTATTTTCTATTTGTTCTGTACTTCCTTACATCACGTAACTAGAGGAAAACATCAGAACTGCCACACAAACAATCCTTCAATATTCCACCAGAGGGCGCTCATCGGCTCAACAACCCGAATGCTCCATTTATGCCATATTCGGGACTGTTATGTTTTTTTTGGACATTTATACGCGTTATAAACCATAACCGATTAAATCTATTATTGTATGGGTTCAGAAGCTGTCGTACAAATGGAAACTCTCGGAACTTTCTCACTATAATGATTAAATAAGCGTCTCTAGCCAATGATCAGAGACGACTGTGATTGGTCAACTCCCAATCTGTACTGTAAAAAGTAACAGGTACCATGCGACCAACCGTCTATTTAAAAATACTGAATACTTAAAACATTATAAATACTTCTTGAGGGAGACGATTAAAAATCTCTATGATTGAAATTAATGTATAATTGTTTTAATGTAAAAATGTAAACATGTTTTAAGCCCCCCAAGTTATGGGCCACTATGGAACGTCAATTTTATAACAATTTTATGTTAACTGACACATTTTTCCCATATTAATTAATTGTATTACTGAAAGGGCCTTCTACGGCAGCACATCACGTGACAGTATCTTACGGCATTCTTTGGTTTGGTGGGAGGGCGGAGGACATCAATATTCATGAGCTTCCGGCGCATGCACGTGGAACTGAGAATTTTAGTTCACGCTGCTTGTTTTTCATGTAGGTCCTATTTGAAACTATACACAAAAAAATGTGTGTATAGGCCTGGTAGAAGACTGGAGCTAAACAAGTAAGGAACATCATGGTCAATCTTGTGAGGTCCATATAGTTAAGTTTAGGCTATTTAGTGGATGTGAAGAGGAGGAGGAATGTAGAAGTGGTTAAAAGTAGCCTATTAAATAATAAGAAAGCAGTGCTAGATAGATTGTATTTAAGTGAGATGTGGAATAATAAGCTTATGAACGCTTACATGTTTTATTACTATACTGACTGATATAGACAGGTGACCTGATCTGCACGCCTGTCTCACACCCGCTTTCACTACACACTGGACACCGCCCTCTACTGGCGAACATAGGCATGACAAATATGCTGTGGCTCCTACAAATGCATTAATCCGTGTAATAATATGATTGTTTTGAGTTTATCAGCACACAAAACTGACTGGAGTTATTAACTGTAAACCTTTACCTGGTGATTAGACTCACGTCATCTGCCTATAATGGCAACCATTAAAACACTACTAACCAACAGCGACTTCAGCAGTTTAATCACGTGCCCATTTCGTCACAGATAATAGCGAAAGTAAAAGGCTTGTTCGACTTCATGCAGCTCTGCGCAGACCGATCGGCGGCAGACTTGAAGCAGTGCATGCCGGTTAGAAATGTTGTCCGACTTGATACAGCGCCGACGCCACGTGACTGTGACGTATGCCATCAAAGTACCGCGAGAGCGATTCGAGAGTAGCCGGAGAACGTCTCCGGTTACTTACGTAACCTCGGTTCCCTGAGAGGCAAGGAACGAGACATTACGAATGTCGTATATGGGAACTCCTCTCATCCTTCACTTCCGCTGAAATCTTATAGGCTAACGCCAGCAGAGCTGGCCAATTGACGCCAATATGCAAATACTGACACCTCGTAGCAGTATATATGCAAGTGAGCGCCAATTCCTTCTTAGAATCGAACAAAACGCTAAAATCAATAGCGAACACGGCGGCTAGCGTAATGTCTCGTTCCTTGCCTCTCCGGGAACCGAGGTTACAGAGACGTTCCCTATCAAGGCTACGGAACTTCGACATTACGAATGTCGTACATGGGAACAGTATAGAATCCCGCCGTGGTAGCCAAAACAAACCACTGACACAGATCCAATACCACAAAATCGCCCTCCCAGCATGCAAGCTTCCGATAGGCTGAGATTGGCCAATAGCGAACCACTAACCTCTGATAGGCCCAAAGGGACCTATCACAAGCTTACAAAACACTGCCAGAATTTGCATATCTCGAGCAGTATAACCGGGTAAAGTTTGCACTGAAGAACAACAGGGCAACAACAACAGTAAGAGAAGGCCAACGCATAGCGGTGGCAACATTAAAAATACACAAAAGCACAGAACAACTCATGAGCAAAGCGCAGAGCAGCTCTCTCAATGCTGTGTACACAATGAACTCATTGAAAGCTCTCAAGACGCTACAGAGGGCAAATCCAACTTATAAAACCTGGCAAACGTGTTCTGAGAAGACCAGCCAGCCGCAAGACATAAATCCTGAATAGACATCCCCTTAGTCCAAGCCCACGAGGAGGCAACCGCCCTAGTCGAATGAGCCTTGACGTTAAGGGGGCAATCCTGCCCCAGGCGATCATAAGCCAAAACAATAGCGTCCACAATCCAGTGAGCAAGCCTCTGTTTAGAGACTCCCCGTCCTTTGTTGCACCCACCAAAGCACACAAACAGCTGGTCCGATTTCCGAAAAGCAGCCGAACGAGAAATGTATTCCCGAAGTGCTCTGACTGGGCAAATAGAACTCTGAGCATCCGAACCTTGGGAGGTTGATGGCTCAGCAGACAGTGACGGCAGAGAAACTATCTGCGCTCTGAACGGGGTATTGAGCGATTTAGGGACATAGCCCGGCCTTGGTCTGAGAGTTACGTTACAGTTTCCCGGCCCAAAGCGAATACAATCCTCACTTACAGAGAAAGCCTGTAAATCCCCAACCCGCTTCGCCGAAGCGAGAGCGAGAAGCAGCGCCGTTTTGACCGAAAGCTCCTTAATGGCAATAGAAGCTAAGGGCTCAAACGGCGGTCGTGACAATGCTTCCAAGACCAAAGCTAAATCCCACGGCGGCACCGAAGGCGGCCGTGCAGGGCGTAATCTCCTAGCTCCCCTGAGGAACCGAGTCACCGACGCATGCCTGCCGATAGACTGTCCATCAACATGGGGGTGAAACGCTGCAATAGCGGCCACGTATACCTTCAGAGTGGATGGAAGGCTCCCTTCATCCATCCTGTGCTGAAGAAAGCGCAGAATAACCGACACAGAGCAGTTCGCTGGGTCTATATCGTCATCCTGACACCATTTTGAGAAAACACCCCACTTCAGAGCGTACAGGCGCCTGGTGGACGGGGCTCTCGCTTCCGCGATGGTATTCAAAACTCGCGCATGTAGCGCATCCCGCCCGCTCAGCGACCCTGCAGCGGCCACACATGAAGGCTCCACAGTCCGGGGCTGTGATGCCAGAGCGTTCCGCTCGCTTGTTCGGGGTTCTTCCACGGGGCCAGGGCGCGGGCGCGTCCGCGGGTGACCATGATGCGCTTGTGGCCGGAATACCACGCACTCGGTGGAACGCGCGTTTTCAGCCAGTGTTGAAGCGGTCTCATATGCAGCAGCCCCAGATGACACACTGAAGAAGCCGCTGCCATCCGTCCCAATAGTCTCTGAAATTCCTTCAGAGGGACGAGCCTGCCTGGTCTGAAGCGACCGAGAGAAGAGCTCAGAGCCTCCGCTCGCTCGGGGGAGAGACGCGCTCTCATTCTCACCGAATCCAAGCATATTCCCAGGAAAGGGGAAGTCTGACTCGGTGTGAGCACACTTTTCTGGAAGTTCACCTTCAAACCGAGCATCTCCAAGTGACGAAGGAGGACTTCCACATGGCTGACCAGCGTTTCTTTCGACTGCGCGCGAACCAGCCAGTCGTCCAGAAAAGCGGGGAGTTCTGCGTTTGAACTGAAGTGTGTACCCGCGCCGAATTACGTTCAACACCCACGGCGAAATGCCCGGAATAGCTTCCCACGCTGTCTGGAAACGACTGAGAGTGGGCTGAACTAAACCTGCGGTCATCGCCGCTATGTGAGGGCTGGAAATAGACACCTCACGCTTCCCGTGAGGTGCCTTTATAGTTAATGACCGTGACTCTGCGCTGCTCGAGGGCAGGGCGGGTAACACAGTGTGTGGTGCAAGAGGAGAAAAAAGCTATGTTTGTGAAGAAGTAATTTGCTTTATTTTTGAACACACAACATTCACAACATAACTGCACGCGTCGCTCGCAGAACGCTGAGGGACCACGTGCTCTCGAGCGCGTCGCTTGGACGCGGGGCCATCCTGGCGCTCTCCTCTCCTTCTTGCCCGAGCGGTCAGGACGACTGACCCGCGCTTCCTGCGCGGGCTCCTCTTGAGCCGGCCTCCTGTTTCCCGCTCCATGCCACTGGCCGCTTCGGCCTTTACGGGCATCCGGTCCCGGGCGCGGCGCTGACTGATGCCTGGCCGCAGCTTGAGGTTGACGACCCGAGGCCGGAAGACGAGCGAGAGCGGGGCTGCGGCGGCGGAGGCATCGGCGCCCTCCGAGGAATCACGTGACTCATCGCCTTCGCCTTTTTCTGCGTCTCGGAGTATCGCTCGGTTACCTTTTCCACTGCGTCTCCGAACAGGCCTGCAGGGGAGATCGGTGCATTTAACAGCGTCTTCCTGTCCGCCTCCTGCACGTCCGATAGGGTGAGCCACAGGTGTCTGTGGAGGATCACCAGATACCCCATCGAACGGCCAATCGCCTGGGCCGAGCGCTTCGTGGCCAGGAGCGCGAGGTCCGTGGCTGAACGGAGATCCCGGATGGCGTCAGCGTCGACAGAGGCGGCGCCATCCAGAGACTTTAACTGCTTGGCCTGCAGCACCTGAAGAACGGCCATGGCGTGTAGTGCAGAAACCGCCTCCCCCGCGGCGCCGTAGGCCTTGTTAGCCTGGTGAGCCGTAAACCTGCAAGCTCGGGACGGCAGGCTGCGGTCCGAGCCCAGGGCGGGAGCCGACGGGCAGAGATGTGCGGCGACGGTCTCCTCGACAGGGGGGATGCGGAGGTAGCCGTGGTTTCCCGCCTCGTCCACGGGGGCAAACATGGCCTGGGTTGAAGTGAGGGTGCGCGCCGATTGCGGGGCCGCCCAGGACTTCACCACGTGCTCATGCACGTCGGGAAAGAACGGTGTTCCTCTTCTCGAAGCGGCCTGACGGCGGCTCGATTGGAGGAACCAAGTATCCAGCTTGCTCTTTGATGGCTCATCGGGGGCTTTCCACGATAAATCCAATTCCTCGACGGCCTTCGAGAGGATACGGAAGAGCTCTTCCTGCAGGTCCGCCGGGGTCTCTTGCTCCGTGGTTGCCAGAGGAGCGGCCTGCTCCGCACCCCAGTCGTTCTTGGAGGCCGACAAGGACATAGAGTCTTCCTCCTCACTCGCCCCGAAGGACACGAAGTCAGCGACCTCGCGAGGGGGTTGAAAGGAAGGGTCGGGGAAACTCACCGGGGGTCGAACCTCGACTCCACGGCTGGGGGGGCCTGCCAGCAGCACGGAGGCGGCAGCAGGCCCAATCCCCGCAGCAGCGCGAGCTTCATCCCGCCTGGCCTTGAGGGCTCGGAGGGACATGTCCGCACAGAGATCGCAGGACCCTCCATCCCTGAGGGCTGACTCAGCGTGGGCCAGCCCCATGCACGCGACACAAAACAGGTGCATGTCTGGGGGCACTATGGGGCCCGAGCATAGGTTGCAAACGGTCGCCATCGGATGCTGGAGACAGTTCAGGTATCTCCAGTCCGAACCTTCAACGACAGCGAAATGATCCAAAGTTTGTAGAGTAGTATCAGCTTTCTAGCACACGATTTGAGCGTGAAGAGAGAGATTCTAAGAAGGAATTGGCGCTCACTTGCATATATACTGCTACGAGGTGTCAGTATTTGCATATTTGCGTCAATTGGACAGCTCTGCTGGCGTTAGCCTATAAGATTTCAGCGGAAGTGAAGGATGAGAGGAGTTCCCATATACGACATTCGTAATGTCGAAGTTCCGTAGCCTTGAAAGGGAACTCAGCCAGCGCAGCTTCTGAAGAGCGGCTGCTCTGGGCTGCACGAGCTCTGATGACGACACAGCTGTTCCACGATTGGCCGGATTCACCGCATGACAACGATCACGTGCGTTTCGTGTTTATTCTCACACCTTTAGTTCCACTAAAGCTCACAAATCAGTTTGTTTAATTACAGTAAACACTCTTTTCATGTAGTCGCGATTTATTGTGTTATGTTTATCAAAATAAAACTGATTAAAAAACGTTGATTCCACTTCATTGATAGTAGGCCTAGCTGTAGGCTTATGTTGAACTTTATTCTTGTTCAAACAAACGCTGTATGAAGCAGTACATAAAGTATTGAATGAAAATGTCTCTGAAACATCTGTGTATTTGGCAAATATTGCATTTATTTCACTTCAGCTGTGCTAAAGTATACAAACACCACGTGAGCGGTCACTACGGGAACCAGAAAGTGTCCGACTTCACGTCTCCGTTTGCAGCTCCTCCCCGCCTGCACGCGGCTACTCTCGCCGATCGCTTACATCCAGCCGCAGCCGATGTCATATAGGCTCTCTGTCGGGGCGTCATGGCGGTGCCGTGGAGCCTGTGCTGGAGGAGCAGTGCAGGAGCTGCTGTAGTGCTGGACTGGTGTTGTGGGCTCAGCAGAAGAGCTTTTACACACACGGCTTCAGCAGGCAGAAGAAGCGCGTCGTCCTCCGCTGTGACACCATAGACAGTAAAAGAAATGGACAGAGCGATCTCATTGGAACTCAGTTGAGACAGTTGAAGCCCACTTTTAGCGATTTTTGAGAACTTCCGTTCCTGACGCGCAGACTCAGACCGACTCAAACTAAGCTTGATGACGTGAGCAACCTGTCTGACAGACGTGAATCTTCTAGTAGCTGTGCGTGAAAATTGCCAACGTTAATCTTGCAGAGACGGGGAACTTGAGCAAAGAGTCCTTTATCGTGAGTGAGCAGGAGTAAGTATTCCTTTGCTTTTATGGACTCATTATCTATGGGCTTCTCTCTTGACGGGACGTCCCCCCGATTGCCTGCGAGCTTCTCCTCCTGTCTGTACGGTAATTTCTGTACAGCGCGACAGAGAGTCGAGTGGTTATGACGCAATCGTTAGCCTATTTTTACTAAAACTGTTTCTACGGGGCCATAATGTAACATAGAAGGTAATGGAGCCATTTATACATTGTCGTGTTTCTTTAGAAATAAATAATGGACAAATGGAGTCTAAACGCCTCAGATGTAAAGTTATTCGCTGTCAAAGTGACGCCAAAATGAATGGTAGTCAATGGAAATGCTAACGCAAGTGAAGTTCTGCTACAAGATGGCGGTACCCGGCCGGCTTCAACTTCCGGTCGATGGATTACCCCCTTGTGTGACACAGGTAACGCGATCACACTGATGATGATGATGATGATGATGATGAAGGTGACCGTTGTGAGCCAATGAATGACAGATCACTGCCGTATATTATCACATTAGGTTTGAAATGAGTGCGAATGTCATGCGCTGTAATAGTGAAAAAAAGTCTTAGATCAGATGATTGCAGTCGTGTTTGTAAAGACCTCCTGCCTGAACTGTGTGTTAAAGGTCAAGAACTCATTCATTAGAGACTCACTGCTCAGTATTGCATGCCATTCAATGTCACTGGTGGACAAGAATGTTGCACAGGAAGTCTTGTGTTGTGCTTGTGTAAGTTGTGTTGGCAAATGTTAAGACACACTATATCCTGATCACAGTTTGCGCTATTGTTTTGATGGGTACTTTATGTTTTTCAGGTTTTATTCCGGCAGGGCCCTGTACATAATTTTAACAAACCAATGATCCTTGCAAGGTATGTCAATGTCATGGTGTAAATGTGTACCACTAGTTAGTACAAATGTTTATAGGTACACTGGGGCTAGTTGTCACTCAGGGAACGTGTAACATGGACTATTCCAAAAAAACTATTAGGTTCAAAGTCTAGTTGTATAATGTTATGAGTATAACTTATGACCGTTTCAGTTAGCCAAAGCAGTTGTGTGTTTTAAAAAAAAAAAAATAATAATTTAAACAAAACTATTTAATTAGTTCAGAAGTTTGAGGTTAGCAGGATATATTTCTCTTTAAAGATATACATAGTTTGTTACAGTAAATGCATTTAAAATCTTACAAAAGATTTGTTTCATAATCATGTTTCCCACAAAAATTAAGCTGCACAACATTTCAATATTGATAGTAATTCAAAATGTTTCTTGAGCAGCAAATCAGCATATTAATTATTTTCTGAAGGATCATGTAAGACAGAAGACTGGAGTAATTAAATTAATTACATTCTACTGAAATATGTTCATTTATTATAAATATATATTCAAGTCGAAAAATGTTATTATATACATAAAATAACTTCATATTATTATATAAATGATCTCTCTCCAGTCTCCATATATATTCCCCCCCCCCCCCCCCCCCACAAAAAAATTGCATATATATTATGTGCTGGGCATCCAAGATACAAGTTTGTGTTTACATATGTGTGTGTGTGCTGTGTGCAGGTATTTTGTATATATAAATGCACACGCATGCATGTATATATGTAAGAAATACTTGCACGTAAATACATACGTTTATACATAATTTATATTATAAATATTTTATATATAAATAATACATTTTTCAAAAATATATACATGCATGTGTGTGTATTTATATATATACAAAATAATTACACACAGTACACCCATATATTATTATGTAAACACAAACTTTTATTTTGGATACGATTATTCGCGATTAATCGTTGCCCAGCACTAATACAAATATATTTAAATGGGTGATTTGGTCAAATGTGTTTATACGACCCCATTCAAAGTTGCAAAGCCTTTAAACAGCCTTTAATATTAATGTATAATATTAATATGTGATTTTAAGTACATTACATCATTTTAATTGTACATTTTAAATACATAAATATATTGATTTTCAAAAATAAACCAAACCTAAGTGTCAATTTAACTCGCAATTGCGAGTTTCTCACAATTCTTAGAAATACAGTCGCAATTCTGAGAGGCATTCTGATTTTATTTTTTGCAATTGCAAGTTGAAATCTCTCAATTTCTAGAAAAGCGAGCATTGCGATATATGAACACAATTCTGACTTTTTTCTTGCAGTTGTGTTTATATCTCACAGTTGGCTTTTCCTCCCCTCATAATTGTGAAATATAAACTCGCAGTTGAGAGAGAAAAAGTTCAGAATTGTCAGAAAAGTTGCACTTACCTTTATTTTGTACATTTCTTGGCAGAAACAAGCTTCTATAGACAATTGAATAATGTTGTTATGAAATGAAAATAATAATATTTGTATCTGTATTTGTTAGGCTATCCTGGCTGGAGATTTCATTCTGTCTGCGGCCTCCATGGCATTAGCGCGTATTGGGAACAATACAGTAGTTTCTGTGCTGTCAAGTTATAGAAGACCTCGTACGAGGTAAGCCTCTACAGATTTATGAATGAGACTTGTTTTATACAGTGGACCTGCTATTTATATTTTTCATTGATCAATTCCAGGTGAATTCATGCAGCTGGGGTCTAAAGAGAATGAAAACGAGAGATTCAAGCACTGCCTTGAGAAAACCTTCAAGAAGACTGCAAGTCTCATTGCAAACAGTTGTAAGGCAGTATGTACGTTCCCTTTTAACAATAATAAGATGAAGTTCAGAGCTGGAAGAGAAGTGGAACACCAGCATTGTTTCTTTTGAATTTTAGGTGTCAATTTTGGTGAATTCTGATCCTGAGGTGCATGAGATAGCCTATCAATATGGACGAAACGTTGGCATTGCATTCCAGGTAATTTTTTCACTTTTATGTTTTCACTTGGTTTAAATAGCATCTAGTCTATCACTATTCACACTTGCTATAATAGCATTTGATTTTATAAAGCATTCAATCTACACAATGTAAATCGAATCTGTCGTTGTTTGCATGTTATTTGTAATGCAGTGGTCTGTGATCACCAAGTTAACAATGGTTCTTTTGTTGCAGTTACAAATGCAGGAATTAATTGTAGTTAATTATTAATTATAACAGAAACTTCAGCAGTAGAAGTATCTTCTGGTTAGTGATGCACCAGAATGAAAATTCTGGGCCAAAACTGAAAATTCACGATGCACTTGGCAACATTAAAAAAAAAATGGACAGAATTAGAAAATCGAGAAACTGAAAATTGCTGTTTCGTCTGGTTCTTCCAGTTAAAGCTGCAGTGTGTCATTTCTTTCACTAGCAACACTAGAAATAGAAGCATATAAGTCTCACTTCACCCTGTCATTGCTCGCTCAAACATCTAGTCTGATAGATTGCAGTTCTGTTACTTTTAGGTTGTGGCCGCATATTTTAATAAATCTGTGCTGTTATAGTTGAATTCTTTCATTACAAATGATTCATTACAGGTCACATTGGTTTTATCTTGAATTATTATTTTTAAAGTCAGGTAAAATAGAAGTTGGTTGTCTTTTTCAGCTTGTGGATGACGTTCTGGACTTCACGTCCTGCGCAAACCGCCTGGGGAAGCCGTCAGCTGCCGATCTCAAACTGGGTCTGGCCACCGGGCCCGTTCTGTTTGCTTGCCAACAGGTACGACAGCTGAACGCATCTGTGCTCTCACAACATGATGTCACTTCCCTGAAGTGCAGAAAGGGGACTCAGGTCTAATGGTTGACTTGGTTTATTACAGCCATAAACGTAATTGTAAAACAGTTTGGATTTTCTAAAGATCTCCCAACCAGTTTCACTCTTTTATCACTGTTTAGTTTCCTGAGCTGCATGCTCTGATGGAGATGTGGATCGAGCCTGGCAATATGTCCTGAAGGTGAGGAGGATTTGTGTTGTATACACCAGGTGAATCTCATGAAAACATGTCCTGGGGCTGCTTTCATAAAACACTAAGACTAGTCTTACAATTTTTTGTAAGTATCCATTACACCAGAGGTGGGAGACTCGAGTCATATGACTTGACTCGAGTCAGACTCGAGTCGCAATTTTCTGGACTTGAGACAATTACTTGACTATATCTCTGAAAAGACTCGACTTGACTTTAGACTTGCTCCTTGTGACTTTAGACTTGACTCGGACTTGTACCTATTTACTTGAAATGACTTGTGAAAAAAAAAAATCAATTATTGTGTATTTTTTATTCGTCATAAGAGGGATCGCGCGGGCGGTAACTCACTCTGTGTGTGCGGGTTGAGGGAGAATAAAACGATTCGCGGGACTCCCGCAAACTAGAAATATCTATGAATAAAACATAAAAACGAATACATTTTTATTCATCTGTTGCAGAAAAGCAATAAGAACAACTAAAACAAAATAGAAACGATTTACAGGCCAGATGTTTCTATTTATAACATGTTTGCAGCGTTGAGCGATGTAGCCAATCACAGACATATGTGTTGATTTCTAGGAACGCAATGGCCAATCAGAAGCATTTATGATAGACTCCCCTCACCGCTCAAAACGAACTTTTTGTTCAGTGCTGAATTCTGTATGCTGGCAAATCCTCGAATTATAACAAACAAAGTGTATATATTATGAAAGCTTCATTGATAATAACAGAGATGTGTGAGATCGCAATGAACTGATGTCAGCTTTTTAGGAATTAGGGCGCGCAGTCATGCGAAACAATAGGTTACTGTCGTAACCCCGGTTCTCTGAAACATCGAGTGGAGAGATCCACCTATGGGAAGGGCATCCGTACCTGACCTCTGCAGAAGCATCCAATTGCACCAAGTCTGGCTAACAGACAGAAGCGCGCAGCCAATGCCAGGTGAGGCACACCCCCTTACCTACGGGCATATCACAGCTGGGCGCGCTGCTATTCCTCAGTAAGTATATTCGCTTCTCGTGCGGCAAGCGGGGCAAAGCTGGTGGATCTCTCCACTCGATGTTTCAGAGAACCGGGGTTACGACAGTAACCTATTGTTCTCTTTCATCATCTCGTTTCGAGATCCACCTATGGGAGAGACATGGACAGCTCCCCGATTGCCCAATACACTCACAGTGAGGTTCTGAAGGCCAGAGAAGGACGGTCACCTCAGAGAGGCGGTGCCTGACACGTCCCACAAACATGACCCTGCAAGTTTTCCGCCACGCTAACTGCTGTGGACAAGCAGGGCATGAAACATGCATGAGACACATACATGATAATGGCCCCCGCACCACCAATGCACATAGCTAAACCCAAGAAGGAATGCAAATGCTTGGTGACAGGAATGAACATGGCCAGCCGGCCCATTCACTCCTCGTTGGTTAACCAAACGGGGCTGTGGGAAAGGGCTAAGAGGACGCTACCCCTAGGACCGAGTGTGCCACCGAAGTTCTGGTGACATCCAACCGGTAGTAACGCTCAAAGGTATGAGGAGAGGCCCAGCTGGCCGCGGAGCAGATGTCCTGCAGTGGCACTCCCCTGAACAAAGCCCAAGAAGCGGCTAAGCCCCTTGTGGAATGAGCTCTGATGCCCCTTGGGGCTGCACTCCCTTTGCTTCCTAAGCCATAGTATAGCGTCCACAAGCCAATGTGAGAGGCATTGCTTTGAAATGGGACTCCCCTTGTGCAGGGGAGCCCTTGAAACAAAGAGCTGGTCGCTCTTGCGGAAAGCACTGGTCCTGGTCATTATGCTTGCAGAGCACGGACGGGACACAGAGCATTCAGCCCCTGATCCTCCGGGGAGGCAAAGGGTGGAGGGTGAAAAGCGGATAGCTCCAAAACCTCCGACGTGAACGCAGGGAAGCATTTCGGCATGAAGGCCGGGTTAGGCTTAAGGAAAACCTTATCTCCACTTAGGGAGAATTTGGCGCACGAGGGGTGAACCGAGAGTGCATGTAGCTCACTGACCCGTTTAGCAGATGCCAAGGCCGAGAGCAATACTGTCTTGAGGGACAGTAGCTTAAGGGAAATACTCCCCAGAGGCTTAAAAGGATACAGAGACCGCGCTTCCAGCACCATGGAGAGGTCCCACTCCGGGACAGATTCAACAGATCTCCTGATGACCAGCAAAGAGCGGCATGCACCCTCCATAAATCTGCGGGTTAGAGGGTGCTGCCTGACGGTGGAGCCCCAAAACCCACATGACAGGCTGAAATCACAGCCAGGTAGACCTTAATAGTGGAAAAGGACCTGCCTCTTTCCATGAGGTCTTGCAGAAAACACAAAATAACAGGCACCGAGCACTGATAAGATGTGAAACCACGCCCATCATACCACCCTTCGAACACTTGCCACTTACAGCCATATAGGGATCGCATGGAAACGGCCCTAGCCTTCTGACGATTACAGTGGCGATATAGTGGCGATTACACGCGGCGGGAGCCCCAGTGCATTTTGGTTCGTCCTCTCACGGGCCAGGCCCAGAGAGCCACCCTGTCCGGGTGGGGGTGGTAAATCTCCCCGTTGGCTTGGGACCGTATGTCCGTGCGAGGGGGGAGGCGCCATGGCTCGGCGTATAACAGAGGGATTATCTCTGCCAGCCATGGGGCTTTGGGCCACCTGGGTGCTATCAGAATGAGAGACAGGCCGTGCTCTCTCACCCTGGCCAGTGTGAAAATTATCAGGCACAGGGGAGGAAAAGCATACAACAGCACTTTGGGCCATGGGTGGGCCAGTGCGTCTGCCCCGAGGGGCGCGTCCATGTCCTTTAGCGAGAAGAACATAGGACAATGGTGATTTTCGCGCGAGGCGAAAAGATCTAAGGCTGCCTGTCCAATCTCATCCATAACCTCTCCACTATCTGCGGGTGAAGACGCCAATCCCCGTGGATTGGGTTTTCCCCTCGATAGCAGATCCGCGCCTCTGTTCCGAATGCCCGGGACATGAGTCACGCGTAATGACAGAAAAACCTGTCTGCTCCACACCAAAAGCCTGTAAGCTAGAGCGTGGAGTTTCGACGAGCGCATGCCACCCTGACGGTTGATATAAGCCACTACCGTGGTATTATCGCACAGTACTAGAACAGGATGTCCCTGCAGGCAAGGCAGAAAATGATTCAGAGCTTTCCAAATAGTAAAAGCTCTAAATAGTTAATGTGCGCTGAACGTAGTCTGCTCAGCCACAGACCGTTCACCGTTCTGCCTTCCTGGGTGGTTCCCCAGCCTGTTAAGGAAGCATCTGTCGTCAAAACTTTTCGCATCGTACCGTCCCGAGGGGGGGTTCCCCGTGCGTAAAAGTTCTCGCTCTCCCAATGGCGCAAGGCCGCCGAGCAGGCGCGCGTCATCGTTACAGAGCGGCAGAGATTGCAAATCGGGCTGAAATGTAGTGTACAAAACCCATTTCGTGAATGTTCTCATTCTCAGGAGACCAATGGCACAACTTGGATAGATGAAGCCATGAGATCCTGCAGCCTGAGGCATGTGCGATATTGTACTCTCGCCCCTTCACTGAACTGAGACAGACAGTCCATCAGCGAGCGAACGCGCTCTTGAGAGAGACGCGCTCGCATGGAGACTGAGTTCAATTCCAAGCCCAGGAAAATGACATTCTGACTGGGAGTCAGATTGTTTTCGCTCGCATTCACCCTGAACCCGAGGGATGTGATGTGCGCGAGCACCCGGCCGGTGTCCAGCGACACCTTCTCCTTTGATTTGGCTATGATGAGCCAGTAAGTCAGAATTCTCAGCCCTGATAGTCTCAGGGGCGCCACGCCCACCTCCGCACACAGACAGAAAGTTCGGGGACTCAAATTGCGCCCGAACGGAAGAACTGTGAATTCGTAACAAACGCCTTGGTAGGCGAAACGAAGATATTTCCTGTGTGGAGGGTAGATGCTTATGTGAAAGAAAGCATCTTTCAGATCGACTGATGTGAACCAGTCGTTCTGTTTTATGGCACAGGCGAGAGAGGCTTGTGTCACAATCTGAAATTGAATTTCCTCAAATGTTTTTTCAACACTCGAAGGTCCAATATAGGGCGGGGGGGCGCCACGCCTTTTGGAACATGAAAATACCAGGAATAAAAACCATGGTTTATCAGATTGGGTGGCACCATCTGAATCGCTCCCTTGTTAGGAGGGAGGAAATTTCCTCTTTCAGAATGTGTGAGGTGTTTTCTTCTGTGTGAGAAGAGAGAACGCCGTTGAAAAGCGGAGGTTTTATTGCAAACTGCAGCTTGTAACCCTGGGTTACAGTACGCAAAAACCCACTCGGGCGCTGAAACGGCTTGCCAAGCCGCTTTGTGACGCGCGAGCGCCCCCGCTCGGGCCGGAGCGGAGCTGTATGGGCCCAGCTGGTTCATTTGTGATGCAAAGGCGCCATCTAGTGGGAACACTAGAGGGGACATGCAGGGGTTTGGAGGGATTTCCTCTCTCTGCAGTGAGAAGTTTTCTTTGCGGAGAGAGGTTTTCTCTCCAAAACGAATTTATTTGATTCGTAGCTTGTGTGTTTTGTGTTGGGCAAACACTGGGGCCGAAGCCTTTATTGACAGAGTGAGGGAAACATAGTGTGGTGTCCACTGTGCTGAACTTTCCCTCACAAGGTGCCGCCAAAAGTGGGAAAAACACATATCTCCTGAACACATGAACTGGGCAGTCTCAAGTGCAGGCAGAAAAATAATATCCGCGGAGAGAGATACTCCCTCTGTAACGGATTTATTTAATGCGTTTTTTTTTTTTTTTTTTTTTTAAGTGTTATTTAGTTATGTGTGTGTTTTGTGTTGGGGAACACAGGGGCCTTACACACACAACGTCCACTAAAAACACATCGGCTGGACAGCCGCAACTGAGCTGTGTGAGCCCAGTTGGTTGATTTATGAGGCAATGGCGACCTCTTGTGGACGGACTCAGGGCGACATGCATGGGATCAGAGAGATTTGCTCTCTATGTTGCCGCTGGCAGATATATAAATCTGCACGAATTCATTTGATTCGTTTATTAAATGTGTTGTTTAGTAATGTGTGTGTTTTGTGTTGGGAAACACTGGGGCCGAAGCCTTTAATAACTGGGTGAGGGGAACCAAGTGCGTGCGGTGTGGAAACACTGCTATGTACTTTTCCTCACGACAGCCCCCTCCCCCGTAACTTGTTGTTGTGGGGGGGAGGGGGACACACACACACAACGTCCACTAACATACGTCTGGGCAGCCACGAGAGGGGATTAACCGACCGTAGGTGGGAGACCCTGTTAGTTAACGTTACTCCCAATGGTCGAACAACAGGCAGGCCGCTTGCGTTCGGGACCGCCTTCCTAGGAAGGCATAAATTGAAAACCTCAACACGTAATCGTAACAAATCAAGGCCCGTGAGACCGTGTAAACAGTCTAGCGGGACGCTCTAGCCGTTCAGACTGGGCGGTGGTCCCAGCGTTTACCCGTCGTACATATTCCTATCCTGGTCGGTGGCGCTCTGTGGAGCTGGCCACACAATGTTGAGACGAACGGCCGCTCGCTCACAAACTTCCAGGAGGATGGACGGAGGCAAAGCCGCGTGAACGCTAGCCTAGGGAACGCTAAAAGGACCGCGTCATCCCCGTCGCCGGAACCGACCGGTTCGTCAACGAGAGTGAGGTTTTCCCGCGAAGATGTCCTCTTCAGGGAATGCGGATTGGGCTGATGTCAGCTCAAATATTTTAGAGAGGTGGCGCTCCGGGAGTCCCCCGGTAGCGCGTCATCATCACCGTGTCTCTCCTCCGAGTCAGAAAGGCCGAGCACGGCGCGATGTGTCGTGCACTTAAAAGCCGGCTTAGTAAAAGCTACATGGGCAGCAATTACAATGACCGCAATTCCCCGGGTTCTCCAAAGCTTGAGCGTGTTAAGCCCAAGCAGACCGCGCAGAACGAGAGGGTCCTTATAGCGGCGATGAGAGCACCACACGCGGCCGGGCAGGCTCGTCGTGATAGGCTGTTCCCCGGGGGAAGCGGCTGTTTAGACGGTCACATAGCCATGGGTGGGCCAGCGGTGAAGAACTCGGAAAAATCCGTGGCGGGCAGCCATGTAAAGGAGGAGCAGATGAAGGACAGCGAGAGCTCGGGCGGCTCCGGATGCAAAAAACACAGCGGATAGGCTGAAGAAACGACTGTCACTCACGTCTGGCGGAGGCTGATCTGGCGATATGTCCTCCTGAAGACTCGAAAGTGAGCAGCGTAACGTTAATCCAACCGAACTGTGTCAATGCAGAGATCGCGAGAAGCGAATGTCAACTGAGGAATAGCAGCGCGCCCAGCTGTGATATGCCCGTAGGTAAGGGGGTGTGCCTCACCTGGCATTGGCTGCGCGCTTCTGTCTGTTAGCCAGACTTGGTGCAATTGGATGCTTCTGCAGAGGTCAGGTACGGATGCCCTTCCCATAGGTGGATCTCGAAACGAGATGATGAAAGAGAACCATGCACGCAGGAGCTGCTTGCTTTTATGTCTAACAGTGGTTTGTGTGTTAATGCTTTAATAACAAATAATTTATCAGGAGTATTTATGCTCATGTGTATGGTGGCGACACGTAGGCTAACTTAAAACTATTTGGAGGTAGGCTACAGAAAAAAAAGTATTTTTTTGCGGGCGGGAGCGGGACAAAACATAAATGTTGCGGGCGGGAGAAAGTAATAAAGAAAGTAGTTGAGAGAACGCCAGTTATAACGACCCACGTATTAAAACATAGTCGGATTTAAATTATTAGATTTGTTTTCTTAATATTTCCATATAATATTTTGTGTTATGGGATCAAATCACCTGGATGTTTAGAGTAAGAACATACAAACTTTGGCATACAGTACTAATTTAGAATGCAATATCTTTTTAGTTTTTTTTTTGCAAGATGGGAAAAGTTGTATTAATTCTTGTTTACTTGTGTTCATTACATTTATTTCCATTTTAGAGCATTTAAAGTGCTTCTTAATGCTAATTTATTTATTACACACAAGTTAATTTATTTATTTTTGTAACCCATCAGCCCTCTGTGTCTAAATAAGTAATAAAAGTCCCAGTAAAAGTTAAAAAATGTGTAAAACTAGCCTGTGTGTGACTTGGTATGACTTGATGACTAAGTTGCGACTTGACTTGACAAAGAGTATGACTTGACTTGACTTTGACTTGCAATGTTAAGACTTGGACTTGACTTGAGACTTGCATTTAGTGACTTACTCCCACCTCTGCATTACACTATCCATTTTTTTTCTCTTAGACTGTTCATACAAGTCTGTTACATAAAACGTAGATTTGTCTAATTTGATACCAAAAAGTAAGACTCGATTACCCCTAACTAACTACTAGTTGGTCATACTAGTTCTTAAGACACAGTTAATGGCTGTTTATGCAACTGGCCCCAGGTCACATTTCTATGGAAGCTTGTTTCAGCCATGGAATCAAATTTTAGAAAAGACAATTGCAACTTTTTAAATCACAATTCTGACTTTTTTTCTTACAATTGTGCGATATAAAATAATAAAGGGTTTTGAGTTAGAAAGTCAGAATCGTGAGATATAAACTGACAATTCTGAGAGAAAAATACTTTATATCATGCAATTCTGACTTCATAACTCGCAATTGCAACTTTATATCACACAATTTTGAGAGAAAAAGTCGCAATGACATTTAAAACATTTATTCCAAGGCGGAAACAAGCTTCCATACATTTCATCCCAATATTACAAGAAAAAAGGCAGTAAATCAAACCTGTAAGAATTTTATGATATTTTTATAATGTGACATTTTTTTTGTATGTAATTTTCCCCCCAAAAGTCTCATTAACTCTAACAGATGTTTTACTTAAGCGTTTCTTGTTATTCTTCTTGAGATCATTACTGTAATGCTGTAATTTTTACCATATTCAGAATCAGGGATGCAAACTTGTCACCTTGCCACCGAATAGGTCATTTGTGTAGATCCGATGGGTTTTTAAAATTGCTTTCAAACAGTCCTGTGTATATTTGTGTGTGAGCTCTTGGTTTCTATCACAAAGGTTTCCATACAACGTGTTTTTGCAGCGCTGAATATTGTAGCCAATCACAGGTAGGGTTGTGACGTTTAACCGTGAAACCGATGGTTATAGTTGAACACTGTCATTAGAACTCTATAACTGCCAAAACCGTGCTATTACAATTTTTTTTTTCAAACATTTTTTTATCATAGATGTGGTGTATTGGCATAATGCTTATATATGCAGGATGTGTATTCATTGGCTCTCATGCTTGGGAGCGGGTATTTAAGTCACGTGATGTGAGTTGCACGTGTGGGGAATGTGATGTAATCAACCTGTGATCTGAACACCAGTAAAGTATGTTTGATAGCATTTGGTGGTTTTGTCTCATGAATACATAACATAAGTTGGCGACGAGGATAAAACTGAGAGGACATGGCGCAAATCGGAAGACTGGATGAGTATAAACCAGAAGACGAGTCCTGGTCCGCGTATATGGAACGCGCAGAATTGTTTATGGTTGCAAATGACGTGGATGATACGAAGCAAGTAGCGACTTTGCTTAGTGCTGTGGGAGCGTCCACATATGGATTACTGCGGAATTTGGTTCAGCCTGAAAAGCCAAAGGATAAAACGTTGGAAGAAATTGTGAATATTCTTAAGGATCATTTTGAACCAAAGCCATTGATAATAGCTGAACGTTTCCGATTTCAGCGTTGTGTTCAAAAGCCCCATGAAACTGTGTCCCAGTATGTTGCTGAACTGAAACAATGTGCATCTAAATGTGACTTCGGTGCAAGTTTGGATGAGTCTCTACGTGATCGCTTTGTTAGCGGAATCCAAAGTGAAGCATGTCAACGAAGATTGCTTTCGGAGGACACACTCACTTTCGCACGAGCACTTGAAATTGCGCAGAGCATGGAAACTGCACATCGTGATACCCAGCAACTGAGGAAAACAGAGGATTCAGCGGCAGCAGTGCATAAGGTAAATGCAAAGACTGTGTATAATCAGAGACAAGTATGCTATCGTTGTAAAGGGAAAAACCATAATGCTCAGGAATGTTATTTTAAAAATTCGAAGTGTCACAATTGTGGGAAGATTGGACATATAAAGAGAGCTTGTAAAGTTAAAGAGAAAGTACATCTCAACTGTAAAGCTACTGAAAAACAAAACAAGCACAAAGTAACTGCTTATATGTATGCTGAAGAGCCAGAGCTGGAAATGTTTTCCATGTTAAGTGAAACTGAGAAACAGTCTTTCCGAGTGAATTTTACTGTGAATCAGCAAGATTTGTTGATGGACATTGATACAGGAGCAGCTGTAAGCATAATTTCGCAACAAGTGTATAAACAATTGTTTGCCCATTTGCCACTGGAGGGAGCTAAAGTAAAGTTAAAGACCTACACTGGTGAATGCATTCCAGTATTGGGTCAATTCACAACTACTGTACAATATGAGGATCAAGTGAATGAGTTACCACTAATTGTAGTGGAAGGGAATGGTCCAAACCTGTGTGGTAGGAACTGGCTCCAGAAAGTAAAATTGAATTGGAAAATAATTCGATATGTGAGTCAAGCTAAGCAGCCTGGGTCTATCAAAGAAGTGCTGGATAAGTATCGTGAAGTCTTTAGGGATGAGCTGGGCACTCTAAAGGACATTAAAGCTACTATTTCAGTGAAACCAGATGTTCCACCCAAGTTTTTTAAAAATCGTCCTCTTCCCTTTGCTATGAAGGAACGGGTGGAGAAGGAAATTGATAGGCTGGAGAAAGCCAATGTGATATCTCCAGTAAAGTATAGTGAGTGGGCGGCTCCAGTTGTGCCTGTTATTAAAAAAGATTCCACAATCCGCTTATGCGGCGACTACAAAGTCACTGTCAATCAAGCGTCCAATACTGAAGTGTATCCCCTGCCACGGATTGAGGACGTTTTGGCCACTTTGAGTGGAGGAAAGTTGTTTTCCAAGATTGACTTGGCACAAGCATATCAACAGGTTTTACTGGATGATGATTCCAAGAAGTATACGACAATCAACACCCACAAGGGATTGTACGTGTATAATCGTCTAGCTTTTGGCATCAGTTCAGCCCCTTCCATTTTTCAACGTATAATGGAAACTTTGATGAAAGATCTGAAAGTGATTGTGTATCTGGATGATTTGTTGATTACAGGTCATGATGAACAAGAACATCTAACAAACCTTTGTAAAGTCCTACAGCGTCTTCAAGACTCAGGCTTAAGAGTGAAGGAATGTAAGTGTGAGTGGGGACAAACACGAATTGAATACCTGGGCTATGTGATTGATGAAAAAGGGGTGTATCCAACGAAAGACAAGGTAAAAGCCATTCAAGATGCACCAGCACCTTCAAACGTAAAGGAACTGCGAGCTTTTTTAGGCTTGGTAAATTATTATGGACGTTTTGTACCAAATCAGAGCACAGTGTTGGCACCACTGTATAGACTGTTGAAAGAACAAACTACTTGGTGTTGGGGGGAAAAGGAACAAGATGCTTTCAAAAAGTGCAAAGAATTGCTCACAAGTGACAAAGTGTTGGTACATTATGATCCACAACTGCCTTTGACTTTAGCATGTGATGCTTCGGCTTATGGAATTGGTGCAGTGCTTCAGCACATTATGCCGAATGGTGAAGAACATCCCATTGCATATGCTTCACGGACGTTGTCCCCTGCTGAAAAGAAATATTCACAGATTGAGAAGGAAGCGTTGAGTGTGATCTATGGAGTAAAAAAATTCCATCAATATCTTTGGGGAAGATCTTTTAATTTGATAACGGATCATAGACCATTAGTGACTCTGTTTGGAGAACATAAACACTTCCCAATGATGGCTGCCGCTCGTATTCAGCGGTGGGCTATAATTTTGTCGGCATATGATTATCATATCATGTATCGTAAGGCAGAATGTCATGGAAATGCAGATGGCCTGTCACGAATTCCACTACCTGAAATTACGGATGTGGGAACCGAAGCCATTTCAGAAAATATCAACACTCTTTTGACAAATCATCTTCAAGAAGCTCCTCTAAATGCTGCACAGATTGCCAGAATGACAAGAACAGATCAAGAACTTTCTAAAGTTTTTCGTTATGTCATGGAGGGGTGGCCAATTGAAGTGTCTGATGATTTGAAAATATTCTATGTGAAAAGAGATGAACTGTCAGTGGAACAGGGATGTCTGTTATGGGGCACACGAGTGATTGTACCCTTCAAGTTTCGAAAATCAGTGTTACATGAAATTCATTCAGGACATCCTGGCATTGTTAAAATGAAAGCGCTGACTCGTAAATTTGTGTGGTGGCCAAAAATTGATGCAGACATAGAAAGAATTTGCAAGGAATGTCAAATCTGTCAACAGGAACAAAGGATGCCAAGTCACGTCCCTCTTCATCCATGGGAATTCCCGGGCGAGTGTTGGAGAAGGTTGCATGTGGATTTTGCGGGTCCTTTCCTGAACAACATGTTCATGATCGTTGTTGATGCTCATTCTAAGTGGTTAGAAGTTTTTCGTATGTCACAGATCACTTCTCAAGCTACAATTACCAGACTGAAGAGATTGTTTTCTGCATATGGATTACCTGAACAATTAGTGACTGATAATGCAACAACTTTTACTTCTGATGAATTCCAAAGATTTGTGAAACAGAATGGTATTCTGCATACCAGGAGTGCACCTAAGCACCCAGCCACAAATGGATTGGCAGAAAGATATGTCCAGACATTTAAGAGAGGTATGAAGAAATTGACTAATGAACAAATGTGCATTGATGATAGACTGTCTTTATTTTTGTTACGATATCGCACAACTCCTAATTGTACCACAGGTCAGTCACCATCTGATTTATTTTTAAAGAGACACATTCGCACCAGGTTGGATTTCCTGAAACCGAACATTCACGAAATGGTTCGTAGAAAACAGTATTTGCAGAAAAATCAACATGACTATCGCGCAAGAGAGAGATCCTTTGCTGTGGATGATTCTGTGTTCCTGCGAAGTACAGTGGAGGGAGGTCCGAAGTGGTTATCTGGAGTGATTACACAGCAGACAGGACCTGTTTCGTACAAGGTACGTGATCCAATATCGGATACTGTGTACAGACGGCATGGTGATCAACTGAGACCACATACTTCATCCTCAGAGATTCCAATGCCACAGGAGGAAAGGGAGACTGCTCAATGTGTTGAACCACATGATCTACCTCAATATGCGGAACTCAATGGTCAAGATTCAGGATTTGCTGGAACTCCAGTAGGTACATTTGACTCTGAGGTACCTTTTGAACAATCATTGAACAACCCAAGTCCAGTGGGTCTGCGTCGTTCTAAACGGACTATTACATTACCACAACGTTTTAGAAATTGAGAATTTGAACTAATGTGGTGTGTTTAGTTTTAATGGGGGAGGTAATGTGGTGTATTGGCATAATGCTTATATATGCAGGATGTGTATTCATTGGCTCTCATGCTTGGGAGCGGGTATTTAAGTCACGTGATGTGAGTTGCACGTGTGGGGAATGTGATGTAATCAACCTGTGATCTGAACACCAGTAAAGTATGTTTGATAGCATTTGGTGGTTTTGTCTCATGAATACATAACAATAGAGAATGTTTAAATACTAATATCAGCTTACGAGGGAAACGGAGGCGGAGTTAGTGGTGCTTCGGAGGCTGCTTCGGCTGGAGATGATTCGGGAGAGGCCTGTGCCCCTTTACCGATCAGAGCTGACACGGAGTAAAGCCTTGTTTATCCTCGACGCGTCCGCACGAGCACGAACGTGCGCCCAGTAAAAATGATGCTTTGGGTGCACAAGACCCCATTTCGCTTGGCTGTGTGCACGGCTATTTTTGTAACAGCGCGTGCGACGCCGCATCCGAGGATGAACAACTTAAAGCCGAATCTGTCCGAGCATGTAGGCTACTACGTCTCACCGCACTGGCACCCAGTTTGCGCGTCTAAATTGCAAAGTTTTTTTGTTAAGGTTTTGTTTACTGTGTGTGATTAATTTAAAGGTGCTATATGCATTTTTTAGCGGCCTCTATCGGTGATGTTTCAGATTGCAACCAATTATTACAAGAGCGCTCGTGCTCTTGCGTGTGCTCGAACACAAGAGCGAGCACTCATGGTACCGGCCACACTGAGACTTTCAACACACCGGAGAAAGCGTCACACAACATGCTGGAAACTCATGTAAACTCCCACTGCAACGTTACAATAATAGGCTACTTTTATCAGCTTGACGTTGAACTAATGCTCCATGCTCGTACCAAGATAACGTTACATTTGTGGTGTTAAGGCATTTCACTAACTATTCGTGTATCTTTCACAATCAGCAATGTCAACATAGGTGAATGTATAATATGATAACGAAAACGGTTAGTGACTAGACTGAACAATTTCAGTGTAACAGTAAGATGGTAGGATGTAATACTGTACTGAACGTGTCTGGAAATGTGTATTATAAACAATATGATAGTAGTGGGATGAGTGACGTTAGACAGTAGATCTAGTACATAAAATAAAAGTTACATCCTAAAGCACCTACTTTTTGTTATCCTGGTACAGTCTTTTGTATTTATTTCATGTCTCATATATGTTGTAGTTTACCTTGCTATTTCATTACAGTTTACCATTATTTCAGCATATCTGAAAACTTGTAATTTATCACAATAAAAATAGCGGAGGTCTCTAAATAATTCAAACGCTCTGCCGATGTTGATCCGTGTTTTCGTCCTAAGTCGATCCGATTCATGTTTGGCCTGACGAGCTTCAGCAGATAAAGTTTTGTTTTGTTTTTCATATTTATGTGGAGTTAAGCCTTGTTTATACTCGACGCGTCCGCAAGAGCGCGAAGTGCGCGTGGCAAAAATGACGTCATTGCGGTGTGGGCGGTCGTGCGCGTTGGGTGCGCAAGACCCCATTTCGCCTGGCGGTGTGCACGGCACTTTTTGTAACATCGCGCGCGGCGCCGCATCCGAAGATGAACGACTTCGAGCCGAATCTGGCCGAACTGGTATGTCTGTACCACCATGTTTATGATCCTTCTATACACAGAGACATTTGTATTGATGGGCGACCATAAAAGCCTCTCATTTTGTGAATAGGAACACATTTACATTAAGCACCCAGTTTGCACTTGTATAAAGTAACTGCTTACATTTACAAAATAAGCCTACAATAGCAGAATTAAGCCCTGCTGATGAAATTGGTTTAAACACTCTTCAATAAGGCTTCAGTTGTTTACTAGTTTACATGCAGTGAAAGTGCAATAAACCTACTGCATTTATTACTCTTTTTATATGAATCAGAACTTAATAAACTACTAATAAATGGCAAACTACTTCTTCACTGCTGATTCCTGGTGGTTTAGAGGAGAATTACTCCGAGTCGCCCCCTGTCGTTTCACAGAATAGCACAACGGCGAGCGCGTCAAGTATAAACGCCTCGTCCGTTTGGAGAGGTGCGCGCGCAGTCAGCGGAGACTCGCGCTCGTGCGGACGTGTCGAGTATAAACAAGGCTTTAGTGTTGGAGTGTGTGTTGTGCTGGAGGCAGGTCTAAGTTTGGTGTTATCAGACTCCATGTCGTCAGCTGCAGTGCCGTCGCATAGACTGTATATAAAAGGAGAGAGGCTCGGGAGCGCGCATGCACGTCACATCCGATGGATTTCACAGAAAATCCGACCCGGAGACTTCACATAGAAATCGGAATACCGGCCTTCAGAGGTAATAGCAAAACCCGACAAGTGGATCATTATAATGTGTGATTACAACCCCTTCACACACAGGCAATAAAAAAAAGGATTCATTTTAGAAGAAAAGTTACATTTAGCACCTTTAAAACAAAGCACGTTCATTTCAACGTTTGTTTTTTTGTTTTTGTTAAGGATTTGTTTACTGTGTGTGATTCATTTAATGGAAAGCACATTCACTTCTAGTTGTCTTGCTGTTCATTTTAAATGAACGTAAAGCGAGTAGCTAATCAGTGTCTGCTTGTTTATTCAAATTAAGTTGACCTATAACTAATGAACAGTTATTCAACCGACCATCCTATAACCCCCTTCCCCCAATGCCACGACGACGACAACGACGGTTATGTTACGAACCGTCACATTTGACTCACGTCATAACCGTCATCACCAATTCTGAAACCGGCACACCCCTAATCACAGGCATGTCTGTGTAACGCAATGACCAATAAGAGGTGTTTACTGTAAGTTAGTCAGAATCTGCTCAATAACCTTCAAAACACTGTTTAACTAAGTTCTACACTCTTGCAAATCATATCATTATAACAAAGCGTAGACATTATGTAAATAAGAGATTTATATATAATTTTTACAAAATAATTTTGAGACTGCATAAGTCATTAAAAGTTGCATTTTCAGTTGAATTTCGGGAAACCACTTGAAACGTTTGTTGTGTTGAGCTATTTCTATGACTTTTGTTTGATTTGTTCATTGCAAACAGCTGAAATTCTGTACATTTTGCAAATAAACCTGATTTGTATTATATACAGTGTGTATTTAGATTCATTGATAATAACAGGAGTTTTTGCGTGAGTGAGCAAAGTCAGCCGCGATATAAAGGGAGCGCTTGGTTTTTAAGATTTAAAAAAACATAATTGAATGATTTCTATATTTAAAATGTTATGCAATCAAGGGGAACCACCAAAGAGCTTTGACACAAATGGAACACTTCTTGATATATATCATAGTAATGTGCAGTTAGCAATTCTGTTTGCAGTTACATTCTGCAACTTTTTCATGCATTCTGATTCATTCATATATTGTTTCTTTTGCAGGGCCATGCATCAGAAAGTCAGTTTATGTAAATATATGGCATAAACGAAATAAATACTTATGAATGAAGTACAATTTCCTGGAAAACTGAATCTTTAAGTATACATAGCAAAAGCGAATCTAGTGAAACATGCACCAAATAAATGCACCAGAAGCTTCCTAAAATATATGTATTTTTTTTGTATACAAAAATTCCACTGATAAAAGTTAAGTATAGTAAAAGTCTTTGGACTTAAATATGTCATAAAAATAAAACAAACCTTTATCTGATGATGTCAGGCTATTGTTGCAAGAAAATGTATACTGAAATAGTGAATCAGTTGTATTACATAGCCATTGTCTTTAGCCATAAATTGTGGTAAATATGAATATATGTTGTTACAATGCTATTCTCTGGCTTAGTGTGTGAATTTAATCAGCCCAGTGACACAGATGAAAAGGATCTGTTTATATAACACTAATTAATGTGTGTTGTCATTGACAAATAAATAAATACACAGTTTGTATATATATATTTTATTATACTGTCTGTATGTATTCACATAAGACATGTACTCATATACAATTACAATATTAAATATTGGAAATTACACAAAATTTAGCAAATATGCTACATAAATAGTCCATTTGGTCTAAGCTGCCTGGATCCGACTGTTGGTTGTTGACTTTGATAGCCATCCGCTGCTTTTTTTGTGGGGCTGATCTGTCCACTCCTGCACTGTCCTGTTGAAGGAAAAGACATAATCATGTAACGCTGACCAGATTTAATGAGTGATTCTTAAAGAAAATCTAAAGAAAAGTTGCTTCTACCAATTCGATATGAGGGGTCTGAAGTGAAAAGGATTTGATATAATATGAAATGATTCGCATGATCATCCCAGATTAAGTAAAGTATTTAGTTTCTAAATCTTAGTAAAATTGAGAGATAGGAGGGTCTAATCAATGCTCTTTTACGGGTCGGCTGGGATCTGGGCTGAAGTCTGTTCGGAGTTCTCCGGGTCGGTTGTGAACTGGTTACCTGAGGGACTGGATGGTTGTAGCGTCTCAGTTCCACACAACTGTTTCGTGGAGGTGCCTGACACAGACCTGCGGTGTCCTGTTGAGAGAACAGATATAATCTTGCAATGCTGGGCAGGTTTAATGGCTGCTTCTTAGACTAAATCTAAAGGCGTATCTTTTTTTATCATTTTTAAATATAAAAGGATTTTAAATTGAGGACCTTGAAAACATAGTAGCATAGTTAAAGGTAACGTTTACTTGTTTGAATACATTTTAAAATAAGTAAAAACTAGCGATATAAGGGACTTACAGAAGCTTCTGTGCTCCATAGACACACGCTCTTACTCCATCTGGACATGGGTGCTCCCTCGGGAGACCTGGGTGGTTGCTGTGGGGAACACAGTGGAGCAAGTGTTCTCTGTGGGGTCTTGGCAGGCACAGACACTCCCTTTTGCACATTCTTCTGCTGATGCCCCCACCAATCCCTCAACTTCTCCCTCTGCTTTCTAGGGATCCTGAGTTTTGCAGAAGACACATTTTGCGAATGCTGCCTCAGTAGCTCAGGGTTTTTAGCATCTCTCTTCTCGGAGATCTTGCCAATATCAAGTACTCCCTGTGTGCAACAAACAGGCGCTATCTCAGGCTCAGGGATCTTTTGATTTTGCCTCTTTGTGATGTTGTCAGGCATGTGTGGTCCCTGCAGAAAAGTGTAAGGCTGCCTTAATGGCTCAGGGATCTTAAGTTTGGGCCTAGGTCCCATCTTGTCCTGCATGGGTGCTCCATCTGAGGAGTATGTGAGCACCTTTGAGGACGCCTCTGGTGCCCTCTGTAGAGACTGGATGGGCATGGGTGGTCCCTGCAGAAAAGTGTAAGGCTTCTTCTGCAGCAGCTCCTGCTTTAATGGCTCAGGGATCTTAAGTTTGGGCCTAGCTCCCATCTTGTCCTGCATGGGTGCTCCATCTGAGGAGTATGTGAGCACCTTTGAGGACGCCACTGGTGCCCTCTGTAGAGACTGGATGGGCATGGGTGGTCCCTGCAGAAAAGTGTAAGGCTTCTTCTGCAGCAGCTCCTGCCTTAATGGCTCAGGGATCTTAAGTTTGGGCCTAGCTCCCATCTTGTCCTGCATGGGTGCTCCATCTGAGGAGTATGTGAGCACCTTTGAGGACGCCACTGGTGCCCTCTGTAGAGACTGGATGGGCATGGGTGGTCCCTGTAGAGACTGGATGGGCATGGGTGGTCCCTGCAGAAAAGTGTAAGGCTTCTTCTGCAGCAGCTCCTGCCTTAATGGCTCAGGGATCTTAAGTTTGGGCCTAGCTCCCATCTTGTCCTGCATGGGTGCTCCATCTGAGGAGTATGTGAGCACCTTTGAGGACGCCACTGGTGCCCTCTGTAGAGACTGGATGGGCATGGGTGTTTCAAAAGAGGCATGTATCAGGTGTTTAGTCAAATGTAATGGGATCCTTAGTATTCCTCTTTGTTTGGACCCTATGGGCACAGGTGCTCCCTCTGTGGATCTGACGGGCACGGGTTCTCCCTCTGTGGATCTGGTGGGCACAGGTGCTCCCTGTGTGGATCTGGCGGGCACAGGTGCTTCCTGTGTGGCTCTGGCGGGCACAGGTGCTTCCTGTGTTGATCTGGCGGGCACAGGTGCTTCCCGTGTGGCTCTGGCGGGCACAGGTGCTCTCTGTGTGGATCTGGCGGGCACAGGTGCTTCCTGTGTTGATCTGGCGGGCACAGGTGCTTCCCGTGTGGCTCTGGCAGGCACAGGTGGTCTCTGTGTGGATCTGGCAGGCACAGGTGCTTCCTGTGTTGATCTGGCGGGCACAGGTGCTTCCTGTGTTGATCTGGCAGGCACAGGTGCTTCCCGTGTGGATCTGGCGGGCACAGGTGCTTCCCGTGTGGCTCTGGCGGGCACAGGTGCTCTCTGTGTGGATCTGGCGGGCACAGGTGCTTCCCGTGTGGCTTTGGCGGGCACAGGTGCTTCCTGTGTGGATCTGGCGGGCACAGGTGCTCTCTGTGTGGATCTGGCGGCCACAGGTGCTTCCTGTGTGGATCTGGCGGGCACAGGTGCTCTCTGTGTGGATCTGGCGGACACAGGTGCTCTTTGTGTGGATCTGGCGGACACAGGTGCTCTCTGTGTGGATCTGGAAGAGAAGGGTGCTCCCTGCATCATCTTCTGCCTCCACTGTGGTGTGGTCTTCCGTGTTGCATCTGAGAAGCCCGAGTGCTGGAAATGAGCCTTCTCAGATGCATTACTGAAGACCAGGGATGAGGGACATGATGTTTCTCCCGCCTCCATTGTTTCCCCCCACTGGCCTGAGATGTCCCCGTACTCATAATCCTCAGGTATGGGGTCCGAAACCTCCATTATCGCCCACCACCGTCCCGCAGCAAGGGCCGTAGTAAGCTCATCTGAGTACTCAGTAGATGATGACTGCTCTGCACTCTCAAAAATGGTGGGCATGGTTGACAAACTCATATCGATGTTAGATATGTAGAAAATGAACTGGAAGTGAACAATACTATTTGCAATATACTATCTGTGAAACACTATGAAAGAAAGAGAAAGGGAAGAGATGATTTGAGTAAACATACAGTACAAGAACCTGAAAGCTTGTTGTCTTAAGCCCAACGTAAACTTATGTCGTCCACAACCGCATTTTGTCATCTGAAGTTCAACAGACATGTCCGTGTGTAGCCCAATTTTTGTGTTTGCGCTAACGGCATGTGTGCTCAACAACGCATACGGTAGGTGATTGTTAAGATAGAAGAATGTTGACACGACTCAGTACTGCTCTTTGACATCTGCTAGAGTATAAATAAGAAATTGTGCGGTGTCACACTGGTCCACCAACTAATAGCTGTGTGGACACAACTGTGCGTGAGATGGAGTGGAACGTGGAAAATGTAGTAGGCCTTTAATTTTCTTAAAAATAAAAATGTATACAGTGTATGCCCAGTGGCGATCCATCAGAAGAGGCAAGTGAGGCTGAGAGCCTCCTTGAAATGTATTTAAAATGAAAAATGAAGCTAAAAAAGTTAATTGTTATTTTTATCAATTTACCTACTAATGTGAATAACTCAGATGCACATAACGTAAATGTATATAGTCATGTTTTATTTTGCCGGTTGTCGAGGCAAATTTGATTGATTTAAACAAATCAGCTTAAGGCAAATAAGCTTTCAGTATCACTTCAGTGTGTCATCAGATCTGCTATCGTTTTGTCCTTTGAATATAAATGATCTACAATTATATATATAAAAAGATTTGATCATTATTGATTCACATATCATGCTCTCATTTCCACACAAACCAGTGTAGTCATTTATCTAAATGTAGCTACAGCAAATCTACAATAACATTCCACAGTTTAAGCAAATTCTTCTGCAAATTATATAAAGATTAAAATTCAGATCCCCAAACCCAGTGTAAAAAGCATAGGCTACTCACTCAATCGCCGACTCGCTACAAGAAGAAAAAATCCGCTGCACTCATTATTACGTCACCGAGCGTTCTGAGGAATGCGGCGATCTTTATGACGTAGCCTACTCGACCGCGAGTTTGTGAGGGATGGGAGACCTGTCGGGCCAAGATGGCGGCGAGGTAGGAGGTCTTTCTGAAGTGTCGTCCGGAAAATTTTAGGTCGGATGATATTACAACCAACATAGTGTACATAATTTATATGAACGAACAAATACATGAGATTGGTGATTAATCTCTCACTTTGAAGCGAATTTATGGGCAGAAGAAAACATAAACAAGCTCCAGTTGCTACCGTGTCAGTGCCTGCACGTGAGTCAAAGATGGATCATGTTCAAAGTGCATGTAACGTCACCCTGGAAGCTACCTTTGCATCAGAGAACAAAAACGAATCGAAGATGGAAGAGACAACGAACGAATGGTTTGACTCTCAACCCAAACTTTGCGATCTCCTTGCTACTCCTCTTCCTGACACCCCCATTAAGCCAAATTTGAAAAAGTCTAAGCGCGAGCACAGTGAGAGCTATGACACGTCTGCTGAAATTTTGGCGGCTATTCGCGAGTTTCGCGATGAGATGTTCCAAAAAATTTCAACAATCGATAAGACAACCGCCGTTACTGCAACGCAGATTGAAAGTTTGTCTTCGACCGTACATCAGCTTGTTACTGAAGTGACTAGTCACAAGGAGGCGTTGAAAGTCGTGTCTGCTGAGATCCAGAATCTTAAACAGGTGAACACAACTTTGAAAGAAGAGGTTGGAGACTGCAAGCGGTACAGTTGGAGGTGGACGCTGAAGCTGCACGGGGTGCAGGAAAAAGATGGAGAGGATAGCCGGCGTGTTGCAATCAATATCCTTGGCAAAGTGGTACCAGGAATCAGTGAGAGGATGGAGGATGCAGTGGATATCGCCCATCGTCTCGGCCCGCGAAGAAATGATGGTGCACACAGATCTATAATTATCCTATTTGCTCTTCGTCGTTACCGGGATACTGTCTGGCAAGGTGCCAGAGGTTGCAAGTTCCTCCGCGACAACAAGCTGCGACTCACAGAGGCCTTATCCCCAGAGGACAGGGTGGCAAGAGAAAAACTTTGGCCCTTGGTAAAGAAAGCCCGAGACGAAGGGAAAAAGGCCTCTTTCCGTGGTTCGTTTGCTCTAATTGACGGGAAGAGATTTGATTTCGCCAATGTGAAGTAGTTTGCATTGCATTCATTCGTTCCTTCTGGGTTGAGGTGGTGTTAAGCTATTGTATTTTAGCTGAATACCCTGGTAAATGAATGCCTCATATGTTTGGTCAAAGACTGAGTTATTAATGTTCCAAAACTCATTTCTGAACTTGACTCTTGTCTTGTTTTGATTTTCGTTAGCACTAATTAATATGTTTGCACAGTTTGCCAGTTCATTTGCCATTTTTTATTTTTCCCTGGGGTGGGGGAGTCATATTTAAGAAGTGATTATCTAAGTTAAAGATAAGTCATTTTGTTTGTTCTATGACCTCAGTAGGTTGTATATCATTCCTTCCTTTAAGGTAAGGTTTCCGTACAGTTTCTTCAGTCGTTGGTAGTTCATACTTTCTTTTTCTTTCTTTTTTCTTTTTTCTCCTATTTGTTATGGATTTCAAGTTCAGTTCATTTTCTATTATGTCCTTAAATGTTAGAGGTATGCGTGATGTGGTAAAGAGGAAAGCTATTTTTTTATTTTGTAAAAGCTGCGAAACTGATTTAATTTTTCTTCAGGAAACACACTCTTGTGAGTTGGATGTTAAATTCTGGAAGAATCAATGGGGAAATTTAATTTATTATAGTCATGGTTCTAATCACTCAGCTGGGGTTTCAATTCTTCTACACAAATTTAAGGGACAAATTCTGGAGGTAATGACTTCAAGTGAAGGTAGATGGATTATTATGACGTTAAAGCAAGATAATTCAACTTTTATTATTTGCAATTTATATGGCTGTAACTCCATCTCTGCTAACAAAATATTATTTTCTCAAATTATTTGTAAATTGACAGAATTGCTGAATAAATACCCGGGCTCCTTTCTAATTTTAGGCGGTGATTTTAATGAATGTTTAGATAACACACTGGACAGATTTCCTCCTAGAAGCAATGAAGGTCTCAATATTAATCATAATTCTAATAATATTTTATCAATATGTTCTTCTCTCTCCCTCACAGATCCTTGGCGTTTTTTTCATCCTGACACACAGGACTTTACTTGGTCAAATGGTAAAATGTCTTTAAAATCTAGAATTGATTTCTTTTTAGTTTCATCTTCAGCCCTGCAATTTGTTAAAAGTGTATCTCATTCGTATGCTCCCCTTTCTGATCACAAACAAATCATCTTAAAATTAGGCTGTAATGATGACAGTCGGAAGTTACGTGGTTATTGGAAATTTAATAACTGTCTTTTAAATGATAATATCTTCAATGACAATATAAAAAAATTAATTAACCATATGTTTTCTGATAAAATTCATAATGAGTACAGAGCCAATTGGGATTTTTTTAAATACAGAGCTAGACAAATAGCTATAAAAAGAAGTAAAGATTTAAAAACATCAAAAAATAAAAAAATAACTGAACAAATGGAAAGAGTAAATTCTTTATTGATAGGTAATCTATCTCAGGAAGAGGAGTTAGAATTAAAACAATTACATCTACAAATTAATCAAGCATATCTAGATATTGCCAAAGGTGCCTTTGTTAGGTCCAGAGCTAAATGGCTGGAAGAAGAAGTAAATTCTAGTTATTTTTTCGCTTTAGAGAAGAGGAACTGCAAACGAAATTCTTTGACTGTTCTTAATATTAATGGTGTCAACTGCACAGATCCTAATTTGATATCTAATTTTGTCACAGACTTCTACAAAAACATTTACACATCTGTGTTTGATAGTCACAATTGCAACAATTTTATTAAGAAAGTTCAAGCTCATGTTCCAGTTATTGATATTGACTTTAAAGCCGTTTGTGATTCTGATTTGACTATTGAGGAGATTCGAATAGCGCTTCACTCAATGAAGAAAGGAAAATCTCCAGGCAATGATGGATTAACTGTTGAGTTTTATATTCATTTTTGGGAGTTAATCAAACAACCATTGCTTTGTATGTATAAAGAATGTATTGATTCAAAAGAAATGACAGCTTCAATGAAACAAGGCATTATCTCCCTTGTCCCCAAACCAGACAAGGACACTCTTTTAATAGATAACTGGCGTCCAATTACGCTCCTAACTATCGATTATAAAATTTTAGCCTTGGTTTTTGCTAACAGATTAAAGGTCAATCTTAATCAATTTGTTGCAGAGACACAATCAGGTTTTATAAAGGATAGGCATATCAGTAACAACATAAGACTTATTTTAGATCTTTTGGACTATACAGATTTTATACATTCTAAAGCCATGATTCTTTTCCTAGACTTTTATAAAGCTTTTGACACCCTGGAGCATGAATTTCTTTTGCAGACTCTCAAGTTATTTGGTTTTGGTGATTTTTTTGTTAATATTATTGAAATGTTTTATAAAGACATTAGCAGCTCTGTCTTAATTAGCTTTAATACTTCTAAGAGATTTTTCATTACCCGTGGTGTCAGACAGGGCTGTCCTATTTCCCCTTTTTTGTTTATTTTAGTTACAGAACTTTTATCATTAAGTATTATCCATGAACAAAGCTTGGAAGGTATATCCATCTTTGATAGAGAAATTAAAATCTCCCAATTGGCTGATGACACTACTCTCTTTTTAAAAGATAAGAGTCAATTAACCAAGGCTATAAATGTAATTGAGCAATTTTCATGTGCTTCTGGATTGAAACTGAATATGTCCAAGTGTGAGATAATGACGCTCTATAAAAGTGATGATTCTTCAATCAATGGTATCTCTGTTAAAGAGACTGTAAGGTATCTTGGTATTTATTTAACAAAAAATTTAACAGCTCGACAACAGCTAAATTTTTCTGGACGGGTCAAGAAAACCCAAACCATCTTTAATCTTTGGCTCCAAAGAGACCTTTCCCTTTATGGGAGGGTTCTTTTGTCCAAAGCAGAAGGATTATCTCGTTTTGTATATCCTTCTCTTTCTCTCTTTGTCAATGACTCTACCGCTAAAGGAATTAACAAAATTTTTCTTGACTTCATATGGAAAAACAAACCTCACAAGCTCAAAAAAACAGTCCTATCAAATTGTCGAAAAAAAGGTGGACTTGAAGTGTTAGATTTTAGTGATACAGTGAACACCTTTAGGATAAATTGGATCAAAAAATGCTTAACAAATCCTAATTCTATATGGTTTTTTATCCCGAATCATATCTTTACCAAAATTGGTGGCCTCCCCTTTATATTGAAATGTAACTACTTGCCGAATAGATTGCCAGTTGCACTTTCTAAATTTCATCAGCAGGCCCTTCTTGCTTGGAAGTTATGCTACACCCACAATTTTTCACCTCATAAAACCTTTCTATGGAACAACTCTAATATAAGGATTAGGAATAAATCTGTTTTTCTCTCTACATGGTTTAACAGGAATATAATTGGTATTCTCTCAATTTTTGATAAATCTGGTAATTTCTTATCTTATGAAGAATTTATGTCTGTTCATAATTTCCCTTTACCATTTAAAGAATATAATGCAGTGCTTAAAGCAATTCCTTCTGGTCTAAGTCAGCTTGTTAAATGTCATCTAACCTTTAGTAAGAGTGTCACCAAAGAACCTGATTTGATCTTAGATGGTATAAATATACTTAGTAAGAAATGTAATAATAAGCATATTCGACATATTTTTCAGAGTAAAAAATATACTGTTGCTAGAGGCAAATTTTATTGGGCCTCTTTTATTGAACGTATAGACTGGAAGGAAGCCTGGTTGTTACCTCATAAGTATTGTATTTCTAATAAGATTAAGGAAGTTCATTTCAAGATTTTACATAAAATATACCCAGTGAATGATACTGTTGCAAAATATATGGATGTTGACAGTTCTTGCTCATTTTGTGGGAATGAGGATGAAACGCTGATCCATTTATTTTTCCAATGTGGAAAAACCCAAAACTTCTGGAATAGGTTATATCTTCATATTGGCAAGCACCTTGATTCTTCCAAATCCTTTCAATTAAAGGATATAATTTGTTACTATAAAGAAGGTAAAGCTAGTATTTCAATTAGTTACATTGTTAATTTTTTTATTTTGTTTGGAAAATTTTTTATTCACAAGCAAAAATTCTCTAAATCGCAGCCTACTTTTCCACATTTCTTAATCGAAATTGATACATTTTTGAAGTCTCTAAGATTGATTAAAAACAAGAAAAGTGACAGATTCTTGAAATATTATGATGGTATTTTTAATAATACCACTGATGCATAATGTTTCCTCTGTGTATGTCTTTTATTTTATTTATTTATTTTGTATTATTATTTTTATTTAATTTTATATATGTGAAGCGTTATATATACTTGATATAAGTTGATTCATGTAGAAGTGCTTTGTGTTCTGTGCTTTATACCTGCTTGTTATTTGATACATATTCAATAAAAAAAAAAAAAAAAAAAAAAAAAAAAAAAAAGTTAAAATATAAATAAAAAAAAAAAAAAAAAAAAAAAAAAAAAAAAAAAGGGATGGGAGACCTAGGCTGTTTCGTTGTATTAAAAGTGAACATGCAATACAAACAAAGACTGACTTAGCATTTTTAATTCATGATTGTTGATACAAAAACTAACGCTGTTTATTTGTTAGCATTTGCAGCTGGTGCATAAACAAGAGCAAGTAAAGCTGCAGATGGGTAGCCATACGTTTTATTATGAAGCATAACAGACCACTGAAACAAAATTAATAAACAGATATTACAATAAAAGCCCATTTCTGAAACAGAATACAATTCACAAAAAAGTTCCTCTAGGCTATCCTGGTTTTTTCCACCTTCTATTTCTCAATAGCCTAAGTTAAGCAACATTATCAGATGAGGAAGAGTGCTGTCCCGAACATCAGTAGGACGTTGATTAAAATAAACAAGTTGTTAATATTACATGACTTACATTTTGATCTATATCGCCAATGAAAATAGTTCCAAATAAATCTATAAATCGTTGCGCATCTTTGAGAAACGGTTTCCCTGACTGAAAACTTTCCATAAGTTTAGCGGCTTTAGATGCTCTCTGAAGCGCAGACAGAGAAGCGAAACATAACGATGTCTTTTATCAAAAAAAAAAAAAAAAAACCTGCTTCTTTCAGGTTTTTAAACCATTATTTATGTTATAATGTATAGAGGGTTTCACGACGCGTAATCAAACCGGAAGTCGGCCATTTTGGAGGCACCGAACTTAAACAATGCCATTGAACTGAACGGACTCGCAAATTTGGCTGATTATTGCTGCTGAAAAATGGTCGAGTTTTGGTCTGTACTAATCGGTCGCATCGGGAAAAAACATTTCGAGTTCTATCTACTGCCAAAAGTTAAAGAGAAGAGTGTAAAAAACTGATGAAAGAAGGCGTTTGTGGTGAGGCACAACATCAGCTCATCAACCACATGACATGTGTTAATGAAGCGTTGACTATGGCTAAAATGTTGACGTATTTAACTATGGCTACATTCACACTGTCAGTCCAAATCCGATTATCTTTGTATCGGATTGGAATCTGATCTAAAATGATGTCCACACTGTGTATCGCAACTGTTCATATTCGATGTGTGTATCCATGCAGCTCTTAGGCAATATGGCACTGACATTGTGTTGATGGAGGGGTTTGCATTTGCAATCGAGATGTCGTCTTATTTAAATTTTACAACATGGGAATGTGTAGCCGCCGCGCTGGACTACTGCGTCTTGAGCTGCAGAACTGTATGAGGATATTATGCACTACACCCTTTTTTCCGCGCTGGTTTCAAAATATGTTTCAGAAATAATAATGTTCTGCTCGTCCGGCACTTTGCAACAACACAGAATTGTTTTGACAGCGACTTTCCTCTAACAACGTCTGACGTTTACATTTAACGTGAGAGTCACATACCACGCGAAATCCGATCGTTCAGACTGAAGCCGATGCCCTGATATGTGATTTGAATAGGATTTCAAACCACATATGAATGTAGCTTGAAACGGATTTCATGTGCTTTTTTGGACTGACAATCTGAACGTAGCCTGTGTCGGGATAAGAAATAGAAGGAAGAACTGCAGTACGGGCTAGAGAAGCTAGCTCGTTCGGACCTTTACCACATATTAACTTTAGTTTGTCAAAATGTTTCGCTCTCTCCTGCTTACTAAGTCCTTATCTATATGATTTCGCACCTACTACGTGTTTTTACCATGGTTTATTAGTGTAACAATGTGTTCAGTAGTACATAAACAGTGCAATCCATGCCGTTGTTTACATCCGAGTGCCTCCATAATGGCCGCGCATCCGGGTTACCGCCCAGAACGTGACGTTGGTGAAAACCCGCCGCATACTCAATGAGTAGGTACTTAATTTCAATGAGTACTTACTTAACGAATGTACTTAATTTAAAACAAACAAGTTTAAAGTAACATTTACATTAAATTTACATTTAGCAGACGCTTTTATCCAAAGCAACTTACAAATGAGAACAATAGAAGCAGTTAAATTAACAGTAGGACAACAATACGCAAATGCTATAACCCCTCTTAGTTCAATTTTAGTGCAGGTTTTTATTTTTTTTTTAAATAGAAGAGAAGAGAAAATGTTAGTACTACTGAATCAAGTGCTGCCGGAATAGATACGTCTTCAGCAGTTTCTTGAAAGTGGCTACTGACTCAGAAGCTCTGGTTGAGTTAGGCAGATCATTCCACCAGCAGGGAACAGTCATGGTAAAGGTCCGGGAAAGAGATTTTGTGCCTCTTTGAGATGGTACCACTAGACGACATTCGCTAGCAGAGCGCAAGTTTCTGGATGGCACATAAGTCTGAAGTAATGAGTTTAGGTAAGAGGGAGCAGTGCCAAAGGTTGTTCTGTATAGGCAAACGTCAGTGCCTTGAATTTAATGCGAGCGGCAACTGGCAACCAGTGCAATTGTGTGAGGAGAGGAGTGACATGTGCTCTCTTTGGCTCATTAAAGACCACTCTGGCTGCAGCATTCTGGATAAGTTGCAGAGGTTTGACAGAGCAAGCTGGAAGACCAGCCAGGAGAGCATTACAATAGTCCAGTCTGGATAAAACAAGTGCTTGGACAAGGAGTTGTGTGGCATGCTCTGTAAGGAAGGGCCTGATCCTCCTAATGTTGTGCAAGGCAAATCTGCAGGATTTAGCAATGTGGTCTGTGAATTTCAACTGATCATCAATTACAACCCCAAGGTTCCTAGCTGACCTTGATGGAGTTATGGATGACGAGCCTAGCTGAATGGAGAAGTTGTGACGAAGTGTTGGGTTGGCCGGGACCACAAGCAGCTCTGTCTTCGCAAGGTTTAGTTGAAGGTGGTGGTCCTTCATCAAGCCAGAAATGTCTGTCAGGCAGGCTGAGATACGAGCAGCTACCGTCGGATCTCAAGGTTCCTGAGTAATTTTGAGACAATGCTATCCATTAGTGACGACAGTACAGTGTTTGCTTTACTCCATATACAAATTGTCTATTTTTTCTCTATTTTCTATTGCTTTTTGTTTTCAGTTCATAGTGTTTACCAAGTCTGATTTTCATCTCTCTACAGTTTGAGTGATTGTGAAATCACAGAGAAAGATTGTGCTGCTCTGACTTCAGCTCTGAGATCAAACCCCTCACAACTGAGAGAACTGAATCTAGATAATAGAAACCTACGAGATCCGGGTGTGAAGCTTCTCTCTGTTGTACTGGAGGATCCTGACTGTAAACTGGAGAAACTCTGGTAAGATCATCTACTACGGTATATCATAGTCAGACATGTTATTGTCTTCTGTAAGACTAAATCAGGGTTCCACAAATCTGGCACTGGAGGGCCGCTGCCCTACGGAGTTTAGCTCAGACCCTGAAAAACTCCCCTTCCTGTAACTCTGAGGACATGGATCAGCTTGTTCAGGGTCTTTAATATGTAATATGTATCTTGATTTAAGATACATAATTTTTAGATATTAGATATTTAGACTACGTCTGGATCAGATTCAGGACGATGAGTAGATCAAGTCCAACAACACCCCCAACGCTTCACAGTCCTATACCTCGTCCTGCGTCGACATTTCATTAAGAAACATTATCCGTTTTGATTTTACATATGCATCTGCTTACATACGTGACCCATTCTGACAAAATGAGTCGCAATGAGCAAATTTTCATGACTGAGCTACACCTGTTTGAATTTTATAGTCAAAGTCAATTTTGAGAATAATCAAGTTAAAGTTTTCTGAAGGTTCCAAAACAAAATCCTCTACCAACCATACCTTAAAATCTCTGGTAATAACACCAAATTTGGCACACATCAAGTCAAAACCAAATATCTATAGGATCAATATATATATATATATATATATTAAACTTTTTTCCCCATGATCCCACAATTGTTTGATTAACATTAACGAAAAAGACAGCCTATACATTCGGACCTACTGTACTGCTGATCTAATATAATGTTACACATCAGATGTTTTTCTCCAACAGTTAACCAAATGTTCACTTAAGACATAGCAGATAATGTTTGCTTGAATACTCGCCAAGACAGATATTTTGAAATACTGTAATTCTGTGTAGGTATAAGTGTATATCGGGGTCACGTGCGGTCTGAGGCGTCTTTGAGGCACGTTTCGAATGTGTCAGTCAATGTGAGTAAAATAATTTAGTTTAAATCAGTATGAGTCTGAAAATCACATTTCATTGGTTCAGACTCATGCCATCGAGAATTCGCTATGAATATTCACAAAGTTGGATTGCTACGCTTTAAAACAATACCAAACTTGTGCTGAGTGAAAGAACAGTCGTCGAGAAGCGAGCAGAGAAACTGCATTTTTCATGGACAAATGTAAGGTACTCCTATCAGAAAACGTACAAATAAAGATACTTTATATATAATTTCACTCCTCCCCCACTGTTTAACTCTTTCCGGTAATAAAAAAAAGTGCACACTTCTAGTCATCACCATGACTGAATAAATTGTTCAATATTATGTATCATTTTGAATCACAGAAGCAGGTTTTGTAAATCATGTGTCTGAGTAGAAAAGGGGCCTAGTGACGCCACTGAGAAGTGCCGGTACACAAGAAAAAGTGAGGGTACACCACAGCTTAAAATATAGAAGTCCTGGTGCGTACCGGCCCACTTCGAGCCGTGCTGGAGGCACATCGTCACTACACACGGCTTATACAGTAGAGAACTGTTGAGAGTACAGGAATATTACTGTGAAAACAACAAAAATCATTTAAAAAACATAAACTCAGTATAACAATGCACTGGAGAACCAGGGCCCGTTTCTTCATACGTGGATTACTGTTATCTGGATTTTACTGTTGACGATTTTACATGATCCAGGATTGTTAGGTTCTTCAAAGCTCATCCTGGAGATGCTGTCATGGCAACAGGTCCGTAAGCTCAACCCTGTTTGGGAGCATCTTATTTCATGAAAACAGGATTAGATTGCATCTTTTCAAGCGCAGGCGATACTTAAAGTCTGTTCCAGCCACTGCTACTTTCTTACAAGAGTAGCCTAATGAACCAGGTACAATAATGACTAATAATAATAATAATTTAAAAACTCATTGAAAATACTATTACAATGTTGTGTAGTCTATCACAATAGACAGTTTACTCACTGAGAGATTTATTTGTGAGGGAATAATTACCTAATAACTGTATTGGAGTCTTACATGATGTAGGCCTACAGTTAGTCTGAGCCGGACATTAATTTGCAGTTATTATCGCAGGGTTTTGTTGCAGCGCAGGAGATGCGGTTTACTTGTGCATGCAGTTAAATTCTCTGCCATTAGAAAAATGTTCTTGCCCCGTAAGAAACTTTAATCAATGCTGTCATTTAACAAATCTGCTTTACAGGTAACATTAAATGTATTGCTAATTACAACATTTAAATGAAAATGTAAAGTTCAAATACTGGAAATAGTGAAATAATGGAAATAATTGGGAATCATGTAACAAACAGTATATTAAATTTATCTATTATAACTTTTCTGTCATTTTGGTTGCTTGGCTGTTTCCTTATAAAGGTCTAGAAATGTTTCCGTCAGGTGTCTGATGTTCTTTTTTAATTTGATGCCATTACGTTTCTCTCTTGCTGTCTGAAATCATTGAAAAAGTTTTTGTTTGTTTGAGCCTTCACAACATCAGTGGATCAATAATTAACAAACAACAAAAGAAGATTATCTTTCATCTGTGTTTCTCCTATTATTAAACTGCCAATATAAACTGGGATTTTTGGAGCACAGGTGTTGAAAGCTTTTTGAATTTCTTTATTATTTGTTTATGACTGATAAATCTCCAACGAAAATTTAGACATTTAATAGTCTGTAGAATTGTGGCTTGTACGTGTTGATCTGAACTGAGAGTGAAGAGTGTGTCATTGTTCTCTACAGGTTGAGGGATTGTGGAGTCACAGATGAAGGTTTTGCTGCTCTGACTTCAGCTCTGAGATCAAACCCCTCACACCTGAGAGAACTGGATCTGTCTGTGAATAAACTAGGAGATTCAGTTCCTCTGCTCTCTGCTGTACTGGAGGATCCTCACTGTAAACTGGAGAATCTGAGGTAAGATTGTCTCTCTGATAGTCACACATGTCTTTGTCCTCATTTTACAAGCTAATTTTAGTCCTAAAATTCTTACTGTTCTATAAACACTAAATCTCAGCACAGAAATCACAGGTGTACTCAAATGTCTAATCTCATGATCTGGTATTAGTGTTCATTTTTACATTCTTTTTAAAATGTATCCTTTAGATTTAGTCAGTATTTCATTATATTCATTATGTTCAATAATTTGAGTCTGTTTCACTCTGACTACAGTGACAATCCTGTTCCCCCACGTTTACTCACCAGTGTTTTCCCTAATGATGTTTCTGTGTAATAATAGTGGTTCCCAACCCTGATCCTATAGTTCCCCCAGCACTGCACAATCCTTAATCGTTGAAGTTTCTGCTTTTAACAGCTCTTTCCGTAGCTACAAAAATACAATTCTTCAAAGTAGCTTTTCAAACACTACTAATGTACTAATATGAAACATAATAAGCAAAAGAAATGTAATAACTTCATGCTGATCTTCATGGTCTTATATGCAGGGAAAACACCTGAACTTCTGTGGAGCAGTGATGAATAAAGTAACATGGTCAGCGTCGCGCTGGTGAGATTAGTTTGCGCTGTTCATTCGGTTTCGCTAGCAAACACGTCCTCTCTGCGGTGTCGAGTCGGTCGCACAGCTCGGTTCATTGAGCCGCACCGATGACGTCAGCACGGCACGAGCTCTGTAACACCGCTCCGTTTCGTCCCACTGAAGGTGTGTTTGGCTTCCCATACAACTCGCTACAACTAACCGCCATTTCTTAAAAGAGTTTGTGAGACGCGGCACATTAAACAGAAGTGCGGACACACAACTTCTTTTTCAAGGGAAATTAGCCATCATCAACTACCGAAATATTTTCTGATTTCAGTAATGCGTATGAATGAATTTCACCAAGGTTGATCAATGTTTTTCGTTTCACTAGTGTTTGAAACGCTTTTCAATAATTGTTGCCTATACGGCCCTTCATACTGGAGATCTCATATTTGTCTCCTCTAAAGTTTGGAAGAGATCTCAGCAACATCACACACTGTGCTCAGATTTTTTTTCCTAAACTAAAGACCCTGGTGGTCTCATATTTGTCTCCTCCAAAGTTTCAGACAAGAATGAACATTGATCTAGTTCATTTGTACAGTATGGTGTACTGGCAGTATAGTCGTTTTGTCTAATTAGTGTAGAAATATGTGAAATGCTTATAAATCATTAAATGTTTAAGTTTTATAGACCACATTATTACATTTTTCAAGTGTCCAGACATATATTGTTATCCATTCAATATGAAGAGACAATTTTATTAGTCTTTTTCATTATAATATATATTATAACATTTCTAAAGACACTTAATTACTGTTTTGGTAATAAACTCTTATGTGTTAAACTTCAAGCATGAAGTCATGCAAATAATAGAAATAAATGATGAAAATGAAATTGGTCTTAACCCCTTAAGTGTCACCATAGCCATTACATATTTAAAACAGTTATATCCTATACTAAACCTAAACTAATATTGACAAACTATATATCATTTGAAAGCTTACAATCTGTAGGTTTCATATTTGGTGATTGATTATCAAAATAAATTACAGAAGAGACGTAATCTGTCAATTTGCAACAAGAATATTTTCATATTCCTAAGGCGTGTTAAGACCTTTATTTTGAAATAGTGATGAACATGAAAATCATGAAAGAATGGTAGAAACCTCAGTTTGTTTTCATGCCAATAGTTCAAAAGATAATATCCATTAATTTTTTTTTTAGAAAAAAAGGTCTGAAAATGTTTTAAATATAAAGAAAGAATTGTGTCAGCGAGCTATAACGCACATGCGTGTTATTTTTATGTGATTATTAAAGGTTGAATTCATATAAAAATATGCCAAACTTCCCTTACTACTGAATAGGATGTCTACTTCATAAATTGTATGAAAATTGTGGAAATAATGGTTCAGATCACTCAAAACACATATGGAAATGGAGGCGCCCTTATATGGGCAGTAAAGTTTGTTACTGCGCCCAAACAAAATCTTACTGAAAGCTAATTTCTTGAGATATCAACCTAAAATTTGAAACACAACTTGTTCAGAGTTTTGGCTTTGATTTACTTGGAGTTTTAGAGTCCACCAGGTTTTGAAAAAATATATTTTATATCAAATATGAATAATTAAATTTTTACATTTTACATTTTCATAAACTCAAACTTCTTTAACTTTTTTTGCTGTTTCACTTTCTTAATTCACTTTCTTAATTTATTTCACTTCTACAAAAATCTGCCAAATGTCTTCTTTAAAACAAGACCAATCTTACATCTATATTCCAAAGCAATCTTGAATTACAACCATTTAAGTTCGACCCTTAAGATAAAAGCTTCAGGTCAGGGGCATTCAGTCCGTATACTGTAATTCAATTCAATTTCAATTCAAATTTATTTGTATAGCGCTTTTCACAATACATATTGTTTCAAAGCAGCTTTACAGAAAGTGCATTTCAGAAATGTACATAGAAAAATACAGTTAGTTAATCATGTATTAATTTACGGCATAACATATCGCCGGCGTTGAGTCGTCTCATCGCAGGTGTTGGGGCATCTGAAGTCTCCGTGAGAGGCTGGATACAAACTGGAGCTGACGAACGCTATTTACCTCAGGACTAGCGTCCCGAGATAACAGCAGAAAAGCAGATGGGAAATAATTAGCGTAGCTGCTGTTCATAATATTAATGCATTCGATCTGATTCAACAGTGGTATAAAAGGTAAGCATTATGTGACTGCTTGGCTGAAGAGATGCGTCTTTAATCTAGTTTTGAACTGGGACAGCGAGTCAGACCCTCGAACAATATCAGGAAGGCTATTCCAGAGTTTAGGAGCTAAATGTGAGAACGCCCTCCCTCCTTTAGTCAAGTCAAGTCATCTTCATTTATATAGCGCTTTTAACAATGGATTGTTTCAAAGCAGCTTTACAATGATAAACATATAATTTAAGGTAACAGATTGTTTTGGCGTTATAGCGGTTCTTGAATAATGTTACTTCCAGCTAAAGTTAACTTTGATTGATTCACCTCCGTCGAAATGATCAGACTTTAAACGCGAACCTGTGATTAACGCTGACGGCGTTCACATGCTCATTCAGAATTCTATAGTTATGTGCTTTTTAAAATATGTGCGCAGGTTTGTAATTCATACAACCCAGCCTAAACAAACTACTTTTCTTGCCTATAAATTTTGATACAGAATTTTGTTTTATTTTATCACTTCGGGGTACGCGAGCCGGAATTCACAACGCTTTATCTGTAGAGTGGGAAAGGGATCCTCCATAGGGAGAGGATAGTGGATACTTCAGCACTGCATTGTCATCGGGTCCAGGCAAAGCTCCCTCGTCAGATCTGGACACGGCCTGGATCCGGCAGGCTGCGGGAAAACCTCGGGATAAACAAAGACACTAATATTAGCATAGATGCCATTCTTCTTATGATGTAGCGAGTACATCAAGATTTAAGGGAAGTGTTCCCAGTTTCGGCTGACCTAATCTATGCAGCCTAACATTGAATTTATAGAAGTCTATAATGTATTATGTGTATGCTAGGTCAAAGAGATGTGTTTTTAGTCTAGCTTTGAACTGACAGAGTGTGTCTGCTTCCCGGACAATGGTAGGAAGACTGTTCCAAAGTTTTGGTGCTAAATAGGAAAAGGATCTACCGCCTGCAGTCGATTTAGATATTCTAGGTATTATCAACTGGCCGGAATTTTGAGATCGCAATAGATGTGAAGGACTATAATGCGTTAAGAGCTCGCTCAAGTACTGCGGAGCTAAACCATTTAGTGCTTTGTAGGTAATCAACAATATTTTAAAATTTATACGATGTTTAATAGGGAGCCAATGCAGTGTTGACAGAACCGGGCTAATATGGTCATACTTCCTGGTTCTGGTAAGAACTCGAGCTGCGGCGTTTTGAACTAGCTGTAGTTTGTTTATTAAGCGTGCAGGGCAACCACCCAGTAGAGCATTACAATAATCTAGCCTTGAGGTCATGAACGCATGGACTAATTGTTCCGCATTTCCCAATGAGAGCATATGGCGTATTTTAGATATATTTTTAAGATGGAAAAATGCAGTTTTACAGATACTAGACACGTGGCTTTCAAAAGAAAGGTTGGTATCAAATAGCACACCCAGGTTCCTAACCGACGACGAAGACTTGACAGAGCAGCCATTAAGTGTTAGACAGTATTCTGGGTTATTACGTGTGGAAGTTTTTTGTCCAATAATTAGAATCTCTGTCTTTTCAGAATTTAGTAGTAGGAAATTACTAGTCATTAAATTTTTTATATCAGCTATGCATTCCGTTAATTTTGTGAATTGGTAAGTTTCGTTGGGTTTTGAAGAAATATACAGCTGAGTATCATCGGCATAACAGTGAAAGCTAACTCCATGTTTCCTAATGATATCTCCTAATGGTAGCATGTACAGAATGAACAGCAGCGGTCCTAGTACTGAGCCTTGTGGTACGCCATACTGAACTTGTGATCGATAAGACATCTCTTCATTTACTGCTACAAAGTGATAACGGTCAGTTAACCCTCTGGGGTCGGCGGTCTCGCCGGCGATACCAGCTCACTTTTTTCCTTATCAGTGCAAAAGAGACTCAAATTACTCTGTTGATTTTGATCTTACATATAAGTGTTGTACATCATTCGATCCTGTTAAGTTTGTATTTTTTTGTGGAACCTCATAATAAAAACAAAGTGTTGTGCTTTTCGCCTAATAAAGAAAAATAAACATGATGCGCGTTCTGCGTTCTCTCTGTCAGTGAAGTCCATTCTGAAACGCGTCCGAAAAATGAACTGTAACTCTGCAAATACTCAGTCAAACAGGTATACAGGTACACAGGCATGAAGCCTGAATTATCTTCTTTTAAATGAAGTAATTTATATAAAAAACACATTTTCTCATTTTATGTAATCTGTACGAAAAGAGAGAGATGATAGTCGTTCTCGTCTCAGGTCATTAAAGTTAATTTGACCACGCCCACGGAGCGCGCGCTCTATCAAACACAAATGCTCTGAGGCGATCCACGCCCACATCAGCTGGATAACCACCGAAAGAGACTCATATTTACGACGCTGTGAGGAATAATAGTACTATCTTAATAATAATCCTGGAAAAAATTACCTCAGAAGTACAGGTAGTTTCATTTGGAGGAGCAACGGATCCAGCCGAGGAATAGGTACATTCTTTATTTTCAAGTGCTTTGTGCTAATCGCGATATGGAATAGTGTCTGTAAACAAAAAGACTGTTTGAATCGCGTTTTTGTGTGTGAATGAATGAACAGCTTTTACCTAACTATATTCCAATACTGAGATGAGTAAAAATCGACTGAAATATGTTGAAATAAAATATTTTTGTATAAGCAACGTATTAAACTGCAAATTAACATTTATATGTCCTAATCATAAAAACGATGTTACACATGAAAGACAAGATGTCGTTTTTACTGTAAAATACTGCCACATCAAATAAGCTTGTTTGCTAAGATGTTATTATAGTGTTTGTTCGATTGTAGGCTATATTCAAACTAATTAATCCGCAACTGTGAAATATGTATGATAAAATGTATACTTTAATATATACAAAGAAAGATTACATTTGAAATATAGTTAAAATTTTAATTGTTGTTGTAATTGTAAACTTTTTATTAAAATAGCAAAAATATATGTAGGCTACATATAAATAAATCTTAGGTAAATCTTAAAAGCTCAATATAAGCCTCCTCTTTAAATTATTTGTATTGTGTTTTATTAGTGACACATTTGGGATATATTCCCAAACTTTCTGTAAAAACAGTATGATAATTAACTGCACAATTACTAGAAATTTTTACATTTGATATTATACAATTTGCAAGCACAATTTGAAAAATAAACAAATAATTGGAACTGTGAACCAATTTTGTATTATATAGGCATATATATATATATATATATATATATAGTCATTCTTGTGGCTCACCTGAATGAAAGGCTCATTAGTATGCAGCCCCATTATGCGCTCATTATGTGGGCCCATTGTCTTCTCAGGTGTGAATCACAGCAGGTCACACCCCTGCGCATATTGCCTTTCCAAACAAAAAGTGTCATTTTTAAATTTAAACCAATCTATTGTTTTATGTGAATGATAAGGCAGGATGATTTTCAGATCATTTTGAAGAAAAAACTCTAGGCGACAACATCCATTAGTCAAAAGTCTTGTGGACACATATTTAGTATGTGTTTTGTGGCCTTATTTCAGAAACTTTAAGTTTTAGTTTTTTCAATAACCACGCATAAACAATATTCTCTCAAAAATACAAAAATGTACATACATGTTGATAACACATTATGGTAGCCCTGTTTGTGTTAAATAGAGTGTAATTACACCTTTGCCAGTAATATGTTTATAAGCAACTGAAAAAAGCACAAATGTCAGAGTATGTCAAAACATCTCAAGGACCCCAAAAACACCTTGGACCCCAGAGGGTTAAGTATGATTTAAACCATGCTAATGCAATTCCACTAATGCCAACATAGTTTTCTAGTCTATTTAAAAGAATGTTGTGGTCAATGGTGTCAAATGCAGCACTAAGATCGAGTAACACTAATAGAGAGATACAACCACGATCGGATGATAAGAGCAAATCATTTGTGATTCTAATGAGAGCGGTCTCAGTGCTATGGTACGGTCTAAATCCGGACTGAAAATCCTCGCAGATATCATTTCTTTCTAGAAAGGAACATAGTTGTGAAGATACTGCTTTTTCTAATATCTTTGACAGAAAAGGCAGATTCGAGATCGGCCTGTAATTGACTAATTCTGTAGGATCAAGTTGTGGTTTTTTAACAAGCGGTTTTATCATAGCCAGTTTAAAAGTTTTTGGTACGTATCCTAGAGACAAAGATGAATGAATGATATTAAGAAGAGGATCTTTGACCTCTGGAAGCATCTCTTTCAGTAGCTTAGTCGGTATAGGATCTAACATACAAGTTGTCGATTTAGATGAATTAAGGAGTTTGCAGAATTCTTCCTCTCCTATAGCAATAAATAAATCAAATTTTTCCTCAGGGAGACTACAATGCACTTCCTGATGCGATACTGTGGTAGACGGTTGCATAGTTATAATTTTGTCCCTGATATTATCAATCTTATAAGTGAAGAAGTTCATAAAGTCATCACTGCCGTGTTGCTTTGACACTTCTGAGCTTGAAGCTTTCTTTTTCGTTAGTTTAGCCACTGTTTCAAATAAATACCTAGGATTATGTTTATTTTCTTCTAATAGGTTTGAAAAATAAGCAGATCTAGCAGCTTTTAAAGCCTCTCTGTAAGCAATCGAGCTCTCTTTCCACGAAATCCGAAATACCTCTAGTTTAGTTTTCTTCCAGTTGCGCTCCATTTTTCTGGCTGCTCTCTTAAGGGCCTGAGTGTGCTCGCTGTACCACAGCGTTGGACTATTTTCTTTAATCTTCTTTAAGCGCAATGGAGCAACTGCGTCTAAAGTGCTGGAAAAGAGAGAGTTAAACGTTTCTGTTGCAATATCGAGTTCTTCTAAGCTATCTGGGATGCTGAGATGATGAAACTGATTAGGAAGATTATTGATAAAGTAATCTTTAGTGGCAGAAGTTATAGGTCTAACGTATTTATAACACGGAGTCGGCTTTGCAGCCTTGGCTAAATGTAATTTACATGAGACTAGATAATGATCTGAGATGTCATCACTCTGCTGCAGAATTTCAACAGCATCAACATCTATTCCATGTGATAATATTAGATCTAGAGTATGATTACGACAATGAGTAGGTCCTGACACGTGTTGTCTAACTCCAATTGAGTTTACAATGTCGTTAAATGCCAATCCCAAAGCATCTTTTTCATTATCTACATGTATATTAAAATCACCAACAATTAGTACTTTATCTGCAGCCAATACTAAATCTGATAGAAAGTCCTCAAATTCTTTGATAAAATCTTTATGGTGCCCTGGTGGCCTGTATACAGTAGCCAGCATAATTCTCAAATGTGATTTATCGTTTACACTATATATTTTTACATTAAGCACCAATACTTCAAAAGAAGTATTTTTAAAGCTTCATTTCTTAGTGGTTTTGAAAATATTACTATAAATTACAGCAACACCTCCCCCTTTGCCTTTCAGACGAGGTTCATTTTTATAACTGTAATCTTGTGGGGTTGACTCATTTAAAATAATGTAATCGTTTGGTTTTAGCCAGGTTTCTGTCAAACACAGCATATCAAGATTATAATCTGAAATCATATCATTAACTATGAGAGATTTTTAAGTAAGGGATCGAATATTCAGCAACCAAAGCTTTATCATTTGCTCATCTGTATTATATCTGTTTTTTATTTGTTGAACATCAATTAAATTTTTAACCTGACGTTTTTTGGATTTCCAAATTCGGGGAACAGACACAGTCTCTATATGATGATATCTAGGTGAAAGAGGCTCTATGTGATGGGATTTATCTGACCTTGGTGACGTGAGGCCGCTAGCAGACGGTCGGTTTAGCCAGTCTGTCTGCTTCCTGACCTGAGCCCCAGATTGTCATGTTTTAGCTCTAAGACTATGAGCCAAATTACTAGAGAGAAGAGCAGCACCAGCCCAGGAGGGATGGATACCATCTCTTTTCAACAGATCAGGCTTGCCCCAAAAACTTTTCCAATTGTCTATGAATTTTATATTATTCTGCGGACACCACTTCGACAGCCAACCATTCAGTGAGGCCAATCTACTAACTATCTCATCACTCCTGCGTACAGGAAGGGGGCCAGAGCAAATTACAGTGCCTGACATCGTACTTGCGAGTTCACACACCTCTTTAATATTAATTTTGGTGATCTCCGACTGGCGGAGTCGAACATCATTAGTGCCGACATGAATAATGATCTTAGAGAATTTACGATTAGCATTAGCAAGCACTTTTAAATTTGCTTTGATGTCAGGCGCTCTGGCTCCCGGCAAACATGTGACTATGGTGGCTGGTGTCTCTATTTTCACGTTCCGTGTGATCGAATCACCAATTAACAGGGCACAATCAACAGAATTCTCAGTGGGTGTTTCACTGAGTGGGGCAAATCGATTTGTTATGGGAATCGGAACGGAAGAGTGGTTCTTTGATCCGCGACTAGAGCGGTGATCTCTCACAGTCACCCATCTGCCCTGCTGCACGGGCTCTACTTCAGCCGGAACCGAATCATGTAAAGAGTTCACTATGCTAGGCGCATCAAAAACACTATCTAAAGATCTAGCATTCTTACCATCCTCAATTAAAGTTTGGATGCGTGTCTCTAGTTCTGAAATCTTCTCCGTCAGCCTGACTGTCTCCTTGCATTTATCACATATAAATCCTATATTGCCATCGAAGAAGGCTATACTAAACATATGACATGTGACACAGGTGACAATAACAGGACAAGAAGACATTACTCACCGTGTTGTTGACTGATTTCTTACTTACCTGGACTTTATAAACTCAAAGGCGCGGGCGCGCGAGAGAAAATAAATATATAAATGAGCGCACGGGTGGCGCGTTAGCAGGCTAACGATATCTTTAGTGGACTTAGATATCCTAGGAATGACCAGAAGCCTCGAATTTAGGGATCTTAAAGAACGCGATGGATTGTAGGGCGATAGAAGATCCATTAAATACACAGGAGCTAAACCATTTAGGGCTTTATAGGTCAGTAGTAATACTTTGTAATTGATACGGAACTTGATAGGTAACCAGTGTAGAGATGATAAAATTGGTGTTATATGATCATATTTTCTTGATCTAGTAAGAACTCTAGCGGCTGCATTTTGCACTAACTGTAGCTTGTTTATTGAGGATGCGGGACAACCAGCTAATAAGGCATTACAGTAATCTAGTCTCGAGGTCATGAATGCATGAACTAACTTTTCTGCATCAGAAACAGATAGCATGTTACGTAATTTAGCAATGTTTCTAAGGTGGAAAAAGGCAGTTCTTGTAACATATGAAATATGATTTTCGAAAGACAAGTTGCGGTCTAGTATAACACCCAGGTCTTTTACTGTAGTGGATAAAGTAACAGGACATCCTTCTATATTAAAGTTGTATTGTAAGAGATTTTGTGGGTAGTTTTTTGGACCAATAAGTAATACCTCCGTTTTATCTGGATTTAATAGCAGGAAATTACACGTCACCCAGCATTTTATATCTTTAAGACACTCTGTCAATTTAGATAAGTTAGTGTTTTCATCTGGTCGTGATGAAATATATAATTGAGTGTCATCATCAGCATAGCAGTGGAAATTAATTCCATGTTTTCTTATAATATTACCAAGTGGCAGCATATATATTGAGAATAGCAGAGGGCCTAACACCGATCCTTGCGGCACTCCATAGTCTACTGACGTTATCTTCTATTTTTCCCCATTTAAACAGACAAAATGGTAACGGTCTGATAAGTACGATCTGAACCAGCTTAATGCCTGTCCCTGAACACCAGTGTAGTTTTGTAGTCGATCCAAGAGTATTTTATGATCGATAGTGTCAAACGCAGCGCTAAGATCGAGTAGAACTAGTATTGAGATACAGCCTTGGTCAGAAGCTAAAAGTAAATCATTTGTATTTTTAACTAACGCAGTTTCTGTGCTATGATGCGGTCTGAATCCTGACTGAAATTTTTCATATATCTCATTTTCTTGCAGGAAAGAGCACAATTGAGCGGACACAGTTTTTTCTAGTATTTTAGACATAAATGGAAGATTTGAAATGGGTCTGTAATTTGCTAAGTTATTTGGATCTAATTGCGGTTTCTTAATAAGAGGTTTTATTACTGCCATCTTGAATATTTTTGGAACATGACCTAAAAATAAAGACGAGTTAATAATATTGAGAAGAGGCTCTTCCACTACAGGTAACACTTTCAGTAGTTTAGTGGGTATTGGATCTAATAAACATGTTGTTGGTTTAGATGCAATGATAAGTTTATTTAGCTCTTCCTGTCCTATAGTTGTAAAGCGGTGTAGTTGTTCTTGAGGGGCCATAATTGAGGCTGAATTATAAGACACCATAGAGGATTGTACATTTACAATTGTGTTTCGGATGCTTTCTATTTTCTCATTGAAGTAATTCATAAAATCATTACAGCTATACTGTAACGGAATATTTTGCTCTGGTGATGTCTGTTTATTTGTTAGTCTAGCCACGGTGTTAAATAAAAACCTTGGATTATTTTGGTTATTTTCTATTAGTTCGCGGAGATGTTCAGCCCTGGCTGCTTTTAGAGCCTTTTTATAACGTGAATACTGTAAGCTGTGAATGCTCTGCTGAACCAATACATTTAAGAGAATGGGTTCGCGGACTCGCAAATTAATATTAACACTATAAATTCCCTTGTTGTTCGAGGTGTAAAATAAAGCTTACATAATAAAATTATGCTGTACAAATGTAACTGTCTGTCATTTATTTATTTGCCAATCGACTATTTTTTTTTTTTTAAATAAGTGCCAGTTATAAATTAAATTTAATTTAATACATTATTAGCTAAATGTGTAATTTGTATATGTACATTTCTGAAATACATAACTTGGACACAGTCACCTCTGATAACAGATCACTCTAAATTGTAATGTAGATGTGCATTTTCTGTGAAGCTGCTTTGAAACAGCATGTATTGTGGAAAGTGCTATACAAATAAATGTGAAATTAATTGAAAAGTTATGGAGGGTTTTGGGTAAGTGTATCCATACGTTGGTGCCTACGTTCTGTTATTATGCATCATCATCATCATTGTTCCGCGTTCTCATTGGTTTGCTGGCATTTGAGGGGTGGGAAAGGAAAGCTGACTGTGAATAGAGCTTCAGGGATGACATCAAAACCTGGAAGACTAATTCGCCAATGGTTGCCTCGAATTTATGGAAGCTTGTTTCTGCCACGAGATAAAACAATTTAAAAGATAATTGTGACTTTTATCTCGCAATTCTGACTTTTTCTTGCAATTGTTATTTATGTCACTTAATTGTGAGTTTGGCCCTGTCACAAATGGCACCCCAAACACTCGCGGTCTTCTTCTGAGTCCGCACTTTCGTGTCGTAACGCCGCTTTGACTGTCGGGAAGAAGTCTGCTGCGGAGCTCGCTTCAGGCCCAATCCCAAATGGCACACTTCATGTGCACTTTCGGTCTTGTGGACTCACAATGGCTGCCGCGTGCGCGTGTCCGTTAAGTCCGTGAGACCGTAGTGTGTGTCCCATTTGTCATTTTTAAATCTCAGAAGGGTGCTCGCGAGCGCCCCGTGTGGTCGATTTGCGCCCTTGATGCGCACTTTTGCCGAGCCCGTGCTGATGCGGACTCCACAGCAGACTTCTTCCCGACAGTCAAAGCGGCGTTACGTTACGAAAGTGCGGACTCAGAGGAAGACCGCGAGTGTTTGTGGTTCCATTTGGGACAGGGCCTCAGTGTGGGCTCAGCAAAAGTGTGCATGTAGGGCACATATCGACCGCTGAGCGGCGCTCGTGAGTCCCCTTCTGAAACCTAAAATTACTAAATGGACACCCTACAGTCTCATGGACTTAACGGGACGCGGAAGCCATTGTAAGTCTACAAGACTGAAAGTGCATATGAAGTGTGCCATTTGGGACAGAGCCTTTATATCTCGGTGAGTGGATTCTGACAAAATGAAACGCCTCTGATTGGCCACTGCGTTTAATAGACCAACAAACATGACTGTGATTGGCTACATTTCTCACCGCTGTAAAAACATTTGACGTTCTCCAGAGCTCAAACACAAAAACACACTTGAGAGTTTGCCATTATGATATTATTACAGAATCAACTGAGGGTGCTCTTGCATTCATTTGAGAGTGCTTATATTTAAATTTGACATAAATTTGACTTTGTGATGTTTTTACCCATGTTTTAATTTAACAAAACATTATTTGTGATCAAGCATTAATTGACAGACGCCCTGCAGTACGGCTGCGGACCCTTGTGTTAAACTGATCTGAACTGAGAGAGTGAAGAGTGTGTCATTGTTCTCTACAGGTTGAGGGATTGTGGAGTCACAGATGAAGGTTTTGCTGCTCTGACTTCAGCTCTGAGATCAAACCCCTCACACCTGAGAGAACTGGATCTGTCTGAGAATAAACTAGGAGATTCAGTTCCTCTGCTCTCTGCTGTACTGGAGGATCCTCACTGTAAACTGGAGAATCTGTGGTAAGATTATATATGACTCGCTCATAAAACACAATGTAAAGTAGCCTATATTTGAAATGTTCAGCCTTTTTCTGCTGCTGTGTTATTGAGCTTATTAAACTGTAAGTGATTGAACACATAAGCTGCTCTTCAGTCACATGATTCTGCAGGAATGAGTCACTGAAATACAGTCACATCACAATCAACACTTCAGTCTCTTGATTTTAAACCGAGTCGATCTCAACACATTCAGAACTTAGAAATGAAGAACATGCTGGATTTATTCTTGCAGTTCATCTTTCTGCGGGGACTGTTTTTAAAATATTGTTTACACAATTTAAACAAATCATTACTCCATACGTACTGTATTAGTACAGATCTAAAAAAAAAAAAGACTAGATTTTTAGTAATCATGTTTTGAGCTCTGTGACATTTTAGATCTCAGTCCAATGATCCATCAAACATTTTGATTTGTGCTTTAAGTTTGTATTTTCTCTTTAATAATGAATTCCAGGGATTAAAGTTCTCCGTCGCTACGACGGATTTCCGTTAATTGCATCGAGTCTATGACGGATATCCGTCAATTGCAGGGTTCCCGTCTGTCCTTATGTCTTAAATTAACTTTTCATAATTTTAAGGCCGTAAATAGGCTTTCATTTCGCAAACAGTGTGATAAATGTCTTAATTGTAGTTTGAATAGGTCTTAAATTAAGGAAAGATGATGCGTATTCACCCTGCTGAGGGGGGATGTGATAAAGCCTGGAGTGGAGCAAAAGCACGTTCCTCTCTCCACTCTAAGCATTCTGTAATCACTTTGCTCATGGTCCACTCCGGTTTTTCAATTCCCGCTCACGGAAAAACTGCTCCCTGGACCCTGTTCACTCAATCTTGTCAGGCGAGGCTACAGCTCGTTTGCTGCGGTCCCATGATAGAAAACAGAACGCGGGTCAATATTGGTCGTTTCTCAATACCAAGTACTCAAACTTCGGACTTGCGTCCTTGGTAGTTCGGACTTGCCAAGTTCGACTCAGGAGAACAAACTCCCGAGGACGCTGCTAACAGCGCGTTCTTGATCGCGTCACTCAGCACGCGGCTACTCTGGTTATCAACTCTGCCTTTTTTCATCAACACCACTGTGCCTCTTTTCTTTTATAAATGAACATAATTATTATCATAAACATATAAATGGCCACACAAATGTGGTTCAGGCAACGCACATTGATTTATCATATAGTTATAACAACACTAAATATAGCTAAAACACAAACCTGCTTCTTTTTGTTTTCATTTTAAAAATATGAAACATTATTTATCATTAAAACTGACATTTAACAAACAGACAGGGTTGTATCGTTGTATTGTATTATGCGTACACATACAGTGAAGAGAATGCATAGTAATATAATATTTTATATATTTTAGAATATATAAAATTACACAACCATGTCTCTTTTTTGTTAAATGTCAGTTTTAATGCTAATATCCCGTTCAAAAGTAGTAGCCTAATAGGTAGGCTATAATAAGCTATACAATGAGAAATAAAGCAAACAATTCAATTAAACATAAGTCAGCTCTGTAATAGGCTACAAAGTTAAAGTTAAATATAGCCTACATAATAAAGTTATAAAACTTCACTTTGCCCTCAGCCAAAACAATTTGCCATGGCACAAACTATATATTAATATAGTTTAGCATTGTTTGGTCTCATAAGATAAATAAAAACATGCACTGAAAAGTTATGTAGATGGTTGATTATTTGTCAAGATAAGTAATTGTTTTTCATAGATTAAAATAGCTTTTAAATTACTCAATATTAGATCGGTTTTAAACATCTTCCCTTAAAACGCTATTGGTCTCGACTATTTAAATAAAGTTACAGGAATATGACTTGGCCTGAAAAAAATTTCAGTCAGAAGAATTTTTTTCACTTTAATCCCTGGAATTCACTGCTAAACTGATCTGAACTGAGAGAATGAAGAGTGTGTCATTGTTCTCTACAGGTTGAGTTATTGTGGAGTCACAGATGAAGGTTTTGCTGCTCTGGCTTCAGCTCTGAGATCAAACCCCTCACACCTGAGAGAACTGGATCTGACTGGGAATAAACTAGGAGATTCAGACATCAAGCTTCTCTCTGATCTAAAGAATTATAACACATTATAAACTGGAGACACTATTGTAAGTGGATTATTTACTACAGATTACAAAATACAGTAATTTGTCAAATTTTTCGTTAGATTACACAAGCTTTGTAACCTAATCTAAATCATTTAGAATACTTTGGAATACTAATAAGGTTTGTAACACACAGGGTCCACCAAACATAGGACTTGGTTTTCCCCTGCATATTATTTTTAACAACATCAGTTTTACACAGTATTTCTTGAAGAAAGAAATATATATTTTTAGAAAAAAAGTATAACTTTATTTATTTTTTAACTGATGCAACACAATGCATTAAAAGCTAAGGTGTGTAAACTTTTTAAATAGCATGAACAAGATAAATTGTAATTATTTTGTGTTCTACGAAACAGGGAAATATTCGCTTCTGAAGGGCAGTACTAAATGAAAAAAAGATTATCTTTAAACAAAATTTACACATCATCATAATCCTGTTTAAAGTTTACACCACCTGCTCGTAATGCATTGTTTCCTTCTTGAGCATCAGTAAATGTTTTCACCTTTTGTAATAGTTGTGTATGAGTCACTCAATTGTCCTTAATGTAAAAAGATGGATCTCAAAATCATAGTCATTGTTGGAAAGGTGTCAAATATGCAGAAGATGCTGGAAAACCTATAAATGTGCAATACCTGGAGGATTTTTCTGAAGAACAGCGGGCAGTTTCACTGCTCAGTTATTTTTCCTAGATCCTGTAATAAACAATATTTGTTCTCATTATTCTGAGAACAGACACAGTCTCTATGGAATGGACTACATGTGCTATTATCATTTAATCAGTACATAGATGATGTCCGACAGCAGGTCTGCTCTGACTCTGGGCTGCAGGCCATTCTCACAGAAGAATTTTACAATCACAAGATTACAATTCATGGAGAGAGTAGTTTCTGTTCATCACATCATTCATATAATGCGAATAATCTACTGAACCTTTGGTTTCCACGAGGGTAAGTGGGAAGTGTTCCTGACACGATAATCTTTTCACAATGGTCTTGACCAGAATCTCCGACTATCGCAGCTTGTCGTTCCCCCGCGTGCGGCACAACAGCTCTGATGTTCTCCTCACCTTTACATCTTTGGCTGTAATATTAATGTACTCTATATGTATCTCTGCCTGTGTTTGTTCTGAAATGAATCTACTGGTGTGATGTGACCGCAGTAATGTCTCGTACTCCATATGTGACTGTCTGTGTGTTTAATTGTATTTTTCTCAGGGTGAGCTGATGGTGAATAAGGAGCCGCTACAGAGACGTCACAGTCAACAGAGACTGAAGACACAGAGACGTCACAGCGATCTCACTCTCGTGTGTGTGTGTGTGTGTGTGTGTGTGACTTCACAGCAGTTTCTCATTTGGATCTTTTTGTGGGTCTGATTTTTTTATTTATTACAGATGACATCAGATTTACATGATGATCTAGAGGACTTGAACTCACTAATAAATAATGTAAGATTCTTTTATTTGTGATGACCCATGAAAACTGCTGAAGACGCATCTTTTTGTAGACTAAAATGGGAATGGTTGTTTCATATTGTTGGTTTTATTGCTCTCCTCATTTGTATGTCACTTTGGATAAAAGTGTCTGGTAAATGATCACATGTAAATGTAAAATGTGCTGAAAATTGCTTTGTTATTGATTAGATATTGCCAGAGCCGGACAGTAACAGAGTACATTTACTTGAGTACAGTACTTAAGTACAATTTTGAGGGATCTGTACTTTACTCGAGTATCATTTTTGGGGAGTACTCATGACTTTACTCAAGTACATTTGAGAGGCAAATATTGTACTCTTTACTCCAATACATTTCTATCCATAACCGTGAGTACCCGAGTAAAAAAAAAAAAGTAAAGAAAAATCTCGGAAACCCTCAATTTGTTGTTTCCCTCTCAAACGTGATTGGATTGTGCAGGCGCCACTGATTGGGACAGCCTATCAGCAATCACTTTCAGCTTTCCGCCAAAGTCAACTCCATTGTCAGATTTTATATTACACATTAATGTAAGCCAAGCATTTGGTTTGATGTTCTTGAGTATGTGGTGTGTTTAACACAGTCAGGTTCAAATGTGGCAGTAGCATAGCCACGAGGGATTTCTGATTTCTTAAAAAAAAAACTTTAGGAGGCAAAATATATTTTTACTGATTATGTGAATTACACTGCGCAAACCAAAGTAGGCTACTACCCAGCGAATGAAGAAGGGTTGGCGCTCAGTCTCCACAGTACATAAAATATTAATTTTGTTTTATTTTATTTTTCGGGTTTGCATGAGGAAAAAACAATGTTATGGACGTGTTCTCCGTTACGGACGTGAGCGCTCTGAAAGCGGCTTAAAAAATGCTTTAAAACTTTCACAGAGACATCAAACAGAAAACACAAAACCTTTCTTTAACCTGAATTTCGTTTTGCATTAATTGTATCTTAATTTTAATCAATGTTTCTTCAACCAATTGCCTGGGTTTAATAAATAAGAAGTAAATAGCAGAAAATGGAGGCGCCGGCACGTGAACTGGATCTCGTCTCATAAATGAACCGAAACTCAGTGTATAAGGTAGCCTACTTGCCTCTCACAGATAGGCCTCTCAATTCAAAATGAAAGAAAACAGACTACAGACTGCTCTCTGCTTATGTAATCCGTATGAAATGTGCATTTCTCTCAGGGCGCGTTCACTACTGAATATCGCGAGTCAGCATCGTCAACTTCATCTTAGCCGACACTGACAAAGAAAACACTTGTTTATTAACAAGTGTTTATTAATAAACAATTAAAATATCTCCTTGCTATATTTTACATATTCATAATCATTCCTTTTGCCGGTTCTTTGTGACAGCTTTTAGGTGGTTTATTGGCAGCGCCACCCTTACATGTGGTGTGTGTGTGTTGTCCCCGCATTTAAAGATGGGACCCCCCAAAAATTTAATTAAATTAGATTTAGAATTAGATTTTACTTTCAATTCCTTTTACATTCTCCAAGGTATTAACATTAACATTTTTCATAACTCCATGTAGGACGTTTCTGTGCATAAATGTAAGCAGTGGCAGTAGATTACTAATGCAATATTTAGAAAATCTACTCTTGTACTCTTGATACTCAAGTACTTTTAAAAACAAGTACTTTAGTACTTTTACTTAAGTAGACATCTGACTGTAGTACTTTTACTTGTACTTGAGTAAAATTTAGTAAGGGGTATCTGTACTTTTACTCAGTAACAAAGCTCTGTACTCTGTCCGCCTCTGGATATTGCACTGCTTGATTACAATGTTGATGGTGTAACTTCCAATATTCAATGACAATTAGATTATTTTAATCAACAAGATATAGACGGTGTATATTAGTAATTTATTATTTAGGAAAAGGTGACAAGAATCTACAAGAATGTGATTACAGAAGAGTAAAAGAAGTATTTTAAATGTCACCGGCAGATAGTGACGAAGATGATTTCATCAGACATTAATTTCTGTTTTTTTTTTTTTTTAAATATCATGATCTATTAAATTTTATCCTTAAATGTCAGTTTTCCCTCAAGTCTCAGTTTTTCAGTAATTGCTACCGCAATTCAAAATGTGACTTGTAAATCATTTAATCTGTTATTTTTAAGATTTACCTGATTATATTTTACTGAGCAAAATGGCCTAGTCTGAGGGAGTATCTCAGGACTTTTGACCCTTATAGGAAAAAAAAAAACTGAAAAGATTTGTCCGTTAATGACTTAAAGGTCATTCAAAATCTGATATTATTTAGATTTTTATAGGTGGAAACCTTCAATGCAGTCAATCAGGTCATACAACAAGGTTGTCATTTTTAGCACAGACCTATAAGAAGTGTTAATGTTCAGACTCAACATATCATTTTAAAATAATTAAACAATTTCGATCTTAGGCTATAGATGCCATATTTCCACGATTGAAAATATGGCTGAGAGACAGACATGGGATTTAGAAACTATCCAAAATCCAACAACAAATTATTACAACACGTTTTTTTTCCATTAATGTATTTACACTGAAATTACAAATGTTGAAGAATGACGAACCTATGGCGAGGCGGCTAAGATGCGCGAACCAATCAGGTCGCTTCGCGTAATGGCGCGTCATAGCCTGCCAGTATGGGCGTGGCTTATAGCTATATAAGCCCCCATTTTCGTCATAGAATTCAGGTTAAATCGACTGAAGCGATCCCCTGATCTAAGCACAGTAGCACGGCGGGTTACGCAATACTCGTTCCCTACTCTCAGGGAACCGAGGTTACGTTAGTAACCACGACGTTCCCTTTCGAGAGGTCTCTCATATTGCGTAAGTTAGCTTACGCTATGGGAACCCCTTTCAAAACGCTGTGCATGCTTTAAAACTTCGCCCCAAACTATTGCCTAGGGCCAAGCGCCCGAGGCTCATAGAAGAGTAAAGTTATGCAGTCCTAATGGTGCGTTCACACCGGACGCGAATAGCGCGTCAGGCGCGAGTGATTTCAATGTTAAGTCAATGCAAAGACGCGTTACGCACGTAAAAAATTCCTGCGGCGCGAATGAGGCGTAGAGCGTGGCGCGGTGGACGCGAATACGCCTCATTCGCGCGTCAAGTTCGTGCGAATGGCGCGAATTGAAGCGTCTGGCGCGGAAGCGCGAATGATTTAGTTAGTGCTATTTGTGCATTCACGCGTTTGACGCAAATTCGCGTCTGCCGCCCGAGTTGAAAAATTTTAACTTCTGCGTCAATTCGCGCCGCGTTAACCAATCAGGAGCCTGCTTGCTGCTGTCACGTGGTGAAGTGAAAGTTTGTTATTTTAATAAATTATTTTGTAATATTACTAAAATGTCTGGTGTGGTTCTAATGCACAACAAAGTAAATCTTTCACATAAAAACTCGATTTTAATATATGAGATAGTACTCATTTTGTATTGAATGCCATTTATTCCATATCTATTTTAGATTATATGAAACATTATTATTTTAATGTAAAAACAACAAACACTTAGTGTATAATAAAAAAAATCACAGGACAGGTTTCACTTTTGGAGGCTGGCTCCATATATTATCAAATAAATGTGCGGGCGAGGGTGAACCTCGCGCCGGGCTGTAGAGCGCGGGCTCGACAGGCATAGACCACTCGAGGCCGAGGCTTTACTCGGCCTACGCTGTCCTCGTCAGCGTCCTCACCGTCAGGTCCACCAAACCTAGCTCCTGGAACAAATGGTGAAACTCCTGAAACCCTCCGGAGGGTCTGGCGGATCCGAGTACAGCGACGATGTACCCTACGCAGCTGTTTCTGCTCTCCAGAGCAAATACGAGCGGTGACTCTCTCGATTAATGCTAATGCTAATGCTCGATAAACATCTAAAAAAGATGACCACCTCCGGATTTCGCTTCTGACGCGCGTAAATTTCGCTTTAAACTTTTGTTTTTACGCGCGTCAGTTTCACTTTTGACGCGCGAATTAACACAAAGCGGTCAAGCGTCAAACTAGATGCGGTAGACGCGAATTTGACGCGCTATTCGCGTCCGGTGTGAACGCACAGTAATAGAGGCCAGATCAGTAATGAGCCTCATATAGGAAAATATAGGAATGGGCCAAGCTCCTTCTTATAGATGTTATTCGATCTGCGTCATCAGTGTTTGCGGCGACCATATTGTTGACATAGAAATCACGGCAACTGTCAGTCTGTCAATTGACAAGCGAGGCAGCGTCGGTATTATCCATGGTATTATCACTGTATTTTTTTTTTTTAACAGCGTGATGGTGTGTTGTGTAATACACGTCTGTTCTAACAACAGCAATAAGAACCCCGGGGTTAGTTTTTATGATTTCGATAAGTTATCGACTGTCAGAAAGCGTGAAGGGAAGGAGACAGAGTTGAGCCAGCGCAGGAGAGGCTAGCTAGGATAAATAGGCTAAACTTTTAGCCAACTCACCACAGAAAAGTCTGTTCCCATCCTTTTACCACAGGTTTCACACATAATCCGTGTGGAATGCGTGTGCGGTGCGTATACGGGACAGAAGCAGGACGCGCTACAGTGCTTTATATGCTGCGTTTGCAGTGCGTAGCTAACTAACTGATCCGCGGCTGTAACGTTACCACAAACACCCCGGTACTCACTATTTTTATTTTAACACATACTCGCTATTTCAACAACTTAAGCCAATTATTCCATGCATTACTTCTATATATTAAGTTGCTCAAGCAATTGGTCAAATATGTAACCATGTACTTATATTAAAATCGCAAACATTTTAAATGAAAACTTAAAATTGACAAAAACAACCGACTCTCATGCCTTTTCTTTTGCATTTACATTTTAATACAACAAATCTTGCATGTCACAAAGAACTTGTTTTTCCACCTCCACGAGTGAGACGAGTGTCGTTCATTATGTTGCCTTGTGTTGAGGTGCATTGTAGTTTGTATATGGATACTGTATGAACGAGATCGTTATAAATATCCGGATAAGTTACGGCTGGCAAAGTGGCAATAAGGACGGGTCTTTACTTAAGCTTGATTGGTGTGGACCCACATCAAATAATAGCATTATCTTCTCTTGATAGCGACGAGATGAAGCCAGGCTACTGCTCCCCTCAACTCAAATCTGCGCGCGGCCAGGGGCAGCAGGACAGATGTCATGTCAACAATATGGCAGCGGTTAGCTACTTCCGGTGTTTGCGAATAAGGTCTATATGGTATATGGAACTGTGGTTCAGGTTCACCCAGGACCAGACAGACGTCGGGCCCTATAGTTATGGAGAATTGTGCCTAGACACTTTATACGAAAAGAACCCTTGCTTGTAAAGCGGGAACTTCTTCATCATCTTCTATCTTCAATTGGTTTTCCGCTCGACCATGCCCATGACGAGGCCACGCCTCTCATGGAATGAGCTCTGATGCCCTTAGACTCATAAGCCAGCGAGATAGCATCAATAATCCAACCTGACAGTCTCTGCTTCCCCAAGACCTTTGGTGCGGCTGCCGAAGCATACGAAGAGCTGTTCTGACTGCCTGAAGGGGGCAGAACGCTCTAAATAGACTCTGAGAGCTCTCACAGGGCAGAGTAGATTCGCGTCTCTTTCGTCTTCTGACGAGGGAAGAGCTGACAGTGAAATGACCTGTGCTCTAAACAGAGTAGAGAGCACTTTAGGAACATACCTGTGCCTTTGCTTAAGGACGTCTCTGGAGTCATTGGGCCCGAATTCAAGGCAGGAAGCGCTCACTGAGAGTGCTTGCAAATCACCCACTCACTTGACTGATGCCAGTGCTAACAAGAGAGCAGTTTTGGGCTAAAGAGGCTTCAGGTCAGCAGACTGAAGCGGCTCGAAAGGGGCCCCTTTCATGGCCTCTAGGACCGTGGCGAGGTCCCAGATATACAGAGGGAGGTCGAGGCGGGTTAAGCCTTCTGGCCACTTTGAGGCAGCGCAAGACTAAACCTTTCTTCCCAGTGATTGCCCGGCCACATGAGCGTGAAGTGCTGCTATAGCCGTCACATATACTTTAAAAGTGGAGTGGGTGCGACCCACGTCCAAAAGTTCTTGTAGAAATGAAAATACCCTTGTCACTCCGCATGAGTAGGGGTCCGGGCTCTGTGCTGTGCACCAGCCAGAGAACACTGACCATTTTAGAGCATAAAGACGCGTGTTTGAAGGCGCTCTTGCTTCAGTAATGGTATTTAGCACCCTTTCCGGGAGGTTCCTGGATACCCGTTGAGGGGCCATACAGAGAGGGGCTATCAAGAGCACATGCACACTTGTTCTCCCTGATCCGTTCGATGACCTGAGGTAGCATCGTGACCGGAGGGAATGCATACAGCGGGTGGCTTTTCCAGTCCTGGGGCAGCGCATCCCTGCCCTTGGAGAAAAATGTTTGGCAATGAGCGTTGTCTTCTGAAGCGAAGAGGTCGACCTCTGCCTCGCTGAAGATGCTCCATATCAGCTGAACCATTTGCGGGTGAAGGGACCATTCCCCCGGGGGGACATTGTCTCTGGATAGCATATCCGCACCCTGGTTCAGAATGCCTGGCACGTGCGCCGCTCTCAGCGAGCACAGGTTGAGTTGAGCCCATAGAAAGAGGTGGTTGGCCATGGCGTTTTATATAGGAAACCACTGACATGTTGTCCATCCGGACCAAGACGTGGTGACCTTTTATGTATATACTCATGCCAGACTGATACCAGCGGGCTGCTTTCCTAGGAACCAGGGCTCTGACACAGCCGTGGTTCACTTTGATGTGTAAGTGGCCAGATCGCAACGTGTGAGCCGGCCCGGTACACAGGGTTTTAACCAGAGCTGGAGGGGACGCATATACAGTAGACCCAGCTGGAGTACTGATGATGCTGAGGCTATGAGGCCTAACATCCCCTGAAATCTCTTGAGAGGTGCGCAAGTGCCTGCTCTGAACGATGCTGCTAGACGCTGGATTGTGAGCGTGCGCTCTGGCGTAAGCTACGCTCTCATCGGTATAGAATTTATGACTGTCCCCAGAAAAGATATATACGGTAGTCCGGCTGGGAGACAGTGCGCTTTTGGAAGCATTGATCCTTAGACCTAGGCATTCTAGACGGCTGAGGAGCCAGGATCTCTGAGTTATTAACTGCGCCTCCGATTTGGCTATAACCAGCCAATCGTCAAGGTAGTTCAACACTCGCGCTCCCCGTTGTCTCAGGGGGGGTGAAAGCTGTGTCAATGCACTTCGTAAAGCCTACGGGGTGCTAGGGATAGACTGAATGGTAGGACTGTGTACTGATAAGCCTGCCCCTCGAATGCGATGCTAATTTTGGACAAAGAAAATTATAACTGTAAAAAGCTATTTTACCATCAACCCATAGGAAATAAAATACCTCAAGGATTATAGCAAAACCAGGTCCACTGACATGTTGATGCCTTGCTAAGAAAGCATGACAAATCATCAAGGGTGTCTATGTTAAAGGTGCCCTAGAATGTTTTTTTTTTTTTTTTTTATAATGTTTCCTGGGTTACCCTTATAATGTTAGCAGGGCTCTAAAGTGCGACCATTTTGCTCGCATATGCCCCTAAAAATCGATACGTGCGAACCGGAAAAAAGATTTACGAGCACAATGTGCGAGTAACTACCTACCATAATCGAAAACGAGACGATAACTAAATAAAAACTAGTTTTGAATGACAAAAACTATGACGAAAATCTATTGACATTTTCGTCAACAAATAAAAACTAGACAAAAATGTTAGATAGTGACGATCCATCCAGTAAGAACTGATGTCCTGCGTTTGTGGTAGATGCGCATATTTGTACTGTAACGTGCTGATCTACACAGCGGCACACGGGTTGACATGCGCTGCATCTCATCAAACGTTAAAAAATGTAAATGTCTGGGAGAATTAGTAGAGCAGACACATAGATCTGAATAAGAGTGACGACGCAAAAAAAAGAGCTCTATTTGGTTCGGTTTTCTCCGCACACACCCGACCCGAAGCACGCAGCCATGCACACACACACACACACACACACAGCGCGCGAGGACTGAACTGAGCTCTCTTTCATGTCTGAATGGACTAATACACACAACATTATGTCATAATGTCCATTTTGGAGAGTATTCACGTAAACTATGTTGGTTATGTCTTAAAGGAGTCATAATGTAGTATTAACTTTGATACCCACGCTCTATTATAGTCATTTCATGCCCTTCTAAAAAAGAAAAATTGGAAAAAAATAAACACAGAGCTCGTTTGACCCTTATTTCTGAATGCATTATTGTCTCGCGAGATCTGATGCGAGGTTTTGGCTGTCGTGGACGGTCATTTTAATAATGCAAATGAGGGGCGCGTTGATTGGTGGCAGGAAGGAGGGGGCTTGACACCGCAGGTAACTTCAGCATATCATTCCAAAAAGAGATCATGGCGCAAGTTGTTAATGAACCCGACCTGGCCGCGACCTACGGGATTCAACCGTGTATGTTTGAGCCAGACTCTGAACCAGAGCTGGAAACGGAAGAGTAACAACAGTCAATAGAAGGACGTCTACATCAACATGTCTCTGAATGGTAAAGACAATTTTTTTGACTGAGACATACATTAACATCAGTAACGAGCTAAAACGTTTTTTTTGCTATTTTCTCCCACATAAGTTTAGCTTTAATTTAATGTAGATTACATTAACGGAGATGTAGTCTACTTTATTTTCAGCTTACAGTGGTTATAGAGATTAACGTTTGCTATAATGTGTTGTTTTTGCCTTTTTTGACGTTGTGGTTTTTTAGATATTTAATAATTTTCATCTGCAGACATGTAACGTTATGTTTTTCTTTATGTTTATTAATTCTTGACTGTTTTTTAAATGTATCTATCCTTATCTATTATATAAAAAATCAATACAATGATATGTTGTCATTGTTATATTGTATACGATTATATTAAATAATAGCTGTATCATTTTCTAGTCTGTTTAAAGTGGAAAGATGTGGCTAGCATTCGTAGAGTCCATTCCCCGTGTTTACATCACATACACTAACGCATTAGTAGTTAGCTGCTATTTACACAAAATATAGTAATAAAAACACAGTCTTACCGTTTCAAATTCAGGCAAGTCCCTGATTGTTGGAATGGCACCTTTTTCCAAACGTAGCTTCGATGCCAACTTCGCCTGATATTGCCCCAAATTTGTAAAAGATTCTTTTGTGAAATGTTTAGCGCAGACACCTAACGTTGAGCAAGTTGAGATGGTTGTTGGAACAGCGTCATTAAAAATAAATTTCATCCACTTGTTTGGTCAGTTTTGGGTAAAGAAAAAACATTAGAATGTGGATTATGACAGTCAACACAGAGCAACTCACGTGTGCACTACGTTTCTGCATCTTTCTTGACTGAATATGATGGGGAGAGGGGCAGGGCGGGCCTCCTCTGCGGTGTCCATATATGGTATATCCGGCCCCGTCTTGACGTCATGTCGGGGGAGAAATTGAAATCTCGTATTTGAGTGCGCGTGCACGTTGGCTAGTTTAAGAACCCTGGGGTAAACAAACGCTTCACTTTTGAATATCGGCATCCCGGCCAATGTATAATCGTTAGTCAATCATAACATACATTGATTCTCATGGAAAAGTGAAAATTGCACATTATGACTCCTTTAAACAGTTTTGAGTGTGTCGGATGTGCATCAGTGCAATTGGATCCGCAAGTCATTGGACATGATCCGATGTCTTAAAGTGACAGTGGGTAATAAACCTAATGCGGTCTGTGTCATCAAGCAACAAAAGAAAAAAATAATAGCATTCACTGCTCGTTACTTGAACATTCATTGAAAAGAAGACTATTCTACTTTAGGAAAAGTGGTTTTATTTAATTTTAAGATATTTTTTTAAGTCACAGTAGTTAAATCTGTATCTGTATTGCATGTTCAAACTTTACAATCATTCATTTTAACAGGTTAATAGATGTTTTCTCTGGGAGTATATGGGTTTGGACATTTTAGAGAAATTCTAAATTAATGCATTACAATTGAACTAAACCCATTATATTTTAGTCATCAGGCCCCAGGCGGGGCGGGGGCGGGGCGGTGCGGGGGCGTGTTCCCGCGAGCAGAGCGTGTCTGGCGTCTCGAGCGCTTCTGCGCTGTGCGCTACATCACTGCATGTGCTATGAGATTTGCCTGCTTTTCTGACTACTACTTTCATTTAAGTTGCATACATTTTGTTCTTGCACTGATGTTACATTTGTAGCAGTTTTGCACTTTGACAGCCATTTTGAGATATAGGCTATATTTGAGTATTGTGTGTATCGGAGAGTTTACGAAATCAAAAGATTTGGGTCAGTTTTTGCCATTGAAATGACTGGGGAAAAGTGTCCCAGTCAACCTAAAATAACCCTACTCTTCGAAATCATAAGCATTGCATTATGTTGTTTTAAACCCCAAATATTCTACTTAACAATTATGCTTTTTAAATTTATTTGTTATAATGACATTGTTAAAAATGTAGCTAGCTTCTTTTTGATAGTAACGTGTAGCTAACTACTTTGAAACTGGAGCTTGACAAGTTAAAGTAGTAAAGTTTCATTCAAGCCACGTTCTGGAGGAGTAGTCTGGCAAGAGTTCTCGTAGTGTCTGTTTCGGTGCCAGTTTGGCCAGCTGGTTAATGTCATAATTACTGACGAAGCAGGACAGATGGTGAATGTGTTTCCATCAGTGACTGAAGCGGATCTCCGGCGTCCCAGAGAATCCCGCAGGTTCACTACAGCGAGCGCCTGGGTCCACTATAAACACTATAATTGTGTTAGTTTTAGTCGACGAAATACAATAAGATTTTAGTCAACTAAATCTACAGTAGATACTAATACTAGTAAATACTAATACACTCTAAACTAGTTTCTCCTCCATGTTGTGGAAAGAGCCTCTGCAGTGGAAAGATCCAGATGTCCACTGCACAGGTGTGCCAATGTGCTCCTAGCCTCCTCCTGAGAGCAACACGTTCCCCTTGTTCTGTTTTACTAAAGTGATTGTAAAGTGTGATTTAAACTTCTGCATCAAATCGACGGTTTCACACTATAGTTGAACACAAAGAGAAGGAGCACACACGTAGTGTATATATAATAAATAGTTTGTTATTACTTGTTACTGTTTTTCACTGCGCTCCAAAATTTCTTTGTGTGCTCCTACATTTTTTCATTTAGGAGCACATGTGCTCCTTGGGAAAAACCTTAGCGTAGAACCCTGGTTAGTATGTTTTTTAGATAAAAAAAAATCATAATTTAGAAATAAATGGCATTTTTCCTAGCCTGCTTTTAGCCTCTGATTTGAACACTCTGTTTGAAGGGGCGTGTCTGCTGTGGGATTCAGTGTAACCGCGGCCACTCCTGTGATTGGCTGACATGCTTGCATATGAAATAGCTACGCATTACATGTGAAACTCCGAATACTTTTACTACTGCTATTATACGTTTTTACTATAACAGCTATCGAGATTAGCTAATTGTGATATGTTTTTAAAGTATTTAGATATATTCCCATCACATAAAATGTTGCCGTGATGAGCATTGAGCAGATGACAGTGTGTTGATCGCGAGAATGAAGATCTTATCATTGCAAAGCAGTTTCTGCACTCTCTAATGCTTTCACCAATGCAAACACGATGATGTAAATACAGTAAGAGCTTCGTTGTGCAGTAACGTGCGTCATTGATTTCATAACGAGTTTGGCAAGTGTCCAGATAAATTCGCGCTGTGTGGAAAGATTGTTCTTTGATCGCTTTCTGTATATAATTTGTTCACAATTTAAATACGATTATTTTCATCCTACTAAAAGAAACGATGTGAAGCTGATATTTTAGTCACTGGCTTGACTTACTGATGCATAAACAGTATTGAATGATTTTGAGAGAAAGATTACCTGTCTGAACTTGAACAACACATCAGAAAGTGTTGCTTGGTAGCTCCATCCGAGGCCAGCTCTGTATTGGCCCAAGTTGAGGAAACAGTCGGTGAAATGTTTGGAAATTTCCAGAGAAAATAAAATTAACCCATTGTTTCTTCAGAGGCTCAGATGAAGGAACTAAAAAATACTTTTGTGTTCATGTGTACATCCACACTGAGCAACTGCCATGCTTTGGCTGCGCAGTTCCGCCTGGCATTGAGGGCAGGCATTATGCAAATATTTGGAGACGTACATATTAATGATCCCGACTATTGCGTCACAGTCGGTATTGTGTGGAGAACCGACCGTTTTTCAGGGGTGTTTTTCATAAACGTGAATTAAATGAGAACGCGAAAATAGTCCAGTTTGAGATTCACTCTATGTCATGTCCATGCACTGAACTCTTGTTATTTGACTATACCAAGGTAAATTCAATTTTGAATTATAGGTCACCTTTAAAGATATACATAGTTTGTTACAGTAAATGCATTTAAAATCTTACAAAAGATTTGTTTCATAATCATGTTTCCCCAAAAAATTAAGCAGCACAACATTTCAATATTGATAGTAATTCAAAATGTTTCTTGAGCAGCAAATCAGCATATTAATTATTTTCTGAAGGATAATGTAAGACAGAAGACTGGAGTAATTAAATTAATTACATTCTACTGAAATATGTTCATTTATTATAAATATATATTCAAGTAGAAAAATGTTATTAGATCATTTATATAATAATATGAAGTAATTTTATGTATATCTCTCCATATATATAATATTATCATATTATATTATCATATTATCATATTATATAAATGATCTCTCTCCCCCCCCCCCAAAAAAAATTGCAGTTGTGTAAATGGGTATAAACATTACATATATATTATGTGCTGGGCATCCAAGATAAAAGTTTGTGTTTACATAATATATGTGTGTGCTGTGTGCAGGTATGCATGCATGTATATATGTAAGAAATACTTGCACGTATATACATATGTTTATACATAATTTATATTATAAATATTTTATATATAAATAATACATTTTTCAAAAATATATACATGCATGTGTGTGTATTTATATATATACAAAATAATTACACACAGTACACCCATATATTATGTAAACACAAACTTTAATTTTGGATACGATTATTCACGATTAATCGTTGCCCAGCACTAATACAAATATATTTAAATGGGTGATTTGGTAAAATGTGTTTATACGACCCCATTCAAAGTTGCAAAGCCTTTAAACAGCCTTTAATATTACAAATGTATAATATTAATATGTGATTTTAAGTACATTACATCATTTTAATTGTACATTTTAAATACATAAATATTAGGGCTGTCAAATGATTAATCGTGATTAATCACATCCAAAATAAAAGTTTTTTTTACATAATATATGTGGGTGCACTGTGTATAATTATTTTATATATATAAATACACACACATGCTTGAATATATTTAAGAAATATTTTCATGTATATACTGTATATAGATTTATATATCATTTATATTATATATAAATATAAATATTTTATATATAAATAATATTTTTTTCTTAAATATACATGCATGGGTGTGTATTTATATATATACAAAATAATTATACACAGTGCACCCACATATATTATGTAAAAAAAAACTTTTATTTTGGATGTGATTAATCATGATTAATCATTTGACAGCCCTAATAAATATATTGACTTTCAAAAATAAACCAAACCTAAGTGTCAATTTGTCAACTAGCCCTGCTCTCCCTTATTTATAGATTCATTCATACATGCACATTGTTTTTTTTGTTGTTAATAACTAGAAAAATATATTTTTTTTATTGTGTTTATTGAATCTTTTTTCCATGTTTGTGTCTCAGGCACAGCTCTAGATGTCTGTTCTCAACTCCACGGGTCTGTTGCAGTATACACAGTGATGCAAAGTTAAAAGATCCTTTCTCACTTGCACAAAAGGACTTGCAAGATTTATATGAAGACATAAAAAAGGTACAGCAAGAATACTGCATAGTTCTACATAGCGTTTACCGCTAAACATTGTTTTTCTTGTCCACTGTTGTTTTATGAAGTGTTATATTTAGTAATTAGTAATGCCCAAACATTTTCCACCACTTCTCTGAGATGTTTTATGCTCTTCTATGAGCTCAAACTGACCTTGTTAAACGTGTGTTCAGCAGCTGCTCGTCTCTAAAGCAGAGCTCAAAGCACTCTGTGATTATTACTTTGATGGGAAGGGGAAAGCCTTTCGACCGATGATTGTGATCTTGATGGCTCGAGCTTGTAACGTCCACAGCAATAAAGAGGGGTGAGAAAGCACTTCAGTGCTGTGTGTGTGTGTGTGTGTGTTTTTAATGTGATGCATCAGTCAGTGTTAATAAGGCACATCTGATGTCCTCAGGATTTTGCTGCCGGCGCAGCGCTCTATCGCTATGATCTCTGAGATGATCCACACTGCCAGCCTGGTGCACGATGACGTTATCGATGACACAAGACGTGGGAAAACGTCTCCGGGTTACTTTTCGTAACCGAGCCAATAGCGCGCTTTCTAAACCTCATCAAAATTTGCATATCCCAAGCAAATGACTAGAGGGAAGTCTTGCACTGAATCATTCGGGGCAGAACAACACAGAGTAATAGCAAGTATAATACAAGTCAGCAGCAAGCGGCGACAGTTGCATAAGCACAATACATAAATCAAGCATTCATGCACAACCTGAAGGCTCAGCTCACCGAAAGCACTTGAGACGCAACAGAAGGTACATCCAACTTATAAAATCTGGCGAACGTATTCTGAGAAGACCAGCCAGCAGCAAGACACAAGTCCCTTATAGACATACCTCTGGACCAGGCCCACGAAGAGGCGATCGCCCTCGTCGAATGAGCCTTAATGTTGAGGGGACAGACCACCCCCTGGCAATCATAAGCCAAGGCAATAGCATCCACAATCCAGTGAGCAAGCCTCTGTTTCGAAACTCCACGTCCCTTGTTGCAACCGCCAAAGCATACAAATAGCTGATCCGATTGACGAAAAGCGGCTGAGCGAGTCATATACATCCGTTAAGCCCTGACTGGGCAAACAGCGCTCTGAGCATCAGTATCACGCGAGACTGACAACTCAGAAGACAACGCCGGCAGTAAAACAACCTGCGCTTTGAACGGAGTACTGAGTGACTTCGGAACGTAACCCTGTCTTGGCCAAAGAGTGACATTACAATCTCCCGGTCCAAAACGAATGCAGTCCTCGTGAACCGAGAACGCTTGTAGGTCCCCCACACGTTTCGCTGAAGCAAGAGCGAGAAGCAAAGCAGTTTTTAGGGCAAGCTCCTTGATCGCAATCGAAGCCAATGGCTCAAACGGTGGAAGAGACAGAGCCCTCAACACTAGGGCTAAATCCCACGGCGGCACAGAAGGCGGCCGTGACGGACATAATCTCCTAGCTCCCCTGAGAAAACTGATCACCAACGCATGTTTACCGATCGACTGTCCTTCGATCGGGGGGTAAAACGCAGAAATAGCAGCCACATACACCTTCAGAGTGGACGGTAAACTCCCATTATCCATCCTGTGCTGAAGGAAGCGTAGAATATCCGACACGGTGCAATTACCCGGGTCAATACTGATATCCTGGCACCATTTAGAGAAAACTTCCCATTTCAATTTGTATAAACGCCTAGTGGATGGGGCGCGCGCCTCAGCGACAGTGCTCATCGCTCGAGAGTGCAGAGCGTCCCGCTCATTCAGAGTCCCCGCAGCGGCCATACATGAAGGTTCCACAGCCCGGGGTTGGGGTGCCATACCGTGCCGTTCGCCTGCGATAACAGGTCTCTCCTGAGCGGAATTTCCCACGGGGAGCCCACTAGTAATTCCATCATGTCCGCGAACCAGGGCTGATTTGGCCAGTTCGGGGCTACGAGAATCACAGACGCTTTCTCCTCCCTGATTTTGCATAACACTGTAGGCAGAATCTTCACCGGAGGAAAGGCGTAAAGTCTGGCTCTCGGCCAGCGCGAAGTCAAGGCGTCGTTCGTCCGTCCCAAGGGGGAACGAGACAGCGAGAAGAACGCCTGGCAGTGCGTGTTCTCGCTCGAGGCGAACAGATCGACTTCCGCCCTCCCGAACCGATCCCAGATCATCTGCACCGATCCCGGGTGAAGCCTCCACTCTCCATGAGGAATCCCATTCCTCGAGAGCATATCCGCTCCGCGATTCAAAACACCGGGAATATGCGCTGCTCTCACGGATAGAAGGTGCCGGTCTGCCCACAGCAGGAGACTCGCCGCCTGCTCGAATAGGAGTCTGGAGCGCACGCCTCCCTGGCGATTTATGTATGAGACCACCGACGTGTTGTCGGTCCGAATCAGTACATGCTGACGCTCTAACTGTGACCGGAAGGCTTTGAGGGCTAAGGATACCGCCATCAATTCCAAGCGGTTTATATGCCACTTTCGCTGCGACTCCGTCCATAAGCCTGAGGCAGTTGCGCCCATGCACACTGCTCCCCAGCCTGAGGTTGATGCATCCGTCAAGACTGCGGTGCGATGCGCCACGGTGCCCATCGGAACCCCTGAACTGAATAACGCTGGGTTTTTCCACGGTACCAAAGTGCGAATGCAGCTGCCGGTGACCGTGATGCGCCTGAGTCTGGACGACCACGCCCCCTGAGGGACTCAGAGCTTCAACCAGATTTGAAGAGGGCGCATATGCAACAGCCCCAGATGACACACTGGGGAGGCTGCCGCCAACAGACCTAACAGCCTCTGTAATTCCTTTAGTGGCACAGACCTGCCCGGTCTGAAACGGTCCAGAGACAATGTCAGAGACTTTATGCGCTCTTGAGAGAGATGGGCTCGCATCGTTATTGAGTTCAAGCACACTCCCAGAAATGTTGTGGTCTGACTCGGTGTGAACACGCTTTTCTGTTTGTTTACACGCAGCCCCAGCGAGTCCAGGTGACGAAGTAGTATTTCCACATGACCGATTAGCACCTCTCGCGAGTGGGCTAGAATCAACCAATCGTCCAGATAATTTAGGATGCGCATTCCGCTCGACCTGAGGGGAGAAAGCGCCGCGTCCACACACTTCGAAAAGGTGCGGGGGGCGAGAGCCAATCCGAACGGGAGTACTGAGTACTGATAAGCTGTGCCCTCGAACGCAAACCTCAGAAAGCGCCTGTGGCGCGCTGATATCTGGATATGAAAGTACGAGTCCTTTAAATCCACTGAAGCGAACCAATCCCCGGGACGAACTTGCGCCAGAATCTGCTTCAACGTTGTCATTTTGAACGCGCGCTTGTGAAGTGCTCGGTTTATGGGTCTCAGGTCCAGGATCGGACGGAGACCCCCCCCCTCTCTTGGGTACCACAAAGTAGCGGCTGTAGAAACCGCTCTCCCTCTCGTTCGGGGGAACCGGTTCTATCGCTCCTTTCTCGAGCAGACTGAGAACTTCCTGTTTCAGAACGGGAACGTTTTGGGGCAAAGTTAATGACGGGATCACGCCGTCTGCGTCGGTGGGTGGTCTGCGTCTGAACTGAAGCGAATACCCGTGTCGAATTAAGCCCAACACCCACGGTGAAATGCCCGGAATTGATTCCCACGCACCCAGAAAATGACTCAGAGTGCGTGCTCGAACTGCGGTCATAGCCGCCCCCAGTGTAGTGTTTAGACTGGAGCCGCACTCCCGCGAGGCTGATAGCCCTGGTGGGAGTGCGGCTCGCAGTGGGCTGAGTGTAGTGCTGGCGATCTCGTGCCCATGAGATGCCATTATAGTCATCGAGTGTGACCCTGCGCTGTCTCGTGAAAGGGCGGGTGACACAATGTGAGGTGTAAGAGGAAGAAAAAGCTCTTTTTGTGAAGGGATACATGCTTTTATTAATTTTTTGGAACAAACAACATTCACACATATGCGATCGTCGCTCAACTGAACATGAGGGACACGATGCATAAGAACACGGCGCTTGGAGGCCGGTGCTCCTTCGTGCTCTTTCTTCCTCTTGGCCGCTCCGTCAGGAAGAAGGCTTTGACGCGGAGGGGGGCGCGCTGACCTTCCCTCGGCGTGGACTCCTTCTCTGGCCCTGGCTCTTTCTCCCGGGTCCCGGCCACTGTCTGCCTCGGGAAGCGCGAGCATCCGGCTCCGTGCGAGGCGCCGCCGATTGTCTCACGGAGCTCTGGGGCTGGCTCCGGGTAGCCGATGACGAATGCTGACGAGCCGGGGGCGCTCGACGCGGGATCACGTGGCTCATGGCGGGATCACGTGGCTCATGGCTTTAGCGCGTTTCTGGGTCTCCGAGAAACGCTCCGTGACAGCCTCCACCGCGTTCCCAAAGAGACCGGCTGGGGTGATGGCATTAAGCAAGGTTTTCCGGTCGGTATCCTTGACATCAGACAGCGTCAGCCACAGGTGTCTGTGGAGGACGACCAGAAAACCCATGGAGCGACCGATGGCTTGCGCTGAGCGTTTGGTGGCCATCAGCGCAAGGTCCGTAGCTGAGCGGAGATCCCGCATGACGTCAGCGTCAACAGAGGCGACGCCATCCAGGGACTTAAGCAACTTCGCCTGGAACACCTGTAGAATAGCCATGGCGTGGAGAGCTGATACTGCCTCTCCTGCCGCTCCGTACGCGTTATCCGCTTTGTGGGCCGTGAACCTGCAGGGCTTGGACGGCAGGCTGCGGTCCGCGCCCAGTGCAGACGTCGATGGGCACAGGTGAGTGGCGACGGTCTCCTCGACGGGCGGCATGCGCACGTCGAGGGACTGAGTGGCAGAGTGGGTGCGTGCCGACTGGGGCGCAGCCCACGACTTAACCACGTGTTCGTGGACGTCCGGGAAAAACGGAGTTCCCCTCTTCGACGCGGCCTGACGGCGGCTCGACTGAAGGAACCACGTGTCCAACTTGCTCTTAGCTGGCTCATCCGGTGCGTCCCACGAAAGGTCCAACTCGGCGACGGCCTTAGTAAGGACCCTAAAGAGCTCCTCCTGGAGGTCAGGGCTCCCTTGCTCGGGAGGTGCGGCCTGCTGGGATCCCCAGTCCTTCTCCGACGCTGAGAGGGACATGGCGTCCTCTTCCTCGCTAGCTCCAAAGGAGATGAAATCCGCGACGTCGCGGGGGGGGGGGCGGAAGCTAGCGTCCGAGAAGCTGACGGCGTCGAGCTCCCTTTCTCTGGGGGTGGGTGGGCCCACCAGCGGCTCGCTGGCGGCAGTGGGCCCAATCCCTGCAGCTGCTCGAGCCGTTTCTCTCCTGGCCTTAAGGGCGCGCACTGGCATGTCCGCGCAGTGGGCGCACACGAGGTCGTCCGACAGGGCCGTCTCGGCGTGGGCCAGGCCCATGCAGGCGACACAGAACAAGTGGGTGTCGGGCACCACAATAGGCCCCGAGCACAAGTTGCAGATGGATGCCATCGGATGCCAAAGACAGTGAGGTATCTTTAGATGCACCTTCGACGATGGCGAGTTCTTGTAGAGTATTTTCCAATTCGAAGCACACGTCGATTTGAGCGTGAAGAAAAGGATTCTGATGCAATTGACGTGCGTATGCAATTTATACTGCCAGCAGGCGTGTCAGTATTTGCATATTTTGCGTCAATTGGCCAGCTGTCTCCAGCTGGCGTTAGCCCATAAGATTTCAGCAGAAGTGAAGAAGGGGAGGAGTTCCCATACTACGTCATCGACGTAAATGTCGAATTGACCGCCTTGAAAGGGAAACACCATTAATAAATTGTGGGGAGAGAAAAAAGTGAGTAACTGTGATTTTCTGCTGTTGATCGCACATTTTGGTACTTTGTTGGTGTCTAATTTGAAATCTGAAGGAAAATCAGTTGACAACTATGGAATCTTGTTTCCGCCAGGCAATAATACTAATTTTTTTTAAAAAACCTATTTGCGAAAGCGAATTTTTTTTTTCTTCAAGATTGAAAGTTTAACACCTGTTTTCACAAACATGGTTTAAGCCTAGTCCCAGACTAAAATGCTTGTTTGAGCTTTTATTACTTTGTATAACTCGCAATGTGAGTTAATCTTACGATTCTGAGAGAAACAGTCGCATTTCTGTGATGGGCAGATCGGTGGTTTTCAACTGTTGGTCGCACATTTTGGTTCTGTGTTGATGTCTAATTTGAAATCTGAAGGAAAATCATTTGAGAATATGGAAGCTTGTTTCCATCAGGCAATAAATAAAAAAACTAAACGTAATTGCGACTTTTTATCTCACGATTCTGACATTCCTTCTTGCAATTGTGAGTTTATATCTCGCAATTCTGACTCTTTTTTTTTTTTTTTTTTAATTGCAAGTTTATATCTCGCAATTCGGACTTTATAACTCGCAATTGCGAGTTTCTCACAATTCTTAGAAATACAGTCGCAATTCTGAGAGGCATTCTGATTTTATTTTTTGCAATTGCAAGTTGAAATCTCTCAATTTCTAGAAAAGCGAGCATTGCGAGATATGAAAACACAATTCTGACTTTTTTTTTGCAGGTGTGTTTATATCTCACAGTTGGCTCCCCCCCCCCCCTCCCCTCCCCTCATAATTGTGAGATTGCAGTTGAGAGAGAAAAAGTTCAGAATTGTCAAAAAAGTTGCACTTACCTTTATTTTGCAGAAACAAGCTTCTATAGAGAATTAAATAATGTTGTTATGAAATTAAAATAATAATATTTGTATCTGTAATTGTTAGGCTATCCTGGCTGGAGATTTCATTCTGTCTGCGGCCTCCATGGCATTAGCTCGTATTGGGAACAATACAGTAGTTTCTGTGCTGTCACAAGTTATAGAAGACCTCGTACGAGGTAAGCCTCTACAGATTTATGCATGAGACTTGTTTTATACAGTGGACCTGCTATTTATATTTTTCATTGATCAATTCCAGGTGAATTCATGCAGCTAGGGTCTAAAGAGAATGAAAACGAGAGATTCAAGCACTACCTTGAGAAAACCTTCAAGAAGACTGCAAGTCTCATTGCAAACAGTTGTAAGGCAGTATGTACGTTCCCTTTTAACAATAATAAGATGAAGTTCAGAGCTGGAAGAGAAGTGGAACACCAGCATTGTTTCTTTGGAATTTTAGGTGTCAATTTTGGTGAATTCTGATCCTGAGGTGCATGAGATAGCCTATCAATATGGACGAAACGTTGGCATTGCATTCCAGGTAATTTTTTTCATTTATATGTTTTCACTTGGTTTAAATAGCATCTAGTCTATCACTATTCACACTTGCTATAATAGCATTTATAAAGCATTTAATCTACACAATGTAAATCGAATCTGTCGTTGTTTGCATGTTATTTGTAATGCAGTGGTCTGTGATCACCAAGTTATCAATGGTTCTTTTGTTGCAGTTACAAATGCAGGAATTAATTGTAGTTAATTATTAATTATAACAGAAACTTCAGCAGTAGAAGTATCTTCTGGTTAGTGATGCACCAGAATGAAAATTTTGGTCCGAAACTGAAAATTCATGATGCACTTGGCAATTTTTTTTTAAAAATGGCCCGTAAACCGAAGATTTTATTAATAATAAAACTGAGTTGTACAGACATTTAAATTGTACATAAGGCGGTTTTTATATCAAATTTTAAATTCAATAAATTGTTTCTACTCAAATTTGCTGGTGAAATATAAACATTTAAATGATTGTAATTTCTTTTCATGACAGATTTATTCAAACATATATTAAAATAATGAAGACAACAGGTTAAGTAAATATATATTTAATATGTAATGCAGTGCATGCATGCATTAAGAAAATGCCGCTCTCTAGAGTTATTTTTTAAGCTCTGGAGCTATCGCTGAAATACAAATTTTTGTTTGAATTTCGTGATAAAATTGACAGAATTAGAAAAATCGAGAAACTGAAAATTGCTGTTTCGGCTAAATAAAAAAAATCGTCTGGTTCTTCCAGTTAAAGCTGCAGTGTGTCATTTCTTTCACTAGCAACACTAGAAATAGAGGCATCTAAGTCTCACTTCACCCTGTCATTGCTCGCTCAAACAGCTAGTCTGATAGATTGCAGTTCTGTTACTTTTAGGTTGTGGCCGCATATTTTAATAAATCTGTGCTGTTATAGTTGAATTCTTTCATTACAAATGATTCATTACAGGCCACATTGGTTTTATCTTGAATTATTATGTTTAAAGTCAGGTAAAATAGAAGTTTTTTTCAGCTTGTGGATGACGTTCTGGACTTCACGTCCTGCGCAAACCGCCTGGGGAAGCCGTCAGCTGCCGATCTCAAACTGGGTCTGGCCACCGGGCCCGTTCTGTTTGCTTGCCAACAGGTACGACAGCTGAACGCATCTGTGCTCTCACAACATGATGTCACTTCCCTAAAGTGCAGAAAGGGGACTCAGGTCTAATGGTTGACTTGGTTTATTACAGAAACGTAATTGTAAAACAGTTTGGATTTTCTAAAGATCTCCAACCAGTTTCACTCTTTTATCACTGTTTAGTTTCCTGAGCTGCATGCAATGATAATGAGGCGCTTCAGCTCTGATGGAGATGTGGATCGAGCCTGGCAATATGTCCTGAAGGTGAGGAGGATTTGTGTTGTCTACAGACAGGTGAATCTCATGAAAACATGTCCAGGGGCTGCTTTTATAAAACACTAAGACTAGTCTTACAATTTTTTTGTAAGTATCCATTACACTATCCATTTTTTTTTCTCTTAGACTGTTCATACAAGTCTGTTACATAAAACGTAGATTTGTCTAATTTGATACCAAAAAGTAAGACTCGATTACCCCTAACTAACTCCTAGTTGGTCATACTAGTTCTTAAGACACAGTTAATGGCTGTTTATGCAACTGGCCCCAGGTCACATTTCTATGGAAGCTTGTTTCCGCCATGGAATCAAATTTTAGAAAAGACAATTGCAACTTTTTAAATCACAATTCTGACTTTTTTTCTTACAATTGTGCGATATAAAGTAATAAAGAGTTTTGAGTTAGAAAGTCAGAATCGTGAGATATAAACTGACAATTCTGAGAGAAAAATACTTTATATCATGCAATTCTGACTTCATAACTCGCAATTGCAACTTTATATCTCACAATTTTGAGAGAAAAAGTCGCAATGACATTTAAAATTTTTATTCCAAGGCGGAAACAAGCTTCCATACATTTCATCCCAATATTACAAGAAAAAAGGCAGTATATCAAACCTGTAAGAATTTTATGATATTTTTATAATGTGACATTTTTTTTGTATGACATTTTCCCCCCAAAAGTCTCATTAACTCTAACAGATGTTTTACTTTAGCGTTTATTGTTATTCTCCTTGAGATCATTACTGTAATGCTGTCATTTTTACTGTCATATTCAGAATCAGGGATGCAAACTTGTCACCTTGCCACCGAATAGGTCATTTGTGTGATTTGTGTAGATCCGATGGGTTTTTAAAATTGCTTTCAAACAGTCCTGCGAGTATTTGTGTGTGAGCTCTTGGTTTCTATGACAAAGGTTTCTATACAACGTGTTTTTGCAGCGCTGAATATTGTAGCCAATCACAGGTAGGGTTGTGACGGTTATTATATAACCGTGAAACCGATGGTTATAGTTGAACACTGTCATTAGAACTCATTAATCGCCAAAACCGTGCTATTAATTTTTTTTTTTTTCAAACATTTTTTATCATAGAGAATGTTTAAATACTAATATCAGCTTACGAGGGAAACGGAGGCGGAGTTAGTGGTGCTTCGGAGGCTGCTACTGCTGGAGATGATTCGGGAGAGGTCTGTGCCCCTTTACCGATCAGAGCTGACACGGAGTAAAGCCTTGTTTATCCTCGACGCGTCCGCACGAGCACGAAGGTGCGCCCAGCAAAAATGGTGCGTTGGGTGCGCAAGACCCCATTTCGCTTGGCTGTGTGCACGGCTATTTTTGTAACAGCGCGTGCGACGCCGCATCCGAGGATGAACAACTTAAAGCTGAATCTGTCCGAGCATGTAGGCTACTACGTCTCACCGCACTGGCACCCAGTTTGCGCGTCTAAATTGCAACGTTTTTTTGTTAAGGTTTTGTTTACTGTGTGTGATTTATTTAAAGGTGCTATATGCATTTTTTAGGGGCCTCTATCTGTGATGTTTCAGATTGCAACCAATTTTTACAAGAGCGCTCGTGCTCTTGCGTGTGCTCGAACACAAGAGCGAGCACGCATGGTACCGGCCACACGGAGACTTTCAACACACCGGAGAAAGCGTCACACAACATGCTGGAAACTCATGTAAACTCCCACTGCAACGTTACAATAATAGTTCCCTTTCAAGGCGGTCACTTCGACATTACGTACTGACGTATATGGGAACTCCTCCCTTCTCCATTTTTACTGAAATCTTATAGGCTAACGCCAGCTGGAGACAGCTGGCCAATTGACGCAAAACATGCAAATGCTGACCGGTCCGCGGGCAGTATAAATAGCATGTGTCGCGACAATTACGTCAGAATCTCTTTCTTCACGCTAGAAGTCTTATCTGAAGTCATCGTGGAAGTTGCAATAGAGGTTACTCACCATGTTTCCTCCCCGCATCCGATGGCTGCTAACGTTACATGCCAGATATATGCGGGTCCTATTGACTCGCTCTACCCCAACAAGGAATTTACCGAAGAACCGCACTCACGGACGACAGGCATGTGCCGGTCTACCAGTGCGCCCTCATAAACCCGGGCATCAGCAGGGATGAGGCCCACTGCCGCCAGCGGCCGCTGGTGGGCCCTCCCCCACCCAAAGACGAGTTGGCCCTGCCTGTCGCCAGTCCGGTCCTTTTCGCGGGCTCGCTAGAAGGACTCGACGCGATAGGCTTCGTTGAAAGGAGCCAGGCTACTTCAAGAAAGACTACGTCTTCCACGACGTCCTATGGTAAGTCGTGCGCAAGACGCGTCTAGAGAGACGAGGCAAGGCCATGGCTCTGTGTCTTTCCCCCCTGTGGCTCAGCGGCGGAACACAAAGCCCTCGCGCGAGAGACCCGTGTTCGATCCCAGCTCTCGCAGCAGCAACATATTTAGTCTCGCTGCGGCCAGACTTTTTCGGGAATGAAATGATGCTATGAGTCTCTATTACGGTACAGCCTTCCTCGATGTCTCTCTTCGTCGGTACCTCGTCCCGCCTAAATTCGGCTAACAGCCCGCCAAAACGGCTCCGTGAACCGGATCTTCACCGTTGGCAGAGGGCGGGACCGGGAGTGTGGCGACACAGGACACGGAGAGCGCCGCGCCAGACATGGGTCCTTCCCTGGCTTAAAAAGCCTTTAGACGCCCCGCTCTGGCAATGGAGGTGCACAGCTTACAGCTTATGTCGTCAGGCTGCCCTGTATCCTTCAGTGCAACTGGCCATTCTGATTAACCACGTATTCGCAGTTGTTGTCGCTATATGCCACTGACGCTGCGTTTATGTTCACACTGCACACTATGTGCGCTTGATTTGTGCCGTTATATATTGCCCTGTTTCTTCAGTGCAAATGGCTATTCTGATTTAACCATGTATTCGCGGTTGTTGTCGCTACGCCACTGAAGCTGTGTTTGTTCACATGATTGTGCCGTTATATTTTGCCCTGTTTCTTTCAGTGCAAATGGCTGTTCTGATTACCACGTATTCACAGTTGTTGCGCAAAGAAATGACGCTGTTTACGTGCACTCTACACACTGATGTGTTCATGATTCATGCCGCTATAAATTGCCCTGTATCCTTCAGTGCAACTGGCTATTCTGATTACCACGTATTCACAGTTGTTGCGCGATGAAATGACGCTGTTTACGTGCACTCTACACACTGATATGTGTTCATGATTCATGCCGCTATAAATTGCCCTGTTTCTTTCAGTGCAAATGGCTGTTCTGATTACCACGTATTCACAGTTGTTGCGCGATGAAATGACGCTGTGTTTACGTGCACTCTACACACTGATATGTGTTCATGATTCATGCCGCTATAAATTGCCCTGTATCCTTCAGTGCAACTGGCTATTCTGATTACCACGTATTCACAGTTGTTGCGCGATGAAATGACGCTGTGTTTACGTGCACTCTACACACTGATATGTGTTCATGATTCATGCCGCTATAAATTGCCCTGTTTCTTCAGTGCAAATGGCTATTCTGATTACCACGTATTCACAGTTGTTGCGCGATGAAATGACGCTATGTTTACGTGCACTCTACACACTGATATGTGTTCATGATTCATGCCGCTATAAATTGCCCTGTTTCTTCAGTGCAAATGGCTATTCTGATTACCACGTATTCACAGTTGTTGCGCGATGAAATGACGCTATGTTTACGTGCACTCTACGCACTGATATGTGTTCATGATTCATGCCGCTATAAATTGCCCTGTATCCTTCAGTGCAACTGGCTATTCTGATACTACGTCACCGTTGTTGCGATGCAACGGACGCTGTGTTTTTGTACACCGATATATGTGTGTGTTATGCTTATGCCACGATGTTGCCCTGTACCCTTCAGTGCAACTGGCTATTCCGATTACTACGTATTCACATCACAGTTGTTGCGAGGCAACGGACACTGTGTTACGTACACACCACACACTGTCATGTGTATGTTTTATGCCATTATATTTTGCCCTGTTCCTGTATCCTCAGTGCAAATGGGTATTCTGATTACTACGTATTCACAGTTGTTGTGCAAATGCAACTGACGCTGTGTTATGTACACACTACACAGCGTTATGTGTTGGGATTTATGCCATTATATATTGCCCTGTATTTTCAGTGCACACGGCTATTCTGATTACTATGCAGTACGTATTCACAGTTGTTGTGTGATGCAACTGACACTGTGTTTATGCACACACTACACATTATGTGTTATGAATTTTGCCGCTGTATATTGCCCTGTATCCTTCAGTGCAAATGGCTATTCTGATTACTACGTATTCACAGTTGTTGCGTGATGCAACTGACTCTGTGTTATGTACATCCAACTCACTGTTATGTGTAATGATTTATGCCATTATATATTGCCCTACTGTACATTGCCCTGTATCCTTCAGTGCAAATGGTATTCTGATTACGTACACAGTTGTTGTGCGATGCAACTGACGCTGTGTACACGCTACGCACTGATGTGCTATGATTACGCCGCTAAATATTGCCCTGTATCCTCAGTGCAACAGGCTATTCTGATTTAACTATGTATTCACAGTCGATGTCGCGATGCCTCTGACACTGTGTTTTTGTATACACTAATGTAACTATGCTATCGCGTTGCCCTGTATCCTTCAGTGCACCTAGCTATCCTATCTAACTGTGCATAGTCACAGTTTGTCGCTACGGCGACTTGCGCTGCATCTGTGTACACACTGAAGCGTTATGCAGTTGTGTTGCTAACATAACTGACCATTATGTGAACTGTGCATATTCATGCAGTTTCGGTCGCTTCGTCGACTTGCACAGATGTTTGGATTGTGCACACTGATGGGTTATGCTGTTATGTTGCCTCTATCCTTCAGTGCAACTACCAGCTATCCTATCTAACTGCATATTCAGTTCTGTCGCTATGGCGACTACACTGCACGTACAAGGACGTGTTTTTGCTATTTTGTTGCCCTGTTTCCTTCAGTGCAAAACTAGCTATCCTAATCCAACCGTGCATTTTCACAGTTCTGGATGTATGTACGTAAACGGATGTGTTATGCTGTAATGCTGCCCTGTTTCCTTCGGTGCAGCTAGCCATCCCAATCTACTATCCATCTTAGTTTCTGTCTCTACACAGTTTCTGTCGCTACAGCGACTTGTGTTATGCTGTCATGTTGCCCTGTATCTTCAGTGCAGCTAGCTATACCAGTCAAACTGTGCATATTCACAGTCTCCGTCGATACGGTGACATGCGCTGCATTTATTTACAAATAAATGTGTTCATGCAGCGGTGTTGCCCCGTATCCTTCAGCCTATTCTGAGCTAACTGCGTTTATTAAGTTGGCGCTACAGCGACCGATGCTGTACGTGCATGTGCTACGCTGTTATATTGCCCCGTTCCTTCAGGGCAACTGGCTATTCTGTACTAATATTCACAGTTGTAGCTACGGTTACGACTGTGTTTGGGTGCCTACTGAGGTGCTATGCTATTATGGCGCTATTTTCTAACTGCGTATATTCACAGTTGTTGTCGCTACGGCCACTGGCACTGTGTTTATGTACATTCAGTTATGTGTTGATTGCACTTCTGTACATTGGCTATAGAACATCGGCTAAGTGTCAGTTCCTCGTGACCCGCGGTCTGGCTTTTCACCCCCGGTTCACGGACCTGTGAGAGTTGGGGCTCCCCCATGACAATCCCACTGGAACAGGAAGGTCCTGCTTCTACAGACGATTGGCACCACAGCCCCAAGCTGTGGAACCTTTGTGTGTGTCTGCGGCTGGGTCCATAGTTGAGCGAGACACTTCACACTCACAAGTGCTGAGACGGAGCTCTCCCTGAGATGGCCTTACCACCGGCTCTCGCCCCAGTGAAGCACTTGGAGCCCTACACTCATTCTAGTGAATGATGTCGCATTTTCTCGGACCTGATGACTGCAATGTCACTCTCCGTCCGATACCAGGCTACGTTCCGAAGTCGCTTACACCGTTCAGAGCACAGGTTGATCCTTGCCCGCCTTATCTGCTGAGTTTTCAGCCTCGCATGATGCCGATGCTCAGAGTGATGTTGGCCCTGTAAGGGATTTGTGAATGTACGTGGATCACCAGGCAAAGCAGTCTACCAGCTGTTGTGTGCTTGGTGGATGGTACTAGGGACGTGCTGTTTGATACAGAGACTTTCTCACTGAATTCGACGCTTTAATGTTGCTTAATGCCTACGGGATTTAAGCATGCTGGCTGTCCTCTCAGAACACCCTCGCCAGGGTTTCAAGTTTGATGCACCGCTTTGGCGTCGTGGGTTCAGTGAGTTTTATTATGTACTCATGAAACTGTTACTCCAGCTGTGCAGTAGTCTGTATTGCAGAGTTACCATTGTTGCTAACTATGTATTATGACTATAAGGTTACATAGCTGTTTCCACATTACGCAGTAGTTTCCAATGTCTGTTAACTCTGTGTGTGGCTATGAGGTTATGCAGCTGTCACTGCTATGCCGTCGACACTGTTAACTCTTGTGCTCGAGTGCTTATGGTGTTGTGCTGCCCTGTCCAGTGCAGCCTTCGCTTCATTGCATTGGATGTGCAACTTTGGTAAAACCGGAGCAGACGTTGTCTAGTTTTGCCTATCAGTTTGAGTGCTCCTAGCGGCGCTGCTGGCTTAGAACTGTTGTTCCTGTGGGAGTGTAGCTTGACCCCGTTCAGGGCTTATCTTCACTGCGCTCACGGCGGGATTCTATACAGTTCCCATATACGTCAGTACGTAATGTCGAAGTGACCGCCTTGAAAGGGAACGTCTCCGGTTACTATCGTAACCTCGGTTCCCTGAGAGGCGGGAACGAGACATTACGTCAGCCGCCGTGCTCGCCGTTTGATCAGCTGTGCTAGCGTTCAGTCTTGATTCTGACGTAATTGTCGCGACACATGCTATTTATACTGCCCGCGGACCGGTCAGCATTTGCATGTTTTGCGTCAATTGGCCAGCTGTCTCCAGCTGGCGTTAGCCTATAAGATTTCAGTAAAAATGGAGAAGGGAGGAGTTCCCATATACGTCAGTACGTAATGTCTCGTTCCCGCCTCTCAGGGAACCGAGGTTACGATAGTAACCGGAGACGGTTTCTTTTATCAGCTTGACGTTGAACTAATGCTCCATGCTCGTACCATGATAACGTTACATTTGTGGTGTTAAGGCATTTCACTAACTATTCGTGTATCTTTCACAATCAGCAATGTCAACATAGGTGAATGTATAATATGATAACGAAAACGGTTAGTGACTAGACTGAACAATTTCAGTGTAACAGTAAGATCGTAGGATGTAACATTACTGTACTGAACGTGTCTGGAAATGTGTATTATAAACAATATGGTAGTAGTGGGATGAGTGACGTTAGACAGTAGATCTAGTACATAAAATAAAAGTTACATCCTAAAGCACCTTCTTTTTGTTATCCTGGAACTGTCTTTTGTATTCATTTCATGTCTCATATATGTTGTAGTTTACCTTGCTATTTCATTACAGTTTACCATTATTTCAGCATATCTGAAAACTTGTAATTTATCACAATAAAAATAGCGGAGGTCTCTCCATAATTCAAACGCTCTGCCGATGTTGATCCGTGTTTTCGTCCTAAGTCGATCCGATTCGCGTTTGGCCTGACGAGCTTCAGCAGATAAATGTTTGTTTTGTTTTGTTTTTTATATTTATGTGGAGTTTGTGTTGGAGTGTGTGTTGTGCTGGAGGCAGGTCGTTGTTTGGTGTTATCAGACTCCATGTCGTCAGCTGCAGTGCCGTCGCATAGACTGTATATAAAAAGGAGAGAGGCTCGGGAGCGCGCATGCACGTCACATCCGATGGATTTCGCAGTAAATCCGACCCGGAGACTTCACATAGAAATAGGAATACCGGCCTTCAGAGGTAATAGCAAAACCCGACAAGTGGATCATTATAATGTGTCATTACAACCCCTTCACACACAGGCAATAAAAAAAAGGATTCATTTTAAAAGAAAAGTCACATTTAGCACCTTTAAAACAAAGCACGTTCATTGCAACGTTTGTTTTTTTGTTTTTTGTTAAGGATTTGTTTACTGTGTGTGATTCATTTAATGGAAAGCACATTCACTTCTAGTTGTCTTGCTGTTCATTTTAAATGAACGTAAAGCGAGTTGCTAATCAGTGTCTGCTTGTTTATTCAAATTAAGTTGACCTATAACTAATGAACAGTTATTCAACCGACCATCCTATAACCCCCTTCCCCCAATGCCACGACGACGACAACGACGGTTATGTTACGAACCGTCACATTTGACTCGCGTCTTAACCGTCATCACCAATTCTGAAACCGGCACACCCCTAATCTCAGGCATGTCTGTGTAACGCAATGACCAATAAGAGGTGTTTACTGTAAGTTAGTCAGAATCTGCTCAATACCCTTCAAAACACTGTTTAACTAAGTTCTACACGCTTGCAAATCATCTCATTATAACAAAGCGTAGACATTATGTAAATAAGAGATTTATATATAATTTTTACAAAATAATTTTGAGACTGCATAAGTCATTAAAAGTTGCATTTTCAGTTGAATTTCGGGAAACCACTTGAAACGTTTGTTGTGTTGAGCTATTTCTATGACTTTTGTTTTGATTTTTTCATTGCAAACAGCTGAAATTCTGTACATTTTGCAAATAAACCTGATTTGTATTATATACAGTGTGTATTTAGATTCATTGATAATAACAGGAGTTTTTGCGTGAGTGAGCAAAGTCAGCCGCGTTATAAAGGGAGCGCTTGGTTTTCTATATTTAAAATGTTATGCAATCAAGGGGAACCACCAAAGAGCTTTGACACAAATTGAACACTTCTTGATATCATAGTAATGTGCAGTTACATTCTGCAACTTTTTCATGCATTCTGATTCATTCATATATTGTTTCTTTTGCAGGGCCATGCATCAGAAAGTCAGTTCATGTAAATATATGGCATAAACGAAATAAATACTTATGAATGAAGTACAATTTCCAGAAAAACTGAATCTTTAAGTATACATAGCAAAAGCGAATCTAGTGAAACATGCACCAAATAAATGCACCAGAAGCTTCCTAAAATATATGTTTTTTTTTTTTTTGTATACAAAAATTCCACTGATAAAAGTAAAGTATAGAAAAAGTCTTTGGACTTAAATCTGTCATAAAAATAAAACAAACCTTTATCTGATGATGTCAGGCTATTGTTGCAAGAAAATGTATACTGAAATAGTGAATCAGTTGTATTACATAGCCATTGTCTTTAGCCATAAATTGTGGTAAATATGAATATATGTTGTTACAATGCTATTCTCTGGCTTAGTGTGTGAATTTAATCAGCCCAGTGACACAGATGAAAATGATCTGTTTATATAACACTAATTAATGTGTGTTGTCATTGACAAATAAATATACACAGTTTGTATATATATATTTTATTATACTGTCTGTATGTATTCACATAAGACATGTACTCATATACAATTACAATATAAATATTAAATATTGGAAATTACACAAAATTTAGCAAATATGCTACATAAATAGTCCATTTGGTCTAAGCTGCCTGGATCCGACTGTTGGTTGTTGACTTTGATAGCCGTCCGCTGCTTTTTTTGTGGGGCTGATCTGTCCACTCCTGCACTGTCCTATTGAAGGAACAGACATAATCATGTAACGCTGACCAGATTTAATGAGTGATTCTTAAAGAAAATCTAAAGAAAAGTTGCTTCTACCAATTCGATATGAGGGGTCTGAAGTGAAAAGGATTTGATATAATATGAAATGATTCGCATGATCATCCCAGATTAAGTAAAGTATTTAGTTTCTAAATCTTAGTAAAATTGAGAGATAGGAGGGTCTAATCAATGCTCTTTTACGGGTCGGCTGGGATCTGGGCTGAAGTCTGTTCGGGGTTCTGCGGGTCGGTTGTGAACTGGTTACCTGAGGGACTGGATGGTTGTAGCGTCTCAGTTCCACACAACTGTTTCGTGGAGGTGCCTGACACAGACCTGCGGTGTCCTGTTGAGAGAACAGATATAATCTTGCAATGCTGGGCAGGTTTAATGGGTGCTTCTTAGACTAAATCTAAAGGCGTATCTTTTTTATTTTTTTTAAATATAAAAGGATTTTAAATTGAGGACCTTGAAAACATAGTAGCATAGTTAAAGGCAACGTTTACTTGTTTGAATACATTTTAAAATAAGTAAAAAACTAGCGATATAAGGGACTTACAGAAGCTTCTGTGCTCCATAGACACACGCTCTTACTCCTTCTGGACATGGGTGCTCTCTCGGGAGACCTGGGTGGTTGCTGTGGGGAACACGGTGGATCAGGTGTTCTCTGTGGGGTCTTGGCAGGCAGCGACACTCCCTTTTGCACATTCTTCTGCTGATGCCCCCACCAATCCCTCAACTTCTCCCTCTGCTTCCTAGGGATCCTGAGTTTTGCGGAAGACACATTTTGCGAATGCTGCCTCAGTAGCTCAGGGTTTTTAGCATCTCTCTTCTCGGAGATCTTGCCAATAACAAGTACTCCCTGTGTGCAACAAACAGGCGCTATCTCAGGCTCAGGGATCTTTTGATTTTGCCTCTTTGTGATGTTGTCAGGCATAGGTGGTCCCTGCAGAAAAGTGTAAGGCTTCTGCTGCAGCAGCTCCTGCCTTAATGGCTCAGGGATCTTAAGTTTGGGCCTAGGTCCCATCTTGTCCTGCATGGGTGCTCCATCTGAGGAGTATGTGAGCACCTTTGAGGACGCCTCTGGTGCCCTCTGTAGAGACTGGATGGCCATGGGTGGTCCCTGTAGAAAAGTGTAAGGCTGCCTTAATGGCTCAGGGATCTTAAGTTTGGGCCTAGGTCCCATCTTGTCCTGCATGGGTGCTCCATCTGAGGAGTATGTGAGCACCTTTGAGGACGCCACTGGTGCCCTCTGTAGAGACTGGATGGCCATGGGTGGTCCCTGCAGAAAAGTGTAAGGCTGCCTTAATGGCTCAGGGATCTTAAGTTTTGGCCTAGGTCCCATCTTGTCCTGCATGGGTGCTCCATCTGAGGAGTATGTGAGCACCTTTGAGGACGCCTCTGGTGCCCTCTGTAGAGACTGGATGGGCATGGGTGGTCCCTGCAGAAAAGTGTAAGGCTTCTTCTGCAGCAGCTCCTGCCTTAATGGCTCAGGGATCTTAAGTTTGGGCCTAGCTCCCATCTTGTCCTGCATGGGTGCTCCATCTGAGGAGTATGTGAGCACCTTTGAGGACGCCACTGGTGCCCTCTGTAGAGACTGGATGGCCATGGGTGGTCCCTGCAGAAAAGTGTAAGGCTGCCTTAATGGCTCAGGGATCTTAAGTTTGGGCCTAGGTCCCATCTTGTCCTGCATGGGTGCTCCATCTGAGGAGTATGTGAGCACCTTTGAGGACGCCTCTGGTGCCCTCTGTAGAGACTGGATGGGCATGGGTGTTTCAAAAGAGGCATGTATCAGGTGTTTAGTCAAATGTAATGGGATCCTGAGTATTCCGCTTTGTTTGGACCCTATGGGCACAGGTGCTCCCTGTGTGGATATGAGGGGCACGGGTTCTCCCTCTGTGGATCTGGCGGGCACAGGTGCTCCCTGTGTGGATCTGGCGGGCACAGGTGCCTCCTGTGTTGATCTGGCGGGCACAGGTGCTCCCTGTGTTGATCTGGCGGGCACAGGTGCTCCCTCTGTGGATCTGGTGGGCACAGGTGCTTCCTGTGTGGCTCTGGCGGGCACAGGTGCTCCCTTTGTGGATCTGGCGGGCACAGGTGCTCCCTGTGTTGATCTGGCGAGGACAGGTGCTTCCTGTGTGGCTCTGGCAGGCACAGGTGCTTCCTGTGTTGATCTGGCGGGCACAGGTGCTTCCTGTGTTGATCTGGCGGGCACAGGTGCTCTCTGTGTGGATCTGGCGGGCACAGGTGCTTCCTGTGTTGATCTGGCGGGCACAGGTGCTTCCTGTGTTGATCTGGCGGGCACAGGTGCTTCCTGTTTGGATCTGGCGGGCACAGGTGCTTCCCGTGTGGCTCTGGCAGGCACAGGTGCTCTCTGTGTGGATCTGGCGGGCACGGGTGCTTCCTGTGTGGATCTGGCGGGCACAGGTGCTTCCTGTTTGGATCTGGCGGGCACAGGTGCTTCCCGTGTGGCTCTGGCAGGCACAGGTGCTCTCTGTGTGGATCTGGCGGGCACAGGTGCTTCCTGTGTTGATCTGGCGGGCACAGGTGCTTCCTGTGTTGATCTGGCGGGCACAGGTGCTTCCCGTGTGGCTCTGGCAGGCACAGGTGCTCTCTGTGTGGATCTGGCAGGCACAGGTGCTTCCTGTGTTGATCTGGCGGGCACAGGTGCTTCCCGTGTGGCTTTGGCGGGCACAGGTGCTTCCTGTGTGGATCTGGCGGGCACAGGTGCTCTCTGTGTGGATCTGGCGGCCACAGGTGCTTCCTGTGTGGATCTGGCGGGCACAGGTGCTCTCTGTGTGGATCTGGCGGACACAGGTGCTCTTTGTGTGGATCTGGCGGGCACAGGTGCTCTCTGTGTGGATCTGGAAGAGAAGGGTGCTCCCTGCGTCATCTTCTGCCTCCACTGCGGTGTGGTCTTCCGTGTTGCATCTGAGAAGCCCGAGTGCTGGAAATGAGCCTTCTCAGATGCATTACTGAAGACCAGGGATGAGGGACATGATGTTTCTCCCGCCTCCATTGTTTCCCCCCACTGGCCTGAGATGTCCCCGTACTCATAATCCTCAGGTATGGGGTCCGAAACCTCCATTATCGCCCACCACCGTCCCGCAGCAAGGGCCGTAGTAAGCTCATCTGAGTACTCAGTAGATGATGACTGCTCTGCACTCTCAAAAATGGTGGGCATGGTTGACAAACTCATATTGATGTTAGATATGTAGAAAATTAACTGGAAGTGAACAATACTATTTGCAATATACTATCTGTGAAACACTATGAAAGAAAGAGAAAGGGAAAAGATGATTTGAGTAAACATACAGTACAAGAACGTGAAAGCTTGTTGTCTTAAGCCCAACGTAAACTTATGTCATCCACATTCCGCATTTTGTCATCTAGAGTTCAACAGACATCCATGTGTAGCCCAATTTTTGTGTTTGCGCTAACGGTGTGTGCTCAACAACGCATACGGTAGGTGATTGTTAAGATAGAAGAATGTTGACACGACTCAGTACTGCTCTTTGACATCTGCTAGAGTATAAATAAGAAATTGTGCGGTGTCACACTGGTCCACCAACTAATAGCTGTGTGGACACGACTGTGCGTGAGATGGAGTGGAATGTGGAAAATGTAGTAGGCCTTTAATTTTCTAAAAAATAAAAATTTATACAGTGTATGCCCAGTGGCGATCCATCAGAAGAGGCAAGTGAGGCTGAGAGCCTCCTTGAAATGTATTTAAAATGAAAAATGAAGCTAAAAAAGTTAATTGTTATTTTTATCAATTTACCTACTAATGTGAATAACTCAGATGCACATAATGTAAATGTATATAGTCATGTTTTATTTTGCCGGTTGTCAAGGCAAATTTGATTGATTTAAACAAATCAGCTTAAGGCAAATAAGCTTTCAGTATCACTTCAGTGTGTCATCAGATCTGCTATCGTTTTGTCCTTTGAATATAAATGATCTACAATTATATATATAAAAAGATTTGATCATTATTGATTCACATATCATGCTCTCATTTCCACACAAACCAGTGTAGTCATTTATCTAAATGTAGCTACAGCAAATCTACAATAACATTCCACAGTTTAAGCAAATTCTTCTGCAAATTATATAAAGATTAAAATTTAGATCCCCTAACCCAGTGTAAAAAGCATAGGCTACTCACTCAATCGCCGACTCGCTACAAGAAGAAAAAATCCGCTGCACTCATTATTACGTCACCGAGCGTTCTGAGGAATGCGGCGATCTTTATGACGTAGCCTACTCGACCGCGAGTTTGTGAGGGATGGGAGACCTAGACTGTTTCGTTGTATTAAAAGTGAACATGCAATACAAACAAAGACTGACTTAGCATTTTTAATTCATGATTGTTGATACAAAAACTAACGCTGTTTATTTGTTAGCATTTGCAGCTGGTGCATAAACAAGAGCAAGTAAAGCTGCGGATGGGTAGCCATACGTTTTATTATGAAGCATAACAGACCACTGAAACAAAATTAATCAACAGATATTACAATAAAAGCCCATTTCTGAAACAGAATATAATTCACAAAAAAGTTCCTCTAGGCTATCCTTGTTTTTCCCCCTTCTATTTCTAACAATAGCCTAAGTTAAGCAACATTATCAGATGAGGAAGAGTGCTGTCCCGAACATCAGTAGGACGTTGATTAAAATAAACAAGTTGTTAATATTACATGACTTACATTTTGATCTATATTGCCAATGAAAATAGTTCCAAATAAATCTATAAATCGTTGCGCATCTTTGAGAAACGGTTTCCCTGACTGAAAACTTTCCATAAGTTTAGCGGCTTTAGATGCTCTCTGAAGCGCAGACAGAGAAGCGAAACATAACGATGTCTTTTATCTAAAATGATGTCAACACTGTGTATCACAACTGTTCAGATCCGATGTGTGTATCCATGCAGCTCTTGGGCAATATGGCACTGACATTGTGTTGATGGAGGGGTTTGCATTTGCAATCGAGATGTCGTCTTATTTAAATTTTACAACATGGGAATGTGTAGCCGCCGCGCTGGACTACTGCGTCTTGAGCTGCAGAACTGTATGAGGATATTATGCACTACAGCTTTTTTTCCGCGCTGGTTTCAAAATATGTTTCAGAAATAATAATGTTCTGCTCGTCCGGTACTTTGCAACAACACAGAATTGTTTTGACAGCGACTTTCCTCTAACAACGTCTGACGTTTACATTTAACGTGAGAGTCACATACCACGCGAAATCCGATCGTTCAGACTGAAGCCGATGCCCTGATATGTGATTTGAATAGGATTTCAAACCACATATGAATGTAGCTTGAAACGGATTTCATGTGCTTTTTTGGACTGACAATCTGAACGTAGCCTGTGTCGGGATAAGAAATAGAAGGAAGAACTGCAGTACGGGCTAGAGAAGCTAGCTCGTTCGGACCTTTACCACATATTAACTTTAGTTTGTCAAAATGTTTCGCTCTCTCCTGCTTACTAAGTCCTTCTCTATATGATTTCGCACCTACTACGTGTTTTACCATGGTTTATTAGTGTAACAATGTGTTCAGTAGTGCATAAACAGTGCAATCCATGCCGTTGTTTACATCCGAGTGCCTCCATAATGGCCGCGCATCCGGGTTACCGCGCCCAGAACGTGACGTTGGTGAAAACCCGCCGCATACTCAATGAGTAGGTTCTTAATTTCAATGAGTACTTACTTAACGAATGTACTTAATTTAAAACAAACAAGTTTAAAGTAACATTTACATTAAATTTACATTTATTCATTTAGCAGACGCTTTTATCCAAAGCGACTTACAAATGAGAACAATAGAAGCAGTTAAATTAACAGTAGGACAACAATACGCAAGTGCTATAACCCCTCTCAGTTCAATTTTAGTGCAGGTTTTTTTTTTTTTTTTTAAATAGAAGAGAAAGTGTTAGTACTACTGAATCAAGTGCTGCCGGAATAGATACGTCTTCAGCAGTTTCTTGAAAGTGGCTACTGACTCAGAAGCTCTGGTTGAGTTAGGCAGATCATTCCACCAGCAGGGAACAGTCATGGTAAAGGTCCGGGAAAGAGATTTTGTGCCTCTTTGAGATGGTACCACTAGACGACATTCGCTAGCAGAGCGCAAGTTTCTGGATGGCACATAAGTCTGAAGTAATGAGTTTAGGTAAGAGGGAGCAGTGCCAGTGGTTGTTCTGTATAGGCAAACGTCAGTGCCTTGAATTTAATGCGAGCGGCAACTGGCAACCAGTGCAATTGTGTGAGGAGAGGAGTGACGTGTGCTCTCTTCGGCTCATTAAAGACTACTGTGGCTGCAGCATTCTGGATCAGTTGCAGAGGTTTGACAGAGCAAGCTGGAAGACCAGCCAGGAGAGCATTACAATAGTCCAGTCTGGATAAAACAAGTGCTTGGACAAGGAGTTGTGTGGCATGGTCTGTAAGGAAGGGCCTGGTCCTCCTAATGTTGTGCAAGGCAAATCTGCTGGACCGGGCAGTTCTAGCAATGTGGTCTGTGAATTTCAACTGATCATCAATTACAACCCCAAGGTTCCTAGCTGACCTTGATGGAGTTATGGATGACGAGCCTAGCTGAATGGAGAAGTTGTGACGAAGTGTTGGGTTGGCCGGGACCACAAGCAGCTCTGTCTTCGCAAGGTTTAGTTGAAGGTGGTGGTCCTTCATCCAGCCAGAAATGTCTGTCAGGCAGGCCGAGATACGAGCAGCTACCGTCGGATCTCAAGGTTCCTGAGTAATTTTGAGACAATGCCATCCATTAGTGACGACAGTACAGTGTTTGCTTTACTCCATATACAAATTGTCTATTTTTTCTCTATTTTCTATTGCTTTTTGTTTTCAGTTCATAGTGTTTACCAAGTCTGATTTTCATCTCTCTACAGTTTGAGTGATTGTGAAATCACAGAGAAAGATTGTGCTGCTCTGACTTCAGCTCTGAGATCAAACCCCTCACACCTGAGAGAACTGAATCTAGATAATAGAAACCTACGAGATCCGGGTGTGAAGCTTCTCTCTGTTGTACTGGAGGATCCTGACTGTAAACTGGAGAAACTCTGGTAAGATCATCTACGGTATATCATAGTCAGACATGTTATTGTCTTCTGTAAGACTAAATCAGGGTTCCACAAATCTGGCACTGGAGGGCCGCTGCCCTACGGAGTTTAGCTCAGACCCTGATAAACTCCCCTTCCTGTAACTCTGAGGACATGGATCAGCTTGTTCAGGGTCTTTAATTAGTGTTGGATCTAAACTCTGCAGGACAGCGGCACTTCAAAACCAGATTTGAGGAACCCTGGACTAAATGCTTTGATGTAAATTTTAGGACTACACTGCAGAAAATAAATGTATTTTTCAGTATTTTTATCGTCTTTTCTTTTTTGTATTCTTAATTGAAGATACATTTACTTGAGAAGCAAAATGACTTAAGCAATTTTTCAGTATACAAGACTTAACATTTTATGTATCTTGATTTAAGATACATAATTTTTAGATATTAGATATTTAGACTACGTCTGGATCAGATTCAGGACGATGAGTAGATCAAGTCCAACAACACCCCCAACGCTTCACAGTCCTATACCTCGTCCTGCGTCGACATTTCATTAAGAAACATTATCAGTTTTGATTTTACATATGCATCTGCTTACATACGTGACCCATTCTGACAAAATGAGTCGCAATGAGCAAATTTTCATGACTGAGCTACACCTGTTTGAATTTTATAGTCAAAGTCAATTTTGAGAATAATCAAGTTAAAGTTTTCTGAAGGTTCCAAAACAAAATCCTCTACCAACTATACCTTAAAATCTCTGGTAATAACACCAAATTTGACACACATCAAGTCAAAACCAAATATCTACAGGATCCATATATATTAAACTTTTTTCCCCATGATCCCACAATTGTTTGATTAACATTAACGAAAAAGACAGCCTATACATTCGGACCTACTGTACTGCTGATCTAGTATAATGTTACACATCAGATGTTTTTCTCCAACAGTTAACCAAATGTTGACACTTAAGACATAGCAGATAATGTTTGCTTGAATACTCGCCAAGACAGATATTTTGAAATACTGTAATTCTGTGTAGGTATAAGTGTATATCGGGATCACGCGCGGTCTGAGGCGTCTTTGAGGCACGTTTCGAATGTGTCAGTCAATGTGAGTAAAATAATTTAGTTTGAATCAGTATGAGTCTGAAAATCACATTTCATTGGTTCAGACTCATGCCATCGAGAATTCGCTATGAATATTCACAAAGTTGGATTGCTACGCTTTAAAACAATACCAAACTTGTGCTGAGTGAAAGAACAGTCGTCGAGAAGCGAGCAGAGAAACTGCATTTTTCATGGACAAATGTAAGGTACTCCTATCAGAAAACGTACAAATAAAGATACTTTATATATAATTTCACTCCTCCCCCACTGTTTAACTCTTTCCGGTAATAAAAAAAAGTGCACACTTCTAGCCATCACCATGACTGAATAAATTGTTCAATATTATGTATCATTTTGAATCACAGAAGCAGGTTTTGTAAATCATGTGTCTGAGTAGAAAAGGGGCCTAGTGACGCCACTGAGAAGTGCCGGTACACAAGAAAAAGTGAGGGTACACCACAGCTTAAAATATAGAAGTGCTGGTGCGTACCGGCCCACTTCGAGCCGTGCTGGAGGCACATCATCACTACACACGGTTTATACAGTAGAGAACTGTTGAGAGTACAGGAAGATTACTGTGAAAACAACAAAAATCATTTAAAAAACATAAACTCAATATAGCAATGCACTGGAGAACCGGGGCCCGTTCTTCATACGTGGATTACTGTTATCTGGATTTTACTGTTGGCGATTTTACATGATCCAGGATTGTTAGGTTCTTCAAACCTGAACTTCTGTGGAGCAGTGATGAATAAAGTAACATGGTCAGTGTCGCGCTGGTGAGATTAGTTTGCGCTGTCCATTCTGTTTCGCTAGCAAACACGTCCTCTCTGCGGTGTCGAGTCGGTCGCACAGCTCGGTCCATTGAGCCGCACCGATGACATCAGCACGGCACGAGCTCTGTAACACCGCTCCGTTTCGTCCCACTGAAGGTGTGTTTGGCTTCCCATACAACTCGCTACAACTAACCGCCATTGCTTAAGAGTTTGTGAGACGCGCCACATTAAACAGAAGTGCGGACACACAACTTCTTTTTCAAGGGAAATTAGCCATCATCAACTACCGAAATGTTTTCTTATTTCAGTAATGCGTATGAATGAATTTCACCAAGGTTGATCAATGTTTTTCGTTTCACTATAGTGTTTGAAAAGCTTTTCAATAATTGTTGCCTATACGGCCCTTCATACTGGAGATCTCATATTTGTCTCCTCTAAAGTTTGGAAGAGATCTCAGCAACATCACACACTGTGCTCAGATTTTTTACCTAAACTAAAGACCCTGGTGGTCTCATATTTGTCTCCTCCAAAGTTTCAGACAAGAATGAACATTGATCTAGTTCATTTGTACAGTATGGTGTACTGGCAGTATAGCAGTTTTGTCTAATTAGTGTAGAAATATGTGAAATGCTTATAAATCATTAAATGTTTAAGTTTTATAGACCACATTATTACACATTTTTCAAGTGTGTCCAGGCAGGGCCGGATTAACCATTAGGGCAACTGGGCACTTGCCCAGGGGCCCACGACATCTAAGGGGCCCTGGGCCCCAGGGGCGGAGTGGCAATCGGGAGTTTCCCCGGTGGGCCGGTAGTGTTTCGAGGCCGCGAGGGCCGGTCTGATAAAATGTATTCATTGCAAGTTCGCCATGCGCACTTTTGGCCCAAGTGAGGGGAAGGAAAAAAATATTTTAGATAACGGAGCGTATATTTGCACTAAGTGCCTGTCTTTTTAGTAAAAAGACGCCCGTCACGGGATAGCTACAGTGGTGTGGGTCGTAGCGCGTCAAGTTCTTGAAAGCAGTTTTGATGCGCTCGACCCGAGTTCGAATCCGCCTTTTGCCGAACTCTCTCTTCTCCCTTTTCCCAACACATATGAGATGTAAAATGTATAACCTAACATAAAGTCTCTAGCGTTATATTTTGCCAACGAAATAAAATCGAAACCATGATATGGCTTTGTGCCTTTATAAAACAGCACAATACTTTAAGAATAGGCATCCTGTTTGTGCTGGGTGATTTAAAGAAAAGTGTGCACTTTGCTAACGCGATCAGCATGGTTATCTGGTGTTTTCTCCTAAATAAAAGCTCAAGGGTTTATTTCTTGCAAGTGAAGAAATTAGGACAAAAGTATTTTAATTTTCCTGTATTATAGTGTAATGTAGACTAAAATATACTTTTGAAATATTCATTTTCATTTATAGTACATTTATAGGCTATATGGATTTTACGTCATAGGAATAGTTATATAAATCATTATTACATTATTATAATAATTGTTTGGCATCCTAAAACACCATTGATAATGTAATGTAGACTGAGACTCTCATAACTAAAACGATGTTTGAGCCCTCTTTATTGTCTTGGTACAAATCAATGCTTTTTCTTTGTTCAACGAGCAGTTCATGGGTTGAAGCTCTTAATTTTGTTCTCTCAAAGAGCACCAGATTGATGCATTTAACCTTAAAATGTAAAAAAAAAATTTCTTGCGGGGGAGCATGCCCCCCAACCCCCCTAGAGGCACAGAGGTCCACCCAACATAGTTTTACAAATTCCTATGGGAAAGAACGACCATTTATGAACTTTACTCCAGCATAGTACAACAAAGTTCCTTTAAAGTCAGTAAAACTGTTAATGCCATATTAAAATGTCCTTGGACAAAATATACATTTGGCCTGCCTAAGGGGGGGCCTACAAGACATTGTGCCCAGGGGCCTCTGAACTCTTAATCCGGCCCTGTGTCCAGGCATATATTGTTATCCATTTAATATGAAGAGACAATTTTATTAGTCTTTTTCATTATAATATATATTATAACATTTCTAAAGACACTTATTTACTGTTGTGGTAATAAACACTTATGTGTTAAACTTCAAGCATGAAATTATAAGGCAACGCAAATAATAGAAATTACTTTAATAAATTACATTTATTCACTATACAAATAAATGTGAAATTCATTGAAAAGTTATGGAGGGTTTTGGGTAAGTGTATCCACAACGTTGGTGCCTACGTTCTGTTATTATGCATCATCATCATTGTTCCACGTTCTCATTGGTTTGCTGGCATTTGGGGGATGCGAAAGGAAAGCTGACTGTGAATAGAGCTTCAGGGATGACATCAAAACCTGGAAGACTAATTCGCCACTGGTTGCCTCGAATTTATGGAAGTTTGTTTCTGCCACGGGATAAAACAATTTAAAAGATAATTGTGACTTTTTATCTCGCAATTCTGACTTTTTCTTGCAATTGTTATTTATGTCACTTAATTGTGAGTTTGGCCCTGTCACAAATGGCACCCTAAACACTCGCGGTCTTCCTCTGAGTCCGCACTTTCGTGACGTAACGCCGCTTTGACTGTCGGGAAGAAGTCTGCTGCAGAGCTCGCTTCAGTGTGGGCTCAGCAAAAGTGGGCATGTAGGGCACATATCGACCGCTGAGCGGCGCTCGTGAGTCCCCTTCTGAAACCTAAAATTACTAAATGGACACCCTACAGTCTCACGGACTTAACGGGACGCGGAAGCCATTGTAAGTCTACAAGACTGAAAGTGCATATGAAGTGTGCCATTTGGGACAGGGCCTTTAAATCTCGGTGAGTGGATTCTGACAAAATGAAACGCCTCTGATTGGCCACTGCGTTCAATAGACCAACAAACATGACTGTGATTGGCTACATTTCTCACCGCTGTAAAAACACATTGTAAATAGAAACATTTGACGTTCTCCAGAGTTCAAACACAAAAACACACTTGAGAGTTTGCCAGTATGATATTATTACAGAATCAACTGAGGGTGCTCTTGCATTCATTTGAGAGATTTAAATTTGACTTTGTGATGTTTTTACCCATGTTTTAATTTAACAAAAACATTATTTGTGATCAAGCATTAATTGACAGACGCCCTGCAGTACGGCTGCGGACACTTGTGTTAAACTGATCTGATCTGAACTGAGAGAGTGAAGAGTGTGTCTTTGTTCTCTACAGGTTGAGTTATTGTGGAGTCACAGATGAAGGTTTTGCTGCTCTGACTTCAGCTCTGAGATCAAACCCCTCACACCTGAGAGAACTGGATCTGTCTGTGAAAAAACTAGGAGATTCAGTTCCTCTGCTCTCTGCTGTACTGGAGGATCCTCACTGTAAACTGGAGAATCTGAGGTAAGATTGTCTCTCTGATAGTCACACATGTCTTTGTCCTCATTTTACAAGCTAATTTTAGTCCTAAAATTCTTACTGTTCTATAAACACTAAATCTCAGCACAGAAATCACAGGTGTACTCAAATGTCTAATCTCATGATCTGGTATTAGTGTTCATTGTTACATTTAAAAAAATATTTCATTATTTAATCATTTTAGTGTGTTCCACTCTGACTACAATGACATGTTATTCAACAGTGTTTTCCCCAATGATGTTCCTGTATAATAAGTCAGTGGTTCTCAACCCTGATCCTGGAGTTTCACCAGCACTGCACAGTTTAGATGTCTCTCTAATCAAACACAGCAGATTCAACTCATCAGCTCGTTAGTAAAGACTCCAAGATCTCCGGTGGGTTTGGCAGAGAAGAGAGACATCCAAAATGTGCAGTGTTGGGCTTCTGCTGGGTGGTTTCTCAGATCTAAGAATGGACTTGTGTTCTTTGCGGAGAAAGAATGAACGTGCCCAAATGAATAGTTCAATATTATGTATCATTTTGATGCACAGAAGCAGGAAACGTAAATCTCGTTAATCTAAATCTGGAGCGCCCAAACCTGTTCCTGGAGATCTACCTTTCTGCAGAGTTCAGATCCAGCACTCCTGAACCAGCTACTTAAGCTCTTCAGGAGCACTTCAGAATTACAGTGAGTGCTGGTTAATACAGCAGTGTTTCCCACTGTTTCTGTGGCATGTTGCATGAAGCCAGTTTCAGTTGCTCCCCTTGTAAGTTTGAGATTATTTTGAGCAAACTCTGTTTTTTCGGGCTCAAGAAGGTGGATTGGTTTTTAGCGGGTTCCATCGCCATGGTAACTAACTTGCGCTGCAGGATGACCTTGAATAAAATGAATTTATTCTGTGGTCGAGATCACAAACCAAAACTGGACCAATCAGCTGTGAGTAAAGTGACATGTATCTGATGCAATAAAGCCACTCCGCCTGTATCTCTCCCTCCAAATTAAAGCAGTTTAGGGTGAATTTTTTAAATATTTATATTATATGAATTTAATTATTTATAATTCATATAGTATATTCATATAATCATTCTCTTAATTTAAAATTAACCCTAAAAGGGGTGATGTATCCTGGGAGATACAAACATTCAAGAGGCTGTGGGGAGAAGCAGGGAAAGTGTTGGTTTCATTTCTCAGTTTTCATGTCAATCTCCAGCGACGCTCCAGTTAGCACAGCTTGACTTGGAAATTGAGCACTCACTCATTACGGAAACATATGAACTAAAACATAGCTTTATATCTTGCAAATAACATCAGAATAAAACATTTAAGTTAACCTTCGTGTTACTCTTGTGTGCTTTCATCTTCACGATGAGTCTGTCACAGAGTGAAGGGGTGTCGTTGTTTTTTGAGATCATTTAGATATGTTGGATTATGAAGCACAGGTGTTGAAAGCTTTTTGAATTTCTTCATAAATTTTTTTTTTTATGAAATATTTTGACTGATAAATCTCCAATTGAAATTTAGACATTTAATAGTCTGTGTAGAATTGTGGCTTGTACGTGTTGATCTGAACTGAGAGAGTGAAGAGTGTGTCATTGTTCTCTACAGGTTGTGGGATTGTGGAGTCACAGATGAAGGTTTTGCTGCTCTGACTTCAGCTCTGAGATCAAACCCCTCACACCTGAGAGAACTGGATCTGACTGTGAAAAAACTAGGAGATTCAGTTCCTCTGCTCTCTGCTGTACTGGAGGATCCTCACTGTAAACTGGAGAATCTGTGGTAAGATTGTCTCTCTGATAGTCACACATGTCTTTGTCCTCATTTTACAAGCTAATTTTAGTCCTAAAATTCTTACTGTTCTTTAAACACTAAATCTCAGCACAGAAATCACAGGTGTACACACATGTCTAATCTCATGATCTGGTATTAGTGTTCATTTTTACATTCTTTTTAAAATGTATCCTTTAGATTTAGTCAGTATTTCATTATATTCATTATGTTCAATAATTTGAGTCTGTTTCACTCTGACTACAGTGACAATCCTGTTCCCCCACGTTTACTCACCAGTGTTTTCCCTAATGATGTTTCTGTGCAATAATAGTGGTTCCCTTATCGAGTCGGTCCCTCGACATTACGTATGGGGAAATCCATTTTCCTCGAATCATGAAGTCTGATAGAATAACTCATTTGCTTGCAAATAGCCAATGGCGGTCCCGCCATCACCTGATTGGCTGACACTGCTCAATATAGGTGACGGCGGGCGCCAAAAACCTCAGAATCTTTTTTCTTCACTCGAGTCTGTTTTCACCGTTGATATACGCATTCAGAGCGGAGTATATTAAGGAGTTTTAGGCCATGTCCACACGGACACGGGTATTTTTATAACCGGAGTTTTTCCTACAGCGTTTTAAAAAAAAATCCCGTCCACACATGCTCGGTCTCCGTCTACATGAAAACGTAAAAACACGCAATCAAGCGCGGTCAAGAGCATGCCACGCCAGCAGGCGGCGATATAAACCTTAACCGTAAAGCCACGTTGGCCAATCAGAAGCGCAAATCTGACGTCAAACACAGCTGATAACGGCGCACACTCTGACGTCGCAAGGCAAAAACACCGGTTTCACTGTCTACACGACAACACTGTAACCGGCGTTTCTGAAAATCCTCACCCTGGCAGGGGTTTTCAAAAATGTTCGGTTTCAGTGCGTTTTCGTGTGGACGAACGGCCGAACCGCGTAAAAAAAGTCACGGTTATAAAAATACCCGTGTCCGTGTGGACAGGGCCTTAATTCCCCTCTCGCGTTCCGGTGGATTATATTATGTCTCTGTCGCCCGTGTGGTGGACCCATTGAATCCCCGGACGCACACAACTTGTGTGCTGTGCCTGGGTCGGGACCACGCAGAGGCGGCACTCGAGGGATCGGGATGTCCCGCCTGTGAGGAGCTTCCCATCAGATCCTTCGTGCAAGGCTGGCCGTTACACGTAGCGACGACCTTGTGTCTCCTGCCTCTCCCCAGTCTGCCGCCGTCGAGCCGCGGACCGGGAGACGGCAGAGATCTCCATTCGCGGGTTCTGTTGAGGCGCTGACGTCGGCCCAAGGTCCACGCCATCCTCACGTGGCAGAGCCCGTGAGTTACTCTTGAGGCCATTTACCGCCCTCTTGAGGAAGCATGGGAATTATCTCGTTCGGTTACGACGATGACGACGCCAATGGTCCGAGTCTCCGTCTGAAGGCGCCCTCGCCTCTTTGGATGCGGAGCTTATGGCCATTCTCACTGAGGCGGTGGCAGATATGGTGCTGGAGTGGACAGCGCCCAAGGAGCTGCCGTCGGAAAGGTGGCCTCGGCGCGGGCCGTAAAGCTGAAGCGAGAGGCAGTTCAGGAAGTCGCTAAAAAAAAAAACAAAAAAAAACAGCGCTCCTGATGTGCGTGTCAGGGAGGAAAGAGCGCGGGACGTGTTCGTCGGACCGGTGCGAAGAGGGCGTGTTCCCGCCCAGAGTTCGACGAGAATGTGTTGTTTCTGAAACCGCTGTGTTCTGTTTCAATAACAAGGTACATTACATGTCTCAGCAAAAGAGCTTCTCTCCCCAACATTATTACCCGCCTCATAGACGGGAGACGCATCGCAGAGCGGAAGCTCGGGGAAACCCGAGGAGATGGCTATCTATGTCCCCGTGCATGATGCCGCGGACGAGCTATACCATTTCATATAGCAGTCAATGCTTTCCCGGTGGCTGGCGCCCAGCCCCCGCCGCAGCATTCATTCATTGCCCTGTATGGCGATTCTGATTACTACGTGTGTATTCTAGGGCTGTTGGAACGAATTCCGAAATTCGAATATAATTCGAATATTAAAAAAATCAATACTATTCGAATGCTGAAGTTACTATTCGAATATTGTTTTTTTAACCCCTTCGCTGTCACCCCCCTTTTTGAGAATGGACATTAAAATGCACTATTCAAGCTTAAATGGTTGTAATTCAAGAATGCTTTGGAGTATTGACCTAAGTTTGGTCTTGTTTTAAAGGGAAAAAATAGCAGATTATTGCTGAAGTGAAAGCACTTAAAAAATTAAAGTATGAAAAAGTTATTGAAGTTTAAATTTACATTAAATCAAATATAATTTATTTTATATTTTTTCTTTTATATAAAATAAATATTTTACAAAATATTTTTACTATAAAATTACTATAAAATCAAAGCCATATATATAACCAAGTTGTGTTCCAAATTTGAAGTTGATATTACAAAAATTGAAGTTCCCATGAGATTTTGTTTAGGCGTTATACCAAAAAAAGCCACCGTGTGTCATTGAATTCCATTGAATTTAACTGTATGCATTCTGCCATAACAAATTAATAAATTTCTGTCCAAATATCACTTCTGTCACAAAATATGGAACCTTGAGACTCAGACCTTTCTGACAATATGTGTTTTGTCAAGATTAGAAAATATTTTGATCATAAATTATTAAATATAATGATGCCCAAAAGGGGAGGAGCCTGATAAAATAATTTAGAGTACCGTTTCTATGGTAACACAATGTCCAATTTCAAAACAGTTTTCACAGGATGAATTCTGAGATCGTAAGCTTTCAAATGATACCTAATTTATGATAACTACTGAAATATGTAATGTAATACAAAAAGGCGATAAAAAAGATAATATTATATTTTAGAGGATAATATATTATACTTTTTAGAAGATAATATTATTTTATCATTTTTTTTTATTGACAAATACTAGATTATATGTTTTCTTATGAAATTTTAGCATGAAAACCAACGTTTCAATTATTAAAAGTGTGTGCGTTGACTTTTTGTGACAAAGGTCAGAACTCCAGTTATTATGTAGATTTTTTGAGGTGCACTCTTGTCATAAATTCATCTATTTCTGTTCCTACATAATTTGTAACAAAATACAGTGCTGAAATATCTATTAAGGACTCTTAGACCTTTCCAACGATATATAGTTTGTCATGATTAAATTAGGATTTAATTGTAATATAGTGAAGTAAACTTAGGCATCCCGTATACGGGACGGTGACAGTTAAGGTTAAGTATATATTTTTTAAAAATGTATACCGTAAAACTTCAAATAATAGCCGAAGTTCCAAATAGACGCCTGTCTCTTTTACACGCCTGGTGTGGCGACAGGTTTGGGTAAATAAAGGGCGGTCTCAAATAGAGGCCGGGTCTGTTTTTTAGTTTCGGGTTGTATTTAATCTTCTAAAACCCCGTCAGATCGTCCGCTTTTTGGCGGCCGCCAACGCAAATGTTTGTCCCGCCAAAGCCTTTTTTGATCGGTGAGTGATGTAGACTAGAATGACAGCTGCGCCTGACAGGACGCATAACGAGCAGAGAGAGAGAGAGCCCTGGCCGCGCGCGCGCACGTCTTCAAACACGAGCGCTGTCTTGGTCTCTCTCCCTCGCGCATATTAATCAAAACCAATTGACACGATAGTAAAAGGTCGGAAGTTTCACGTGGAGCATTTGGATATTTTTAGAGATTAGAGACTCTAAGGCTTAAGCCTACACTCAATCAACATCTCAACACTAAATTATAAAGGCCTCTCATAGAGACGCCTGTCTCAAATACTACAAGCCGGTGCAGTTCGACGATTTGGGAAAATAAAAGCCCGGGCTACTATTTGAAGTTTTACGGTATGCAATCTTGCCTTTCTCGCCACCTTGGCTTACACGCATGTGAAAATGAAATGCTTTTGTTTCGTCTGATGAACAATAAAGTTTTTGAATCGTAACACAATTGTGCACGTTATCCACGCTGTATCATCATAACAATACTGTCAAAAATGGTAAATGTTTAACAACGTAAAAAAGCGCCCGTGAAGAGCAAATATCTCGGTGAAAACTCAACGGATTTGGTGAGCACCGAACTCATTGGAACCGTCTAGTCGAACTGAAAAGAACGATATAAGTTTCAGAATTTTTGGTGGTGTTTTAGCGGAGATATTAGCCGAAAACCATCGATAGCGCTTCAACTATATTCAGCACGAATAAAATGTTTATTGTAATGTTAGATATCCCTCTAGTGGACAGAACGTGTAATAACAACCACATGCTAAGCCTGAGTAATGTCGTAAATATTAATAATAGGATGAATTTGAGCATTTAATATTTGAATATTGTTCGAATATTAAATGAAATAAGGAATGGAATTCGAATAGTATTATAGAGGAAGATTGACAGCCCTAGTGTATTCACAGTTGTTGCGCGATGCAACTGACGCTGTGTTACGTACACACCACTCTGTTATGTGTAAGGATTTATGCCATTATATATTGCCCTGTGTCCTTCAGTGCAATGGCTATTCTGATTACTGCAAGTACGTGTTCACAGTTGTTGCGCGATGCAACTGACACTGTGTTTATGTACACACTGCACACTATATGAATTTGCCGTTGTATATTGCCCTGTATCCTTCAGTGGAATGGCTATTCTGATTACTACGTATTCACAGTTCGTGCGCGATGCAACTGACGCTGTGTTTGTGCACACCGCACTCTGTTATGTGTAATGTTTTATGCCATTATATATTGCCCTGTGTCATTCAGTGCAAATGGCTATCCTGATTACTACGCAGTGCGTATTCATAGTTGCCGTGCGATGCAACTAACGCTGTGTTTGTGCACACTACACACTGATATGTGTTATGATCTATGCCGTCATATTTTGCCCTATCCTTCAGTGCAAATGGCTATTCTGATTACTACGTATTCACAATTGTTGTACGATGCAACTGACACTGTGTACACACAACGCACTGATATGTGTAACTATTACGCCGCTATATATTGCCCTGTATCCTTCAGTGCAACTGGCTACTCTTTTACTGTGTAGTCACAGTTGTTGCGCGATGCCACAGACGCTGTGTTATGTACATTGATATGTGTCTATGATTTATGCCGTTATATGTTGCCCTGTATCCTCAGTGCAGCCGGCTATTCCGATTAACTACGTATTTACAGTCGATGTCGCTATGCCTCTGACGCTGTGTTTTTTGTACACAAAAATGTAACTATGCTTGTGCATAGTCTCAGTCGTCGCTACGGCGACTTGCATTGCATCTGTGTAGATATTGAAGCGTTATGCTGCCCTTCAATGTAATGGACCATTGTGTACGCATATTCATGCAGTTTCGGTCGCTTCAGCAACTTGAGCTGCATTATACACACAGATGTTTAAAATGTGCACACTGATGTGTTATGCTGTTATGTTGCCCTCTATCATTCAGTGCAACAACCAGCTATCCTATCTAACTGTATATTCAGTTTGTCGCTACAGCGACTACACTGCACTTATGTACGTATAAGGACGCGTGTTGCTATTTTGTTGCTCTGTTTCTTTCAGTGCAAAACTAGCTATCTTAATCTACTGTGCATACTCACAGTTTCTGAATGTATGTACGTACACGGATGTGCAATTTACCATGTGTTATGCTGTAATGCTGCCCCGTTTCCGTGCAGCTAGCCATCCTGATCGAACTGTACATCTCAGTTTCTGTCTCTACGCAGTTCTGTCGCTACGGCGACCGATGCTGTTACGTACATGTGCTATGCTGTTATGTTGCCCCGTTTCCTTCAGTACAACTGGCTATTCTGTGCTAACTCGTCTACTCACAGTTGTAGCTACGGCTATGTGTTTGTTGTTTACTGAGGTGCTATGCTATTATGGGGCTATTATCTACTGCGTATATTCATCAGAGCCCAGGTGGTTGCAATTCCAGCATTTTGCCCAGATGAGGTCAGTGTTTCAGAGTCTCAGAATTACGCTTTTGCCCCATGCGTGCCCTGCGTGCTTATGTGAACAGAACTAGCCAGTTTCGAACTTCAGAGCAGCTCTTCGTCTGCTACGCGGGTGCTAAGAGGCGGCGCGCTGTCGAAACGGAGGCTATCTCACTGGATAGTGGAGGCTGTGCACTGGCTGGCTTATGCTTCACGGGAAGCCGTTTCCCTATAGGGGTGCACGCCCACTCCACTAGGAGTTTGGCGTCATCATGGGCGCGGGCGAAAGGCATGTCTATTCAAGACATTTGTTTCGCGGCAGGTTGGTCGTCTCGTAATACTTTCGCGAGATTCTATAACTTGAATATCCCTTCATTCGCACCACATGTCTGTCAGTGCAGGGAGAGAAAGCTGAGCTGTCGTTGGACTAGGCTAGACTGCCCCGATGGCGCGCGCTCTAGCCACGGTTCGACTTGTCGTCAGACAGTGCGAGTTATTATTAGCATAGCTATCATGTTCACGATATTGTGCCCTTTGTTATGTCCGCATTCAGAGCCGGCAGTATTTTCCTAAGCACCAATCACTTGCTGCAATCTCCCTCCATTCAGTTCAGCGTGCTTAGCTTGATGGGAGGGGCCTTCGTTGGTGCAGATGCCGAGTTGGCTCTGTGCCAATAGATGTTTCAACCAGGTCTGGTGTCTGTTCCTGAGAGCTGGGCGGGGTTTCTCCCACGCGGCGGGGGTTTTATTGTTCCCCATACGTAATGTCGAGAGACCGACTCGATAAGGGAACGTCTCTGGTTACTCACGTAACCGTAGTTCCCTGAGAGGAGGGAACGAGACATTACGTAACCTGCCGTGTGGGAGGGACTCTCAGTCTCCTTACTCTCGTTCAGCTAAGATTCTGAGGTTTTTGGCGCCAGCCGTCACCTATATTGAGCAGTGTCAGCCAATCAGGTGATGGCGGGACCGCCATTGGCTATTTGCAAGCAAAAGAGTTATTCTATCAGACTTCATGATTCGAGGAAAATGGATTTCCCCATACGTAATGTCTCGTTCCCTCCTCTCAGGGAACTACGGTTACGTGAGTAACCAGAGACGTTCCCAACCCTGATCCTATAGTTCCCCCAGCACTGCACAATCCTTAATCGTTGAAGTTTCTGCTTTAACAGCTCTTTCCGTAGCTACAAAAATACAATTCTTCAAAGTAGCTTTTCAAACACTACTAATGTACTAATATGAAAGATAATAAGCAAAAGAAATGTAATAACTTCATGCTGATCTTCATGGTCTTATATGCAGGGAAAACACCTGAACTTCTGTGGAGCAGTGATGAATAAAGTAACATGGTCAGTGTCGCGCTGGTGAGATTAGTTTGCGCTGTTCATTCGGTTTCGCTGGCAAACACGTCCTCTCTGCGATGTCGAGTCGGTCGCACAGCTCGGTCCATTGAGCCGCACCGATGACATCAGCACGGCACGAGCTCTGTAACACCGCTCCGTTTCGTCCCACTGAAGGTGTGTTTGGCTTCCCATACAACTCGCTACAACTAACCGCCATTGCTTAAGAGTTTGTGAGACGCGGCACATTAAACAGAAGTGCGGACACACAACTTCTTTTTCAAGGGAAATTAGCCATCATCAACTACCGAAATATTTTCTGATTTCAGTAATGCGTATGAATGAATTTCACCAAGGTTGATCAATGTTTTTCGTTTCACTAGTGTTTGAAATGCTTTTCAATAATTGTTGCCTATACGGCCCTTCATACTGGAGATCTCATATTTGTCTCCTCTAAAGTTTGGAAGAGATCTCAGCAACATCACACACTGTGCTCAGATTTTTTTCCTAAACTAAAGGCCCTGGTGGTCTCATATTTGTCTCCTCCAAAGTTTCAGACAAGAATGAACATTGATCTAGTTCATTTGTACAGTATGGTGTACTGGCAGTATAGCCGTTTTGTCTAATTAGTGTAGAAATATGTGAAATGCTTATAAATCATTAAATGTTTAAGTTTTATAGACCACATTATTACACATTTTTCAAGTGTGTCCAGACATATATTGTTATCCATTTATTATGAAGAGACAATTTTATTAGTCTTTTTCATTGTAATATATATTATAACATTTCTAAAGACACTTAATTACTGTTTTGGTAATAAACTCTTATGTGTTAAACTTCAAGCATGAAGTCATGCAAATAATAGAAATAAATGATGAAAATGAAATTGGTCTTAACCCCTTAAGTGTCACCATAGCCATTACATATTTAAAACAGTTATATCCTATACTAAACCTAAACTAATATTGACAAACTATATATCATTTGAAAGCTTACACTCTGTAGGTTTCATATTTGGTGATTGATTATCAAAATAAATTACAGAAGAGCCGTAATCTGTCAATTTACAACAAGAATATTTTCATACTCCTAAGGCGTGTTAAGACCTTTATTTTGAAATAGTGATGAACATGAAAATCATGAAAGAATGGTAGAAACCTCAGTTTGTTTTCATGCCAATAGTTCAAAAGATAATATCCATTAATTTTTTTTAGAAAAAAAGGTCTGAAAATGTTTTAAATATAAAGAAATAATTGTGTCAGCGAGCTATAACGCACATGCGTGTTATTTTTATATGATTATTAGAGGTTGAATTCATATCAAAATATGCCAAACTTCCCTTACTACTGAATAGGATGTCTACTTCATAAATTGTATGAAAATTGTGGAAATAATGGTTCAGATCACTCAAAACACATATGGAAATGGAGGCGCCCTTATATGGGCAGTAAAAAGTTTGGGACTGCGCCCAAACAAAATCTTACTGAAAGCTAATTTCTTGAGATATCAACCTAAAATTTGAAACACAACTTGTTCAGAGTTTTGGCTTTGATTTACTTGCAGTTTTAGAGTCCACCAGGTTTTGAAAAAATATATTTTATATCAAATATGAATAATTAAATTTTTACATTTTCATAAACTCAAACTTCTATAACTTTTTTACTGTTTCACTTTCTTAATTCACTTTCTTAATTTATTTCACTTCTACAAACATCTGCCAAATGTCTTCTTTAAAACAAGACCAATCTTACATCTATATTCCAAAGTAATCTTGAATTACAACCATTTAAGTTTGGATTGTGCATTTTCATGTTTATTCAAAAAAGGGGTCGCGACACTTAAGATAAAAGCTTCAGGTCAGGGGCATTCAGTCCGTATACTGTAAGCTGTGAATGCTCTGCTGAACCAATACATTTAAGAGAATGGGTTCGCGGACTCGCAAATTAATATTAACACTATAAATTCCCTTGTCGTTCGAGGTGTAAAATAAAGCTTACATAATAAAATTATGCTGTACATATGTAACTGTCTGTCATTTATTTATTTGCCAATCGACTATTTAAAAAAAAAAATAAGTGCCAGTTATAAATTTAATTTAATATAATACATTATTAGCTAAATGTGTAATTTGTATATGTACATTTCTGAAATACATAACTTGGACACAGTCACCTCTGATAACAGATCACTCTAAATTGTAATGTAGATGTGCATTTTCTGTGAAGCTGCTTTGAAACAGCATGTATTGTGAAAAGCGCTATACAAATAAATGTGAAATTAACTGAAAAGTTATGGAGGGTTTTGGGTAAGTGTATCCATACGTTGGTGCCTACGTTCTGTTATTATGCATCATCATCATCATTGTTCCGCGTTCTCATTGGTTTGCTGGCATTTGGGGGATGCGAAAGGAAAGCTGACTGTGAATAGAGCTTCAGGGATGACATCAAAACCTGGAAGACTAATTCGCCACTGGTTGCCTCGAATTTATGGAAGCTTGTTTCCGCCACGGTATAAAACAATTTAAAAGATAATTGTGACTTTTTATCTCGCAATTCTGACTTTTTCTTGCAATTGTTACTTAATTGTGAGTTTGGCCCTGTCACAAATGGCACCCTAAACACTCGCGGTCTTCCTCTGAGTCCGCACTTTCGTGACGTAACGCCGCTTTGACTGTCGGGAAGAAGTCTGCTGCGGAGCTCGCTTCAGTGTGGGCTCAGCAAAAGTGGGCATGTAGGGCACATATCGACCGCTGAGCGGCGCTCGTGAGTCCCCTTCTGAAACCTAAAATTACTAAGTGGACACCCTACAGTCTCATGGACTTAACGGGACGCGGAAGCCATTGTAAGTCTACAAGACTGAAAGTGCATATGAAGTGTGCCATTTGACAGGGCCTTTAAATCTCGGTGAGTGGATTCTGACTAAATGAAACGCCTCTGATTGGCCACTGCGTTCAATAGACCAACAAACATGACTGTGATTGGCTACATTTCTCACCGCTGTAAAAACACATTGTAAATAAACATTTGACGTTCTCCAGAGCTCAAACACAAAAACACACTTGAGAGTTTGCCATTATGATATTATTACAGAATCAACTGAGGGTGCTCTTGCATTCATTTGAGAGTGCTTATATTTAAATTTGACATAAATTTGACTTTGTGATGTTTTTACCCATGTTTTAATTTAACAAAACATTATTTGTGATCAAGCATTAATTGACAGACGCCCTGCAGTACGGCTGCGGACCCTTGTGTTAAACTGATCTGAACTGAGAGAGTGAAGAGTGTGTCATTGTTCTCTACAGGTTGAGGGATTGTGGAGTCACAGATGAAGGTTTTGCTGCTCTGACTTCAGCTCTGAGATCAAACCCCTCACACCTGAGAGAACTGGATCTGTCTGTGAATAAACTAGGAGATTCAGTTCCTCTGCTCTCTGCTGTACTGGAGGATTCTCACTGTAAACTGGAGAATCTGTGGTAAGATCATATATGACTCGCTCATAAAACACAATGTAAAGCCTATATTTGAAATGTTCAGCCTTTTTCTGCTGCTGTTATTGAGCTTATTGAACTGTAAGTGATTGAACACGTGAGCTGCTCTTCAGTCACATGATTCTGCAGGACTGAGTCACTGAAATACAGTCACATCACAATCAACACTTCAGTCTCTTGATTTTAAACCGACTCGATCTCAACACATTCAGAACTTAGAAATGAAGAACATGCTGGATTTATTCTTGCAGTTCATCATGTTCATCTTTCTGCGGGGACTGTTTTTAAAATATTGTTTACACAATTAAAACAAATCATTACTCCATACGTACTGTATTAGTACAGATCTAAAAAAAAAAGACTAGATTTTTAGTAATCATGTTTTGAGCTCTGTGACATTTTAGATCTCAGTCCAATGATCCATCAAACATTTTGACTTGTGCTTTAAGTTTGTATTTTCTCTTTAACAATGAATTCACTGCTAAACTGATCTGAACTGAGAGAATGAAGAGTGTGTCATTGTTCTATACAGGTTGAGTTATTGTGGAGTCACAGATGAAGGTTTTGCTGCTCTGACTTCAGCTCTGAGATCAAACCCCTCACACCTGAGAGAACTGGATCTGACTGTGAATAAACTAGGAGATTCAGTTCCTCTGCTCTCTGCTGTACTGGAGGATCCTCACTGTAAACTGGAGAATCTGTGGTAAGATGAACTCTCTGATAAACACATATATATTTGTCCTTGCTAAATATATTCTTTATTAGTAATGTAATAGTTTAAACTTTTTTACTCATTGATCACCAACTTTGCTTGTTTCGGGTCTGAAGAAGGAGTGCAACCAAACAATTACACATCCACACAACACAAATGAGAGACAATTGAATACATTTTATTGAGAGCTCATTTTCTGTACAATTATAGTTTTACCAGGAAAACCAAAACCAGTAGTTTTATGTGTGATTCATAGATGCTCAGTTAAACAATAAATTACAAGTGAGTGATACTTACTTCAGTCCAAATGCACATTAAATAAATATTCAGTTAAATCAGTGAACATCACAGGTGAGCCAATGCTTGATTAAACATGCTAATCCTAAAACATTAATGTTATTCCCAGCATATATACATATATATATACTCCACATCACAAACAAGACAAAACATTAGACAAATACACAAAGTATAAATGTTATATTAAAACAACAGTGTTTTTGAACTGACAGTTACAACACCCATAGACTTCCATAGGAATCCAGGAATGCGGAAGTGTTTTATTGCAGTAAATACCATTACAATAATGCAAAACAAAACTATAATACATGCCGTAAAGAACAGAGCACAAATCTATAAAAAAAGGAAAAAGAAATAGAAAAAATAATATTATCAGGGACAAAAAGGCTTCAAGGTCATCTAATAATTTAAATAAATTGATTAATCTTCCACTTTTCAATGTTGACATTCTTAAGGTTTTACAGTAAATTTAAATTTATTTATTTTTAAAACCGAACACAATGCACTGAAAAAGTGTGTTTGATTTAAATGATTTAATCATGCACATCGTTTCACATGAACCAATCAAGTTAAACAAAGATCATTTGTTCACATAATGTCAACATCATGGAATCAAGTCATTTCCAAGTAACATAATTAAGAAGTTTTAAAGTGATTTTAATATGTTTCCCTAACTGGATTAATTCATTCAATTTCACTGCATGGTATTTGTCCCTCAGTTTTACCTCAAGTACACGGAAAACCGACATCCTTTATAAAACAGTGTAGAATATAGTGGCATTGCTTGTCACTACATTCAAATCACATCACACATTGCAATCTTTAATAAAATGGTAATTTTACACACAGTTTACACAGTGTCATTGTTCTCTACAGGTTGAGTTATTGTGGAGTCACAGATGAAGGTTTTGCTGCTCTGACTTCAGCTCTGAGATCAAACCCCTCACACCTGAGAGAACTGGATCTGACTGGGAATAAACTAGGAGATTCAGACATCAAGCTTCTCTCTGATCTAAAGAATGATCCACATTATAAACTGGAGACACTATTGTAAGTAGATTATTTACTACAGATTACAAAATACAGTAATTTGTAACATTTTTCGTTAGATTACACAAGCTTTGTAACCTAATCTAAATAATTTAGAATACTTTGGAATACTAATAATGTTTGTAACACACAGGGTCCACCAAACATAGGACTTGGTTTTCCCCTGCATATTATTTTTAACAACATCAGTTTTACACAGTATTTCTTGAAGAAATATGTATTTTTAGAAAAAAATTATAACTTTATTTTTATTTTTTTTACTGATGCAACACAATGCATTAAAAGCTAAGGTGTGTACACTTTTTAAATTGCATGAACAAGATAAATTGTTATTTTGTCTTCTGTGAAACAGGGAAATATTCGCTTCTGAAGGGCAGTACTAAATGAAAAAAAGATGATCTTTAAACAAAATTTACACATTATCATAATCCTGTTTAAAGTTTACACCACCTGCTCGTAATGCATTGTTTCCTTCTTGAGCATCAGTAAATGTTTTCACCTTTTGTAATAGTTGTGTATGAGTCACTCAATTGTCCTTGATGTAAAAAGATGGATCTCAAAATCACAGTCATTGTTGGAAAGGTGTCAAATATGCAGAAGATGCTGGAAAACCTATAAATGTGCAATACCTGGAGGATTTTTCTGAAGAACAGCGGCAGTTTCACTGCTCAGTTATTTTTCCTAGATCCTGTAATAAACAATATTTGTTCTCATTATTCTGAGAACAGACACAGTCTCTATGGAATGGACTACATGTGCTATTATCATTTAATCAGTACATAGATGATGTCCGACAGCAGGTCTGCTCTGACTCTGGGCTGCAGGCCATTCTCACAGAAGAATTTTACAATTACAAGATTACAATTCATTGAGAGAGTAGTTTCTGTTCATCACATCATTCATATAATGCGAATAATCTACTGAACCTTTGGTTTCCACGACGGTAAGTGGGAAGTGTTCCTGACGATGATCTTTTCACAATGGTCTTGACCAGAATCTCCGAGTGTCGCAGCTTGTCGTTCCCCCGCGTGCGGCACAACAGCTCTGATGTTCTCCTCACCTTTACATCTCTGGCTGTAATATTAATGTACTCTATATGTATCTCTGCCTGTGTTTGTTCTGAAATGAATCTACTGATGTGACCGCAGTAATGTCTCGTACTCCATATGTGACTGTCTGTGTGTTTAATTGTATTTTTCTCAGGGTGAGCTGATGGTGAATAAGGAGCCGCTACAGAGACGTCACAGTCAACAGAGACTGAAGACACAGACGTCACAGCGATCTCACTCTCGTGTGTGTGTGTGTGTGTGTGTGTGTGTGTGAGACTTCACAGCAGTTTCTTGTTTGGATCTTTTTGTGGGTCTGTTTTTTTTTTTTAATTACAGATGACATCAGATTTACATGATGATCTAGAGGACTTGAACTCACTAATAAATAATGTAAGATTCTTCTATTTGTGATGACCCATGAAAACTGCTGAAGACGCATCTTTTCGTAGACTAAAATGGGAATGGTTGTTCCATATTGTTGGTTTTATTGCTCTCCTCATTTGTATGTCGCTTTGGATAAAAGTGTCTGCTAAATGATCACATGTAAATGTAATGCTGAAAATTGCTTTGTTATTGATTAGATATTGCACTGCTTGATTACAATGTTGATGGTGTAACTTCCAATATTCAATGACAATTAGATTATTTTAATCAAAAAGATATAGACGGTGTATATTAGTAATTTATTATTTAGGAAAAGGTGACAAGAATCTACAAGAATGTGATTACAGAAGAGTAAAAGAAGTATTTTAAATGTCACCGGCAAATAGTGACGAAGATGATTTCATCAGACATTATTATTTATTTTTTTTTTTTATATCATGATCTATTAAATTTTATCCTTAAATGTCAGTTTTCCCTTAAGTCTCAGTTTTTCAGTAATTGCTACCGCAATTCAAAATGTGACTTGTAATTCATTTAATCTGTTATTTTTAAGATTTACCTGATTATATTTTACTGAGCAAAATGACCTAGTCTGCTCAGAGGGAGTTGAGGGAGTATCTCAGGACTTTTGACCCTTATAGGAAAACAAAAAAAAACTGAAAAGATTTGTCCGTTAATGACTTAAAGGTCATTCAAAATCTGATATTATTTAGATTTTATATGTGGAAACCTTTAATGCAGTCAATCAGGTCATACAACAAGGTTGTAATTTTTAGCACAGGCCTATAAGAAGTGTTAATGTTCAGACTCAACATATAATTTTAAAATAATTAAACAATATCGATCTTAGGCTATATGCCATATTTCAACAATTAAAAATATAGCTGAGAGACAGACATGGGATTTAGAAACTATCCAAAGTCCAACAACAAATTATCACAACACATTTTTTTTCCATGCTTCGGCAGCCACACCAAAGGTCTTACGGTCATGAGGCTATCTCGCTGGCTTATGAGTCTAAGGGCCTCCGCTGTCCCATAGGCATCAGAGCTCATTCCACGAGAGGCATGGCCTCGTCATGGGCATGGTCGAGTGGAATACCAATTGAAGATATTTGTGCGGCGGCCGGCTGGGCCTCACCGTCCACATTTTTGTGGTTTTATAATTTAGAAATTCCCGCTTTACAAGCAAGGGTTCGTTCCGTAACAGGTTCAACTGTTCCTCCGTTCAGGGCAGAACCCTCTAAATAGACTCTGAGAGCTCTCACAGGGCAGAGTAGATTCGCGTCTCTTTTGTCTTCTGATGAGGGAAGAGCTGACAGCGAAATGACCTGCGCTCTAAATGGAGTAGAGAGCACTTTAGGAACATACCCGTGCCTTGGCTTAAAGGTACACTATGTAGAAATTATGTTTTTGGAATACTTGCACTGTCGTAAATAGCTAGCTAGACATATGTGGAAATTATTGGACTGGTCTAATTATCAACAATGGATGAATGAACAGCATCGTAAAAAAATGACATACTACAAGCAAGCGCAACAACATACAACATAGAACGCAAACAAGTTTAGAAATAAGAGATTTACTTAGTCCATCAACAAGATCGCCAGGTCAGCATCGCTGTTGCATCCAGTGCTGCTTTTTAGTTCGCGCCAACTATTGAAAGCCCGACCCTATGGCCCGACCGAGTGGGACTCTTTTCCGGTTCCTCTCGCGGTCAGATTCTCTTTTCCTTTTCCAAGTCTCTTCCGACCGCATTTTCTTTGCTTTTTCCATCGTCGAGTATAATGTCTGCGCGCAAGACATGCGCTATGAGTTTGTTTACCACCGAAATGACTTTGAAGCTGTTATATTAAGGTACAATTCTTGCATAGTGTGCCTTTAAGGATGACTCTGGAGTCGCTGGGCCCGAATTCAAGGCAGGAAGCGCTCACTGAGATGTTTGCAAATCACCCACTCGCTTGACTGATGCCAGTGCTAACAAGAGAGCAGTTTTGAGCGAAAGAGGCTTCAGGTCAGCAGACTGAAGCAGCTCGAAAGGGGCCCCTTTCATGGCCTCCAGGACCAGGGGGGGGTTTAGCCTTCTGGCCCCTTTGAGGAAGCACAAGACTAGGTCTTTCTTCCCAGTGATTGCCCGGCCACATGAGCGTGAAGTGCTGCTATAGCCATCACATATACTTTAAGCGTGGAGGGGATGCTACCCGCGTCCAAAAGCTCTTGTAGAAAGGAAAGTACCCTTGTCACTCCGCATGAGTAGGGGTCCAGGCTCTGTGCTGTGCGACAGCCAGAGAACACTGACCATTTTAGAGCATATAGATGCGTGTTTGAAGGCGCTCTTGCTTCAGAAATGGTATTTAGCACCCTTTCCAGGAGGTTCCCGGATACCCGTTGAGGGGCCATACATGGAGGGCCCACAAGTCGGAACGGGGATGCCAGATCGTCCCGTTCGGCTCCGTGAGGTCGTCTCTCCTCAGCGGTATTGGCCATGGGGCTATTTCCAGCAGCTGAGTCAACTCGGAGAACCCTAGCTGGTTCTTCCAGAGAGGGGCTATCAAGAGCACTGCACACTTCCTCTACCTGATCCGTTCGATGACCTGAGGTAGCATCGTGACTGGAGGGAATGCATACAGCGGGTGGCTTGGCCAGTCCTGGGCCAGCGAGTCCCTGCCCTTGGAGAAATTTTTTTGGCAACGAGCGTTGTCTTCTGAGGCGAAAAGGTCGACCTCTGACTCGCCGAAGATGCTCCATATCAGCTGAACCGTTTGCGGGTGAAGAGACCATTCCCCCGGGGGGACATTGTCTCTGGATAGCATATCCGCACCCTGGTTCAGAATGCCTGGCACGTGTGCCGCTCTCAGAGAGCACAGGTTGAGCTGAGCCCATATCAAGAGGTGTTTGGCCATGGTGTGCAGGAGTCCACCTTGGCGATTTATATAGGAAACCATTAACATGTTGTCCGTCCGGACCAAGACGTGGTGACCTTTTATGTATGGGAGGAAAGCTTTAAGTGATAGAGTGACCGCTCTCATCTCTAGACAGTTTATGTGTAGGCGCCTCTCCGGGCTCGACCAAAGGCCGGAGATGGGCCTCCCCTCGTATAGGGCCCCCTAACCTATGTTGGAAGTGTCTGTTGAGATCACTTTCCTCTTCGAAATCATGCCCATACTCACGCCGGACTGATACCAGCCGGCTGCTTTCCAAGGAACCAGGGCTCTGACACAGCCTTGGTTCACTTTGATGCGTAAGTGGCCAGATCGCCACGCGTAAGCCAGTACACAGGGTTTTAACCAGCGCTGGAGGGGACGCATATACAGTAGACCCAGTTGGAGTTGTAAGACCGTAAAACTTGTTGAAGAGAAAATATCTGACCACAAAACTTGTTGAAGAGACAATATCTGACCACATGGTCTATTGAGACAAAGGACCTTGGCAAATTAACATTTGGCTTCCCCCTTCTTCCCCGGAGACAAAGGTCTCACCTCTGAATCATCCTAATCTACATTTCTTCCCCTCATCCCCCACTCCTTCCCCTTCATACAGATCACCTGAAACTCACATAAGAATATATGTATGGTTTGATGTGAATGATTATCATTGAGTATTATGTTTGGTATCATTTGAAATGTCTCAGGAATGAGTGGTACAAATGTCTCATTCCAAATAAGTAAAACAAAAGGTAATAAGGTTTTTTAGAAGTTTAGAGAAACTGGCACACAAAGAAAGGTGGACAAATGGCCTTTCTCCCCTACCCCCCAAATAAGGTGTAACCTGAATGCAAATTACCATTGAAAAGAAGTTCTGGCTATTTAATGGAATGCAGCAAGGAGTCGTGGCTTTTTTCTGTATTTCAGATAGCCCATGAGGTTTAGCTCATGTAGTTCATGTTGGGTTTGCATCTATTTCTCTAATCCTAAAACATTTGATGATTTGCATTGATTATCTTTCAATTGATTATGGAATTGTTAAAATACATTTACCTAACATAATAAATTGTTATATTTGATTATTCTAACAGACTTTGACTTTATTTTCATTGGAGTTAAAACAAATAGTCAAACATTAACGTATACTTAATGATGCACAGATATCATTAAAACACTTTCGTTCTATGGAGTCAGATGAAACGAGTTAATACATAAGACAAAAAGTATTACATTTAATTTAATATCCCTTTGCCATTGGAAGAGACGGAACGCGCATGTGACCTTCACCGCTAATTTGAATGCCGCCCTTGGATCGAATTAGTCAGGCTTACAGAGTACTGATGATGCTGAGGCCATGACGCCTAACATCCTCTGAAATCTCTTGAGAGGCGTGCAAGATGCTGGATGGTGAGCACGCGCTCTGACGTAAGCTGCGCTCTCATCTGTATAGAATTTATGACTGTCCCCAGAAAAGATTTACTCTGGCTGGGAGACTGTATAAAAGACTGTACGCTTTTAAAAGCATTGACCCTTAGACCTAGGCATTCTAGATGGATGAGGAGCCAGGATCTGTGAGTTATTAACTGTGCCTTCGATTGGGCAATAACCAGCCAATCATCAAGGTAACTCAACACTCGCACTCCCCGTTGTCTCAGGGGGGTGAAAGCTGTGTCCATGCACTTCGTAAACGTACAGGGTGCTAGGGATAGACCGAATGGTAGGAGTGTGTACTGATAAGCCTGCCCCTTGAAGGCGAATCTCAAGAATGGCCTGTGATGGGGTGTTATCTGAATGTGAAAGTAAGCATCTTCCAGATCCACTGAGAAAAAACAATCCCCAGGGTGAATTTGAGCGAGGATTTGTTTGGTTGTCAGCATTCTGAACGGGCGTGTCAAAAGCGCTTTGTTCAGGTGTCTGAGATCTAAGATGGGCCTGAGGCCGCCATCTTCCTTTGGAACGAGGACGTAGCGACTGTAAAAGTCCCACTTGCTTAGTGATAAAGGGACTGGCTCTACAGCCCCTTTAACTAACAGTTTTGACACTTTGGTGCGAAGAACGTGAACCACGTTGCTTCTCACCTATGTCTCGACCACAGCTAGAAAGCGCGGGGGTCTGCGAGTAAACTGTAGCGAGTAGCTCCGTTTTATTATGTTCAACACTCATTTTGATATTCCGGAGATGGCTTCCCAGGCCTTGGCCCGCATAGCTAGGGGTTGAATGAAGTCTGGGGACGGGCCGCTTTGTGATAGGGACCCAGCTGTTTTCTGTTTGTGATACTGTGGGAACAGTGCTTATGTGCAGGGGTGCGTACTTTATAGGGGGCACACAGCCTACATTTATTACACTTCCAGCGCGAGCCGGAGAGAGAACTAATACTATGGAAACAGTGCTTATATCCAGGGGTGCGTACTTTATCGTGGGCACACATTCCAAATTTATTACACCTCCAGCACGAGCCGGAGGGAGAACAGACAGAAAAGTACTCTTTTCGTGTGTTATTTGCGTCGCCGTTTTGTTTGTTTGCATTTGTTTGCAGGCGTGCATGTTTCACCACAGACTCGTTGACTGCAATGTTGGCATCTCCAGCCGCCTGAACTAAAGAGGGGACTGGTAGATGTGTAAAAGGCTTTTTGGAGGGTGGTCTAGCCGCGGCGGGACTCAACCACTCTTTTTTCCTTCCTGTCATACAGGCTAGGAAGGCTTCCGAGGCTCGGGGTCCAACACAATCTTGGGTCGGGGTCCCAGGCGCTCTGGGAACTGCTGTCGTCTCGTTGAACGAGAGCAGTGACGGACTTCAGCCGCTGGGTGGGGCTACATTGCTTGCGACGCTTTCTGTGCCTCTGTGAAACGCTCCACGAAACCCTTTACCGCTGAACCCTTTACTGTTAAGTTCAACCAGAGATGTCGCTCTAGCACCGTCAAGTTCACCATGCTTCTACCAATCGCCTGGGCGGTTGATTTAGTGGTGCGCAAAGCCAGGTCTGTTACGCTGCTCAGGTCCCTGAAAGCTTCCGGGTCAAGACCAGACTCGTCCATCGAGCGGAGAAGTTTGGCCTGAAAAACCTGGAGGACCGCCATGGTGTGAATGGGGGCTCTCACGCCGCTGGTGCTGGCTTGTGTTGAGGGTGCGGGGTCGGTCATGGAGCTATAAGCCACGCCCATACTGGCGGGCTATGACGCGCCATGGCGCAAAGCGACCTGATTGTTTCGCGCATCTTAGCCGCCTCGTCATAGGTGCGTGCAGTTGCCGCAGCACAGCCAATGAGTGTGCTAGACGCTCAACTATATGTCTGCTGTGCAGCGTGGTGTGTAGCGCGTTTTAAAAAATTTGGCTTCAATATTCTCGAGAAAAGGAGTTTTCCCATAGCGTAAGCTAACCTACGCAATACGAGAGACCTCTCGAAAGGGAACTTTTGAAATGTTTGTCAGAAAATCATGATCTTGACATATTGACACAAAATTACTTGGGGATCATCAACAGCATGTCCTGAAAGTACCTGAGAAGTTTGAACACACCATCACCATAGTGTTCCAGAGATATAAGGGATTTTTTTTTTTTAAAGGCTTATACGTTTTTTGAAAACATTGTTGAAAATGTGTTTTCTTGGTGTCATTATGTTTCTTGGTTTATGCCAATTCAGACGGTACCTCATTTGTCATTTTCCATCATTTTGTTTGTCTGCTATTTTGAAGTAAATGAAAAACTAAATTTGGTCCAATTTTGTCCAAAATCTGATCAGAAGATCTTTGAAACGAGCAGCACAGAAATAACTGAACAGATTTTTGATATTCAAGAAATCGAAAAATACCTCTCCGAAGTTGACTGTGCCTGTGTTTGTTCTAAAAAAAATGTGTTGTCTGTTTTTACAAAACAGATTGTCTCAAAGCAGCTTTACAGTGATAACAGGAAAATAATGCAACAGAGTTTGTTTTAGCTGTAGCCTACAGATCTAACATAAGGCAGTCTGTCTTCTGACCTGTAAAGCTGCCTGAATCATAATCATACACAATCATTCATTTGTCTGAGAAAATATATTGGCACAAATAATGATCAATAATACACAATAAGGCCTATCTGTTTCCAATAAAAATATAAAGCAATTAAAATAGTATTTGGCCAGTGGAAAATATTGATAAAACTTTCTTTGAAATGTATTTTATATTATTTGATTTATTTATTCAAAAACAAGGCAAGGATAGGCTGCTAAATTATTTTTAGCAATGTAATGTGCCGGCACATCCGTATCTCATATTTTCCTAGTGTGGCTGGATCCCAAAAGGCACGCGCAAGCCACCTCTCTGCCGTCGTGCGCGTGCACGGTTAGGAGCGCGCCGTTATAGGAACTCAACACATCTGTCTCGCATACACGCTCGCTATAGATTACGGGATATTTGAACTAATTTGCGGTAAAACTAGTCGATCACGAATGGCTCAACTGGTAGATCTATTGATAAACTCATCTTTCAGGCATTTGACCGACCGGGTTGACACTTCAGCGTGAGAAATCGGGGGTGTGGCGTGAGAGCGTGAGAATTGGCTCAATTGCGTGAGTCTCACGCTGAATGCGTGAGAGTTGGCAGCCCTGTAAAAAGACATAAATTTAGTTGGGAATTCGAATGCAAAATGAGTAAGTGTAGATCAATCATTTTATTTGATAAATAAAATAAATAAATAACTGTAATACCAGAAGCCTGACAGTCAAAATCTTTTTAGCAACTTCTGCGATGATAAAATATTTAATGGAAATGTTTGCCTTACCTGATAACAGAATCAGGATAATCTTTTTTTACTGTAAGAAACATTATGTACTTTAAAATGTGGAATACATTTAAAATTATTAATGTTTTTATTTTATTTAGATAGTTATTTGCATGATTTCTACAGTCAAATTTTAAATGCCAGGATGAAAATCCCTTTTCAGCAGTTGATCAACAGTTTACCTTGGGAAGTCTGCTCGTCTATTCTCTTGATTTGCTTTTGGTCGTAGTTTATCGTCTTCATATTTATAGTGATTTACAAAATGGGTGGGAGCATGTCTGTAAACACCCATGACATTATAAAACATGTCTCATCACATGCATGCTTACAGACTGAAAAAAAAAAAGAAAAGTATTTGCCATATGCATAAAAATAGCAAAGGTTACATGTTGTAATTCTTTATGATTTGTTCAGTGCCCATTATTACTTTACCTTTATTACAAAGCAGATCAAAACATCTAACACAAAAGAAAACCTTGTTCTAGTATAGCTGGTATATTTACCTTGTTCATAACCATCTGCACTCCCCAGACTGAGGTCAATAAAACGTTAATGTTCATCTTTATATATCAGAAACATTCAATGTTGATTTTAATCGATTTTAAAATTATATTGTTTGTTTTTAAGTCTATTCGTAATGAGAAACCACAGTACTTATCAGATCTGCTACAACCCTCAGTCAAGGTCACTTAGATCCGCTAATTCTGGACTATTGCAAGTTCTAAAAAATAGAGGTGACCGTGCCTTTTCTTTCAACGGCCCAAAACTATGGAATAGTCGCCAGTTCATATCAGAACTGCCCCAACTTTATCTACTTTTAAGTCTTTTTAAGACTATTTTCTTTGGCGTTTAATATATCTTGACTTGTTGTTTTATGATTTTACTTTCGTGTGTTACACCTATTTTACAGCTTGTGTTTTCTTAACAAAACACTTTTTTTTTTTTTGTACAGCACTTTGGTCAACTTCGGTTGTTTTTAAATTGTGCTTTATAATTGTATTGTATTGTATTGTTCTAGGTATCACACATTTTGTTTGTCAGTGTAAACAATAATTGTATTTTCTAGATGTTAATAATAAATATTTTTTTAAAAAATCTTTGGCAACTAACATGCTAACATTAATTGAAATGTTTGGCTTACATTATCTGTCTGTAAACATAAGCAGTTGAAACATATCTACAGTGTGAAGAAACATTATGTAATTTTAAAGTGTGTAATATTAATAATAGGCTAATATAAATTATATATCAGTAGTGTTTACTATAGTTTTTCAAAATGGTTTAAACACAATTTCTGAAACTATGGCTATACATTTATTTAAAACAGAACACCACAAAACATGCACATAACACGCATAACACCATACATCTTTAACAAAAGCAAAATGCTATAGAAGTAAAAAAAAAAAATAATTTTGATTTCATAGGGACTTTAATAATTTTGTACCACCTCCTTGTGAATACTTGTCATTAATCCAGCTAGATCTTCTTTTTCTTTTTTTTTGTTGGAAATAGGCCTATATATTGCTAAATGTATTTAGTTGAGTAAAAAAGAACGACTATGTACCTCATAATGTCCTGTGCCTTTCACCTGGACTGCTGTTTAATGAACAGATAATGGACTGGAGGTGGTTTCTGTGAGAGATGCTGGTTCAGAACGACAAAATATCCAGTAAAAGTATAAGCAGGCTTACTCCTTTTTATTGATGTATATATATATATATTTTGATAGTGTAATAATTGTTAAACTATATAACGTTTTTATTGTTATTGTTTACAATAGGATCACTATTATATCGAACTATCGCACCTAACCGATTAATGACAAGTTGTGGGCCACCATGCCACGCCCAATTTAGTTTTTCCGCTTATTCTATATTTCTAAAACGACCCTCCTCTTCAGCAGCACATCACGTGACAATAGCTTCCGGTTCATGCTGCGGTTCCGTAACGTGTCGTCACTGGGCATGTGCCGCTCTCTGTCGGGGCGTCATGGCGGTGCCGTGGAGCCTGTGCTGGAGGAGCAGTGCAGGAGCTGCTGTAGTGCTGGACTGGTGTTGTGGGCTCAGCAGAAGAGCTTTTACACACACGGCTTCAGCAGGCAGAAGAAGCGCGTCGTCCTCCGCTGTGACACAGGTAACGCGATTACACATGATGATGATGATGATGAAGGTCACCGGTGTGAGCCAATGAATGACAGATCACTGCCGTATATTATCACATTAGGTTTGAGATGAGTGCGAATGTCATAGTGTAAAAAGTCTTAGATCAGATGAATGCAGTCGTGATTGTAAAGACCTCCTGCCTGAACTGTGTGTTAAAGGTCAAGAACTCATTCATTAGAGACTCACTGCTCAGTATTGCATGCCATTCAATGTCACTGGTGGACAAGAATGTTGCACAGGAAGTCTTGTGTTGTGCTTGTGTAAGTTGTGTTGGCAAATGTTAAGACACACTATATCCTGAGCACAGTTTGCGCTATTGTTTTGATGGGTACTTTATGTTTTTCAGGTTTTATTCCGGCAGGGCCCTGTACATAATTTTAACAAACCAATGATCCTTGCAAGGTATGTCAATGTCATGGTGTAAATGTGTACCACTAGTTAGTACAAATGTGTATAGGTACACTGGGGCTAGTTGTCACTCAGGGAACGTGTAACATGGACTATTCCAAAAAACTATTAGGTTCAAAGTCTAGTTGTATGAGTATAACTTATGACAGTTTCAGTTAGCCAAAGCAGTTGTGTGTTTAAAAAAAAAAAAAAAAAAAATTTAAACAAAACTATTTAATTAGTTCAGAAGTTTGAGGTTTGCAGGATATATTTCTCTTTAAAGATATACATAGTTTGTTACAGTAAAGGCATTTACAATCTTACAAAAGATTTGTTTCATAATCATGTTTCCCACAAAAATTAAGCTGCACAATATTTCAATATTGATAGTAATTCAAAATGTTTCTTGAGCAGCAAATCAGCATATTAATTATTTTCTGAAGGATCATGTAAGACAGAAGACTGGAGTAATTAAATTAATTACATTCTACTGAAATATGTTCATTTATTATAAATATATATTCAAGTAGAAAAATGTTATTATATACATAAAATAACTTCATATTATTATATAAATGATCTCTCTCCATATACCCCCCCCCCCCCCCCCCCCCTTTTTTTTTTGCATATATATTATGTGCTGGGCATCCAAGATACAAGTTTGTGTTTACATATGTGTGTGTGCTGTGTGCAGGTATTTTGTATATAAATGCACACGCATGCATGTATATATGTAAGAAATACTTGCACGTAAATACATACGTTTATACATAATTTATATTATAAATATTATTTTATATACAAATAATACATTTTTCAAAAATATATACATGCATATGTGTGTATTTATATATACAAAATAATTACACACAGTACACCCTTATATTATTATGTAAACACAAACTTTAATTTTGGATACGATTATTCGCGATTAATCGTTGCCCAGCGCTAATACAAATATATTTAAATGAGTGATTTGGTCAAATGTGTTTATACGACCCCATTCAAAGTTGCAAAGCCTTTAAACAGCCTTTAATATTACAAATGTATAATATTAATATGTGATTTTAAGTACATTACATCATTTTAATTGTACATTTTAAATACATAAATATATTGATTTTCAAAAATAAACCAAACCTAAGTGTCAATTTGTCAACTAGCCCTGCTCTCCCTTATTTATAGATGCATTCATACATGCACATTGTTTTTTTGTTTTTTTTATAACTAGAAAAATATGTGTTTTTATTGTGTTTATTGAATCTTTTTTCCATGTTTGTGTCTCAGGCGCAGCTCTAGATGTCTGTTCTCAACTCCACGGGTCTGTTGCAGTATACACAGTGATGCAAAGTTAAGAGATCCTTTCTCACTTGCACAAAAGGACTTGCAAGATTTATATGAAGACATAAAAAAGGTACAGCAAGAATACTGCATAGTTCTACATAGCGTTTACCACTAAACATTGTTTTTCTTGTCCACTGTTGTTTTATGAAGTGTTATATTTAGTAATTAGTAATGCCCAAACACTTTCCACCACTTCTCTGAGATGTTTTATGCTCTTCTATGCTCTCAAACTGACCTTGTTAAACGTGTGTTCAGCAGCTGCTCGTCTCTAAAGCAGAGCTCAAAGCACTCTGTGATTATTACTTTGATGGGAAGGGAAAAGCCTTTCGACCGATGATTGTGATCTTGATGGCTCGAGCTTGTAACGTCCACAGCAATAAAGAGGGGTGAGAAAGCACTTCAGTGCTGTGTGTGTGTGTGTGTGTGTGTGTGTTTTTAATGTAATGCATCAGTCAATGTTAATAAGGCACATCTGATGTCCTCAGGGTTTTGCTGCCGGCGCAGCGCTCTATCGCTATGATCTCTGAGATGATCCACACTGCCAGCCTGGTGCACGATGACGTTATCGATGACTCGGACACAAGACGTGGGAAAAACACCATTAATAAATTGTGGGGAGAGAAAAAAGTGAGTAACTGTGATTTTCTGCTGTTGATCGCACATTTTGGTACTTTGTTGGTGTCTAATTTGAAATCTGAAGGAAAATCAGTTGGAACTATGGAATCTTGTTTCCGCCAGGCAATAATAATAATTAAAAAAAAAAACTATTTGCGAAAGCGAAATTTTTTTTCTTCAAGATTGAAAGTTTAACACCTGTTTTCACAAACATGGTTTAAGCCTAGTCCCAGACTAAAATGCTTGTTTGAGCTTTTATTACTTTGTATAATTCGCAATGTGAGTTAATCTTACGATTCTGAGAGAAACAGTCGCATTTCTGTGATAGGCAGATTTCTGTGATGGGCAGATCTGTGACGGTGGTTTTCAACTGTTGGTCACACATTTTGGTTCTGTGTTGATGTCTAATTTGAAATCTGAAGGAAAATCATTTGAGAATATGGAAGCTTGTTTCCATCAGGCAATAAATAAAAAAACTAAACGTAATTGCGACTTTTTATCTCACGATTCTGACATTCCTTCTTGCAATTGTGAGTTTATATCTCGCAATTCGGACTTTATAACTCGCAATTGTGAGTTTCTCACAATTCTTAGAAATACAGTCACAATTCTGAGAGGCATTCTGATTTTATTTTTTGCAATTGCAAGTTGAAATCTCTCAATTTCTAGAAAAGCGAGCATTGCGATATATGAACACAATTCTGACTTTTTTCTTGCAGTTGTGTTTATATCTCACAGTTGGCTTTTCCTCCCCTCATAATTGTGAAATATAAACTCGCAGTTGAGAGAGAAAAATTTCAGAACTGTCAAAAAAGTTGCACTTACCTTTATTTTGTACATTTCTTGGCAGAAACAAGCTTCTATAGACAATTGAATAATGTTGTCATGAAATGAAAATAATAATATTTGTATCTGTAATTGTTAGGCTATCCTGGCTGGAGATTTCATTCTGTCTGCGGCCTCCATGGCATTAGCGCGTATTGGGAACAATACAGTAGTTTCTGTGCTGTCACAAGTTATAGAAGACCTCGTACGGGGTAAGCCTCTACAGATTTATGCATGAGACTTGTTTTATACAGTGGACCTGCTATTTATATTTTTCATTGATCAATTCCAGGTGAATTCATGCAGCTAGGGTCTAAAGAGAATGAAAACGAGAGATTCAAGCACTACCTTGAGAAAACCTTCAAGAAGACTGCAAGTCTCATTGCAAACAGTTGTAAGGCAGTATGTACGTTCCCTTTTAACAATAATAAGATGAAGTTCAGAGCTGGAAGAGAAGTGGAACACCAGCATTGTTTCTTTTGAATTTTAGGTGTCAATTTTGGTGAATTCTGATCCTGAGGTGCATGAAATAGCCTATCAATATGGACGAAACGTTGGCATTGCATTCCAGGTAATTTTTTCATTTATATGTTTTCACTTGGTTTAAATAGCATCTAGTCTATCACTATTCACACTTGCTATAATAGCATTTATAAAGCATTTAATCTACACAATGTAAATCGAATCTGTCGTTGTTTGCATGTTATTTGTAATGCAGTGGTCTGTGATCACCAAGTTAACAATGATTCTTTTGTTGCAGTTACAAATGCAGGAATTAATTGTAGTTAATTATTAATTATAACAGAAACTTCAGCAGTAGAAGTATCTTCTGGTTAGTGATGCACCAGAATGAAAATTCTGGGCCAAAACTGAAAATTCACGATGCACTTGGCAACATAAAAAAAAAAATGGACAGAATTAGAAAATCGAGAAACTGAAAATTGCTGTTTCGGCTAAAAAAATCGTCTGGTTCTTCCAGTTAAAGCTGCAGTGTGTCATTTCTTTCACTAGCAACACTAGAAATAGAGGCATCTAAGTCTCACTTCACCCTGTCATTGCTCGCTCAAACATCTAGTCTGATAGATTGCAGTTCTGTTACTTTTAGGTTGTGGCCGCATATTTTAATAAATCTGTGCTGTTATAGTTGAATTCTTTCATTACAAATGACTCATTACAGGTCACATTGGTTTTATCTTGAATTATTATGTTTAAAGTCAGGTAAAATAGAAGTTGGTTGTATTTTTCAGCTTGTGGATGACGTTCTGGACTTCACGTCCTGCGCAAACCGCCTGGGGAAGCCGTCAGCTGCCGATCTCAAACTGGGTCTGGCCACCGGGCCCGTTCTGTTTGCTTGCCAACAGGTACGACAGCTGAACGCATCTGTGCTCTCACAACATGATGTCACTTCCCTGAAGTGCAGAAAGGGGACTCAGGTCTAATGGTTGACTTGGTTTATTATAGCCATAAACGTAATTGTAAAACAGTCTGGATTTTCTAAAGATCTCCCAACCAGTTTCACTCTTTTATCACTGTTTAGTTTCCTGAGCTGCATGCAATGATAATGAGGCGCTTCAGCTCTGATGGAGATGTGGATCGAGCCTGGCAATATGTCCTGAAGGTGAGGAGGATTTGTGTTGTATACAGACAGGTGAATCTCATGAAAACATGTCCTGGGGCTGCTTTCATAAAACACTAAGACTAGTCTTACAATTTTTTGTAAGTATCCATTACACCAGAGGTGGGAGACTCGAGTCATATGACTTGACTCGAGTCAGACTCGAGTCGCAATTTTCTGGACTTGAGACAATTACTTGACTAGATCTCTGAAAAGACTCGACTTGACTTTAGACTTGCTCCTTGTGACTTTAGACTTGACTCGGACTTGTACCTATTTACTTGAAATGACTTGTGAAAAAAAAAAATCAATTATTGTGTATTTTTTATTCGTCATAAGAGGGATCGCGCGGGCGGTAACTCACTCTGTGTGTGCGGGTTGAGGGAGAATAAAACGATTCGCGGGACTCCCGCAAACTAGAAATATCTATGAATAAAACATAAAAACGAATACATTTTTATTCATCTGTTGCAGAAAAGCAATAAGAACAACTAAAACAAAATAGAAACGATTTACAGGCCAGATGTTTCTATTTATAACATGTTTGCAGCGTTGAGCGATGTAGCCAATCACAGACATATGTGTTGATTTCTAGGAACGCAATGGCCAATCAGAAGCATTTATGATAGACTCCCCTCACCGCTCAAAACGGACTTTTTGTTCAGTGCTGAATTCTGTATGCTGGCAAATCCTCGAATTATAACAAACAAAGTGTATATATTATGAAAGCTTCATTGATAATAACAGAGATGTGTGAGATCGCAATGAACTGATGTCAGCTTTTTAGGAATTAGGGCGCGCAGTCATGCGAAACCATGCACGCAGGAGCTGCTTGCTTTTATGTCTAACAGTGGTTTGTGTGTTAATGCTTTAATAACAAATAATTTATCAGGAGTATTTATGCTCATGTGTATGGTGGCGACAGGTAGGCTAACTTAAAACTATTTGGAGGTAGGCTACAAAAAAAAAAGTATTTTTTTGCGGGCGGGAGCGGGACAAAACAAATGTTGCGGGCGGGAGAAAGTAATAAAGAAAGTAGTTGAGAGAACGCCAGTTATAACGACCCACGTATTAAAAAATAGTCGGGTTTAAATCATTTAAATTATTAGATTTGTTTTCTTAAAATTTCCATATAATATTTTGTGTTATGGGATCAAATCACCTGGATGTTTAGAGTAAGAACATACAAACTTTGGCATACAGTACTAATTTAGAATGCAATATCTTTTTAGTTTTTTTTTGCAAGATGGGAAAAGTTGTATTAATTCTTGTTTACTTGTGTTCATTACATTTATTTCCATTTTATAGCATTTAAAGTGCTTCTTAATGCTAATTTATTTATTACACACAAGTTAATTTATTTATTTTTGTAACCCATCAGCCCTCTGTGTCTAAATAAGTAATAAAAGTCCCAGTAAAAGTAAAAAAATGTGTAAAACTAGCCTGTGTGTGACTTGGTATGACTTGATGACTAAGTTGCGACTTGACTTGACTTGACTTGACAAAGAGTATGACTTGACTTGACCCTTACAACAGAATGACTTGACTTGAGACTTGCATTTAGTGACTTACTCCCACCTCTGCATTACACTATCCATTTTTTTTTCTCTTAGACTGTTCATACAAGTCTGTTACATAAAACGTAGATTTGTCTAATTTGATACCAAAAAGTAAGACTCGATTACCCCTAACTAACTACTAGTTGGTCATACTAGTTCTTAAGACACAGTTAATGGCTGTTTATGCAACTGGCCCCAGGTCACATTTCTATGGAAGCTTGTTTCAGCCATGGAATAAAATTTTAGAAAAGACAATTGCAACATTTTAAATCACAATTCTGACTTTTTTTCTTACAATTGTGCGATATAAAATAATAAAGGGTTTTGAGTTAGAAAGTCAGAATCGTGAGATATAAACTGACAATTCTGAGAGAAAAATACTTTATATCATGCAATTCTGACTTCATAACTCGCAATTGCAACTTTATATCACACAATTTTGAGAGAAAAAGTCGCAATGACATTTAAAATTTTTATTCCAAGGCGGAAACAAGCTTCCATACATTTCATCCCAATATTACAAGAAAAAAGGCAGTAAATCAAACCTGTAAGAATTGTATGATATTTTTATAATGTGACATTTTTTTTGTATGTCATTTTCCCCCCAAAAGTCTCATTAACTCTAACAGATGTTTTACTTTAGCGTTTATTGTTATTCTCCTTGAGATCATTACTGTAATGCTGTCATTTTTACTGTCATATTCAAAATCAGGGATGCAAACTTGTCACCTTGCCACCGAATAGGTCATTTGTGTGATTTTGTGTAGATCCGATGGGTTTTTAAAATTGATTTAAAACAGTCCTGCGAGTATTTGTGTGTGAGCTCTTGGTTTCTAATCACAAAGGTTTCCATACAACGTGTTTTTGCAGCGCTGAATATTGTACCCAATCACAGGTAGGGTTGTGACGGTTATTATATAACCGTGAAACCGATGGTTATAGTTGAACTGTCATTAGAACTCTATAACCGCCAAAACCGTGCTATTACAAATTTTTTTTTCAAACATTTTTTTATCATAGAGAATGTTTAAATACTAATATCAGCTTACGAGGGAAACGGAGGCGGAGTTAGTGGTGCTTCGGAGGCTGCTACTGCTGGAGATGATTCGGGAGAGATCTGTGCCCCTTTACCGATCAGAGCTGACACGGAGTAAAGCCTTGTTTATCCTCGACGCGTCCGCACGAGCACGAAGGTGCGCCCAGCAAAAATGGTGCGTTGGGTGCGCAAGACCCCATTTCGCTTGGCTGTGTGCACGGCTATTTTTGTAACAGCGCGTGCGACGCCGCATCCGAGGATGAACAACTTAAAGCTGAATCTGTCCGAGCATGTAGGCTACTACGTCTCACCGCACTGGCATCCAGTTTGCACGTCTAAATTGCAAAGTTTTTTTGTTAAGGTTTTGTTTACTGTGTGTGATTAATTTAAAGGTGCTATATGCATTTTTTAGGGGCCTCTATCGGTGATGTTTCAGATTGCAACCAATTTTTACAAGAGCGCTCATGCTCTTGCGTGTGCTCGAACACAAGAGCGAGCACTCATGGTACCGGCCACACTGAGACTTTCAACACACCGGAGAAAGCGTCACACAACATGCTGGAAACTAATGTTAACTCCCACTGCAACGTTACAATAATAGGCTACTTTTATCAGCTTGACGTTGAACTAATGCACCATGCTCGTACCATGATAACGTTACATTTGTGGTGTTAAAGGTTTAGTTCACCCAAAAATGAAAATTAAGTCATGAATTACTCACCCCCATGCTGTACCAACCCCGTAAGACCTTCGTTCGTCTTCGGAACACAAATGAAGATATTTATGATTAAATCTGAGAGGTTTGTCACTGCTACATGGGCTCCCTAAGGGAACGAAACTTGACGGCCCAGAAAGTCATTAACGAGAATACTTTTTGAGCGAAAAAACAAACAAAAATAACGACTTTATTCGACTATTCCTTTTCTTCCTTGTAGGCCTGAAACGAGACTTCAAGAGATTTCCACGACGAATGCGCGAGAACTGAACTGAAGTAGTTGAAGGAGATGGCAATTCTCGCGCATTCGTCGTGGAAATCTCTTGAAGTCTCGTTTCAGGCCTACAAGGAAGAAAAGGAATAGTCGAATAAAGTCGTTATTTTTGTTTGTTTTTTCGCTCAAAAAGTATTCTCGTTAATGACTTTCTGGGCCGTCAAGTTTCGTTCCCTTAGGGAGCCCATGTAACAGTGACAAACCTCTCAGATTTAATCATAAATATCTTCATTTGTGTTCCGAAGACGAACGAAGGTCTTACGGGGTTGGTACAGCATGGGGGTGAGTAATTCATGACTTAATTTTCATTTTTGGGTGAACTAACCCTTTAAGGCATTTCACTAACTATTCGTGTATCTTTCACAATCAGCAATGTCAACATAGGTGAATGTATAATATGATAACGAAAACGGTTAGTGACTAGACTGAACAATTTCAGTGTAACAGTAAGATCGTAGGAAGTAACATTACTGTACTGAACGTGTCTGGAAATGTGTATTATAAACAATATTGTAGTAGTGGGATGAGTGACGTTAGACAGTAGATCTAGTTCAATTCAAACGCTCTGCCGATGTTGATCCGTGTTTTCATCCTAAGTCGATCCGATTCGCGTTTGGCCTGACGAGCTTCAGCAGATAAATGTTTGTTTTGTTTTGTTTTTTATATTTATGTGGAGTGTTGGAGTGTGTGTTGTGCTGGAGGCAGGTCGTTGTTTGGTGTTATCAGACTCCATGTCGTCAGCTGCAGTGCCGTCGCATAGACTGTATATAAAAAGGAGAGAGGCTCGGGAGCGCGCATGCACGTCACATCCGATGGATTTCACAGAAAATCCGACCCGGAGACTTCACATATAAATAGGAATGCTGGCCTTCAGAGGTAATAGCAAAACCCGACAAGTGGATCATTATAATGTGTGATTACAACCCCTTCACACACAGGCAATAAAAAAAAGGATTCATTTTAGAAGAAAAGTTACATTTAGCACCTTTAAAACAAAGCACGTTCATTGCAACGTTTGTTTTTTTGTTTTTGTTAAGGATTTGTTTACTGTGTGTGATTCATTTAATGGAAAGCACATTCACTTCTAGTTGTCTTGCTGTTCATTTTAAATGAACGTAAAGCGAGTTGCTAATCAGTGTCTGCTTGTTTATTCAAATTAAGTTGACCTATAACTAATGAACAGTTATTCAACCGACCATCCTATAACCCCCTTCCCCCAATGCCACGACAACGACGGTTATGTTACGAACCGTCACATTTGACTCGCGTCATAACCGTCATCACCAATTCTGAAACCGGCACACCCCTAATCTCAGGCATGTCTGTGTAACGCAATGACCAATAAGAGGTGTTTACTGTAAGTTAGTCAGAATCTGCTCAATACCCTTCAAAACACTGTTTAACTAAGTTCTACACTCTTGCAAATCATATCATTATAACAAAGCGTAGACATTATGTAAATAAGAGATTTATATATAATTTTTACAAAATAATTTTGAGACTGCATAAGTCATTAAAAGTTGCATTTTCAGTTGAATTTCGGGAAACCACTTGAAACGTTTGTTGTGTTGAGCTATTTCTATGACTTTTGTTTGATTTGTTCATTGCAAACAGCTGAAATTCTGTACATTTTGCAAATAAACCTGATTTGTATTATATACAGTGTGTATTTAGATTCATTGATAATAACAGGAGTTTTTGCGTGAGTGAGCAAAATCAGCCGCGTTATAAAGGGAGCGCTTGGTTTTTAAGATTTAAAAAACATAATTGAATGATTTCTATATTTAAAATGTTATGCAATCAAGGGGAACCACCAAAGAGCTTTGACACAAATCGAACACTTCTTGATATATATCATAGTAATGTGCAGTTAGCAATTCTGTTTGCAGTTACATTCTGCAACTTTTTCATGCATTCTGATTCATTCATATATTGTTTCTTTTGCAGGGCCATGCATCAGAAAGTCAGTTTATGTAAATATATGGCATAAACGAAATAAATACTTATGAATGAAGTACAATTTCCTGAAAAACTGAATCTTTAAGTATACATAGCAAAAGCGAATCTAGTGAAACATGCACCAAATAAATGCACCAGAAGCTTCCTAAAATATATGTATTTTTTTTGTATACAAAAATTCCACTGATAAAAGTTAAGTATAGTAAAAGTCTTTGGACTTAAATATGTCATAAAAATAAAACAAACCTTTATCTGATGATGTCAGGCTATTGTTGCAAGAAAATGTATACTGAAATAGTGAATCAGTTGTATTACATAGCCATTGTCTTTAGCCATAAATTGTGGTAAATATGAATATATGTTGTTACAATGCTATTCTCTGGCTTAGTGTGTGAATTTAATCAGCCCAGTGACACAGATGAAAAGGATCTGTTTATATAACACTAATTAATGTGTGTTGTCATTGACAAATAAATATACACAGTTTGTATATATATATTTTATTATACTGTCTGTATGTATTCACATAAGACATGTACTCATATACAATTACAATATTAAATATTGGAAATTACACAAAATTTAGCAAATATGCTACATAAATAGTCCATTTGGTCCAAGCTGCCTGGATCCGACTGTTGGTTGTTGACTTTGATAGCCGTCCGCTGCTTTTTTTGTGGGGCTGACCTGTCCACTCCTGCACTGTCCTGTTGAAGGAACAGACATAATCATGTAACGCTGACCAGATTTAATGAGTGATTCTTAAAGAAAATCTAAAGAAAAGTTGCTTCTACCAATTCGATATGAGGGGTCTGAAGTGAAAAGGAAATGATATGATATGAAATGATTCGCATGATCATCCTAGATTAAGTAAAGTATTTAGTTACTAAATCTTAGTAAAATTGAGAGATAGGAGGGTCTAATCAATGCTCTTTTACGGGTCGGCTGGGATCTGGGCTGAAGTCTGTTCGGAGTTCTGCGGGTCGGTTGTGAAGTGGTTACCTGAGGGACTGGATGGTTGTAGCGTCTCAGTTCCACACAACTGTTTCGTGGAGGTGCCTGACACAGACCTGCGGTGTCCTGTTGAGAGAACAGATATAATCTTGCAATGCTGGGCAGGTTTAATGGGTGCTTCTTAGACTAAATCTAAAGGCGTATCTTTTTTTATCATTTTTAAATATAAAAGGATTTTAAATTGAGGACCTTGAAAACATAGTAGCATAGTTAAAGGTAACGTTTACTTGTTTGAATACATTTTAAAATAAGTAAAAACTAGCGATATAAGGGACTTACAGAAGCTTCTGTGCTCCATAGACACACGCTCTTACTCCATCTGGACATGGGTGCTCCCTCGGGAGACCTGGGTGGTTGCTGTGGGGAACACGGTGGAGCAAGTGTTCTCGGTGGGGTCTTGGCAGGCACAGACACTCCCATTTGCACATTCTTCTGCTGATGCCCCCACCAATCCCTCAACTTCTCCCTCTGCTTCCTAGGGATCCTGAGTTTTGCGGAAGACACATTTTGCGAATGCTGCCTCAGTAGCTCAGGGTTTTTAGCATCTCTCTTCTCGGAGATCTTGCCAATATCAAGTACTCCCTGTGTGCAACAAACAGGCGCTATCTCAGGCTCAGGGATCTTTTGATTTTGCCTCTTTGTGATGTTGTCAGGCATGGGTGGCCCCTGCAGAAAAGTGTAAGGCTGCCTTAATGGCTCAGGGATCTTAAGTTTGGGCCTAGGTCCCATCTTGTCCTGCATGGGTGCTCCATCTGAGGAGTATGTGAGCACCTTTGAGGACGCCTCTGGTGCCCTCTGTAGAGACTGGATGGCCATGGGTGGTCCCTGCAGAAAAGTGTAAGGCTTCTTCTGCAGCAGCTCCTGCCTTAATGGCTCAGGGATCTTAAGTTTGGGCCTAGGTCCCATCTTGTCCGGCATGGGTGCTCCATCTGAGGAGTATGTGAGCACCTTTGAGGACGCCACTGGTGCCCTCTGTAGAGACTGGATGGGCATGGGTGTTTCAAAAGAGGCATGTATCAGGTGTTTAGTCAAATGTAATGGGATCCTGAGTATTCCTCTTTGTTTGGACCCTATGGGCACAGGTGCTCCCTCTGTGGATCTGACGGGCACGGGTTCTCCCTCTGTGGATCTGGCGGGCACAGGTGCTTCCTGTGTTAATCTGGCGGGCATAGGTGCTTCCTGTGTGGATCTGGCGGGCACAGGTGCTTCCTGTGTTGATCTGGCGGGCACAGGTGCTTCCTGTTTGGATCTGGCAGGCACAGGTGCTCTCTGTGTGGATCTGGCGGGCACAGGTGCTTCCTGTGTTGATCTGGCGGGCACAGGTGCTTCCCGTGTGGCTCTGGCAGGCACAGGTGCTCTCTGTGTGGATCTGGCGGGCACAGGTGCTTCCCGTGTTGATCTGGCGGGCACAGGTGCTTCCCGTGTGGATCTGGCGGGCACAGGTGCTTCCCGTGTGGCTCTGGCGGGCACAGGTGCTCTCTGTGTGGATCTGGCGGGCACAGGTGCTTCCTGTGTTGATCTGGCGGGCACAGGTGCTTCCCGTGTGGCTCTGGCGGGCACAGGTGCTCTCTCTGTGGATCTGGCGGGCACAGGTGCTTCCTGTGTGGATCTGGCGGGCACAGGTGCTTCCCGTGTGGCTCTGGCGGGCACAGGTGCTCTCTCTGTGGATCTGGCGGGCACAGGTGCTTCCTGTGTGGATCTGGCGGGCACAGGTGCTTCCCGTGTGGCTCTGGCGGGCACAGGTGCTCTCTCTGTGGATCTGGCGGGCACAGGTGCTTCCTGTGTGGATCTGGCGGGCACAGGTGCTTCCCGTGTGGCTCTGGCAGGCACAGGTGCTTCCCGTGTGGCTCTGGCGGGCACAGGTGCTTCCTGTGTGGATCTGGCGGGCACAGGTGCTTCCCGTGTGGCTCTGGCGGGCACAGGTGCTTCCCGTGTGGATCTGGCGGGCACAGGTGCTTCCTGTGTGGATCTGGCGGGCACAGGTGCTTCCCGTGTGGCTCTGGCGGGCACAGGTGCTCTCTGTGTGGATCTGGCGGGCACAGGTGCTCTCTGTGTGGATCTGGCGGGCACAGGTGCTCTCTGTGTGGATCTGGAAGAGAAGGGTGCTCCCTGCGTCATCTTCTGCCTCCACTGTGGTGTGGTCTTCCGTGTTGCATCTGAGAAGCCCGAGTGCTGGAAATGAGGCTTCTCAGATGCATTACTGAAGACCAGGGATGAGGGACATGATGTTTCTCCCGCCTCCATTGTTTCCCCCCACTGGCCTGAGATGTCCCCGTACTCATAATCCTCAGGTATGGGGTCCGAAACCTCCATTATCGCCCACCACCGTCCCGCAGCAAGGGCCGTAGTAAGCTCATCTGAGTACTCAGTAGATGATGACTGCTCTGCACTCTCAAAAATGGTGGGCATGGTTGACAAACTCATATTGATGTTAGATATGTAGAAAATGAACTGGAACTGAACAATACTATTTGCAATGTATATCTGTGAAACACTATGAAAGAAAGAGAAAGGGAAGAGATGATTTGAGTAAATATACAGTACAAGAACCTGAAAGCTTGTTGTCTTAAGCCCAACGTAAACTTATGTCGTCCACATTCCGCATTTTGTCATCTGAAGTTCAACAGACATCCATGTGTAGCCCAATTTTTGTGTTTGCGCTAACGGTTTGTGCTCAACAACGCATACGGTAGGTGATTGTTAAGATAGAAGAATGTTGACACGACTCAGTACTGCTCTTTGACATCTGCTAGAGTATAAATAAGAAATTGTGCGGTGTCACACTGGTCCACCAACTAATAGCTGTGTGGACACGACTGTGTGTGAGATGGAGTGGAACGTGGAAAATGTAGTAGGCCTTTAATTTTCTTAAAAATAAAAATGTATACAGTGTATGCCCAGTGGCGATCCATCAGAAGAGGCAAGTGAGGCTGAGAGCCTCCTTGAAATGTATTTAAAATGAAAAATGAAGCTAAAAAAGTTAATTGTTATTTTTATCAATTTACCTACTAATGTGAATAACTCAGATGCACATAATGTAAATGTATATAGTCATGTTTTATTTTGCCGGTTGTCAAGGCAAATTTGATTGATTTAAACAAATCAGCTTAAGGCAAATAAGCTTTCAGTATCATTTCAGTGTGTCATCAGATCTGCTATCATTTTGTCCTTTGAATATAAATGATCTACAATTATATATATAAAAAGATTTGATCACATATTATGCTCTCATTTCCACACAAACCAGTGTAGTCATGCCTATTTATTTATCTAAATGTAGCTACAGCAAATCTATACAATAACATTCCACAGTTTAAGCAGATTCTTCTGCAAATTATATAAAGATTAAAATTCAGATCCCCAAACCCAGTGTAAAAAGCATAGGCTACTCACTCAATCGCCGACTCGCTACAAGAAGAAAAAATCCGCTGCACTCATTATTACGTCACCGAGCGTTCTGAGGAATGCGGCGATCTTTATGACGTAGCCTACTCGACCGCGAGTTTGTGAGGGATGGGAGACCTAGGCTGTTTCGTTGTATTAAAAGTGAACATGCAATACAAACAAAGACTGACTTAGCATTTTTAATTCATGATTGTTGATACAAAAACTAACGCTGTTTATTTGTTAGCATTTGCAGCTGGTGCATAAACAAGACCAAGTAAAGCTGCGGATGGGTAGCCATACATTTTATTATGAAGCATAACAGACCACTGAAACCAAATTAATCAACAGATATTACAATAAAAGCCCATTTCTGAAACAGAATATAATTCACAAAAAAGTTCCTCTAGGCTATCCTTGTTTTTTTTCTTTTTTCTATTTCTAACAATAGCCTATAGTTAAGCAACATTATTAGATGAGGAAGAGTGCTGTCCCGAACATCAGTAGGACGTTGCTAATATTACATGACTTACATTTTGCTCTATATCGCCAATGAAAATAGTTCCAAATAAATCTATAAATCGTTGCGCATCTTTGAGAAACGGTTTCCCTGACTGAAAACTTTCCATAAGTTTAGCGGCTTTAGATGCTCTCTGAAGCGCAGACAGAGAAGCGAAACATAACGATGTCTTTTATCCAAAAAACAACACAAAAACGGCTTCTTTCGGGTTTTAAAACCATTATTTATGTTATAATGTATAGATTGAAAAACGTAAAATAATACAATTCTGATTTAAAACGCAACGCCGAGTTTATGAAACCGATGGTGCAAATGAAGATGATATTTTAGAGAAGTATGGGCTGTTAGTGGTGCTCGAGACTAATTTGTCACTTTGTGTTTCTGTGAAAAATACTAACAATAATGAGGCTAAGAATACGCTAAAAGATAGGCTAAATGTAAAATGTTTTTATTTAAAGAAAGACGCCTTCCCTTTTCACCAGGTAGAGATTGCATGTCTTTGTGTGACTGGATTGTTGACAATAGTAACGTTCATCCAATCTTGCTGAAATATAAACGCAGACTGTGAAAGGGAATTGCCGCTATAGTTCTGATCAGCGATCAGCCGACAAGGGATTCTGCTTAGTGTAAAGCCTTCCGCGAACAGAAGTGTTGATATCACTTAGCCTATGATCTCTCATATTCAGGTGGCCATACGCAAAATCCCTTTAAAGCTGTAGGCTATTCATATTCCTGCGTATACCATACATACTATTGACTTTACCGGACAATTTGGGTTTAATAAGGGACGTTTTGATGTCTTATACGGTAGGATTTCGTATACAGAACGGTGCAACCCGACAAACTTATTTAAAAATGCCTCCTGTAACGGCAACATTGACAAACACAAGAAAAACAAGGCATGTAATAGCCTATTATTTAATTATTATAATTAGCGTTAATAGTAATCTTATAATTAATAATAGTGTATATAATCAACTAATAATCTTATCAACTAATAATTAATATTTTGTATTTTCAATTAGTTAACTTTAAATACTCAAATAATTAGCCTGTTTAGGCTGTTGGGATCTAGGGTTATTTATATAGGCCTATAGCCTATTTGAAATATTCTCTTAATTTAAATAGCATGAGGCTTTTCCTACACGTGCTATAGCCTACTACTTTATAAACTTACTTTTATAACAAATTGTATTTGTAAGTATGAAGGCAAAAGCAAAACAGGAAGTGGAAATGAGCTAATGAGTGGTAATCTGCTGCCATCTACTGGTTAAAGTGGTTATTTTATTGTCATTTGAAAAGTCTAATAAGTTCCCTAATCCTCTAATAAAGCATGAGAAATTGTCCATGTGTTTAAAAATTATTTTAAAAATATTTTATTGAGGGGAAGGAGGAGGAGAATAATATTGTAAAAATGTTTTTATTTAAATTATGAGGATGGTGGAACAAATACTACACAAATATGCATAACTGTAAACATTTACATATATATTACAAAAGTATTATAGTACTATACTAGTATAGTAAAATGATATTTTTTGCCTTAAATTATTGAGAATGGGATTATTTATTATTATTAAGATATTGAGTTGGAAAGTTTTGGTGTGGAAATGTTCTATGAGGAAAGTAATGTCATAATGACACTTTTTTTTATTTTATTTTTTTATCTTCCTAAAAATAGGCTTCATTTTCTTAAAGCAAAATACAATATCAGTTTGATTTGTGGTGAAATATATGGAGAAAGTAAAACATTTAAAAATATGAATGAAACATTTTAAATGTCAATTTATTTTTCAGTTTAGAAATATTTTTTATTGATGTATTTGTTTCTTAAATACATGAATGAAAAAAGTTCATTAAAAAAAAGAGATTTCTTTTCCAGATTTATTGGAATTAATAAATGTATAACTTATCCCGTCATTTTATATTTAAGTGTTACTCCTAGTTGAAAAAGTCTGACCAGTGAAGTCTCTTGTGATTCCTCCAGCTTGAAGAGTTCCAGAAGTGTGTAGTTGTTAACCTCCTTGTGTTGTGTGTTGTGTTTCTCAGAGTGACGGTGTGGAACAGACTAACTACCTCGCTCAACACTACTGTCAAGAGGCCATCCGTCAGATCAGCCGTCTGAGGCCGTCGACAGAACGAGACGCTCTCATCCGACTGACCGAGCTGATGCTGCGCAGAGACAAGTGAAGCTGCACACACACACACAGAGCTCCACCTCTGCAGGGCCTGGGGACGCGCTACCGTACTGTAATCGCAGAGCCCTGACCTCCGCGAGAGGGGTTTCACTGGTACAGGAGGACGAACTCTGCGAGATCATTGTAATTCCAGGTGTAGCACAGATGTGGTACTGTCACGTGTGTGTGTGTGTGTGTGTCTCCATTACAGACGCTCACTTCAACATCCGTCCACACTACGAAAGGCCAAACGTCTTTGATTCCACTGTAAGTGCTCAATAACAACCAAAGGCCTTAAACCTCACTGGCTATTTACGTAAATTAAAGAAGCTATTTTTTAAAGTAGACAGCCTCTTCGACTCATTATTTCTTTTTAAATGTTTTGATGCAAAAAGAAAATTACATAATTTTTTTTAAAAGAAGTCTCTTACGCTCACCAAGACAGCATTTATTTGATCAAAAATACAATCACAATCTGTGATCAAAGCTGCATTTTCAGCATCATTACTCCAGTCTTCAGTGTCACATGATCCTTCAGAAATCAGTCTAATATGATGGTCAAGAAACATTTTTAATAATTATCAATGAAATAAGCAGATACTTTTATGTTGTTATAAAATACTGTCACTTTTGATCAATTTAATGCATCCTTGCTTGATTAAAAATATACATTTCTAAACAAAAAACTGCTGACACCAAACTTTAGTTTGGCACGGAAAAAATTTAAATAAAGGTATTATGACTTTTTTTTTAATAGAAACTCAGAATGCGAGGAAAGTCAGAATTGCGAGATATAAACTTCAGAGAAGAAAAAAAGTAAGATAAGGACACTCACAATTCTTACTTTTTCCTAGCAATTCCAAGTTTCAATTGAAAAAGCCACAATTACCGGTACCTTTAATTCCATGGCGGAAACAAGTGTCCATATTGAACTGTTATCCGTTAAAATTTCCACAAAAAAGGTTTAAATACTTATATTTCATGTTTTTTGACAATTAGATCATGTCTAATCCATCTAGAGCTGCAGAATCACCACCAGTTTACAATGTAATGCTTGTCTGTGACATTAATGGGTTAGTTCATCGCTATAGCAGATTCAACATTAATCCAAAACCTGAAAATCTCAGAAAACAGCATATTTAGTTTGACCTCCTGAACATTTTTTACCCTTCTTATGTTGTAAAGACAATTATTTAGCTCTATTTTGTAGAATTTTATGAAATTCTGTGCATGTATGGTATGATGGTACGATATTAATTCAGATATGGCGCTACATCCTTGTAAAAAAGTAACAAATAACCCAAAAATGTTAAATAAATAGACCAAGGTTTTACATAGAATGATTTATTATAAAAGACTGTACAATTAAATTTCAATTAACATTATAAATACAAATTCTGGGCTGAGACGAGCTTCAGCGCAGATGGAATTCAGTTGAACACTTCAAATGTTTCAGTATGACATAAAAAGTCTCAAGGCATTCGCTTTAAACTCCTGAAATGACTGACAGTGGTCAGACGCAGCTGAATGAAATCTCAGACAGAACGACTCCTGAAACAGCTCAAAGAGTGAAAAACAGATGAAGAGAGGTGTGATTAATGCCAGACCCGAGGCGAGTGACCAGTCCAGACTCAACGCGCCGGCTACTCCATACAGACCATGGCACAACTAAATGAGTCCAGCATTGTAAGAATTGTGATTTGTACTGATTAGAGACCTTTAGATACTTTACAGCTTACATATTCAAGCTATCTACATAGAATTCATGTTTGTTCATTGTAGCAAATACTCCAGTCATTTTGGCATTAACTAAAAACATGAACATGGAGGGAGACGTCGTTGAAACAAATGGAAGAGTTCTGTGCTTCGCATTCATTGACCAAATTAATAAAGAAATCTATATCGACGTATCACTAAAAATTAGAGCATAAACATAAGTGGTCTACAAATGCCTATATTTAAAATAAAGTGTTCTGTAAATAATACAAAGATGGAAGCTGAATGGAATTGAACGTTTAGGTTACAATTTTGTATGCATGCTTTACGTTAAGATTTTGATACACTTTGGGGCGATGACGTGGTGCTTTAAAATTAATTAGTTTATAAGATGAGTGATGGTCGACTTTCAGTTGGAAAGGTCAAAAGAAAAAATGGTGACAATCATCTACTTTACATGGTCACATGTTGTATTGACTGTTGAAGATAATGTGATTGACATTCACTACGGAAACCCCACAGGCTAACTTTCATTTTATGTACACCGACTTCCTCCGAACAGTTGCTCCCTCCCGTTCTCCCACATCCACCCATCACCACAAAGTAAAGTTCATAGATTTTCATGATCCGCCGTTTGTCAGGAACACACATGTATCTTTACACTGTTCACGATTTCACTGTTTGGGTATATATGATTCTCAGTCGGCATAGTGCATGATGGACTCCACGTAGTTCCCGGGAAACAGACCGGTGACGCCGCTGCTCACTCCCTCGAACCAGCCGTCGTCATTCTTCTTGATGATGTAGATGATGGCTCCTTCCATGAAGGACAGCTCGTCGTCCTTATCCTTGATGTAGTCGTAGATGGCAACCACTGCGAAGAGGAGCGGTATTAGTTATTAAACAATAAGCCACATCAGGGGTGTTATTAGGCAACTATATGATCAAAGACGCTAGTGTTTAATAAATAGCTGTTTTAATACGAGTGTTATGAACAATATAAAAAAATACTAATGGTTACGTATGTTAATAAAATAACAATACAAATAAAATAATGCCACTACTACTAATAAAAAAAATGACTACATGTTGACTTCAAAATATAAATGTTACATACATAAAATAAACAAACCAATGGTAAACAAATAATTGTTAACCAATTCAAATAAACAAAAATATTAATAATAGTAATAAATATATAAATCATTGCATGTTGATTATTTAAAATATATAAATGTTACATATGTTAATAAATAAAATAAACAACAAATGGTAAACAATAAAGGTTATGTTACATTATTAAAAATATAACATCCCTAGTTGACTATTCTGAACAATATTTTATTTTTATTGTTATTTTATTAACATATGTAACTTTTTATTTTTTATAATGTCACTACTACTCACTAATAAATGTTGATTTCAAAATATAAATGTGACATATATAAAATAAACAAAACAAAAGTAAAAATAATTGTTAACCATTAAAAATAAACATAATAAAAAATATATAACATTAATAAAAATGTTAATAATAAAAAAATATATAAATCATTGCATTGTGATAATTTCAAAAATATAAATGTGATGTTAATAAATAAAATAAACAACAAATGCTACATAATAATACTAATTCTAATAATAAAACAATATAGGTTGTTGCGTTACATGAATAAACATTTGTTGCAGATTAATAAGGTAGATGAAAAGCTTCACCTTTCTCCATGTAGATCTTGGGGGCCCACTGAGGGTCTCCGTCTGCATAGGGGTCGCTGTACTGCACTACAGCTGCCTCTTCATCTCCATAGTCCACTGGAGGAGGAGGAGGAGGAGGAGGGGGCGGAGCCTCGTCGAACATGGGGATGTCATCAGGGGGAGGGGGGGGCGGAGGAGTCGGGGTCTCTGCAACTGGACACCCGTCACACATCAGTCAGATTAACGCATTAATAACACGGCTCCAGAGCGGGCACACGCGCTTCATGCAGTTCTAGTCATACATGTTAGTAGACATGCAAATCACGAACAACGGTGAATCTGCAGAAACACTCATGTCTGCTGGAGACACTCATGACGGCCGCTGGATTACACACACACAGATCTAGGGATATAGGGAGATTATTGTGTATGTATGAAGGAACACATGGATATGAATACTTACCAGATTTAAATGGAACAGAAGTTAATTTCAATAGTCAAATGATGGCAATATTATGGAATATTACACATCATAAATAGTACACGCACACACACACACCATACATTCAAACTAGAACACCACTAAAGGGGGGGGGGACTTACAGAATAATTAAAATAAGAGTTATTATTTAAACTTCTTTGTTTATTACAATCATTCGAATACATTTTGTATTTCGATTTCAGTTCGCTTTTAAACGTCTGGTTAGAAATAATGAAATTAATTTTATTCTATTGACAGAAGAGTTGGTATTGTTAACTAAAGCTAAAGGATTTAAAATTGTATTTATGAATTGGGGGGAAAAAGTATTAGATAAAAAAACTTGAATGAAAATTAGAAATGTTGTCTTGGCCACAAACTGAAATAAGATTAAGTTGAAGAACTAAAATTACAGACAAAATAAAATACAAATTCTGAAATTAAAGTAAAGTAAATGAAAAACAAAAAGGCACTAAAAATAAAATGAAAACAAAAGGATAAAAATAAAAGCGATTTAAAAGACTAATAAATACTATAATAGTGTATAAATAATACTAAAATTAAAAGTAGGTAGAAAGAAATGTTGTCAGCTATAGCAATAGAAATTAAATATTTTCCAGATAATATTTCATTAATTTTATTTGGCTTTAGTACAGAGACTTAAAATCTATTATAAAAAAAAAAAAAAAAGTTAAATTATTTAACAAATTATATGCATACCATGGGATTGATGAGATTTCTTTAAATAATAATAATAAAATATTACTTATAATGACACCTAATATTTTTCTAAAAACATAAATATTTCTTTAAAATATAAAGGTAAAAAGCTATATATTTTCATTTATAGTGAAATCATCATATTTTAGGGTCCTTGTTTAAAAAAAAAGGGTTGACCATTCCCTCCCTGAATTTGCTTTTTACACTATTATGTTTTATATAATTTCTTTTATACATTTAAGATAAACATGCACTTGCATGGCACATGAAACCAATATGAACTCTACTTCAAAAAATACTTCCATTTTCCAAACGATCACTTGGATACAAAAAAAATATCACACTGACCAGACGTTGTGCTCATAGTCAACATTCTGGCTTTGTGAGACTAGTCCCAGAATGCATCATGAGAGGGCAGCAAAAACCACTCTGTGGGCGCTTTCAGACAAAACCTACAATGACAACTTCATCAAGCTACAGTATCCTCCTTTCTGAAAAATACAGTGCACTCAAACTAAACGTCTGTCAGCAGTGTGTGAGTTAACCGATGCTGCCGCTCTGATGACTGGCGGAGGTTTCAATCCTTCCCATGGTGCATCAGTGCGCTTCAGCCCTACCTTAAGCTTGCTGGGTACAAATCAAACAAAAAGCCATACACAAAAGTAGCCCATGAAACAGTGTCCAATATCACACACAGGGCGAGTGTATATATATGAGGCATGCTTTATCGCCATTGAATATAACCCAATGTAAAACAAACCGTAGAGCACACGTAAAAACAAGAAACGCCTTTCAAGTACAAAACATTCAATTCTTGCCCCAAACAGCCTAGTAAGCCTCTTTAAGGTTACGTAAAGCAATAGACACTTATGTAAATGTGTGACACACTTTTTGTATTCAGAAAACGCAGGCTTTAGGCGTTAGCTAAGGCTTTATTTCGATCTGTTGTAGTGTACTGAATTATACAATGGCAATACGCATGCACTCTATGACCTGCAGTCGCCACGCAGAACGAGCAGTGACTGCTTCACAAACAGATGATGATGATGATGATGGAGATGAAGGCATGCAGTGAACCTCTAACACATCCACATGCTAGGGTGAGAAACGTGGCCGTCAGACTTACTGTTTTCCTGAACTCTGGCCACAAAGCCTGTGAGTGGGATCTGTGGGGTGAGCTGGGGCATGGGTGGAGGAGGAGGGGCCATACACACTGAACACCACACACACACACACACACACACACACACACACACAAACACAAAGAGCAGGAGACACCAAGAGGAAAGAGGGAAAAAAAAAAGCAGGAAGAGAAAAGAAAACATCAGTCCCACATAATAAAGGTGGGGAACAGTGGTCCCATAGGTATAGGAATCCTATATAGTTCTAGAAAGACTGAACATGACATTCTCTCTGGTAATCTGATATCAAATAACAAATCGGCAGCGTTCTCATAGCGATTCTTGCTCTTCAGTAACACTTTAAGGTGGAGTTATATCAATATCAAAATTCTCATTTAAGATTGTATTAATCTCCATGTTCTTTTCCACGACTGAATGTATCAATTTAAAACATTTAAAAAATAAAAAATAAATTTTCAGATAAAATAGCATTTGAATAATTTTTGCAAAAAAATGTTTAATTGCAAAGTAGTATTCAGAAGAAAAAAAAAGACAAAAGGCTTTTTATAATAAAATAAAAGGCTATTTATAATAAAATAAATATTATAATAATATTACTAGAATTTTTTTTTTATTTTAGTATCTTAAAATGTAATTTATTCTTGCAATGCAAAGCATCATTACTCAAGTCTTCAGTGTCACATGATCCTTCAGAAATCATTCTAATATGCCGATTTGTTGCTCAAGGACCATTTCTTATTATTATTTACCAATGTTGAAAACAATTGCGCTATTTAATATGTTTGCGATACATTGTGATTCAGTATTCTTTGGTGAATAGAACATTCAGAAGAACAGCATTCTTTTGAAAATCTTTTGTAACAAATGTCTTTTTTTTATTACATTTAATCCTTGTTAATTAAAAGTATTAATTTCTTTAAAAAATAATAATAATCGTACTGACCTCAAACTTTTGGAACGGTGGTGAATATCATCATCAACCAAAATATAAAAAGTTGTGATAATTGTTCTTAACACTTGTTAAACAAAAAAACTAAACGTTGCACAGTTAGAGGACAGTAACATAAAACTAAACCCACTGTCCACATTGTGACGAATGAGTGTGATCAGATAGTGGCCAGTTAGTTCCATGAGTAGGATTTCCCACTGAATGCATGAATGATGTGTGATTAATTCACGTCTGACGAGATTTAACCGTCATTCACTCTAATGCTCATGGACATCTGACAGTGGGCTTTCAAATCTCATCTTGAATGCGTAGAAGATAATAAATCTCCTAAATAAACAGGTGGCCACGGGCCCTGTGCTCTCACGAATCATAAATCTGAGGCTTTTCTGTTCTTAATGACATTAGTGTGTACGGCCGCACACCTGTGGGAAGAGACAGGCTGTTCCCTTCTCCACTAACTGCCTTTATGATGCATGGATATGGCTTTCCACTAGCTATTGCTGCATTTAAATTTGCCAGGGATTTAAACTGTGAAGTGCGTGATTCAATTTGATGTGAGTTTGAACGTGTCTGTATATTCGTGCGGCGTTTGAACGTGTCTTACTTGCGTTTGTGCCCCCGTTAACGTGCGGCTGCTGCAGGGAGAACTGGGAAGACACGGACGGGGCTCGGCGGTATGTTCCCGTGGCGGAAACCATGGAGACGGAGGACGAGGTGTTGGAGTTGTGTCGGGAGACCTGCCGAGATATCGTGCCGAACTGGGACATGGGGATTGGCCCGAGACCCGGCCCAGCAGCCACAGCTGTTAGTGCCCACAGGAGAGGGTACAAAGACAGGAGAAAGTCCAGGAGTGGCCAGTGAATTACATACAGCAGGCAAGACAAGCTTCCCGAGATTGGAAAATAACTAATAGGCAGAAGAGTGACTCTAATGAAACACGTCAAGCACATTTCCAGGTCATATTTGATACTTTTCATACTTTTTATAGTGCCGTCAAATCGATTAATCGAGATTAAAGGGATAGTTCACCCAAATAAAAAAAATTCTGTCATGATTTACTCTCAAGTTCAAAAGAGGCCTGTCAACAGTTTGGTTAACCATATTGTTCAATATATATATATTAGGGCTGTCAAATGATTAATCACGATTAATCACATCCAAAATAAAAGTTTTTTTTACATAATATAGAGGGTATGCGCATGACGTCACCGTCGGCCGGAGTGAATGCGGTCACGCCCACAAGTGGCAAAAAGACTGAGCGGCAGCATTTGTTTTCAGCGTGAATGCCGTGAAAATCACACAAAACACATCTAAAACGGGATAGAGCTTTGCGATTGACTGTACAAATAGATTTGACCAGAAATCTGAGGTACTGTATATTTTTACAGACTGCAAAAAGCTACAGAACAGACTATATTCTGCATAATTGGATGTTTTTAAATAAACACTGACAAAAAACTATACAAGTTTTAGGGCTGGACGATATGATGATATACAGTTTAACATTAATGTAAGTGATCCCTCGGATTTAGACCTATCTATATTGTATTTATATAAAACAGGCAAATTGTCTTCATTTCCCCGGCGTCGAAATCAGGCACATATAAATGTCAGGAAACACGATTCCTGGCTGCATGTCAATATCCATGGATCACTGGATCTTTGATAAGTTGTAAGGAACACTATATCGAGTCCAACTTTTAGTTTAAACTGATAATAGTTTGTTTTACTCGCGTTAACGCAGTTTCCCCTATTAACTCCAGTCACGCAGCAGCTCTTCTGCCACTCAGTCCCGCTGAGGGGGGCCTGTTCCGGCGGGGAAGTGACGTTAATGCATTCCCTCTATATGTGGGTGCACTGTGTATAATTATTTTGTATATATATATATATATATATATATAAATATAAATACACACACATGCATGTATATTTAAGAAAAAAATATTTATATATAAAATATTTATATTTATATATAATATAAATTATATCTAAATCTATATACAGTATATACATGAAAATATTTCTTAAATATATACAAGCATGTGTGTGTATTTATATATATAAAATAATTATACACAGTGCACCCACATATATTATGTAAAAAAAAAATATATTTTGGATGTGATTAATCACCATTAATCATTTGACAGCCCTAATATGTATATATTGTTTGTGTTGAGCATTTTCCAGTGAAATTTTTTATAATGGTCATACTTCCAAAAAGTAGAATCTGTGATTCTGAATGCCAGAATCCACACCGCACGACGACTGACAGCCGCACATTATCCACAATCCACAACATTGGATTCATAAAGGCACAACTCACATAAAGTTGATAATTCCGCGAATAAATGCAATTGCAGATTTCGAACAGAGATGGCGACAAAGAGGAAAAACTACAGACTGCAGCTTTAAATATATATATATATATATATATATATATATATTGTATCACAAACTTATGGTAGATGCGATTAATCGATTTGACCGCACTACTTTTTAAGCAGAAAAATAAAGTGAAGCCTGATTTTGCCGTTATTTTCACAAATATTAAGCAAATACTTAATGTAAGGCAAGAAAAAAAGTAGATTTATAAAACATACTAATTGAAATAGTTTTGAAAAGTTTTAGTTTTTTTTACTATGATACAGTACATGTTACAGTATGAGAATTTAATGAGAATCTTCATAGAAATCAATGAGAAACTCAAAAGTAATTATTTTTTATATAATATTTCTTTTGATTATGGGTTTAAATATGACCAGGACATGTTTCATCAGAATCACAAAGAAAACCTTGGGCTTGAGAAACCCAACATCAGATGAAAACTCAGAAAAGTCACAGCCATTTTACTTTAATAACTACAAACAATGGCAATGTAATTATACAACACTACAACAGAACCTGCAATAAAATGTGCAAAGTTAGAAAAGGCCCTGAGAAAGAGTACCATGCTGTAGTTGTATTTGTAATAATATAGTCCTTGGTGTGTTTACACTGCAGATGGGATTTCCTCTATAGGGACATTTCCTGTTGACAGTGTCAGATTACAGATTGCAGGGAAACCCTAGAGAGACACGCTGTCCCTGATAGTGATGGCCAGAACGAAGCGAACAACAAACACAGTGGACAAACATCACTGTGGCACCACAAGCCTTCACCAGTGACATTTGATATGAACACAATACAAATATCTCATTTAAGGATGAACCTCTCATTCCAAATGTGTCCTTGTGGAGCCAGTGAAAACCCGTTCTAATGAACAGAATTATGGGATATTATGTTTACATCTTATTTTAAGCATTTAGCTTTTATCCAAAGCACTTACAAAAGCAATTAGTTAATTCGTCATGCACTGGCTAACATGATCTTTCAAAAGAGTCTGCAGTGAGGAAGTCTCTGACAACTCACCAACACAATGCTAGCTTGTTTAAGGTGGTTGCTAAGGCATTGCTATGCAGTCTGGCATGAGTCAAGAGAGCCCACTCTCAAGACTCTACAATATTTTGGTTTCTAGATACAGCTTGAGTTTCTCCATGTCATCATTTACACACCCTCATGTTGTTCCAAAATTGTTGTCATCATCATGACACAAATGAAGATCTTTGATGAAATCTGAGAGATTTCCGTCCCTGACAGCTACGCAACTACCAATTTGATGCTTCAAAAAGTTAATAAAGAGATCGTAAAACTAATCCATATGAATTGAACGGTTTATAATGATTTTTCTGAAGAGATTCGATCGCTTTATTTGATGAACAGATTTAATTTAGGCTTTTATTCACATTCAAGATTCATCAACTCACACAACAGTTGTGGTGAACGGAAGCTCAAGCATGTTCACTTGACGTGCAAGAATGAGGATCATTCTCGTTTTACGCATCACGTTTGAGCTTCCACAAGAACCAATGAGGTTCATTCTCGTGTTACGCATCACGTTTGAGCTTCCACAAGAACCAATGAGGATCATTCTTGTTTTACGCATCACGTTTGAGCTTCTGCAAGAACCAATGAGGTTCATTCTCGTGTTACGCAGCGAGTTTGAGCTTCAGCAAGAACCAATGAGGTTCATTCTCGTGTTACGCATCACGTTTGAGCTTTCACAAGAACCAATGAGTATCATTCTCGTTTTACGCATCACGTTTGAGCTTTCACAAGAACCAATGAGGTTCATTCTCGTTTTACGCATCACGTTTGAGCTTCCACAAGAACCAATGAGGTTCATTCTCGTTTTACGCATCACGTTTGAGCTTTCACAAGAACCAATGAGGATCATTCTCGTTTTACGCATCACGTTTGAGCTTCCACAAGAACCAACGAGGTTTGTTCTCGCGCATCAAGCAGGTTCTTTTGAGCTTCTATTCATGTTCGCTGATCAATGTTTATATGTGAATAAAAACCTAAATTAAATCTGTTCATCATATAAAGTGATCATGTTTCTTCAGAAAATGTGGACTAAAAAGCTCAATATATATGGATTAGTTTTACAATTTCTTTATGAACTTTTTGAAGCGTCAAAGTGGTAGTTGTGTAGCTGATTTCATCAAAAAGATCTTCATTTGTGTTCCGAAGGTGAATGAAAGTCGTACGGGTTTAAAACAACATGAGGGTGAGTAAATGATGACAATATTCTTTTTTGGTTGAACTAACCCCAATAACCCATTAAAGGCCCATTCACACCAAGAACAATAACTATAAAGACAATTATAACAACAGCTATATTAGCGTACACAACAATGGACAATAATGTTCTGTTTATTTAAGCGTGCTCTGCAGTTTTATCATCTGCCACTTTAAATGCTTAAGCTTTTTAAAGTCCGATGGATTCTGATTGGCTGTCAATGTTTTTATTGTTACTCAGCTAAAAACAATCTCATTGTGTAAGTGATTCCAACAATATTGTTCCTCTTTGACATTATCATTATAGTTGCGGTGTTGTTCCTATTCTCACAGAATTAGAATTATTATTAAAACATTATAGTTTTTTTCCTTGGTATGAATAGCCATTAAGTCTACTGGATTTTTAACATAATGAATTATGTGAAATTCCTTTAGGCAGTTCAGAGACTTCTCCACAGTGCATTGATTTAAATTGGTTGATTAAGCACAAATCCACCACCCAAAATAACAATGATCACCACCACCACCAAAAGTGACCCCTTCTGACACCCACAGACAGACAGGTGGATGGCGGGACGGTAACGCCGGTGTCGCCTGGAACAGATTTTGTGCAGTTGGCGATGGGATTGGGGGAGGGGCTCACCTATAGCAGCGGCTGGCATTGGTGGACCCTGACCGAGGAGGGGGGGTGGAGGAGGAGGGGCTGGGGGGGGAGCAGCCCATGAGGGTTCGACTGCGGGTCAGAACGTCATATCAGAGAAAACACACCTTGAGCGCGATTCATTCATTAATAGCGCACAAAAAGCTAAGCTCTGTTCCAAAACCCAGTGAGCTACATTGCTGTCTACATAGACAGGCCGCATCCTAACCATCCTATATCCTCGTAAGTTGACTGATTTGAAATGTTCCACATGGGAAGCAACTTTTCGTGGCACACAAATATCACTTGATACATGAAGCACATGGGAGACTCGACTCTAAATGGACTCCAGTGGATTTTGATGTTAGAAATGATGCTAAGCTAACAACACAATGCTAAAAACATAGCACAACACAAACGCTGGGTAAATAGATGTATTATATAGAGAACTGCAGTGACGACATTTTTGACAACCACCCTGGACGTTTGCATCACCCCGGTTCCCTAGACAAAAACTCAATGGGATTTTTCCATTGGCTTTTGTATTATTGTAGAAAAAAGCTCTCTGACCAACAAAAGCTTATAATTCTCACACGTTTTGTTTACCATTATAATCTTCACAAATGCGGAACTTGGAAGCATAAATACAATCGCCATAAACGAACTATGCCACAGTAGTATGACATCATCTCTAGCTTCTGACAACTCTTTCAATCTTTATTTAAAATCTACAAGCTGTAATAGTTTGCAAGAGTGCCTTTATAAACACAATGAGGCTGTAAAAGGAGACTAGTGAGTAGATGAATTTCCTGTGAATTTCCTTTATCAAGGCACATAAAAGCTTAAAAATATCACAGAGGGGTTTTACTGATTTTTTTTTTTTTTTTTTTTTGTAGAATGAAACTTGAGTATCTAGAGCTTTTGTTAGACACAGACCTTATTTCAGGCATTTAAAAGCTATGATAAAACCCATTAAAACACATTGACTTCTGGACAATGGAGCCGGAAGGGTGAAAAGGCTAACTTGTTTCCGCGTTTTAAGACTCACTCCTGCAGTGCTCAGGACCAAAAAACTGTTTTTTAAAATACTTACAATAGACTGAAAACACAGTTTTTATTTAGACAGAACTCATCTGAACTGATATTTTTGATGAACCCGTTTATTATATAAACTATTTTGTGTTTATCAAATATTCAGAACTGAATGATGCAACTATAATCAACATTCTTTTTGTAATGCAACGGTCTTCTCCATAAAGGGTACAACTGATGCTGTCTAACGAGAGCTAAAACGAGGGGTCTCGGCTTGAAAGTTTAGAATAGCCAAAATGTGTTTAAGATGCCTTAAAATGCTGCCTAAGTAGGTAGCTCACTAGGTTTTGGGAGCCAAAATAGTCCTTCATCAAAGCCTAGAGGAAACCCTAGAGGAAAAACTTTACATTTTATTATGCAAATACCCAAACAGATAAACAAAAGGGTACAAGGACAGAGAAGCTGCATTCAAAAGTCCAGTCAGCACTAAATAACCTTAATCCAGGAAAATAAAATCAGAGGTGCTGATGCAGTGTTGCTATGGTGACTGTAAGGATTCGGAAGGGGGGGGGGGCAGGACAGCGACCTCTTTTCTCACTAAACTCTTTTCATTTCTCCTGTTCTCTGCAGACAGACCACCCTTTCCTCTCTATTTCTACCTGTCCTTGCTTTGTGTAGTGGCCTAGTTTGACAAACCTTTAGCTGGAAGAATCAGGCCATGGACAACTAATCCTGCTTCTCACTCTAGATAACAGGAAATACTGCAGCGTTAAATACCCACATGTGAAGAGTAAGTCTAATTCTCCAGTTGGCCCTAACCTAGGGCATTGTGCTATAGCAGCAGCTGTATGTGGGCTGCAGCTCACCTGGGACTGAGTTGGGAATGGAGGGAGTCGGCACAGCGATGGGAATGCCGATGCTGCTGCCGCCACTGTTCTCTCGACTGCCGCTTCCCCCGCTGCTGCCACTACAGAGAGAGAGAGAACAAGTCAGATACAGCTCTCAGCATACATATCATATCGTTTCTGAAGTATGCATACTGTGTATAGTATGTGGATTTTCCACACCAGGATGACCTACTACATCAACCAAAACAGAGAATACTTTGAGGATTAAAATAATAAATATTGCTATTGTAATATTTCACCGTAAAATAAAAACGACTATTTAAGAAAAATATAATACGTTTAATTTCACAGTACAACTGTCTGCCTTAATTTCTTCATTCTCAAGTGTTAAACCATGAAGCTTTTAATTTGACAGAAAACCAGAGCCAACATTAAAACATCTCTTTTGTTGACAACAGATGGCTTTCTAAGCGCTTTTCATCACAAGTTGGAGAAGAGAGTTGCCAGATTTTGCATTCCCAAATACATAAGTAACCCAAACTCAATACTGGATCATGTATGCATACTGTTCCACATACTATTTTAAAAGAACAGTACGCAGAACGTTGTATACGGTGTAGTATTCGGTAAGAAGTAAGCTAGTGCTTCGTTCTGAGCATCACAGGCTCACATGGTAAAGTGACCTAGATACACACTTGGCTTTGAGACACATTGTACTACGTTTAGCCATACGTAGTTACACGTACGTTCAACACAGATCAATTGATGGAATATTCAACACTGTGGAGCTACGAGCATCATTGCATCAGCGTTACACCCCCACACGATCCCCTGTGTGTCCATGTAGAAGCCAGAGCAGCAGGGCTTCCCATGCTGCACTGCAAGAGATCTCATTATCGCAGCACAGGCTTTATTGCTCTATTATCGAAACGGAGATCGAGTTAAATGATCTGATTTTAACTAGAGATGTGCAAATCTTTTCCAATTTAATAATTTTCTAATTATTCTGTAGGTTGTCTGAAAGACTAGTGCAGGCATTTAGAGAAGATTGTAGGAGTTAGTTTCCACCATTGCATAAACAAAATAAAAACGGTAATTCTGACTTGTATCCTAGAAAATGTTGTTGCAATTGCGAGCTTATATTTCACAATGTTTGATTTTTAAAAAATATAATTGATTTAACTGTCTATATCTCGCAATTGTGACTTTCTCGCAATTAAAAATGTAACTAATAAGCAGTGTTAAATGTAAATTATATTATCACCCATTGATATATTAAAAATGATACATTACATCCTACATACATTATACTCTTGTAAAGCAATTAACACAATATAGCACATCTCAGCAGTGTGATTGTTTATATCGTTATATATAGGCTATATCACATTTAACCTTATCTACAATACATACACTACTCACGTAAAGCAATACATACTATAGTGCAAATCTCATTTGCCTGATTTTTTTTATCTGGTCTCAAAGTGTAACTTATTGCCCAGCTCTTTATATAAAGTTGAATTTTTAAGTATGTCCAACTTTATCCGCATACATATAAAATTCTCGTAAAGGGTGATATATCCTGTTAACTGCTTCATTACTTGTATTGTCGCAAAATGTAACTACATCATCGCCCAGCTCTAATATGATATTATAAACATTATATGAAACAATGTGTATTGTGAAAAGCGCAATACAAATCAATTTGACTTCTGGTCATCTGACCATCCACAACTGTTTTGTGAAAAAAAGAAATCACTACTCATCATCACCAGATTACTAGATCCATTTGTAAATGTAGCCTTAGAGAAACTAAATGGTGAATGCATCGGGTACGCAAAGAACTTTGGATGAAGGCATCATAAACAGAGCTGAATAAGCAGCAGTGAAGGCTTCTGGAGAGCAGATAATGGCTCAGGTGGAGTCAAGGATTCATACTTCATCTTAATCACACAAGAAGTGCATATACAAATAGCTGACACTGCAACAATCACATCGATTGATAAACACTGTCAGTAATCGAGAACAGCATTAAAAGATTATTCAATAAAAATATATTGAAGTGAAAACAATGAATCTCTGTTCTCGTATGTCGCTCTTTTTCATACATTACAGTGACCAAAGACTGAGGCTGTCAAGAGTGACGCAAAAGCACCATATCGGCCAAAAGGTTGGAGTTTTTTGTTTTTGAACTAGATGTACTTACTTTAGGGTTAGGAGGAGTAGGGGTTGGTTTAGGGTTAGTTGTATGTATTTATGCACAATTTATGGTAATTACTATAGTAACTACATGTAACCTGTGTAAGGACACTGTAAAATAAAGTTACCCAATATTGTGTGTAGTCAAATTGCAGTGCGCTGTCATTTCCACATCTTTTTAGAAGCTTGAACGACTAAGTTTACATTCATTGTAATTTTACCAGTACAATTCTTCAAAATGTCTACTTTGTGTTTTTACGGAGGAAGGTAAAAAGTAAAATCCTTTCTTCCCTTTAAGAGAAGTAATTTGATGGATTCAGAAGGCCACACTCACAAGACCTGGCGTTGTGGTGCCACTATTTACACAAATTAAAAGTTGTGTATTATTTATGGCATCACAGTCAGCATT